>JAOWBP010003503.1:22846023-22891159 GCA_028571105.1 Tragopan temminckii
ACTCGGCACCCCGCCCCGGGCAGCTCAGCCCAGCCCAGCTTAGCGCAGCCTGCGGGCAGCGCAGCTCAGCCCAGCCCCGGGGCAGCCGCCCCGCAGGCAGCGCGGAAGGGATGAGCCGGGCGGCGCTCGGCTGGGCTCGCTGCTAAACGCGCCTCCATCCCTCCCTCCCTTTTCTTTTCCCTCCCTCCCTCTCTTTCTCTCTGTCTCGGCTCTCCTCCTCCCTAACTCACTGGATATTACCAGCCGCCGGGCTCGCCGCCTCCTCTCCCCCAGCCATGAATCCCACCGAAGGGGCGGCGGAGGAAGGCGCTGTCCCCGACTCGGAGGTGGATGCTTTCTTCCGAACAGGTAGGGGAGCCGCCGGGGAGGAAGGGGCCGGGGCAGAGCCGGGCCCTGCCTCTGCCGCGGGATGCGGGCTGGCGGCGGTGCGGGCACCGGCGGCTACGGAGCCTCGGGGGGTTGATGTGAGGGGTGTTCCCCGCCCTTCTTTTTGCTTTGTCCGCCGCAGACCTCTCGGCTCGGCTTGCCCGGGCCCTCTCCCGCCCCCGGGAGGATGCTGCTACTGCGGAGCCGCCGCACGGGGCTGCCCTCCCACCGCTGGCCAGGGCGGGAGGGGACCGGCTGGGCTCCCGCCCCCGGCAGGCACAAAAGCTCCGCGGGGATGCTCGAAGCAAGCCGCATAAGGGAGCCCCGGGGGAGGCTGCGCTGGCTGGGCTTAGCCCCGACCGGTTCGGGAACGCGGAGCCGGCCGTCTGCCCGGCACGGTTCGGATCCCTCCTGCTGCCCTCGGGTGGACGACCAGGGCGGGGGAGCCTCGGGCAGCGCTCGCCCGTTGCTCCCCGGGGATGCTGAGCTCGCCAAATGTTTCAAGGATATGTGAGAGTGCGTTCCGCCCTCCGCTTTCAGAGGATGCTGAAGTGGAGCAGAAGGGTCGCTGGGCTGCGGCGGAGCGGGGAGGGGGCCTTCGTTAGTGATGCAGCGATTAGTTAAATGCTCTGGGCGACGGGGACGTGCTGCATCACTCACCCGTGGTGTGGTAGCCCTCAGCTTTGAAACACGGATTTACATAGGATCAACATCTCTACTGAAACAACTTGTGGTCAGCACTCCCCCGACGGAATCAGAATCTCGAGAAAGTATTACAGGGATTCTTGGTAGATTTTTAATTAAAAATTGTAAAGGATTAAGTGCTTGTTTCATAAGGGGATTGACCCTTGGGGGTGAAGGTTGACACTTACTGGCACAGCTGTTTGTCAAGACTTTGCTTTTCAGCTGTTTTCTTCCATTTACCTGCTCATTAGCTACAGAGTGATTTGAGATCCAGTTACAACAACAACAAAAAAAAAACAAAAAAAAACCAACACCTGAACAATTATGTAATCACCAAAACTTTAAAGTAGTTAAATCCTGAAGGCTGTGGCAGCTCCCTGCATCCTATCTATGTGAAAAGCCTTTGATCTAGGGGATAGCTGTAACCAGGTCTGGCTGTCTGTATCTTGTGATCCACAAGCCATTAAGTCATAGGGTATTTGCCTGTTGATAGCTCACCTGGTTACAAGCTCATTTCCCAAGCCTCCACAACATCAGCATTTGTGGGCAACTAAAGACTTGTTTTAAAAAACCAAACAAACACAACAAAGAAAAGAAAAATTGCACTAATTTTCTTTTTAGAAACGTGCTGCTTAAGGGTCTCCTCACCTTTTCTCCCCTTCTTCCTCCAAGCTAATTCATTTCCCTGTAACACTGCCTCCTCAGCATAAGCATGTTAACAGAATTGAATTTGGAGAGAGCCGGGTCTGTCTAGCTTGTATGAAAAAAGCATTTCTGAAACAAGGGATAGGCACAGAGAATCGTGTGATGAGGCATTTCTTCCACTCTGCCTTCTCCACCAGCAATTTCACCTGTAGAACCACAGATACGCTGCTGCCTGCTTTGATCTCTTGATGTTTCTGGAGGAAACAAAAACACAGAAATAGGGGTTTGGAGGGGATGCCAAATCCTTGTGCCAAAGCATGTATGTATAGACCATTCCTGTTGGTTGGCTTGTCTAATTTGAAAAGCTTTGGTGAAGGAGCTCACAGAATTCTTGTTTCTGTACTGCTAACATAGTATTTTTCATGCAAAAGGTGACATGGCATAATCTTAGTAACTCATTTTGGTTGTCAACTGTTACAGTGACCAGGCAACACATTGAGAAATGGGGAGAAAGCAAATGATAGCAGGCGTGGCTCATGAAATTTAAATGTTGGTTTTCTGCACTGTTTGTGCAGTGTTTGCTTCTCGAGGCTGTGCTGGATTTGGGGTTGGTCTCGCTGGGTGGCAGGAGGTCAGCCACTGAGGGGTTTCAGAGGGAAGCTGCAGACAGATGCTGCTGACTCTTCTGCTCCTCTTTTCCCCATCAGTGACTGAACAAGGACTGGGAGGGTGATGGAGTCTGGTTTGTCAGAGCTGCAAAGACTTGCATAAGCTCAGCAGTCTTTTTCACTCTGTGTGAGCTTTTTTCTTTTTCTTCTTGTGTGCTGACTTGTATTCTGGATTTGTCAAGCATAACCATGGTGTCTTTCATGCCCTTAGTCATCCACAGCAAATAAAATATGAACCCACGTGGCTTAAAGAGTATCTGTTTCACCAGCATAAACATACGCTAGTATGCATAAGCTCTTCCTGAATTCACTGCTAATACATGGCAAAGCATGAACTCATTGCTCTCAGTGAAAAAAATGGACTCCAATGGACTGATATCTCGCTTGGAGGCTTTTAGCAAGCAGACAGTCTGTGCTGGAGCCAGGAGGATCAATTGCTGCTCGCTGGGACCAGCAGGGCTGCTGCTGGGAATGGCACTGTGCTCAAGTGTTGCACCAGCAGCACCCAGAACTGGACAGAGAGGTCCCTTAGTGATTCTAACAATTGAAACAGCATGTCTCTGAACTGTATGTGGAACATAAAAGTGAGGGAATTAACACAGGATAATAAAGGCAGATCTGTTCTGGAGCATGTATGGGTGAGAGCTAGGAATGACTTCGAGAAAAGCATGGATTTAACACCTGTGTGGTTGATGCTGAAATGCAGTGAAGCATTCCTAGAGACACAAAGGACTAGTCTAATTTTTACCATCACATATATGCAAAGAGCAATTCTGTCTTTTAGAGAATTGCTCCCGTGTAACAGGGATACATTTCACCAGGCGAAGGGACCTTAAGGGCAGAAATGAGGATTGCAACCTCCAGCTCAGATTTCCAGGATAACAGAGGCTGCTGAATCAAAGCAGCAATTTCTGCACTGAGTCTATCGCTTCTGTTTGAGCTCATGTTTGAGTGAGAAACTAAATCTGTGCCTAGGTATATCTTATTAAGTTTCTTATGTCTATTTTGGTGACGGATAATGAAATATGAGCAAGTTCTCTAGAGCTCTCAGCTGTCTGTATTAAATGTGACTGAGAATTTCACGTTGCACAGAACTGAATCCAAATACCTGTTGTTTCAAACATAAAGTAGGTCTCTTTGTATCTGTACAAATGGCAGACATCCCTTGGTTATAGACACGGGGGAAAGCTTTGTCTTTGTACCTAAGCTGCAGGAATTTCTGCAGTGTGGTTTGGAAGCAGAGGTCCAGCATATAAGAAAATCCTTTTCCAATATATTAAAGATTTATAGAGGTCATTGTCAGAACAACTTAGCGAGCTACTGATTACTGAAGGGTTAATCATCAATATTTACTGTCTGCTAGCAGTACCATTTTCTAAATTACTTTTTCTGGCACTTAAGTATAACATTGATTACATCTGATGTGAAGATGCCCAATCTGTCATTGATACTTCCTGTGGGTGAGCTGAAAATTGATACTACTCCATCTCCTTTGACTGAGATGAACTATTCCATTTGTTTTCAGCCTTCCACCAGCCCGTTAGATTTCCAGCATTGTTCATTTGTGCACAAGTGACTGGAAACTCTGCTACTAAATAACTTAAAAATGATTGGCAGTGTCCAGGCTGTGTGATCAATAGATGTGCTTGAAGTGATGTCTGCACAGAAGTGTTCCTTGAGGTTGATGGAATCAAGTGTCTCCTCACAGAGCGGATGAATTGATGCAGTCTAGTTGTCATTGGGGCGAAGTGTTTGGGTGACGCATGGCTTCCTCACCTTGAGACTTTATAATTCATAAGGTCTGGTGATGTGCGTTGATAGAGGATGCTCTGGTGTAGATCAAGTTGTACTCACCATTTGGAAAGCTCCAATATTCTTGAAGGTGATGCTGTTAATTAAAATCCCCACTGCTCTCTGGAGGTTCTGACCTGTCAGGAATATGAGGTTTGTTCCTTTCTTTGCCTGTTTTCTTTTTTTCTTTTTTTTTTTTTTTTTGTGACTGATGTGGGCAAGAGGACAATTGTGTCATTTCATGTGTGGACCCAGATCCTCCCAAATCCCTATCAGCATATTGGGCTGTATGGCTCTGCCCTGCTGCTCTGGGGGCTCCTAGGGGAGCTCTGCTACCCTGGGTACTGGCAGGGATTTTGCGTGTAGATGCAGCAAAGGAGATGTGGGTGAATCAATGGGTCCTGGCAGGAGCAGCTATCATCTTCCCCCCCCGGCCCTGCAGGTTCTGATCACAAATGGGGCAGAATCTGCTGACCTGGGGGGCTGTGTGACAAAGAGGGAAGGATCTCTGTTGTCTGATCCTGGAAGGGAGCGATTTAAATCAGGGATTTAGTTCAGAAAAGGTGTTCAGAGGAGTGTTTCTTCACTCTCCTTCCTTCCTCCTTGCTCAGGTATATGAACAACGTATTGAGGTTTCCACCTGATAGTAATTTGTGATGTGCTGCTTGTGGCTGAGAGTGCATTGTGTTACAGTCCAGCAGGAAGATATTTGTTCTGTTTGATGTTAATTATTGAGTGGAGTTGCTTCCAGAGGAAAAGGCTCGTTATACCTCGCTTCTGTTCAGAGCTGGGAAATAGTGAGCCTCACAGCCCGTGATTCTCAAAGCAGGGTGAAGTAGTGGAAGTAAGACTGGAGCACAGATACCAGTAAAGTTCACAGGTGCTGCGGGTGGATTTGATGTGGCATCTGCAGGTGTTATTGAGTGGGGGAGGGCCCACTGCTTTTGCCTGACTTTAGGGCAAAGCTCCAAAAGAAGCAAAGTGCTATCCCAAAGTCTTTCTATCAAAGAGGAAAATGTAACTATTGCTGTTCCCCTCTGAGCCAACCACCACGTTGTGTCAAATCTCATAATAAGGGGCTAGGAAAACACGAGGGCTGAATTTGAAGAAACCTGGATTTATTTATTTATTTATTTATTTATTGTGGATTCCCCTCTTCAAGCACACCTCTCCCTGTTAAGAGCCCTCTGGGGACCCCTGCAGCCAGACAGGTGTTCTGGGCTTCTGGAAGGCTCAGGATGAAGTATTTTGTTGTTCCAGCTGCTGTGACCTTATGGTCCCTAGGAAGTTTGGTTATGGATGTAGAGCTGCTTTATTGCTCCATGGCGACATGTGCCGTGCTATACTCAGCGGTATTTTTAAGTACTTCATAGTTGCATCAAAGAAAATGCTTATGGAGTATTAGGCCTTATAAACCCATAGTGCTGTACGTTTTACGACTGGAACCTAAAGTAAGTCGTGAAACAACTTAGAGGTATTTGTGCTTTTGTTTGATTTGGATTGCTGTTCTGCTTTTATTATTTCTCTGGATAAACAACCCCCTGTTTTACAGGCTTGTGTGGCACACATGCCCTGTGTTTAACTGAAAGACCTGCGGCATGTGGGGAGTTTTGCATAGCAACTCTGGCAAGAATAACAGTGAATATTATGATATATGTGTTGCAAAAGAAAGCTGGGTATGAAGAGAAGGCAAACAAGAGTCCAATAGAACTGTCTGAATAGAGAACCCTACAATGCAGAGGGCTGTAAAAGAAAAATCATAATATTGTGAATCTCTTTTTTCCACTCATCTCTTAGACAGACTGTGTTACTGTCACACAGATCCAAAGGATTTCAGAGGACTTGTTTGGGAATTTTCACTGATGTAGCCAGAAAACAGAACTTGGCCCTGGCACTGCAGCAGCAGTCATAAATCTAGGTTCAAGTCAGCCACCTGTGCAAAGTGTGGGTTGCAGCTTGTTGAAATAGGATTCACGGTGTTTTGGGCTGAGGATGGAGTAATATTTCAGCAAAACATTTACGTTTTCATATTGTATTTCAGATCTGGTTCAGAATGAGCCTAGTGTTTGAACTCAGGAGGATTGTTCTCTGCTGTAAGTCACTGTAAAAGTTACATGTGTGACTGCTGAGGAATAACATCAGTTTCAGTCACTTTTCATTTATTATATTTTGAATGATACACTTAAGAGTAAAATTGGTATATTCAAATTGTGTATGTTCTATACTGGGGTGTGAAATACCATGTAAAAAATTGAAGGTTAAATAATTCCTGTTTCCTAATCAAAGGCTTAGGAGCTAATTCTGTTTCTGCTTTTAGATAGAAATGTTCATTTGTATTTGCTCACTTTCATTAACTGCTGCCTAGAATAAATTGCCTTACTGACGTTTTTTCTCTCTTATCAACATTGTGTGGCTTTGTAACTAAAACCTAGGACTGTCTTCAAATATTACACAGTACAATGACTGAGGTACACGGGTGTAATTTCTCATGTTCCCACTTCAGGGCAACAAATTGTCTCTAAGACTAAAAATGAAATTTCTTTTTGTAACCTTAACTATCTGAACCAGCACTGCAGTTTCACTGATGGAACAAAACTACCATAATTAGGCAGACTGTAGTTTTTAGTGTAAGGTCACATCATGCTTTGCAGAGAATAATAAGAGGAAATGATCTTCAATTTAAGATCTCAGTGATTGGCAGGCCAGCTGCTCTGGTCATTTCTGTAAGTGAAGTGGCCTTGGGAAAAAGGGTGAGTGAATGTTGTTTGGGAGAGAAATTAAATTAACCTTGTTGTGTAAATGGTACCCCTGTAGACTTACTTGAGCGTTCAGGTTTTTTTAAACTCCTCTTTGTGTGTGTAATAAGCTCTGCTGAAGCGGTAGAGGATATGCTTTATTTTTAAAATAAAAATCATTAAAAGGAAAGATTTCAGTCAGAGGTGTTGCATTCTCCTTGGGATTGTGAGCCTTCCTTTGAAAGACGAGCACTGGGTAAGGCAGCAAAGGCAGCCTGTTCTGCTGCAGTGGGATATGAGGGGTGGGAGTTGGCTTTGGCTGTTTATTATCTGAAATTAGAATATATGCTGCAAAAAGAGCCTTCTGAAGGCTCCCTGATGATGTTGGTGCTGCTGGCGTAGTTCCTGGCTTCCAGAGTGTAGCTGGGTGCTCTCATTGCTACCAGTAGTCCATGTTGGGAGCCAGTGGCTAATGGGGACAATGGTGTCTGCTTGTCTGTCAGCCAGGACAATGGCCTGCTGCTGGGCTGCGGGAAGGAGAGCGGCCGCTTTGTGTGGCAGGGCAGGCATGGCAGATGGCTAATTGGACATGATAAACCACAGGGCAGTGAGGAAGAAAAAGGAGGTCTGCAGGGATTATCAGCTTGTATCTCACATGGTTAAAAAAATAATATATATGTCTGTGTGTATATATATAATATATATGTATATATGTATGCACATATTTTTAAAATGCTCTTTATCATCTTTAGTATTTTGATGTGAATATATAAGAAGGGGAACACTAACTAACCTCTTTGTCTTAGCTAAGATGAGGCATGCTTTATTAGCTGTGGGCAAATCATATTACTGTATGAGAAGGTGGGCAAACACACAGCCCCCAGAGACACTAGTATGGCACTTAGGAAAATTAGCTGTGCATGTTTTTCACTGATCTTTTAAGTAAATAACAAACTGTTGTGCCAAACAGCATCTGAGCTGAAAACAAAGTTTTGTGGTAGCATTTTTCAAAAGGATGGAAAGAAACTCTGCAGTAGTTTGCCTGGTTGTGAATAAACCACCAGTTTTGCATCACTGAAAAGTTGATTAATGATGACATAATTTATGTATTTAAATGTGTTATATTAGACTTAATAGAGAACATACTGTACAGCCAAATCCTGAGACACTTATTCTGACAAACTTTCACTTATTTTAAACAGCTTATTAAAAAATGGAATGAAAGTTCTCAAGGTATGTGTCAATCCCAGGTAGCTTTCATGTTAAATGTCCTCTTGGCATGAGGTCTGTGGGGGCTATGGGAGCTGAAGGCTCGTGCCTACCTACCCCCTGGTAGCAGCACAAATCGTCATCCCTTTGGATGTAAGTAATTTCTTTTTCTCACCCCTAATTTAATGGCAAGGAAACACAACAGTTTTGGGACTGATTCCATAATTTTGGGTAATTTTTCTGTTGTTCATTAAGAAGGTTTAGGAAATAAAGCTGTAACGGGGTCATTGCTTTGGTGGCTGCTGTGGTGATCCGCAGTCCTCACCGGCTTTAACACCCTGTTTTGTAAAATACCATCAAGTGCCTAGGATATTTCAGTATTTTACCATGTCTCGTAATACTAATGTTATGGCATATAACAGATACATTTAAATTGTAGTAAAAATAAATCTGCAAGAGGTTAAAAATAATAGCTAACAAGAAATATGCAGTACTCTGTGGTAGCAGATTTACTTTCTGTGGAAACGTCTGGACTGTGTTTCTCTTCCACTGTTTACTACTGTCTTTTCCCACAGGACAGGTTTAGTGGAAATTCCAGATGCAGAGTTTCAGTGGGTTGCTGCTGGCTTCAGCAGGCCCTTTAGGGCTGAACCTGTCAGTCTGTGCAGCTCCTGAGGCTCCAGGGCCAGGAGACCACTGGAAGAATTGCAGTACTGAATCTGTCTATAGGGCTAATCTCTTTTGGGCCCTATAATATTGTCATCATGTTATGATGGTTCTCTACTGGTGTTTGTTTCTGTTATTGTCTCGGTTGCTGATTAGTTCTTTCTGAAACGGATGCTACGTGAACAAAAAGATGGTCTCTGCCATGAAGTACTTACAATAGAAGCTGTGGAGTGGATTGGGAATTCATTTAACCAAAGACTGTCTTTCACTTTACTCTGCTTTTAAATGTGTCTGAAGGACAAGGCCGTGGCATCAGGGAGTTTGACACTGGATATGGAGCACAGGGAATGGCTGAGAGCAATGCAATGGGGGGGGGGGTAGAAATGAGAAAACTGTAGGGAAGCCTGAAATATCTGGAAGAAAGCAACAAGGTTTTCCAGCAGAGTGCTTCAGAGCAGAGCTGGAAGGCACTTTGCTGGGAAAGCAGCCACAGCTTGCATCCTATGTGGAAGGGAAACGGTGATGTCAGTGTGGGGAAGGTCAGAAGCCAAAGGAAATCACAGAAATGAGACAATAAGAGGTTTGATTAGAGCTGGATGTAGCTCTCAGGATGGAAAGCCCAAGGTAGGATTTCTGATGTCAGGAAAATGTCATCAGATTCTGGCAGTGTGCATAGCTAAAGGAGGTAACAGGCCATGCCTGCACACGTGCCATGCTCACAATAAGGAAGGTGGCCATATGAGGTACTGCACAGTACAGGAAAACCAGCTGGGTTTTCTCCGGCAGGAGATTCCCCTCACCATCTAAGACTGTTATTGTCACACTGCAGTCTTTCAATTGTGATTGTACCCAATGCCTGCCTTGCTTTGATGCTGCAGAGATTTGCCTATGAAGTAGAGACACTGAGCCCAAATCCTCTTGCTTCACATTTAATGCCTCTTGTTCACAGAAAGATGTCATGAAGAGCCAGTCTCCTTGGATCTGACTGCCACTGTGTTCACAGCAATTTAACTTTTCTGCTCTGTTTTTCTGTGCTGAAGCAGAGTTCAGGAGTGATGCTAATAGAGTCAGTCTGAGGCATTCAGATAAATTTAGTACGAAGGAGCCAGTCAGGCCTGCCGGGTGAATAGTAATGATCTTGTGAGCTTCAAGAACTCAGATCCATGGTGTGTGATCCTCTGGTTAGCAGCTTGCTCCAGTTCAGTTCAATCCTGCTTGAAAGTTAGCTGGGGTGTGAAATAGGGCACCTATCTCTCACAGGTTCTGCTGCTCTGTTATCTGTCTGCTTCTGCAGGTTATTTATCAATTTCCTAAAGAAATGGTCTTTAACTATTTGGGGGCCTGGAGGAAGTTGCTAATGCTGGTTTAAAACACCTCTGGTGCTAAAACTGAGCAGAGGAAAAACCTGATGGGTTAGATGGGTTCAGATCAATTAAAACTGATCTGCGTGGTAATGAAAATCTGTAACAGTGCTTCTCAGCCTACAAGTCCTTATCATGGGAAAAGATTTAAAAAACAGGGGAAAAAAACCTGCTTATCTACATCGCTGAGCTGTGCAGTAAGGTGTAACTGGCAGCTTGGCCCTGGCTGCTGTGATTGGAATTGGTTTCAGTGCTTGATTCAGCTTCAGCTCCATTGCAGTGTTTTTGCCTGAGGCTTCTGCTGGTCACGTGCAGTAGTTCAAAACCAGAGGCTGGTGGGTTCCCACTTAGGTGCTCAAATGACAGCTTCCCACAGCTTCTGCCTGGGAAGTCAAACAGTGCTGGAGATGTGCAGGATGACCAGCAGTTACATTGCCTGCCTGAGCTGTCCTCACCACTCCTTGGTGTCACGTAGCAGTAGAGATAACAGCATAGATAATAGAGATAATTGTACAGATTTAGTAAACAGATTTAGTAAAACATTTCAGAACACTTGGATAGTGACAGTGTTTGTGTAGAATGGGGAAGTCTTATCAAACCCATTTGTGAAAGAGGGATAATCAGGCACAAAAGTGTAGTAAGTGGTTTTCTTGAAGTTATGTGGGCTTTGTGCACTTTCTTTTGTGCGTGTAAATTCAACATTCTGCTCACGGAGCACATCCTGACAACTCTGCTTGACTTCAACTTGCATTGCTGGGTCATGGGCCAGGAAAAGCACACCAATCCCTTTGTACCTCGGGATTGTCAAAAGTCACGGCTAAAGCGACAGTGACATCAGCTTGGTGTGCAGACATTCAGCTCTCCTTAAACCACTTGATGTGGGCACCTATATATGGATGCAGGTGACCTACTTCAGACAGGTTGTAGAGTTTGCTCTTAGTCTTGGAAATGGGATTAACACACCTTTCCTGTGTCCACACTAGCCGGTCAAATGGCTTTAAGATATTTATTACACTGACTCTCTAAGTATACATAGGTCAGACCCACATCTGGTCCAAAAAATGGCCCGATGACAGCAACAGCAGAGAAGCTGCAGTAATTTACACAGGTGGAAATTCTGACCCGTGTTCAGCTGACAGACTCAGGTGAGGATGCTACCAGAGGACTGGTAGCAGAGTAAGAAAATTTCTAATTTCATGCGTTAAGGCATTCAGATGATGTTTCTTATCACCATGGTATCCAAATGCTTAAAAAAAAAATGAGGCACTTGGGTGCAGGGTCCATTCTGCTTGTTGTTTGGTACAGTCCCTTGTGCTTTTTTCATAATGAGTGTGCTGCTGTGAAAGTTACATCTATTAAATGCTAAATGTAAGAGTGATTTAATGACATGCTATTAAAAAGTTCCACCTACCTAAAAATGCTTTGCTTTCCAGCCAGGTTGGTAATATATTCCATATTTTACAGAGATCTCTTCTTGAAGCGAATGCTGTCAGGAACCGTTCAGAGCTCTGATCCTGCTTTTTTTGGTCTTTTACAAGTGCCAGGTTCCCTTTTGCTACGGATCCAAGTGCTCTGCCCTGAGGTTTGTGCCGTGGACGTCTCCCGTGGGTGCACTGATTACTCGGGGGCATGGGGAGGTGCCTCCTGCCTGGTTCCACACAGCACACTTTAATGGAGCTATAAACATAGTATGCGATTTCCTTTCCTTGGTCTCATTTTTCCTTATACTTTTTCCTCTCGGTATACAGCCTAGTGAATGTGGAAGCTACATGCTGCTTTTCTAAATGGAGCAGTTTGTTTAATGTGGAGTTTCTCAGAGTGAAACAAATACCTGTGGTCTTCTGAGGAACTCAGAACTGGATTGTTGTTGCTATCTGTGTGCAGCAGCAACATTTGCTGGGTGGGTGTGAATGAGAATTACAAAGAGATGAGAATAAGCATTACTCCAAAGAGTAAATTTCAGACTGGCAAGAAATAAAGTCATATTGCATATCCAAGGGGAATATATAGCAGAAAGGAAAACTTCCTCTTTGGAAGTTACCTTGGTATTTCTTATATTTAGGGAAAGAGACTGTGCAAGGTATGGCACAGACAGTAACTGTGGGTCTGTGGGCTGCAGGGATTGCTGGGGGAGCTCTCTCTTCCACAAGTAAACGCTGTTGCCTCTGCACTGCCCTCCAGTCTGGAGTGCAGCTCTCATTTGTTTTACTTGCTGCAGCTCCCCAGCAAAAGCTGTCCTTTCATATATATCTGGAAGATAAAGGAAAGAGCATACCTGGCTCTGAAAGTCTCAAATCCAAATGAGCATCTCTTGTTGAACTGAGCTAGAGTATTTGGGGGGGGAGGGGTGAGAGTCCATCACCCTTTTCCCTCTTTTCCTGCTCCTGGGGTGCAGTGACCCCTGTGTGCACACAGAATAGCTGAATTTCAAATGGACAGGATAGAAACGTTATATAGATTAAAGTGAAAATCCTGGCATTAATAGGATAGCACAGAGGGCAGATTTGGTGTGCCTAACTAGCAGGCACATGAAGTGCACACATGAACAAAGCAGGACTAAGCTCCATTTTTTTTTTTTTTTTTTTTTGGTCTACTGTGCAGTGATGCTAACAGCTGCAGCTAATGACTTCTAAAAGGATCTCCTCTCCTGGCTCCCTTTTTTTTGCCCTTACAGTCTATGTATGTATTTTCTCTAGGATGAGAGCTGTTCCAGGAACTGGATTAAAGCTTTTCCAGTCATTACTTTTCTTTTTGGTGCACGGACACCCTGCGAAGAGTAGCTCAGACAGCAGCCTGAAGCACTTAGGTTTCCGAGTTAGCCAACTGTAGCAATCTATTTTTAAAAGATTATTTTCATGAATTGGATTTTGTGACCTGATTTGAACTGGTCTTGGGCACACACGTGTTGTGCTGAGCCCACAGGACTGTCCCTGCTGGCCATCTCATCACTGCAATCCTGGCTGCTTGCTGAACGGATCTGGCTCTGAGGCTCCATCTTTGCCTGGCTTGGTAGGGATAGCATATCAATCACTTATCAGGCAGTAACAAATTATTCCCTTCCTCTTCAGTCCTGCTTCTTTGCTGTCTTGGTGGTGGAAGGAGTTTCAGGTCTGCTGCTGGAAAGAGCAAAACTGTTTGTAATATTCCAGTTTCTTGGCTGTCCTGTTTCCTTTCAAGTGGTGGGAGTCTGGAGTTGTGGCTGTTTCCTTTTATGAAATGCCATTACGTTTTTTATTTTGACTATCTGTAAAAAGTGATTTAAAACCCTGCATGGCTAAAGAGTTTGTGCAGAGATTTATATAGGTTTC
Source organism: Tragopan temminckii (assembly GCA_028571105.1). Taxonomy (NCBI): domain Eukaryota; kingdom Metazoa; phylum Chordata; class Aves; order Galliformes; family Phasianidae; genus Tragopan; species Tragopan temminckii. The sequence goes on from JAOWBP010003503.1 coordinate 22,859,457, forward strand.
GCCCTTAATTCTGCCATTGACTTACAGATGTAGGTACTACGTAAGACCTTAAAACATGCGTTACAAAACCACGTGACTCTATTACATCAAATAATGATGAACAATCTTGATTTGGAAAGCCACAAGCTGCTGTGGCATTGGTTCCTTACATCTAGTCTGGACTCATCCTTGTGCAGTTCCTCTTAACATCAGAGGATGCAGGAGCTCTATAGAAGCACTCTGGTGGGCAATTGGCCCTGGCTTTATCTTGTCACAGGAGGCATTCAACATGTAGGAGTAAATATAAGCCTTATATTCAGTCTCTTGAAACTGTCTCAATGTGTCTATTGTGTAATTCTACACAATATTTCCACTATGCTGAAGTAATTTGAGTTTATTTTCCTTCCAGAAACAAATGGGAAAGCTATAATGTATTGCTTTGGATTAGGTAGTGTTAATGTTCAGAGGAGTGTTTTTTTTTTGTTTGTTTCAGTGTCACACTTTTACATATGGATAAATAAATAAATATGTTAATTGGAAAGCTGAAGGCTTGTCATGGGATTGTTTATCATACAGTACTGTCCTGCAGAGACTCTGCAAATGGATATTTAGATGGAAGCTGTCAGGGTTCCTTCAGCGTAGATGTCATTGACACATACATGTTTAAGCCCCAAAGATACACCTAGATATTAAAACTGCATTTTGTTTGAAGTTAAAACTGGAATTTTACAGTTTTGAAGCACTTGGAGCAACTAAGGAGCATCCCCTTTAACTCAAGCAATTTTTGGAAAGGAGGCCTTTGTTCCTAATATACTGACTAGATAACTATACTGTATGGGATAACTGTATTCCTCTAACTATATGCTTTGGGATAACTATATCAATTTATTGCTTTTCTGCATTTCTTTTCTGAAATTATACCTTCTAACACTGCTGTCTGTCAGTAAATATTTGCTGAATTTGCCTGTCTAAACTGATGGATTTTAGTGCTGAGAGGTAGTTCATTCTTGTGATTCTTCCATAGGGCTTCAAGATGAAGGTGCTTGTTCTTAGCACGTCCGGTGACTTTGCATCACTGGAGCACCTCCCCTACGAAGACAGGCAGAGGGAGCTTGGCTTGTTCAGCCTGGAGAAAAGAAGGCTGCGGGGTGACCTATTTGCAGCCTTTCAGTACCTAAAGGGAGCCTACACACAAGAGCGGAATCAACTCTTTGAAAGGGTAGATAACAGCAGGACAAGGGGAAATGGTTTTAAGTTGAGGGAGGGAAGATTTAAGTTGGATGTCAGGGGGAAGCTCTTTACTGTGAGAGTGGTGAGGTGCTGGAACAGGCTGCCCAGAGAGGTTGTGGATGCCCCATCTCTAGAGGTGTTCAAGGCCAGATCAGATGGGGCCCTGGGCAGCCTGGTCTAGTATTAAACGGGGAGGTTGGTGGCCCTGCCTATGGCAGTGGGGTTGGAGATTCATGATCCTTGAGGTCCCTTCCAACCCAGGCCATTCTGTGATTCTTGTTTTAGGCAAAGTAAAACATCTACAGCATCTGAAAGCTCTGTTTCAGGGGCAGCATGTGCAGACACCGTGTTCAGGCATCCTACTGCCAAAGCAGTCTGGGAACACACAGGCTTGCCTGCATCACACTGCAGCCTGGATGCCTAGGGGAAGCCTTCTTATATTCCCAGCTTTTCCTGTCCAGCTACACGTGGGTTCCACGTGTCACAGTTGTTTAAGATGGCAAAGTGCGTTGTAGTCCTGCAGAGTGAGAGGGACTGTAAAGTGATGTTATTGTCATTAAAGAAATTTATAAGCTGTAAAACACCACATGTTGGCCAGGCAGAGTTTTCCTATTTCCACTGCTTGATAAGAGCATTATAAGGGTACACCTGCTGTGTGCAAGGAAAGGGAAAGGCAGACTCTGGTTTTCTTTAATATCCCAAATCAATGGATGCTTGTTCTGATGCTGACTGGACCCATGCTGTAGCAAACCAGTCTTCCCCATATTTCAGCTTTCTTCTCCTTGTTGGTGTGCAGCGCTCATACAGAGTAAATTATGGCACACAACTTTTCTGTTGGGAGCTCTTGAGAGTCGGCATCCGTTACTCTTCTGAGGCTCTCTCTTAGGCATAGTCTGGTTTGCTTTATCTGCTGGGTCAGCTCTGTTGGTATTTCTAATGGCACTACATGCAGTCAGCAACATTTTATAATAAAGTGGAAGTTGTATTTACAAGTGGGAATGTTGTTGTGATGAAAATGCTTTGGCAGTAAGCTTGTGATAAAAGAATGAGTGTGATGAAATGGTTGTGCCTTTATGAGTAGGAACCATAATTTGGATAAAGGAGTCTTATGCGAAAGACTACCATCTTTTATTAAGTTTTCTATTCTATGCATCTCATATTTTCTATGTCAGAAGTGTAGGTTCTTCAGTTTTTCTTGTTCTTAAATATCGGTTATCCCCTGGCTGTGATAACTGAGTCATTGCAGAAAGAGGATTTTTGCATTGGAGTAATCCTAAAAGAAAAGATTGCTTTTGTGAAAAGCAAAGCCCATGGTCCTGTTGTTTGTGCTCCTCTTGTTGTCATTAAAGCTATCTGTGTTAGTCTGTGAGCAGCCCACATCATCACCAGCTTCTCCTGCTGCTGGAGCCTGCAGTGAGACCATAATCCTGTGATTGTCATCACAGTGCCTTCCCATATAATGTGATTTTACAATTCTAACACTGCTTTCTCTGCAGGAACAACAGCAACAGGATAGGACATGAATAGCAATAGTAGAAGGAGAAAGCAAGAGTCCTATTGTCTGATAGTGCTGGACAAACAGCCAGACAATTTTCACCTTGTGGTATAAAGGTTGTAGATAAGTTTAGTGGATAATGCAGAATTCTGGAGATGGACATCCTAATTCTGCTGTGGCCTGCTGGGTGACATTAGGCAATTAGCATCGCTCCATGCCTCAGTTTCCCTGTGAGAATTGGGTAATTGGCTGTGGATGAAAAGCACTATACAATAATAACACTTAAAGCAATGCATACAATGGTTATTAACACAGAACACTGTCATCATCTCCACTTTATATGAGAGGAACTGAGGCAGAAAATGCTTTGCCGAAAGCTACTGATGGAGGCAGGGCAAGAGTCCTCATTAGACCTCTGGAGCTGGCAGCTGCCTGGGCTCTGCAGTGCTCTGCACGCTGCCTGCCTTGCGGTGCTGGTTAAATGCAGGGGACCTGGGGTGTGGGACAGGCATAGGCTTATTCTTGTCAGTGATCTTGCTGAATTGAGTTGGAAAAATAATCAACAGAAGGGTTTTTGTTGTTGTTGTTGTTGTTTTTGTCTAGGAAAAAGGTTTTTGAGCCCTCTAGTTGTAATGAGAATATGTTAACAGTACAAAATATATGGGACAGCTTTGTCCTAATTAGTTTTCCATTGAAATTAATAGCTCTTGAGTTCAATAGGAATGCATTTAGGCTGACAGAGTGTCATTGAAAAATTCTCAGCAATTTTTGCCCTATGGTTTTGAATATGAGCTGAAGCTTGAACATCACGCAACCTCTCCTGCGCAGAGCTTTACTCTTCATTTCAAATGTTTTCCCTTTTTTAAAGCCAGCTTCTTTGTGTAAATTGAATCCATGTTATTTTAGGATGTATATTTAATATCCAACCAGTTTGTTTTTTTTCTCTGAAGTTTTTGGACAGCAAATCCATTAAGAAATCTCACTGTTGCCAAACTAGTTTAAGATATTTGGAACTTCAATTACCTGCTGAACTTTTAAAAACTAATTTGGTAATGAAAGCAGTGAATGCATTCTGTAGTGTTTAAGGATTGCTTACAGAGATGAAATTGTTTTGGCTGTATGTCAGATAAATGCTTTTATTCTGAAGTATATGCTCAACATTTTTTTTTTCCCCCTTGAATGGATCTGAGGAGTCTAATCCTTCAAAATATCCCCAGACAAATTCTGGATTGCTAGTTCCTTTATTCTTAAATTAAAACTATCACTTAGCACTTTGCACCTGAAGATAATCTTTCCTCTCTGGATCTGAAAGTATTTTACAAAGCCAAATGTATTCAGTCTAACCAAATTTCTGTGAAACAAGGAAATATTGTTACCCATTTTATGGTGATGTTACCCAGCAGGAAGGTACAATCTGGATCACACATCAATCCTAGCAGAGAGTTCTGGAGCAGAACGGTGTCAGGTGTGCCCAGGTGAAAAGCTTGGGGAAAAGATTATCAGTCTCACTACTTGTGACAGACTTGATTGTGATCCTGGACGTGGGTCTGACTTCATTTTGCAGGGAAACAAAAGATGAGTTCAAAACTGTTACCTCACACTGTGACTTGCAGACTGTGTTTGCATGGGTCCCTTAGTGATCTGTGCCTAGGTAGCCTGGAAGGGGCTCTGATATGCAAGACAGTGGTCAGTGCAGGGGGAGAGAAGGAACTAGACTTCCTTGGTACCCTACAGATAACAGGTAGCATCTCATAGCAGCACAGCTTCAGTCACCTCCTGAGCTATAGCTAAGCATGCATTTGTTTCAGTTGCTCCAGCTCCAGAAAGATGAATCTTAAAATGGAAGAACACCGAAAGAGCTGCAAAGCTTCTCTTCCATAAGCAAAATGTTATGTGTATGGCTTTATAGTATTAACAATCCAAACCTAGTTACCCTGAAATGAATAATTTGGTTTGAAAATGAAGGTCATTAGCACTAGCATCTTTTCTTCTTGTACTAATGGAGTGAAAGCTGAATGGTGTTTCCCATGAATCATACTCTTTACAGTACATAGTTCATCTGTGACAGCCTCATATGCCATTTTTCCCCAGACAGTATCTACAGCTGGGGCCAGATGTGCTGCTTGGCTTGCAGCTGAGCCAAGCTCAAAGGCTTTGAGCCCGAGCCAGGCCAGAGTGCCTGGGCCCTATCCCCACTGCTGCAGGGTTGGTGTCTACAGACGCAGCCACACGTGCAGTCCTTCTCTAACCCAAATCAGTCAGAATGATCTGGGTTAAAGAAAGCCCTCCATGCTTTTAAATAGTAAGCCAACCTGGATCATTTTGACACAACCGGGTTAGGGAGCGCCTGCCTCCAGACGAAGAGACAGATTGGAGGGGGGGTGGAAATGCAGCTCTGTTGCAGCCAGAGCAGGCCTTGAACAAGGGTGAGCAACTTCACCTGTGGGTGAGCTCAGCTGCCTGCCTAGGTTTGGACAATAGCATTGTTTTACAGGAAATAATGAAATACTCAAAAGGCTAGAAATGAAGCTGATTTTTCCCAGACTTGGTGTTGACTTAACAGTTTGCAGTCTGATGCTGTGCACAGTACACGAGATTGTAGATATGTTCGTGCCCAACTAGGTAGTGGCTGCTTTTTCCCCTACAGACGATTTAGAGCAACTTCAAGGTTTTCCCAAACTGCACTTGCTTCCAGTGACCATAAGGGACCTTGTTATGCATTATTTTCTGGCTAACAGAAGAATTTTCCAGGTGTTTATGAGCTAGTAACACATGTGGTCTTGACATGAGACGTGCCCTCTGTGTTTTCACAGCCCTCTAAACATGCTGATAAGGGGCAGATATAATTAGGCTTTCTGCAAAATCTGAATGTAAGCACTCAAGATTTAAGTGCACAGCTGATAGTCTAAAATTCCCTGTAAAGCTACCATGGGCAGGTTTGTAAATGTTTCTGTTTGCCACTGGTCTTGGCAGAGATCACATTGACTTCTGCTGTGCTGAGACTCGATTACTCTGATTTAACATTGGTGTGCATGGGAACAGGGTTAGGCCCACAGAGAGCATGGGTACATCGTTCTCCCTCAGGGAACTGTAGGCAGTGGCCACACATGTTGTGTCTGTGCTCCATAATGAGGTTTCATCAGTCCACGTGCTCCCTGAAAGTTGCTGCCCACCTTTGCCCTGAATAGTTGCACCTGGTGCATGTTGCAGGCGTGTTCGTGATGGCGTGTGACACCTTCATGTTGTTTAGTGCTGAAGCTGATGACAACCAGAGAAGTGACTTTCCCACGTGGGTTTTTATTTCCAAATGCATTCACACTGTGGCTCAGTGCTTCCCTGGCTGAGGCAAAGACTCGACCTCTCTCTTCTTTCAGTTCACTTCACAGTACTTGTAATGAACAGACCTAGATGTTGCAGCATGTTTTTCTGGGTCACTGACTGTATTATGTTCTTGTCCTTCACAGAAGAAATACAATGTCTTTCATCTCAGCCCATCAGCTTGTTTGTGTTGCTTTTAATTTTGTTGTAGCCATTTAAACCCAGTGATTTTGTCAATAAGCATTATTCATATGGGGAGAAATAAATTGATTCATTCTTGAAGCGTGCTCCCTTATGCACAGAGACCCATGCATGGTTGTACTACAACACTACAGCCCGTTCTGCCTAAGGGAGCTGACCCTATTTGCGCACACCTGTGGAGTCGTGCACACCTGTGGATATGGGACATGGTTCAGGTGCTGGTGTGGCTGAGTGGTGCTAGAGCAGAGTCCAGCTTCAGCTGCTTGCATTTGGCAAATCCCCAATTTCTCTTGCCTTCTCAGTGTGTGCTCACAGACCTGGTGCTTCTATTTGGTGTGTGTTTTTATGCAGAGACAATCTATACACAGTCTACAGGCTGTCTTCAGCATTTTGAAAACCTCTGTGCATGAATGATTTATTTGCACTTCTGGAAGCAAGCTTGATAGACACAAAAAACACTGGAAAAGCTGCAACCCAGATGCTTTTTCCTATGATTTGATTGTGTTTTTATGGGAATACTTGGCATTCGGACCACTGCCTCATCTCCTTCAAATTGTATACCTGCCCAGAGGCCAGGACTTGTGGTTTAAGTTGGAACTGGCTACCTTCAACCTTAAACATTGCTTTTCTTCAACAACTGTCTTTTATTTGTAGAATTTCAGTCCAATTTCATGGTATTCATGCTGTTTCACTTACCAATTCTTACGCTTATTTTCATGCTATCTTTGCATCCTAGTGCTGTGATGGTCTCCTCATCAGCTCATCCTGAACATTTTGGTGGTAGCACGAAAAGCGTCCATGTTTGTTGATGGCTTCAGGAAAACCTCTTCAGCATTCTTAAAAAAAGAAAGAAAAATGGATGATTTTATTAATTTGGACAAAAACTAAGTACTGAAAAGTTTTGTTTGAATATTCTCCAGAAAGTTAGAATAGGAATTTAGTGGATGAGTGGTGTATATTCTCTGAGCAAAAAAAGCAAGATTTTTTTCTTTTTGAGGACTAGTTATGTTCTGTTTGGTTATTTTGCTGAGTCATAAGCCTTATTTCTTAGTAAGAAGAAAGTTTTGTTGCTCCTCCAATTAGTTGGTTAAGTATCTCCTATAGAACCATTCTGCATTCGTCACCAGTGAAATTATCACGACCTTAATGTTTAAGTTCCAAACAAGGCTGATACGTATTAAAAAACAAACAAGCAAGCCTGTGAGCTGTCTGTCCCAGAGTTAATGGAGCTATCACCTCTCTTAGTGCCGCAGTGATTGATGTGCTCTCTGATGGAGTTACTGCTTCTCTCTCACTCCTACTTGTCTGCATGTTAATGCCTTCACTTGTTGAATAATGATGCACTTTAATACAGATTTGTCTTATTTTTGTTTGAGTGCTGACAGGCCAGAGTTATGTCTGTGTCTTTCTGAAGCATGCTGTATGCTTCTGGTCACCTGGAGCAAATCAAGGGGAAGACCTTTACCTGCAGACTAATATTGCCCTTCTTTTGGGAGCACCATGCAGTGAAGCCCGTTGGCTTGTTGTATTCCAGGGAATCTGCACCTTTGGCACTGGATGCATATAGGTCCTGTATGTCTGCTTGGGGCTGCCTGCAGCAGTTTCCCTGGGCAGCCCACCACCTAGTGTGTGGGCAGATAGCCTCCCTGATGCAACGAGCCTTCTGTTTGTCCTTCTGTGTCTCTAATAGTCATTTTATGGTAGAAGCAGCTCAGCACGGTATTACATTTACAAGCCCGCAGTTATATCGTTTGTAATAATAAATATTTTAAAAGGCAAGGGCAATGTAGACACACTGGGCTAGGTTTAAAAGTTGAAGCAGCAAAGGCACGTGGGGAACTGATACCCTAAATAGCATATGCAAAGGGTAAAGATTTGGCAGTGTGAGAGAAAGGGGCCTTTGGGGACATATGCCACCAGTGAATACAGAGTAGTTTCAGGAACTGTCGAAAGGCTCAAAGATATCTGGATCTACTGCTGCCTCTATAGTGCAATATGTGAGCAGTATATATGAGTCTCGCTAACAATAGTTAATTCCCTGAATCTTTTTGTGCATGTTTTCCCTGTTTTTTAATTTGAGAGTCTGGTACTTTGAGAGTCAAAGGGGTCCTGGGCTCAATGTTAGGAATCAGTAATTTAAAAAAAAAAAAAAAAAGGAAAGAAAAGAGAAAAAACCTGCCTCCATTGAAAAATATTATATATTATATATTATATATATAACATGAATGGGGGAAGCAGCATCTTACCACATAGCTGGAGTCCATTTTCTAGCTATTTGCTGGTCACGGGGGACAGAGGCTGCAGTTTGCAAACTGTTCCTTCCTCTTCTCCTGAAGTGTTTATTCACGAAACTGTGCAAAGTGCCGCTAGCCACTGAGACACTTTGGGATTTATGTCCCTTGCTTTGTTTCACAAAGGGATATGGATCTTTTATCCCTTTATCAAGGTACTCCAGAGAGCTTTAGTATTGCAAATATGCCAGTGCGTGGTTCAGCTGCCATATTCCTGCTGCTCGAGCAGAAGTTTATGGCAAGGAAAGACAGATACATGTGGAGTTGGGTTATGAGACTGACACATTTGCTGTCATGTTTCATTGTAGTTTAGGTGAGATAAAGCTGTTGTTTTTTTAAATTTTTTTGTAGATTGCAAAACTTGAGCAGAAATGAAGAAAATTTAATAAGTAAATAGAGCCTAATTTTCCTATGGGTGTGAATTTGAAATGTTTTCCCCGGTGATTACAAATGATTAAAAAAAAATAAGGCTCATCTAAATGAGAGGAAGGAGACAAGGCAGCAATTAGCACAACCTCTGGGGACAGCATCCCAGCTCTCTTCTGGAACACCGTGAGCAATGCTCATCTACAGTGGGGTTACTGCAACCTTATTTAAATTGTTTTCACATGTGCGTTTGTTGTCTTCCCTTCAGCAGCAGTCAAAATGGGGCTAGTCCATGTTGTAGCATCTCTTGGTTTTGGTTAATATTTACGTACTGAGGCTGTAGGTGTAACTGCTCACACCAGAAGTTCTTGCCTTAAGCAAACCAGGGAGTAAAATGAAGTTCAGAGTTGTTCTGCTCTTCTGTACCTTGCACAGTAGGTCTGCATGCCCATAATTTGTCTGCTGAACGTAATTTAGGATGTCTAAAAGGATAATGCTCTTTTCCTGTAAATCTGGTGGAATTTTTGTCTCTAAGGTAAAATATGAAAAATTAAAAGGAAAAAAAAGACCATTCATTATGTAATTTTGTCTCCCTCTTACTGTATTTCTTTAGAAAAATATCATCCATGTGACACTTGGATGTTACAGTGAATCTGTGTTTAAAAATCTTACAAGTGATTCCAAAAATTTATTACTTCCTTTGTGGAAAATATGTTTTCAGAGATTTAGTGAGCTTTTTTTTCTTTTTTTCCTCTCCATGCACTATGGTCACTTCTCCTTGTCCAATTTACTGTCCAGCTCTAGAAAAATAAATGAGTCTAGGAAAGCTGGTACTCTGCTACTGGTTTGGGTGTCATTCAGACTTGCTCCTATTTGGATAGCTCCAGTTTTTTAACTGGTCTTTTGGACTTCTTCTTGTTTACAGAACAGATTATGTTAAACTCCTCGGTGCTTCTTGTGTGTTGTTTGGGATTCAGACAGCCGTACACAAAGTCCTGGTTTGGGCAGCATGATGCAAAAGCAAAGCAGATACCACCCTTGCCCTTAGAGGGTGTTAAGTTTTTTACTATGAGAGTGTGAGGTGCTGGAACAGGCTGCCCAGAGAGGTTGTGGATGCCCCATCCCTAGAGGTGTTCAAGGCCAGGTTGGATGGGGCCCTGGGCAGCCTGGTCTAGTATTAAATGGGGAGGTTGGTGGCCCTGCATGCGGCAGTGGGGTTGGAGACTCATGATCCTTGAGGTCCCTTCCAACCCAGGCCATTCTGTTATTCTGTGTGAGGTGCCCTTTCTGTGGGGTGAACAGAAAGTATTAAGACAAATTCTGGGTGTTGTGCTCTGGAAGAACAGCTGTCTGGAGTAGGCAGTAATGTGCTTATTTCCATGACACACAGAGGATTTTGTGTAGAAATCATACTTACTGAAGGCACTTTAGTTTTCCACTTAAAATAAAATAAACAAATCAGACAACCTTGTGTCTTGTTGACTTGCCACATTGATGTGACCAGAGCTATGGAGAGAACATTGATCTGGTCATGGCTTAAAGCATCAGGAGATTGTGCTCCATCTTACAGGCTTGGATGGTTTGCTTAAAAAGCTGTAATGGTAACAGTTCCATCTACGCTGGCATGACTTTCATGTGCAGGTTGGTGTGCCTTGGTCTTAGTGAGTTTTGTCAGGTCATGATGTACTGCACTTTCTTTTATGTATCTCTCTGTATCCCACCAAAACGACAGGAAAGCTGCTCTGCCTGTATACAGATCTCAAATGAAGTGTGTGTCTCCATGCAGATACTCAGTCCTCCAAAAATCTGACCCATCTATTTTGGTTCAAGGTAGATGTTCCAAAAAGGGAACATAAGCTTCAGGATCACCTTGGTAATCTAGTGGAAATGCTCAGTCACAGCTTGAAGCAGTGATTGAACACCTGGTGAGAAGGCAGGGCCAACCCAGGGGACCTCAGGTGCATGCAATGCTCCTGAATGACTGGAAGGAGAGGAGCCAGGATGCACCTCTTCTCAGACCTCATTTAAGGGTTGGCAGTGGAGGTGAGGGTATTTTTCTGGAGACCCCTGTGCACCTGAGGCCTTCCAAAGGTAAGCAGATTTTTCCTTTTATTTCTGTGCCTATGGCCATTGCATTTGAGTAAGTCTTCACTTGCTGTATCCTAGGGCTTTGCTACTCTGTGCTTTCTGTTGTGTTGCAGTGATATTTGGTGCTGTGTTTTAGTGAAGGAATTCCTTAGCAGATGCTTTTGCTCATAGAGGAACTAGAAATGGAATGTATGTACTATTTGCTTGTTATGTTATTTGTATTTTTTGGTACTTCAGGAAGAAATTGGTAACTTTTTTTATTTTTATTTTTTATGGTTGCTTCTGAAGTTGTTGAAGTTTGTTGTTTAAAATCTGATACTGAAATACATTGAACAACTTCTGGTATCTTTGGTTGCAAATCAGTATGAGTTGAGCTTCACGTGAGACATTTTTATCTTTTTGAAGTTTGCTTTAGCTGGAGTGTTCCCTTAGCTATTATAGCACTTATGGTTATCCATCCTCTTTCCTTCAGACCGACAAGAACTGCTGACATCTGAACACTTCTAGGTAACGCATCAAACCTCATTGCTTTGTTCAGTAGGCTGCTGAAGTGCATGTGCACGGGTGACTTTGCTGTATAGCCATGAGCCGTTAGTAACAAATGCAGTATGCATCACCAGTCCATAAAACAAAACCACGAGAACAACCCAGCAGCCCTGCTGAGTACCCAAAGGAAACTAGCTTTTATAGGCACCCCAAATACTGTGATTTGTAAGCAACATGTAAAAGCTTTTTCTGCCTCATTATGATGGAAAAGAGTTTTATTACCAGATGCCTTATGGAACCTAGGCTAAAAGATTCAAATCACAGTTCCTAATATTAGATGCATAAGTACCTTTTGGACTTGTATATGAATCAAGACTGCATTTTGGAAAAGAGTGATAACATAGCTTTTCCAACTGCAGTTACTTGTACAAGAATGTGAACTAGGAATTTAATGTGGGCAGCCAAGATGTTAGCTTTAGAGTGTGTGAAGTGCAGAACAGTTTACCATGGTGGGCTGCTGGAGCATCCCTAAGCCCACCATGCAGACAGGGCGTGTGAGCAGTCTGTGGTGTTGTGCGGGGTACTCAAGCAGCATAAATGTGCAGGAGGTTTGTCTGTTCTGAACAAGCCAAGAGACAGAAATACTTCTGGTCTGATTCATTAATGATGGCATGTTTGAGCTTCCACACCAAATAAGGCTGTGGTAGCAACAGAAGGTCAATTTTCTGTGACTTTTGCTGTCCATGGTTGCTGTTATTGCTTAGCTTGGTGTTCAGGTGCTGTGATAGAGCAGTTCACTTCATGTCTCAGACATGCAGCCTAGAGCAGAGAGATTTTCAGAAGGGAAAATGTTTTCTCTAAGCAGGGTAATGAGGAACATAGATCTACATATGCAGATCTGGCAAGTGTTAAATGATGTGTCTCAACCCTTTTCTGCCTTAGTTTGTTCTTCATGATACAAACCATAACTGGTTAAAATGTCAGTGTTGTAAAGGGTTAACATCCGTAAAAAAGGCAAGCAGCAAGGCCTGGGTAATTTATTAAAATGTTAGTTAGAATCAGGGCTCCTGACACCTCCAGTGCCGCGGTTTTCAGTAATCCTCCTTCCAGTGATGAAGTCGATGGGAATTTTGCCATTGCTTTTAGTTAGGTTAGATCATTCTGCAGCAGAGAGGAACAGCAACAGCAGTGATTTATTGAGCCAGCCAGGTCTGTTCCAAACACCAAAAATCCCTTTCCCGTAGTCGCCTGGTCCCTTTTTTCATTGCTGTTCTAGCAGAGATTAAAAGCAGTAGTGTAGCAGCAATACTGCAGGCTCATTCAAATGCACATTTGTCTGATGTATCAGAGCTCTGCACCCTTGTATCTGAACGTTTTCCCCAAATCACAGTGTGCACATACAGTGAGGTTTCTCTGTCTCTCCCTAGTGCCATCTGGATGTTGTTTATCTGTGTGTGTTGTGGGGGATTTAATGTGGTGTCCGTGTGGGTAGCCTGGTGAGAGAAGTAGTTTTTGCATCCTGCGATGGAGATGCTAAAGCTCCTGGTCTCAGTCTTTTCGTTCCTCCCTGAGTTTTCATTGCCTGTGCCTGAGGTAGAATTGCCTGCTGGGGAAGGAGGAACTCAGCCCCACTGGGGCAGTGAGTTGGGGTGCAACCTGACTGAGGTGACAGAAATAGGAATAGTGAACTCCGAGTAGTTATTTTGGTTTTTTTTGGTGAACTGTTGGCCTTTCTATGCTTTTAGTTTTTTTTATTTCCAATTTCTTGAATCCCCAGTCATCATTTTTGTTAAACAGCATGACTCAAACTGGACTGCAAAGAATATTCTTGCAAAAGCTGCAAGGAACCCACATGTAGTCACAAACGCAATTTTACTTGAGTTCACTTGAAATCTCACTTTGCCCCACACCATAGCAAGCTGTCAGTTTGACATTAAAGTTGATAAGATAAATTTATTTAATTGGATTTCCTGCTTTACAAGGAGCTGTATGTTTTGCTGACATGGTTTGATTTTGCTTGAAATTGTGGCAGAAGCTGGACCTTTTCCAGCAACCCCATTGCAGAGCCAGCCGGCTGTGCGAGCTGCTGTGGGGTTGGTGATGCTTTTCCAGGAGGGTGCGTGGGGCAGGGGCAGCCAAGCGTGCATTGTGCCACGGGGCTGAGCATCCTGGCACTGTGTGGAATCTGTGGCTGAGCAGCAGGCTGCCAAATTGCTAGGGCCCCATTTTTCTTTTGGAAAAATACCAGGTTTTTAAATGCTGAAATGTTGCATTAGGCAACAGCCTTTCTCTTCCCAGCTCTAGTTATTCCTGACCCAGAAGGAAGAGGACCATCCCAAATCCCTTTTTCTTAGCAGTTAACTATTCCTTGGATGCTTCCCATCTAGGTATTTGTTTAATGTGTTCCTTAAATCCCAACAGAAGGAGGTACAGCCCAGACAGTGAGAGGGAACTCTGTTTAGTCTAAAACAAATTTTATGAAAACTTCTTTGGTTATTCCATGGAAAAAAAAATGGAGTTCTGCAAAATCTACCATGACTGCTTTAATTTTCAAGATCTGCTATGGTTATAAAACTCTTGCTGTCTCCTCTTTAGGAAGCTGAGTGAAGTATGTAATTTAAACATGCATTCAACATATGCAGGCTTATTCAGCGCAACTGAAAGATGACAGCTTTGGACTTGCATCATCTTGCATTTCAGCACTGTTTAACACCAGTCCAAGAGGAGATATGATCACATTCAGCAATAGGTAGCCTGTAATATTGCAACACATTAAAACAAGGACAAAATCATACATTGATTAGGAGTTTTGTTATATCCAAGAATGTGAGAGATGGATGATGTGTAGGCAGGGAAAGGTTATTTGCTCTCATTTTTTTTTTTTTTTTCATTCAGCATTAAAACACTCTGAGTTGCAAAGACCTGGAGAATATGTGCAGTAATTAATAACCTGACAAAGAAAAGATGTCGTGTATGTCCTGTTAGCTCCTGTCACTGGCACTGAAACACTGCTAAGCCCTAGTGAGTTAATTCATAGAACAGCTGTGAGATGTGAGGGATTATTAGCATCTCTGTTTTACAGATGGCGCCGGAGCATGAAGAGGTGGATGAAATACAAGGATTTGACAATGTTGGGGGAACAGAAATGGATCCAATTTTCTGATGTTTAACTGCAAGACCTCCTTTCTCTCACTGCAGCCTCTTTTAATATAATGTAGGGCCTGGGATCCAAAATTTGCTTGAGTATTTTGTACTGTGTATTTGGTACTGTTTCAGTTAGTAGTAAAGGAGGACGGGGAAAGGCTTCCACAGAGCTCCAGATGGAGCCGTGGTGGGATGTCTGGCCAGTTAATGGGTTGGATTGCATCCAAGAAAACAGTGAGAAACTGGGTAGATCTGGGACCCTTAGGCTTCCACCTCCTGTTGCCCCAAGAAAGCAGGAAGCTTCTGGCTGTGTTAGGTGAAATAACTGCTCTGTCACTCATGTGGAACACGACAGACTCTGGGAGAGAGGTGGTCAGAGAAGCTCTCTGCATTGATGGAAATCAGACTTAAAGGCAATATAGGCTGCCAAAATTGGCAGATATGTGCACGTTTCCAGTAAGATGCTCTCTCATACTTAATATAGTAGTGCAGGTAACAACAGCCTGAGCCTACTTTGTTAGATTTCCAGAAGAACAGAAATACTTCAGAAATAATAGCTACTCTTATGAGTGTCTGCCAGGCAGTCAAGAAAATCAGGTTTTTGAGCACCAAACCTTCATGCTGCCTGTTAATGTAAGTGTGCTGCCCAGACTCCTCCATGAGCTTACTTGCCTTTCTTCTCTGAAAAAGCCAGAACTCCTTGAGATCCTGACCTGTGGTGAAATAGTTACTTAATACCTTTTATCTTCCTCAATCTCTCCATGATAGGAAAGGAGTATTCTGACCTTTCAAACTTATAAGTTGTTATCAAGAGGGACTACTGGGATTCTCCTCTCTTTTCTTTGTTTCCTTGTAAGTGAGCATATCCAGGGTATATCTCCCTATCAGTGATGTGTTCCGAGGATGTTTGTTAATCACTGAAGAGCATCTCATGTCTAAAGAGCTGGTAGACTAAAGGTTTTTCAAAATCTCTTAATAGAGCTGAAATTCTCCAAGCTCCGTTTTCAGATTTCTCATTTGGACCAAGTGTGATGGATGAGGTTACTTGTTCACCCTTGTGCTTGAGCATAATTTTAAAAGCATGGTCTTTTGCTCTTTTTCTGTAAGAGAAAGTTAATTTCCAGTTTGTTATCAGCTTCAATGTTGTAATTTGAAGATATTCAGAGCACAGTTTGTTCAGCACACTCGTTAGGTATTTGCATTTACAGCTGCTGAGTTAGACACATTCAGCTTGCAAGGGGCCACTGAAATCTTCACAGTGTATTTATCAGATGCATAAGACCTTCTAATTGTATCCTAAATCCAGTAGGGATATTAGGCTACTTGTTTCATGCTGAAAACATTGTCTGCTTTCAACAAAAGAAATGCTTCCTATTTGCACAACTCTCTGTTCTTTCAGAACCACGGTTATTTTCTCAGGGTATTTCTTACCTTCACACAAATAAAGAAATGCAACTTGTAAACGAAGGAATAGTTTCTCTAGAAATACAGAGAATGCCAAGACTGCTTATGTAGGGGCTAGACGGTAATACTGTGTGGTGCAGAGGACTAAATTATGGTGTATTAAATCATCTAAAATGGCATAATACAAAGGTACTCTTCTGATAATAATTTTAGAGTGACTGGGTTGCCCAAAATGTAAATTTTCTGGCACTTCTTCAGTGGTTGCCTTTGTCTGCGATGCAATTCTTAGGAAGCTGTAGCTAGAAGGAAGAGAGATGTAAAGACTGGAAATGAAACTCTCACTGTCATTTTGGTCTAATTTTAGATAAGGGGACACATTTTGGTGAACTTCAGAAGCTGGAGATTACTTACTGAATAAACCCAGTCTCTGCAGCAGCAGATTTTATTCCGTTGCAGCACTGCTAATCTACAGTGAATCCATTTTTTATCAGTCAAGGTACTGAGTGATACATTAGAGCCAAATTTATTGCTCTGGGGATTAAAACTGCATAACAGCACAGAGCTGAAAGGAGTATTTGTCTGGTATATTTTTCAAGGAGTATGTGTATCTAAACAGGGTACACCAGTTTTCTGTCATCTTAGAGTTCATATAAAACAGCTTAATAACACTGAGGCATTGCTACAAGAAGTACAAAAACAATTTTGAATGCAGTTCTTTTGCTACGCTGAAAAGTAATAAAGGTTGAGTTAACAGAAGGGTGTCGTGAGACAGTAAAGATGGAAGGAGAAAATAACTGAAAGCAAGTACCCATTTATTTGTCCTGTCCACTCCTTGGAAGTGGTAAGAGAGGGATGGAGTCATGTTATTAGTACACAGTCACCATAGCTGTGGCTGAGATCCTTCCATATGCTGTCATGTTGAAACACAGCATTAAAAAGAAAAAAAAATGATCACAACACTAACCCTACAGCTGGTTAAAACAGAATCACTTGTATTAAGTGTTCAGGAATTACAGTTTTAGGGACAGACAGTCCTTGCTGTGTTGGTTGTTCCTTATTTTGGTGACAGGAGTGAAAATAGAAATGTTATGACTCCCCCAAGGAGGACACAAGAGAGTCCTCTGGCTGATCTCAAAATGTAGAGCAACTTACTGGGCTTTGCATCCTCTGAGCTGAGGAGAACGGTCTTTATCACATCTCAGCACAACATGTCACAGATGCATTGCTCACCCACTCATAATTTAAACTAGACAGTGTAATTCTATGAGGAATTCTCTTGAACATGAGAATTTTCCCTCCTTTTACTGTGAAGACTCAGTGAGTTCTTACTGAGTTACTGGTGACATTTGAAGTCAACCATTACAGTGTTATCTGTCCTGGGAAAAAAGGCAAAGGAATTTTCAGGGGGTGGCACGTATCACAGGGAAAGCAGACAGTGTCTGAAATGCATAGCTTGAAGATGGCTTTTGGCATACTGCATATTTGGCAGGTCCCAACAGACATTTGAAAATTGGTCCTTTCAGTAGTTATTCTGTATAAAGGTATAAACAAGGTTTGCTTGTCAGAATTTTACATATGTTTCTCATAAACTCTGTGTCCAGGTATCTAAGGAACAGTTTACAACTTAGCAATATGTGAGAATGGAAAATATTATTTTTGTTGTAAGTATTATTGGCTGGGTCACTGAAGCTACTTGTAAAGCATCCAGTGCTTCTGAGGTGCCTGTGTCCCCAAGGATCCTCTGTGCTCAGAAATGGATGTAACTTGTGACTCAGGACTGACTGCATCACACACTTAATGAGAACTTGAAATTTCCATAGGAGCTGAAATATTGTATGTCACTCAAACTAGATGCTTGGCCTTTTGAAAGCTTTCAATATATACAGGCTGTTCTGATCCTGTTGGGACTAATGGGAGCTTTGCCATCAACTTAATGTGTGTAGGAAAGAATCTGTCACAAGTCGTGACAATCCAAGCTGTGGATTATTTTGCACAAATCAAAGTTGGTTGCTATTTTTCTCACTGCTAGTTTACTACTTATTATTTGCATTCCAAGGCTACCTAGAGACCCCAACTGAGATCAGGATTTTACTATGCTGTGCATTGACACCAATGAGTACTTGGAGGAGAAACCTGCCCCAAAGAGTCCCTGGTGTAAGCAGGGAGAGGGGGAAATCTGGCAGGGGGCACGGGGTGCACAGAAGGGACACGACTTGCTTGGAGGAGCAGGCAGATTGCAGAGTGAAGCCAAGTATCTGCTGAGCAGGTTCAGTGCTCTGAAATGCACACCTCTGTTCTGTGCTGGACTAATTTTGGATCTATTCCTGCAGACTGGGGAGGAGGTTGAAGCTGATTGCAGCTGGAACACTGTGTGTCCATTGCTATCTGAGGGCAGCAGCAGAATGGCCAGGCTCTTACCTCTTGGGGAATTATGATGCCTGTTACCATGGTGGATAGAAGCCACACAAGCCATTTGTCTGTGAGCAATCGTTTGCTTCTCAGGAAAGTTGTCTTGATACTCACTGGATCAATGTGCTGTGTGGTTGGAGTCTCAATAAGATAAACACAAATAAGCTTTTCTTATTGGCTTTTCAGAAACGCCAAAGATCCTTGTTAAAACAGGAGGGAAGCAAGATGGAAACAAAATGCATTGTTATAATTGGTATTAGATGTTTTTAAGGTGGCAGCTGTTTGGGTTTCTTTATTTGTCAGCCTGTGCTGGAGAGGAGGCAGTGTATGCTCTCATTTGGTTCATTATTAACAAAGGTTTCTTAGTTTCTTGAAGCTACTATGAAGTTTTCTACTTCCATTCCTGAAATCATATTTATTTGTCTGTAGTGGCTTCATACCCACAGCTCCTTTTGGAAAGGGTTTTCTTTTCTGTTGTTTCTCAGGGGCTGGTTTATTTCCTGGGCCAACTTTCACCTGTGAGAGAGAAGAATCCAGCAAATCTAACAAGTTCTGTGTTTGCTTTAATTAACTCATTTCTTCAGAACAGCAGAACGAGAAGTTACAGTTGTGAGCAAAGTTTACACTGCCCACACAGGTGTGTGTGTATAGATATATAAATATGTTGGTACTAGACATTAAACCAGGATGAAAACTTTCTACTTTCCAAGGCTTACAAACGGTTGAAAATTCATTTTTCAAGTTAGTGAAATTAATTCACTCTTGAAGTAAGAAAGATTGCAAACGAGTTCACCTCCTCCCTGCAGCAAATGTCGCCAACTGCAGAACATGGCAAGTTGGTATTGCTGTTGGGAGGTTTCTTCTGTATGTGATACCATTTGAGAAATGGAATGCTATGGTGTATTTAAAGACTGTGCTGTAAAATGCATATGCACGGGGGGTAAAATTAAGGTTGCCTGGGCAACCTTAATTCTGGCATTTCCTGATTTTTTTTTTTTTTTTTTTGAATGCTATTTTGTGCAACCTTCTTTTTGCCTCACAGTGGTGCTTGCGCTGTGTTCTATTTCTATGCACATGCTATAAACTAAAATAAATGTTTTGTAAGGTTAGTGTTGGGTTTCAGCTAGTTGTTTGTTTCGGGCTGGAGTTGTTTTGTCTTTGGGGTTTGTTTGTGAAGATTTTTTTAACAGTTAATATTCAAAGGAAAATGTTATTGCTTTTGTCCTTCCCATACTGAAGACCACCCTTTCATTGACACCTGGTTGTGTGAAGGTAAATCGGGAAATAGTTGATTACACTGATTTCTGTTTCCTTTGGTATTTTTCTCCCTGTTTTGCAGCCGTTCTTTATGCAGCTTTTCAGTGAGCAATGTTTCTCCTACATTTGGACTTTACTAAAGGGATCAGAGTGGAAAACATAACATCCAATGTAAATGATGTAATCTCCAAGGGAAAAGTTGCTTCATCCTGCTATAAGTAGAAATTATGCTTCTTTTTAGCAGGTCCTGGATCAAGCTGTTTTGGGCTTCTAGGAGTGAATGCATCCAAATGGATTTCCTCCAAAGAAAAATGTTCTCTCTTTTTGGCTGTGCTTTTAATAGCAAAAGTTATTTTAACCCTCATCAATTTCTAGTAAGTCACAACGCTGAAGTCTCCTGAATCATCTGACAATGGTAGCTGACAGGTAGTCTTAGAAATAGACCTGAGGAAATAAGGAATACAGAGTAACCAGTAATGCATGGGGGGGGGGAGCTTATGGGAACCAAAGATGAATGAAATGAGTGTTATTAGGGGTGGGTGGGAACAGGAAGAGCTGGGTAGAGCTAGCTCTAAATGAGAGAGTTGTGAGTATGGTCCAGGTAATTTTTAATATCATTCTATTGTGTGTGTGTATATACATAAGAAGTGTTTCTTCTAACGCCGCGGAAAGTATCTTGATTTCCTGAGGCCTGACTGAACAGTGAGACAAGCGTTGTTTGTAGCTTTTACTGAGGAGTGAAATCAGACTTGCAAGATAACGAAGGGAAGAACTAGATGGGTAATGAATTCACCTTTACTACCAGGCATAGTGAATTCCACTGCCCTTTTGGACGTAAGAACTATGAATGGGTAAACAATTCCCCAAAGGAGTACAGTGCTGGGCACCTCTATCCACACCTTCATGGCTTTTTGTAGCTCTGTGTCAAACCCACTAGACACAATCCTGTTTTAAGTGTTCCATCATAAGTTGATTTAAAATTAGCATTCCACCCTGACATGTCATATGATTTCCTAGCAGCAGCGGAGTGAGTACGGGTGTTTAGGACACTCCCAATATCATCTGTTTTAATCTAAGTACAATTAAGGAGGGGTTTGATGTCCTTCATGCCTGCTTTCTAGGCTGGAACATGCTGTTCTTTTCTCCCATCCTGACCTCTACAACAGTTAGGGCCAAACTGTCTGTTGACTGTAAACAGCTAAAGTATCTTTCAGGTTTATACAATCCCGACAGGTCCTCCTCCCCTTGGGAGTTGTGCAAGGGTGGAGAGTATTGTACTAGCAGCTTATCATAGTTTACCTAAATCTAAGCACTGCAAGCACAGAGATTTTGCAGCTAAGGAGACATTTAAAATAAGTCATTATTATATAATAAGAAATGAGCCAATAAGTCCATGGTAAATATGTGATTAATGCATTTCAGTCATTGTGGTTCTAGAATAGATGCAGCTGATTATAAGGTGCATTTGAGTTATTTCTTCTTCTCCTTGTGGTGTCTCGTAAGACAGAGATCTCCTACAAGACAAAGGAATTTAATCTTTGATTCAATTTATAAAATGAACGTCAGCCTTAATATTGATTTGCTCAGAGTACTGTCATCGTAAGATCGTTAAATGACTTGCAGCACTTCGTGCCAACTTCAGTTTCCATCAACATCCCTGGGAAGTCTGGCACTGACTTCCCAGGGACCAGCTCTGGGCCACTCATGTGTACTTGTAGTGCCATCGTTCCCACTACCAGAGCCTGAGGACAAGCTGGTCCTGGAGGTGACAGCTCATCGTTCAGTAAGTCAGTGCAGATTGACATGTATTTTTCTGATGCGCTGCTTTCAGACACTCTGCAGACCAGTTGTAGCCTCTCTGCCATGTGATTATCACCGCCAAGTCACTGCATCCAGCACAGCTTCTCTGCCTAAAGGCCCTTGTGCACATGCACCTCTACCAACACAACTGCGCTCATCCCAACCTGTAAAGACTAGAATAAATCTGACAAGCAGTTTTATCCTTCTCCTTATAAATGCTGCGGCCACAGCTCCACCTGCACAGCTGCCCTGGTTTAATTGCACTGACATGAAACATGAAACTCTTGCACTGGTACAGCTCTGTCAGCTGGAGTGAAGGCCTCAGTGTCTGTGACTGATAGTGCACAGGCAAAAATATGTGGGCATTGAAACACCTGCTTTGTGCTGCTTTTAGTCTCTGCTTTACTGTTTCCTGTTCTCCAGACCATGGCAGTCCAGTGACTAAAATACAGTTATTTGAAAAGAAATGATATAAACAAGTCTTACTTTGGGGAGCTGCTCACTGTGCACCATTGAAGTTAGGTCTTGCAGCATGTTACTCTGCTCGCTCTGCAAATGTACCACACCTCTGACAAATATGCTGAAAACCTTTTCTAGTTTATACAGTATCAAAACTACTGTTATCTGTATATGTCTTGCAAAGCCACCTGTAAAAACTCATTGTCTTCAAATTTACAAACTCATGGTCTTCAGATAATACTCTCAGTGACATTTATACAACCCCAAAGAAGGAAATAGGGTTGGCCAGATGACACAGGAGGCGTAATTCATGAGTAACAGATTTACACGCTGTGGACCTGAAAGGAATTGTACTATTACTGATAATGTATGAACCAGGAAAAAAAAAAAAAAAATTGAACTTCCAATGTGAAGTGAAGCTTGTGGTTACTTTTAATCTCAGTATCTTGCCATCTTAATAGCTGTTCAAGCCATACAGACCTGTTGTACAGGCCTGAATGACACGGTGTAGGAAAACAGCAATGGTGAACAAAAGAAAGGCTGTTCCTAAAGACACAACAGCCCTCTGAGGAGGATAACAAAACTTTCTTCTTGACCGTGAAAATATGTGATGGAATCTGAAAGTCTGGAATTCTTTCCATCTCCTAATTTACAACTTTCAGAACAACATTAGGGTATGTCTTTGTTTGGAAAACTAATGACTTCAAGCTGAATTTCATCACAGTATCCACACGTTCTTCTTTATAGACCAGCAAAAGCACAGAGAGTGCTGGTTGAATTACTTTCAGTCAAGTCTGCTCATTTATTTACATCAATGTTGTTTAGTTACCAAATATAATTTTAGAGCCTCCATTTTCACTGTTAACACTTGATTTTACTCTCTTTGATGCTACGTTGCTGTAAGAATGAAGAAAAAGAGAAATATTTTCCTTCAACCGAAAGGAGTTTTTGGGTGCTAACAGTTATGAGGAAAAGAGGCCGATATTTCAATACAGCATCCTAAAAAGGCATCCATTTAAAGCCATATATGGATATGTCATTAAGACATGCCTGATTTCAGACATACTGAATCTCTGTAGCCCCCACTGACATAAATGGAAATGAAGATGTTTGTTGCTTATGCTCATGCAAGGCTTTGGCTCTGCTTTACACATGTGCATGCTTACTGCTGGAGCGTCCAGGCAATTCAGCTAGCTGCTCTGCTCCCCAAAATATGTGCAGTTCTATTGCAGTCAGTGGAGTTTTGCCATTCTACAGCAGTTGAAAGGGTGTCTCGCAGTGTCAGAGGTGCTCCCATCTTGGCACGGAGCAGGGTTGGTTTGTTTCCAGAAGGTGTAGCACTGCAGTGTTTTCCCTGCTAGGCCCAGGGCAGGGGAAGTGAGGGCCAGAAGAGCTGTACGTGGTGTGGGATTGAAATAAGTCTTCAAATCTCATTAGTTCTGTGCCTTATCGCCTAGTTTCTAACTCCTAAACTATAGGATCAGGGCCAAAGCAGGCTCTTAGTGAACAACAAGATGTACCCTCTTCTGAAATAAGCTGCTCCTGCTGCCTCCTGAGTGCTCTTGGCCTCGGGAGCTGCGTACAAGGATCATTATTCAGGCTTCGCTTGGCACACACGGTCACTAAGCTGCTGGGCTGTCTAAAAGTTGGTACAGTTGAGCCATTTTATACAAGATCAATGTATTTACTTTTTTTGTGTGTAAGAGAAGAAAAAAAATCAGATTCTTTGATCTTGATTGGAAGGAAAATGATCCTGTACTACTGGATTTCCCAAAGTGCCATGTAATCCAAATAAGTCTGGATTTGGCCAAATTCCTATAAGAGGCTTATTGATATCTGAGCCAGTGTTTTAACTTAATGCTGTCTGATAGGTTCATTACACCTGGTGCTCCAATGCTCGGCACTTTGTTACGTTGTGGATGAAGAAGTTCATTTGAAGATGAGATCTCTTTCTTCTCTTTTAGGAATGAACAAGTCCAGTATCCATTCATTTAATGAGAAAGTTTATGCTGTCTCTCTCTGGGGCTTTTTGAATTGCTTTCCAAATTTGTATTTCTGATCAAGGATTTCTGTTATTTTGGTGGAGCTGTGTGCATGTGGTGTGGTAAACTCTTGGAAATGTCAGTTCTTTATCGCAGGTGCCTCTCTCAATGGGAGTCGAAAGTCCTTATTTCTACTGTTCCAAAGTTATTGTAAAAACTATTCTGCGTAACAGCTCCCTGCTTGCTTCTTATAATGGATTAGATTCACTGACTTGGTGTTCCTTGTTTGTTCTTGGCTAGTGGTATGATTTGTTGAATGATTACCTGTAGCTGCCAAGGCTGAATTATATGTGTTCTTATTACCTTGTGAAGATGAAAACATGACAAATTATCAATCAAAATGTTGAATCTGAAGCTATTGCCAGTAAACTAGAGCTGTCAAAGTACATATTACTATAGGCAAAAGCATATCTCTGTGCAGATCTTTTACTTTATACTGTGGATTGTTTTCACTAAGAACTTCACAAATGACTGGGAGTACCAGGGAAATATTATAAATTGGCATCGTTATAGCTGCATTGCCCAAATCAGGCTCCCACTCATGTTACATCTAAGTGAGCAGAGAGTATTCATAGTATAATGGCAGTGTCCTGGTGATTATTGTTGCATATATGTTCTGATCAAGTGGTATTTCAGGAGGTGGTGGGCACCCATCTGGCTGCATGACAGGAAAGACAAGTGGCTTCTGGCTCTGCTGGTCTCCCCAGATCATCACCACTCCTGTCCTTGAGGTGTTAGATGGGAAGGAGTAGTAGTTTTACATTATGAGGGCATTGGACATCATAGATCATTTGATCATAACATCACCTGGCCAGGAGAAGGTTGATACTGTGCAACATGTGAAACTAAAAACAAACCTAGAGAAAGAAGCTCAATTGATTCTATCTTTTTGTGTATCTTGCCTGGTACTTCGGTGACATTTACTGTGATTAAATAGAGGGAATCTGTAAACCTGTGATTTAAGTATTTTATTTTTAAAGCCGTTGGGGAAATTTGGAAGAAAGTTTTATGCTTTTCTTAGTTGTCAGTAAGGGAAGACTTGGTACTATACTACATTATGAGAAGCTGCCTCATGGCCTCTCTTTCTCTTGCTAACTCAGCTGTAGTTTGAACTAACCCAAGAAATATTGCACACCCGGGAAATGCTCTTTCCAGCCTCACTTCTTTCTGTCATTTGTATGAAATATGCTCTGTCTCTGACAAAAATGTGTCATATGTTAGCATAATATACTCCCTATGTTCTTGCTGTATTGTGAAGCATTGACTTGACTTTTCCCTGTCCTTGATGGTTTTAGTGCTGTTGCATTCCTGCTATTTCAGATCAATCACAAATGAACTAATGAGATCAAGAAAAGCTATAATTATGATCATTATATTTATCATTTGGTGATATCAAAAGGCTCAAGAAGAATCCAAAGTTTTTTCTCAGGTCATGTACATATAGAGGTTCCTGTTGCCTATCATCTAAATTTGAAAATTTATTTAAGCTCCTATGTCCCTACTGAAATTGGTAAGATTTGAAGGTCCAGGTTCATCAGAATATTTAGACTTCCATTTTTCATTAGTTTCTATGGCTTTTGTGTCAAAACTTATCAAGTCAGTGAGTGTACGTGAAGGGCGTTGTGTAGGTTCAGGTTATGGAATGAGCACTGTATTCCCCTGAGTATTTTGGTAACAATTGTGTGTAAACTCTTAATGAGCCACGTGTCAGAATGCCATTTGAAATCTGTTTTGTTACATCGACAGCTACAGCTTAGTCACCCGATCCTCTCAATTTGGCCTGATGGGAGTGGAGACAATGCTCCGGGCTGGGCTCCTGTTGATTAGGTACCTCCAGAACAGATAGATCTTTCCTCGCCAAAATTAAAACCTTACACCTGAACACTGATGCTGTTGTTACTCCTACAGACGCATATGGAATTAGTTTTCCAACTGGCAACAGCAGCTTATTTTTATTTGATGGCACTTGAGTCCTAAGTGGGGAATATGCTATTATTAATGACTTACTGAAAATCTTTGTAGCAAATTTATTGCTAATGCAAAAGGTTTTTTTTTTTTTTTTTTTTTTTGGAGTAGTGTCTTTGATTGCTTGTTGCATACAGATGGATACAGGGGCCATCACCTATGAAAAACTTGGATTTGTGGTAGCAGTTTTCCCTCTCCTGATTTTGAAGCAATTACACTGAAAATTTATTGGGTTCATTTTATCATTATTGTTAATGTGAATCTAAACTATAACTTCTAGTTGCTCACCGAATGTTTCTCACAGGTACTGTAACAAATAGCTGAATTTGGCAGGGAAGGAGTCCTATCCAAAACCCACAGACAGCAGTGAGGTAGGGATTGTGTTGTCATATACAGCTGTGCTGCTGCTGCTATGACAGGTTCAGTGTCCCCATATGTGAGGACTTCTCGTTCATCTCTGAGACATAAGGTAACCCTCAGTTGCTCAGTGGAACTTCATCTCTTAATATCTAAGGCGTACAAGTTATGGTGAAGAAAGGTTGTGTTATAAAGCCCTAAAAGCTGGCAGATGATTCTCATGCTCCCTTTATGTTGCTCTGAAGCATTTTAAGACTCATGGTGAGTCTACGGCAGGATTGGGAGATTTTGGTCAACAGGTGACTTTTGTGTGGAAGAAGAAAACTCAAAGGACGATGTACTGCTTTACTTAGTGAGCTGTGTGTATTCAGCTCATTCCTCCCTTAGCAGGACACAGGAGCTATTCTCACCCTTTAAATCCTGCACACATAACTGAAGTTTCACTTTGACAAGAAGGGATGGGGAAGAAAATGAATCAAGAAATCTCATCAAATCTCCTTTGATGTTTTTCAACCTGAATAAGCACTTTTAACGTAATCTTTCAGATAGCAGTGTGATGCAGTTAGCATACAGGGTTATGCCTTAAGGAGAACCACTGTGTTCACTGAGGTAGGCTGATACCCAAAAAACAGCTGCTTGAGTGTTTCTCTTTAGTTATTGTCTGAACCTCTCCTGTGCTCTGAGGTGTCACTTGTGTTAGCTCCCAGTTAGCTTGCTGTGCCATCGGGTGCCTCTTAAAGACTGGTGCATATTTTGGTACCACTGCAACAGAGCAGTGATGCCCAAACCAGTGGTGGGTGCTGTTAAATGCAGGCAGAGAAACAGGGCTTGCAATGTCCCCCCCATCAAAATAAGTTGTTCTGGAGACTTCCCCCTTACACAGATGTCAGGGTTTTTTTGTTGTTGTTGTTTTGTTTTGTTTTTCTTTCTTTTTTTTTTTTTTTACTAACATCAATGAGACTATTTGTACTTCTCAGCCTGAACATGGAGCCAAAGTGATAACTGCTCTTACGAAATGCTTGGAGCAGAAAGAGGAAATGTCTGAATTTGTACAGTCCAGCTTTAAAAAAATACTGCCTTCCCCTTTATAGAATAAAGATTTTGTGTCAAAGGAGAAATGAAAAACATTCCCAGACCTGGGTAAGGCTCTTACATAAGCTGTCCTTTCTTTTCGGATGCCCAGCAGTAAATGATGCAAATGAAAAAGATACTGTGTGGGGAGTAGTATTTTGGTGTAGTCTTCCACCTCACAACTGATGCTTGAATGATTTTATTATAAGAACAACATGGTTTGGGGCATGGTGTCAGAAAGTCAGCTCTTGCCTGCAGCATGCATTTAGATGTCAGTAACCCCTCAGCTGCCTATTGTCCGGGGAAATCTTGTCCTTACCATTTTTATTTTTTAACCTTTTTATCTGTTGGATCTCATCACTGAGTTTCAAGCACAAACTCACTTATAAAAGTCATGCCCTCATGTGGAATGGCTGTTCAGGCTACAGCATTTGTGCATTACTTCTTGACTGTGTAAATTCATATTTGGCGTCAGTGTTTGTGATGCGACGAGGTGATATGAGGGTGTGATGGAAAGGCTCAGCCACAGTCACTTGCAGAAAATACTTGCAGGCACTTTTTGGTAGGATGCTGTGTTTTGTTTGCTTTGTGCAGAGTGTGACATAACAGTGGTTTGTGCCACTGGGAACATGGGGACGGGAAGAGTGCTGAGTGAGAGACTCTGGGTTTCAACCTTGCCCTGAGAAGGGTTTTTCCTTCAGAAAAGTGCATGCTGTGGTAGTACTGCAGGAGTGCGTTGCTCACATCAGGTAGAAAATTCAGTCCCAGACAACTTCTGGAAGTGCAATTCAACAGCAGTGGGATTTGCCTTATGTAAACATAGGGCAAACTGCATCCTGCATTTTGTGCTGTCCTGCAGGGGCTGCACCAAAGCCTCTTTCATTTGGAAGAGAAGCTTCCAGTCCTGACCCATGAGCGTCAGCTATGCTGAAGGATGTAATTTTAAACCAATCTCCACCATATGCTATCTTCAGTCTAGTCTGGAAGTGACTTACAGTCTCCCACAGGAAGTTTGAGATGGACATAACCTATCAAAATAACAACACGGCCATCCGTCTGGAGCAGCTTGGGTTGCCCGATACTGCTCCCTGCTTGGGAAGGGGGAATGCTGGCCCAAATTTAATTAGTCCTCATAGTTGATGTTATGTACCTATTTGGATGCCGTCATGCCTTGTTGAACTTTGAATGTCACCTGTAGTATTAAGAATCAGTGTGTTGGGTTTTTTAATAAAGCATGAGAAAATACCAATGTATAAACATCTTGCATTTTGATTTTCATTACAACTTATTTAAGCACTTAACAACTGCAAAAACCCAACTTCAAACGCTTTCTGCAACTACTTAGGGATTAATTTGAATTAAGATAATTCAAGTGTTGGCATATAACCATGAGTAGGGCTTTTTTTTTTTTTTTCTTAAATATCTTTGTGAAATGATTTTTTTTCTAATAAAAACAAACAGCTGTGTCTCCCATATGGTATTCTCTTGTAAAATATTTACATTTGAAAGGCGCCCAGACTCCTTGCAGTAGAACACAGTTTAAACAATGAGCGTAAGTGAACAAAAATCTATTGTTGTCAGCTCTGATCGCAGAGGTTTTTAACATGCACCTTCCCTCTTCCAACCCCTCTGTGCTCAGCATTAGGCTATCATCTCATTGTTGGAAGATTTCCCTTGTTTAGTATTGCAGTGTTTCCCTTTTTAAAGATAAAATAATTTCATCAGGACTCAACCTGGTGTGGTTCAAAGGGTGTGTGTGAGAAGAGGGGTATTTTGAAAGAATCAGGAATTAAAAAAGAAAATAAGAACGAACAATGGAAAAAGGGCATGAGATATTGGTATGTGAAGTTTTGCAGTGATTCCCTATTCTGGACTGTAGAAAAGCTGGCTTAGGAGAGTCTCCCTGGAAGCACCATCGCCCCTTGGTTAGTGGAAGCAGTTTTCTCTGCTAAATGGCTGCCAGAGTCTTTTTTAGCCTACTGCAAGGATAAATGTTAACTTTCCAGCTGGAATTACTCTGTTTGCTTTCACAGAGAAAACAGAACTAACAATTCTGGTAATGTTATTAAAAAATATTTGTCATGTCAAAAAGTCTTGCTGCCTGTAATTACATTTAAACATCCCAAACTGAATAGCAACATTCAAACTGGGCTAGAGTATTTGATTAAGCTTGGTTAATAGTTACTAATGGCTGTGCAGCTTTTATGTGTGACTGAAGGGAGAGAAAAGGGGAGTTAATGGCAGGCTTATTTGGAAAGCTGTGAATGAATGAGGAGCTCCAAAGCCTTGAACCTCTCCCTGTCCTGTGCATGGGAGAGGCAGGGAAGGATGAGTGCCAGGCTTGGCCATAAAACAGATTTTACCAGACTGAGACAAAATTGTAATAGAAAACAAAATGGTTTTTACATCTGTTGAATGCAGGGGTATAGTTGTGTTTTTCTTTTTTTTTTTTTTTTTCCCTTAAGATTCTGTTTAGTCTCAAGGCTGCAGAAATCTCTTTGCTAGCTGTGCTTGCTGTTGGCGCTGTGTGCAGTGCAATGGGGACCTCAGTCCATAGCATTTTGGCGATTATGGGCTCCTCCGTGCAGCACGCATCAACTCTGGGTTTTGTCAGATACCCACAGTGGTTTGCTGATGCCTTGTCAGTGGAGGAGCTGTGTTACTGGAAATGGCAACCATGCTACTGAAGCAGTGACTCACTCCCTAACTTAACCACAGTCTGTGCAGTTAAAGGTGCATTGCACAGAAAAGGCAGCTCCTAGCACAAAGTCTACCTGCATGGGCAGAGGTGAGTGCTGTAATCACACAGAGATGTCCAGTGTAGGGCTTACAGTGGTGCAGTGTGTTTATAACTGTATTGGTATAAAATCACGTCCCTAACTTGGGTGCTGACCTGACTTTAGTAATTAGGGAAATCTGTGCAGCTTTACTTTTCACATCACTCCTATTTACTGAACCCCTTGGCATAAGCCTCACTAAACTCCAATGAAGATGCAGCAGTGAACTATGAAGAAAGCTGTTCTACCTTATGCAGGTATATGGTATTGCAACATCTCAAAGAAATAATTTCCAGCACAACTTCTTCCTTTCCCCGCTCTTCCTGTTTTGAATAGGAACTTTCCTATTTGTAATAATGTTTCACTTTTGAATTATTTATCAGCTCCATCTAGTGAACACTGCTCCTCAGGAATAAATGAGAGCTCCTGAGAGAGAAAATAGCTTTATGGTTTTTGGCAATAAGCCAAACGATGGTCCAAAAAAAGTAATATCTTTTATTACATGTGTTGTTTGGACTTGGAGAATAGTTTATATTCGGAAATAATATATTGTCAGTGCCTTGAGAAAAGCCATAAGACTCAGGAATGTTTGTTTTTGTTGCTTAAAAAAGATTGTGAGGATAACGTTTATGACACATCTCATGTTTGAGATACACTTGTTATTGGGGTGTGAAGTAGTGTGCTGGATTACAAGCTATTCTGAGCAGGGGAATTCGAGGTTGTGGGGTTTTACAAATATGCTTTTTTTTTTCTTAACAGAAATCTCAGTAGAATCCCAAGAAGTCAGAGTAACACTGGAGCAGATAATCTGGGTGCTGAGCCGATAGCATTTTTGAACAAGTCTGGATAATGGATTTCTGACAAATATTCTTGGAACAAATGACAATTTAGAATTAAATGCGGGAAAGGGGCAGCTATTTTATACTGCAAAGGAAAGCACCTGGCACATTTGCATTGATTTTAGAGACCTGTGCCACCCTGCTGTGTCCTTGGGCAGGTCTGGAGGAGGTGGTAGCAAGATAATAACAAGTTAAAGGGGTTCTGCTGACAGCACAAAATAGCCCAACAACCCCAGATCAGTGTTTTTTAACCCCTTGCTGGCTGCTGCTTTTCTCTTTTGCCATGTGTTGCCCTTGAACAGCTGCCGGCAGCTTGAAACACACCAGGCTCAAAGCACACAAAGGCTCAGCAACACGGAGGTGGTGACCTCATGTTAATCGTGCTGCCATTTATTGTGCGGCTGCCATGGAACTTCCCCTGCTTTGTCTACAGGCCTGCCTAACCTAATATTCTCTTCAAAAGGCTTCCTTGCAAAAGGAAGAGTTATGAAATCAAACTTTCTCTTTTACTGGAGCAGCTTGTGTTTATTTTTGATGTGCTTGCTCAGAGAAGCTATTTTTGTCACCGCTGGGGAAAAGCAAGTAGTTTCCTGTGCATCCTATTTAATCGGTTGTTTTCTAGGGGACAAAAAAAAATAAAAATAATCAGGTCAGCAGTCAAGGGATCTTTTAATGTTGATGGCAACAGTTTTATTCTGCAGGAGTTAAAATCTAGATGAGGGAAA
>JAOWBP010003503.1:22891259-22902560 GCA_028571105.1 Tragopan temminckii
AGGATGGGAGCCAATCGGAGGAGAGATCACGACGTGGGCGTGGCGGCGCTGCGTCCTACGGCCGGGGTGGTTCAGCCTCGCTCTGCACGCGCGTGGTGCGGCGCGTGCCTCAGCTCGTGCCCGGTCCGGTCGTAGCGCGATGTCCGCTCCTCTGGGCAGCTCGGAGCTGCAGGTCCTGCGGGGCGGAGGCTCCGAACCCACAAAACACGCCGAGAAAGGGGTTTGCGGGTGTGTAGCCCGCCCTGAGGGACCAGCTTTGCAAGGGGCAAGTCGTAAATCTGCCCGCAATCCGCGTCCTGCGAGCCTTCGGGGCGCTTAGGTAAGCAAGCCAAAGGAACTGCCTGCAGGCCAGAAACACCCGTCCTTTGCTCTTAGCTGGTGCAGAGCCTCCTTAGTAATCTGAGGAAAGATTAGAAAGGCTCCAAAAGACACTTAGCAAGAAACGTTGGTGTTTTTTCTTGAGGTGGTTTCTCACCGAACACGAGCAATGAAGGGCGATGCAAACAACCGCGGGGAACAACGGCAGCGAATGCGTTGCTGAGGGCGCGCTGCTGAAACAGAGCATTGCGTTGCTCAGCGTTGCAAGAAGTGCCTCGATCATAGTAAAAACGCTGTGAGAGAAAGCAAGAACCTAGTAGAGAATTGTGTAGTTTGATATAAATGCGATGGGAAGTTCAAGCAGGCTGTTGTGGAGACTGCAATCGTGGTACGATTTCAAAGCAGGTTTTAGAACAACCAAGTGGGTCTTCCACCAACGTTAATCGGGTATGCTTTCGTTTCATCGTACTGCTTGAAAGCTGCTATTCGGAAGAGCCGTAGCCTGGGCGTTCCGCAGAAGCACTCATCGCGTTTTGGTTGTTGCGATGCCTTGGGAACGAGCAGCAGCCCAGGCAGAGCGCGTGTCGCACCGGGCACGAGCTTGGGTGCATGGCTCGTGCCGGCCGCCAGGTGGCGCCATCCGAGCAGGGAACGGCGGCATCTCATGGACTCCCTATCCAAACGTGGATTTACAGGCATGCTCAAATGTTTTATTAGTGAAAGAATACGCACGAAAGTAGTAAGCAGAGGACCTTTCTGAGATGTGAATTAACCGCAGTGCACACCTAACTGATCACAGCAGCTCAGCAACTCTGTTCTCTCCCATCGTTAATAGAAAAATCACAAACCCACTTTCTTCTCTCTATGGTGTGGCTAAAAGAATCCAGGTAGCAAAGCATTTAATGCTGGGAGGAATATCTAGGTCCTTTCCTGATTCCATAGTGAAATATGTTACCAGTCCAGCAAATACTGTCACATTACTTACACAACTTGACGTAGCTGGGTAAAGTCCATCATCTTCTTCCCATACAGGCTATCAGTGGCCATTACATCCAAAACCACTACCTACCACTTGGTTTTCTTAGTCAGAAAAACAAGAACAGAAAACATATGGTACCATATTTCTCTCATATTCTTGGTTTTCTTTGATTGTCTGGATATGAGGTAGTGGTGAAAAGACACTGACCTGTTTCCTGTGACCCAAGTTTGCTGTAGTCCTTTAATTAACTATACAAAATCAGCATGAATAAGAGCTAGAAAGACAGACCCAGGATATTTCTCATCATGTGCTGAGTGATGCTGGAAGCAAAGGAACTCTTCTAGGTTTCTCCTCATAGCTAAGGCAGAGTACTGCAGAAACTTCTTTAGCAAGTCATTAGGCAAGGCTACAACTTCTGTCAGTGATTCTCCTCCTGCCTTTCCCAGTGTTTAATCTGTTGTGAACTGTCTGGAGAGAAAACAGATGAGTAGCCTGCTACACATATATTGGCTCCTTTGGTCACTGAAGAAGTATAGCGAATTCCCTTATTGTTTAAAAAAATATATATTTCCTTCTGACAAGAAACAATGCCTGGGTTAGTCAGTGATACTGTCAAAAACAAGTCTCCTATTTCAACACTAACATTAGCTCAAAAATCACAACACAACATCTTCATCCAAGTCAGTGTAAAAGTATGAATAAATTTACCACTCCAATTTGATTACACACCAGGGCTAAAAACTCAAGCCAATTCATTTATTCAGTAAAAGAAGTCCGATATTAATTATACTTGCAAATAAGTCTTCTGGGAAATAAACATTTTATGTAATCCCAATTTAGGCCTAAATACTTGAACTGGACTTGACCTTGGCATTTTGTTTTGTTTTCAAGTGCGCTGTGCTGATAAGGAGCAGGATATATAGGAAGAATTGGTGATGTTAGGTTAACTGGATGCCTGAAGCATACAGGTGAGTACAGTTAAGATTATAGCAAAAGTGTTTCATGAGGAAAATGTGGAAAGATGGAAGCAAATAGTGATTGTAAAAGTTATAAAAAGCATAGGTAAAATTAACAGTGTGCATGCAGGAAAAGATGCCTTCTGAACATCTGGAAGGATGTTAATTTCATAGACGTGTGACCTAAGTATAATTTTAAACCTGTTAGACATTTATGCATAATATTTCTTTGGCTACAGTGGTCTGACTTGGGTGAGCAATCAGTCAGAGTACGAAAGCTATCATTCTTCAGGCCCAAAGGAAGCACAGCTGAAGAAATAATCTACTTTCAACTACATAAAAACAGGTAACTCAATAGTATTAATATACCCACTATATTTATATTAACTGCACAGGGTATGGACATAAAGGTGAAGGAAGATTATCTAAACTGAAAAAGTAGTTATTGGAAAAATAATGATGGAATAATAAATATAATTGAAAGCCCATGGATGTAAATTGATAATCCCTCATATGTATGACCCAGAAGTAGGGAACATATTTCCTGCTCTTTGATGCTGGACCTTTATGATCTGTGGTGTGATATTTTCCATTCTGGCCAAGCACCTCTTCTTGGTGTCTGGTTTACCGGAGGAATATCACCATAGGCCACAAGAGATGTAAAATAATTAAGACCCATGGCATCAACCTTAAAAAGTCAAAATAAAGAAGGCAAGCGGAGGTCTCCTTCTGTTCTGAGACTGGATCTGTGGTACCTTTACCCTTCCTGATAGAAGTTAGAATAACCTTCATTTGAAGAAGTCCATTATTTCCATAGGACATTCTACCTGCCACAGCCTGGTGGCCTGAACTGCCCTGGCCTTTCCAGAGGTGAAGATCCTTCTCAGCTTAGCCTGGAGCTCCTTCCTAGCAATGCCATAGCACATTGGTCTCCTGCTCCACCCAAACCTCGCCCTACTTGGTAATTGTCTCTCTTGACCCCAGTCTGCTAACTGACTTCTTGGCTTGACCTTGGACCTTCCTAGTGTGTTGTGTTTCACGTTTGGTAAACATTTGGTAAATCTCATCTAGAGTCTTCAAGTTGATCTTTCCTGAAATATGATGCCCCAAACTGGACAAAACACATCAGCAGAGACCTCACCAATCCTGAAAACAGCAGAGGGATTATATCAATTGGCTATAAGTGATATCCCTGTTTATACTTCCCAGCACAGTGTTTTTAACTGTTGTTGAGCTTGTGTTTCACAGTAGCCCTCAAAACTTTTCCTGCAACATTATAAGCTATTCAGTTACCCCTTGGGATGTATAAACTGCTGTTGACTGCTGACTCACTGTAAAAACTTGAACACTCCCTATCTGAATAGTGGTCACTTCTCTACAAGATTAATCAAATATGTTAAAATACATTGAAAGAATTTTTAATCTAGATTTTACCTTCTAGGTCTGCAGGTCACAATCTATACCCTTTGATCTGCCCACATATAGCTGATTCTACCTACTTCTCACGTGAAGCACTGTTACAATCAGAAAGATTAACACAGTTGAAGGGCAGTACAGGAACATAACAACAAAGAGACCAGCACAGATAGGAGGCTATTTCAAAAGAAAAGGTGCTCACCTACCTCCAAAGAGCTAGGCTTGCAGGAAAGACTCCACAAGGGAGGGATTTCCAACCAGAAATCCTTCCCCAGTGGCAGTCAACCCTTATATGAGCTCTAAGAGAGCTGCAGCCAGGCTCCACCCCTTCCAGTCACACACATCAATTGCCTTCACCTGTGCTCCCAGGACTGACCAGGTCCTTTCCCCCAGGTGCTCAATCAGTGGTTCAGGCCATGAATCAACAGTTATCGTACAAGTACTTTCCCTTTCTTCTATGCATCAGCAAAATAATAACACAGACATTTCAGTTTTCATTTTGAGTCAGTGTTAGCACCTTATTATGATAGCTCAGTTTCATCAGAAGATTTTGTATGAAAAATGAAGTATACTGCATATGGTATACTACTTGGATATTCCAGTTTAGAGTTGTTGCTGCAGTGGATTGGCTTCAGAAAATGTTACGATGCTTTGTTTTCTCCCTTTTGTTCTCTTAGTTTCTAGAGCTACTACTTATCCACAGCTTTATTTCCACCTTTGTTCTCAGACCAGCAGAGATGACCTTCAAGGGTCTCTTCCTACTCAAAGAGTTCTAGGATTCTATGATTTTTTAACATGGCAGGTAGAAATATATTGGCAGAGATAGAAACTAAGATCAAAAGCTTTTGCATCAGAATGTAATCATTTCCGTAGCCTTTCTTTAGGTTTAAGGGAGACTGATGCTTTAGATGCATCCTAAATAACTTCCAGTAGAAGCTAGCAGTACTTCCTTACATAACTTCAGTCTACAAATTAAGTAGAAATGGTTATTTTATTTCTGTATAGAATTTTTTCTCCTTTCCTTGTGCTTTCATTTGAAATCCTATTTTGACATATTTTTGAAGGCCAGAAAGTGCAAGGGAGGTAGCCTGCTGCTTATGGAAATCAAACAGTGCAAATAAAGCAGCTCTTTATCCTCACAGATGTCAGAAGCTAAACAACATTGCTAAATTGCCATTCATCAAACTATCCTGGTTATATGACCTGCAGTGGAAATGCTAAGTCACAGCTTGAAGCGGTGATTGAGCACCTGGTGGGAAGGCAGGGCCAACCCAGAGGAGCTCAGGTGCATGCAATGCACTGATTGACCAGAAGGAGTGGAGCCAGAATCCACTCCTTCCCAGACCTCATTTAAGGGTTGGCAGTGGAGGTGGGGGTGTCTTGCTGGATGTCTCTTTGTCTCTGAGGCCTTCTGAAGGTGGGTAGCTTCTTTCCTTTGTTTCTGTGGCTGTTGTATTTAAGTAAGTCTTCACTTGCTGTAGCTTGGCACCTTACTACTCTACTGTTGCTGCTGTGTTTTTCATCAGGTTGTATGAACTTAGCTAGCTGAAGTCTGTGCAGAGCTGGTTGCAGGCTTGCTGAGTTCTCACGTTCAGATAAGTGTTCGTGAATCTCACTGTTTCAAGCTGTGATTAGGCTTTGTGTATTCTAGAGAGATTTGTTACTAACCAATTAGTGCTAATAATATTACTTTCCCTCTTCTACTGATGTCAGAGTAGGGTTTTGTACTTGAACGTGCTGGGAAGAGAATGGGCATCTTAATTACTAAGGGCTGGATTATGCTGTCTTGGGGGAAAACCTGTGGGAGGGACAAGAAAGTTAAACTCTGCCGAATTGTTCCTGTCAGAGGTTCCTTGGAGTTATCTATTGGAAGGGAGGGATGTTACA
Organism: Tragopan temminckii; assembly: GCA_028571105.1. NCBI lineage: Eukaryota > Metazoa > Chordata > Aves > Galliformes > Phasianidae > Tragopan > Tragopan temminckii. The sequence continues at coordinate 22,896,816 of JAOWBP010003503.1, forward strand.
CCAATAGGGTCTAATACTTGTAAGCCATGGGCAAGGGGACTTTGTTCTCAACTTGGTGATGACATTGCTTCAACTCATGTTGCTGGTGATGGCACAGGATCTTGGTGTCAATTAAGCCAGAAGATTAGGTTTGTCGTCTTTGTTGGCTCCACGTGGCACCTGGGAAACAAGCAGTTATTGCTGGACTTCCACACTCTCCTTTAGGATTCTCAGAAAACATTTAAGTGTTTTCTGAAAACATTGACCTTGGTTGCATATACAAATTCATTTATATCTATATGTTTATAATTATTTTTCAGCTTACTATTGTCTAAACTGATCTTAACAGGCAGGTAACTCTAAACTTTAAATGTGCTGTAATAAGGTGGAATATAATGGCAAAAACATCATTTTTCATTCTGTTTTTTCTTTAGGGCATTTTGTGATACAGCATTATACTAGGGTGAAAGAGAAAAAAGAAAACAACAATCTGTAAGTATTGGACAAACTATCACGAGTGTTTAATAGCATTTATTCCAATGCTGAGAGGATGCAAGTGCAATTGAATATGGGCAATTCAATGAGTAATTTTGTTTCTTTTCTGTGTGTTACTAAGAGCAGAAACAAAGTTCAGCTGCTTATGGAGAATGAGTTAATCTGAGAAAGTGCAAACAGAGACTCTTACTTCTTGAGAATATTCAATTAAAAAATTGTACTGGGGATTGATCAAATCATATGATTTTATTATTAATCTTTCTATTTTATTCATTATGAAAATTTATTGTTATGTAGAATAGTTTGTGAACCTTGTTTAATAAGAATGAATTAAATTAACCTATATAGAAACACGAGATCTTGGTTTAACATGGCACAGTAGTGTTGATATGAGCAAAAGCTTAACAGCAGTGAGGTGTGCAAAGGAATTGTCTCTTAGAGAGCGTGTTGTTGCATGGTAGCTACTGCTAAGCAGACAGCAAGTTGCTGTGGACATGAAAGCATACTGCTGACATTAGGAAGTCTGCTTAGTGTTCCTTCCTCCTCTAGTCTGCTCCTACTCATCTTCCCATCTTTAATCCATATGCTGGTAAGGTGAGCTGTCACTCTTCATTCTGGAAATATTTGACAGAAATAAAATAAAACACAGCACCTGGGCAGTAGAGGCATGCTGGTTTTGCATCCTGTCTTATCACCAAGAAAGAACAAATAATTTGCAAGAGATATAATTTACAGAAGACAACAAATAGGAGCTTTCTGGTTTTAGGCCACCATCTCCCTTAAGTAGAGAAGGGAGGACGTGAGTGTTTATTTCCCTATTTGTAGCCATAATTAAGGGATGTATATGTATCCTTGCATTTATTATCTGCTCTCAGACATTAGCAGGGTGAAATGTGTATATAGGTGGAGGGATTTGAATGCTGAATACATTTAACACTCAGATGTTACTAACTTCATCCCTAGGATATATCTTTCAGCAAGCCTGAGAGGTCTAAATTAATTATTCAGTGTAAATTCCTTGCTTGATCTTGATTTTTGCTATCTAATCTGACAGTGCAAATGCAGAAAAATTCATTAAGTTGTCTCTGTCGGGCCTCAACTGTTTTATTTCCTAGTTGTCTGATGTGTCATCAAATATAGTTTTTTCTTATGTCACCTTAAGACCATGGGACTACAAAGCAACAGCAAGATAAAGGCACAAGAACACCTGTACTATGCTGGTGTGCAAACATGTCTCCTTCCTGACCCTAGCTCTGGAAGCAGAGGGGAAATATCATGAAGTTCATCAGGAGCTGATGGACAGAGGTTTAATGGATGAGCTGTGGATAAAATATGACAATATACTTATTCATGTCAGTTTTGTTCACCCACCTTGTACCCACAGCTGCTCACTGCCTTTCAGTTTCTCCCATCTTCTGCTCTTTGTGGAGCCCTCACTCTCCTGTCTGTATTTCTCCCTCACAGGGTTTCTCCCGTGATTTCTCCAGGTTAAGTGTGAACATGAAGGATTTGTCTGGTGTAGCAGTTCAATCATGTATCTTAAGGGTGATTGTGATGTACATCCAAGCTGCTGTTGACACTGGGTTTTATAGAAATCGGATACATGATTAGTAATTTAATAACAAAAAGCCAGCAGAACTTCCACTCCACAAGAAAATAGGCTGTTTTAAATGTTGCTGAGCAAATCTTCTTGAGACCAGTGTCTTGACTTCAAACATTTAGTAAGAGCAAGAAAGTACATGAAGGTGGAGCTCAGAGCATGGCTGAGATGGTGAGGAATGTGGAGCATGCAAACTAACTGAGACTGTCCTGTGACACAGCCCAGCAGCTGGGATTTTCTGGGGTACCTCTCCAGGACTTCTCAGCAGGTTAGAGGTGCTGCTGCAGTTACCTTAGAGGGGCTTGTTGCTTGATGGATAGCAAAAGCACTTCTCATGCATGTCTATGCCTTTGGTAAGCTTTGTGCTGTCCCAAGAGTGCAATCAGTGCCCTGAGGAAGGGTTTGTGTGCTGCCTTGTGCAGAGACCTTGCTGCACTGAGCATCTTGAGACCATCTGCAAAGTACACGTGCTAAGCCAGTGATCTCGCACAGGCAGCTGTCTTCATGCAATTCCAGAGAGGAGGTTAAACAGGAGTAAGACTGATGCAGGGAAGATGGGAATGCAACTGTATTTTCTTCACTAGACTCGTTAGAGATTTTCTCTTCTCCTTGCTGGGGCTTTGGTAAAGTCAACTTGCCTGTTTTAATCATGATTTCTTGTTTTAACTGAGAAGACTGGAATTTAGTGGCTGGGGGAATCTTTATGCACAACAGGAGAGTCTTGTAAGTCCTTTGTTGCCAGTAGATTGAGGGGAGCACAAGCTTTGAGAATCTAGTCTGCTGTAGGAAAAGTTTTCAGCTGCTTTTTTTCTATCCCACTCAGAAATTTGAAAATAAATGCGAGCATAGTAAATTTCTCTTCCACCCTTTGGCTCCTCTGGGGGATTGGACCAAGCAGTTTGGGCAGCCTGCACTGCTAAACCTGTGAGCTGAGCACATCTCTCCCATGCATGGGCTATGTAACAAAGGCTATTGGCAAGCATTAAATTCCTTAAGTCTTCTCCTGCTGTGCAGTTGTCCCCAGCCTACCAACTGAAAACTACAAGCTGGATAACCTTCTGTTTTGGTCTGTTTTCAGATTTGTTCATTTATTTTTGGTATTGATAATGGAAAGAGGCTGCACAGTTACAGAGAGCAGTATGTAATGGAAGGTGGTGATGCTATGTGTGGCTGTGTGATTGTTTATATCCATCTAAATACCTATCTGTGACTACATATACATCTATATCTCTATCTGCATCTATGTCTTTACATGGTTTCAGCTAATCACACTGCAAAATATCATAAGTATTTTGCCTTGGCTTTTAATTTCTTTCAATTCCTTCAATCCTTTGCCATGTAACTCAAGCTCTGATATTGCTGTGTCAGTATACTGTGAAGTGGAAAGCTTAATTTAAATAGAATCCATACTTAAAATCAGAAAGTAAGATTAAAGATGTTTGACTTGTAGGCATTATCAGGCTCTAGGAAAAGATGTACATTTCTCTTGTGAAGAGAAGAGAAACTGGGAACCCAGAGCACAAAGATGAAGATGAAAGCAGCTGAGAAAGTAGGAGGTGAATGAAGGAAAAAGAGGTGGGGAAAGTATGAGAGGGTCAGACGGCTTACTAGGAAGGCAAAAAAAGATCAAAGGGTAGGAAGCCAAGTACTAGAAGAAAGAATATAATTTTCAGCATCTAGGGAGAGTACTAGAATGGAGGAGTTTTAATGGTGCACAGTTGGAAACTAAAAGGAACTAAATCAAAAAATGATAGTAAAACAGACCTTGTGGAGGAAACAGCAGAGAAGAGCAAAGAAAAGTGGTTGCTAAATGGAGGATCGTGCTGTCATTTGTATTAAGGTGGTGACAGTGAAAGCATGAAAACAATAATAGCTTTGGCTTCAGCTGTTCCGTGAGAGGTGCTGGAAGTCCTTTTACAGTGATGCAAAGAGAATGTGCTTTCAATATTGTGTTCAACTGAAGCTCTTCAGAAAGCTGGTTGAAGCAATTAGCACAACTGTTTGGTCTAAGGTTCTTTAACTGCTGCTCTGCTGGACCTCTTTTTGTCTAAAATGCAATACTTAGGTGCATTTCTTTCAAACCACTTAGTCACAAAAAAATACATGAGCAACTCCTGGTAAAAGTGATCCTGCTTTTAAAGGACTCGGCTTGGTAGCAGAGGCCAGCTCATGATCTTAAGGTGATCAGGCAGGAATTGGAGAGAATCAGTGATTTTTTTTTTTTTTACTAGTTTTTCTTTGTCAGTTTTTGTTGCAGTCTTACTCTGTAGTTAGTGAAGGGATTTGGGCTCTTCACATGGGATCCTACACTGGAGTGTGTAATTTCCTGACTTTCTTGGACATTTATGCTGAATTTGATAAGCAAAATCACTTTCCATACAAGTTTTCTTATTCTATTTTTATCTACTTTAATAATAACTTATGCAGGTATTTCTGCATTCTTTACTGTGTGGCATTTATCTGTGATTTTTTTCTCCTGTTTTGTCTCAACAAATGTCAAGGCTTTTATTACATGTTCTATGTTTGGTCCAAGCCAAGAACATGGCAGAACAAACTGTGCTTCTTTCTCTAATTTCTGTGATGAAATAGGAAATAAAAAAAAAAAAGATGCATAGACACAGTGGATTCTCTGCAGAAAAAAGAGGGTACCAAGAGAAAATTATTCTTTTTAAATAATTTCTGTTCACCAAATCAAAATTACTATTGAGACCAGCATGCTTTCAATGGGCTGAACAACAGCATTAATAATTGTAGTTTTAGTGCCATTAATGTGAATGGCAGCAGACCTCTAGTTAACCCCTCTTCCTCCCACCCAGTGTTTTGTCTACTAATGGGGGAAATAGGTAAGGGATGATGTATTAGTGGAGATCAGCCTCAGTCCCCAGATATTTAAAAATTGGATGGAGTAAACTATCTGGCATGCAGTCTGCAGGAAGGCCTCAGAGGTAGCATGAAAAAAGTCAGTGTTAATGTTAAATTTTCAAAGTGTATCCTTCAGCATTTCCACTTCTAATGGTGTGACTCAATTTTGAACATAGACCTGTGCAATGGAATGTCAGCAGTGTGTGCTTCAGGGGAAACCTAGAGATACCTAAAAGGAAACTGATTGCAGTGGAGAAAGCTGGTGGAGAACTGTGCATCCTGCAAGGGAGATGGAAATAATAGCCTTACTGCTTTTACTGTTAAAAATCTTCATGCTATTCCAGTGGTAAACATGGGCAGTAAAGTGGGAGGACTTTTATGTGCAGGAGGTGATGCATCCCACCAGAAATTACTCTAGCAATTTTTAACTGGTGAGCATTTCAGCAGAGAACTTTGTCTTGTGAAGAGCTTGTTAATTTTCTCCTTTTGACCCCTTTATGTGCTCAGCTCTGCTAACCATTTGTTTGACTCAAATGTAGGCATCTACAGTATAGATGCATGCATGTACTAGAACTTTGAAATAGATTAAACAGCATTAGGAAAAAAGGACATGGAAGTTTGTCACACGTTATCACAGAATCACAGAACTGTAGGGGTTGGAAGGGACCTCCAGAAATCGAGTCCAACCCCCCTGCCAAAGCAGATTCCCTACACCAGGTTGCATAAGTAGGCATCCAGGCGGGTCTTGAATATCTCCAGAGAAGGAGACTCTGCAACCTCTCTGGGCAGCTTGTTCCAGTGCTCCGTCA
>JAOWBP010003503.1:22902660-22919757 GCA_028571105.1 Tragopan temminckii
TGTTCCAGTGCTCCGTCACCCTCACTGTAAAGAAGTTCTTGCACACATTTGTGCGGAACTTCCTATGCTGCAGTTTCCAGCTGTTACCCCTTGTCCTGTTATGGTGGGTTATTGCGTGCTTTAGGAAGTTCTTGTAAAATGAGCCTTTGGGGGTTGGAGATTTATGATCCTTGTGGTCCCTTCCAACCCTGGCCATTCTGTGATTCTGTGAAAATGTGAAAATGTGGAGATGGGCATGTGCCGGCTGAGGCTGAGCACAACAGAGCCAAGGCTCTTGGATGCCTTCTGCCCCAGCTGGAGAGTGTTAGTGAGGGTTTCCCTGGAAGACTTCAGGAGGGAGTTGGTAGAAGTTACTTTATGTAGTGAGTTCCTTGAGGTTTCAGAGAGAGTGCTGGTTAACTCCACCTTGACACTCAGTGTTTCTTCACTTACAATCATCTGGCTCTTCTGGCAGTCACATGCTCTATAGGCCCATTGCTTACAGGCATCCCTTTGGTGCTGTCACCTTGTGATCAAGGCTTAAGTCTGCAACCTTATTCACTGGCTCCGCATTCTTTGTGACAGCCAGTACATAGCATGTGTTGTCAGCTCCCTGCTTTAGAATACAACAGTCTTTGTTGTTATACCCTTCCTTTTACCTCTTCAGCCAGCAATCTGCAACTGAGAACCATGTAAGCAAGGATGTTGAGTTTCTTCCATTGTCCTTCTGAAGTTTGGGTTTCTCTAGTTTTTCACATTTTGTTCAGTATGGTTCTTTCTTGCCCATTTTCCACATGGGGATTCTGCAGATAAGGCAGGACTTTCTTGCCCTACTCTGCTGGGGAAGGAAAGATGTTCTCAAGGAAATGTTCTGCAGTCATTCCATTTGCAAGGTGTTAATGTTTACCCTTAGGTTAATTATCACATTTAAATCTCATCTACATTGGACAATGATTTGAGGAGTTCTACATTTGCCCTCAAGGAATGTTGTTCAGTAGCTGCTCAGGCTTTGGAGAATGGGACTTCATAGAAAACAGGGAGATATTGGCACAGCAATAAACTGCAAGGGGCTGAAGGTATGGAGGTTTATGAAACCATGTCTGTTTTTTTCCCAATTACACCTGCTGAACTAGTAGAAGATGCTCTTTGTCTTTACAGATCTTCCATGTGGTGTTTGGTGGTGGTGGGGTTGTTGGTGTTGCTTTTTTTTTGTTAGCTTGCTTTGTGATAGCAGTGTGAGTGAAGTTGTAGGATCTTTGCCTTTTATCCTATTTGGTTCTGCTCATTATCTTTGTTGCAGCCTGTTGCTAGTTCACCTTTAACCTGCCATTGGTGAAATGTCCAGTGAGTTGGAAAAATACACTGTGTGAGAGAGTGGTTTTAGTAACAGCTCAGTTTTCTCTATCTGCTCTGTTTCCTGTGACCAAATGTAGAGCAAGGGTTGGAACAGCTGCAAGGTTTTCCTAAAGGTCTAAGGCACAAGGAGCATTAAGGTAATGGAAAAGTATTTCAGCATTACCTCTTTCATTTTTTTTCTTTCATTTAAGTACAGGATAACTGAAATAGAAAGATGAATGAAAAGAAGGATTTTTTCTTTCCTTCTTGTGTTTTAATGTTTTCCTTTTACTTGGATTAAATGGCTGTTGTTAATTCAGTTGGTGGTTAAACATCTGAAATTTCATGGCTAATTTAACACAATCCTTGCTAAAAAAAACAAGTGCACCTGAGTCCTAAATATCTCTGATAGTTCAGAAGTAACAGTTTTTGAAGCGTTTCCAAACTTTGCCATGTCTTTCATACACAAAAAACCCAATTTACCGTCTGTGGATGCTTTTCACTTCAGTGTGGTCTGAAACATGCAGCTCTTTTTATTTTGCTTTTTGCCTTCTTCAATGACGTAACTTCATCTGAAATGAAAAACCCATGTGGAGGAAAAAATATAATTGTCTATGCTCATTAATCCCCTGATTCTAATTATACCCAGGGCAGGATAATTATAGCTTGAACTCCAGGCTGGCTGTACAGGTCTCATTGAATTTTAAAATATGTTTCTGACAAATGGTTTTAATTAGATTCAAGTGATGATGATCCGTTGTTTTGCGGATCTAATCTTCACAGGCTATTTATCTGGGATGGTTTTTTTTTTTAAAAAAAAAAATTAAATGTCAAAATAAGTCTTTATCCCCGGAAAAAGTTGCTTGGAGAGCAGTCAGTGGTGTACTTTAAATATGCAGTGATGGTGTTTCATATTGCGTTCTGAAAAGCTTGGAAGGGATATTTAACTTGTGTGCTCTTATACTAGCTCTGAAGTCCTAGGCTAATGATTCACATTCATATATTTTAAACTAATGCAGATTTATGGGACTTCAAACACAATGAGCCATATGCTTGCTTGAGCAGCAGAGCGCGACATGAATAAGACGATTGAAACACACTTGCCAAAGTGCCTGATGTGTGCTTTCTTGCACAAAAGAAAAAAGATCTGTATGTTAAAATACTGTCACAATTTCAGGTCCTTAAAGGCTGCAGAGCACAGCTATCTAATCCTTAGTTTACTGAAACTAGTAAGGATTTTTCTCTTGATGTTAAAACAAAAAGTAGAGCCTTATCCAAAATGAAGAGTGAAGGGCGTGTTAAAACAAATCAGCCACAGAACTTTATCCTGTGTAATTAAAATTAGCAGAAAATAAAAGTTATCTCATTCTTTCCTGTAAAGAAATACTTTGGAGAAAAGATAAAAGGGCAATATACTCTCAAGTTACACACTAAAAAAAAAAAAACAAACCAAAACAAAAAAAAAACCAAAACAGGAAATGTGGAGATGTGGGAGCATCCTGCAGTCTGTGCATTTCGGTGCCCCTGCCTGAGCTGCTGCCCACCACGTGCTGCTGGGTCTGTGAGGCTCAGAAGGGACCAAAAAGAGAGGGAAGTCAGCTTCAAATTGCCTTCTGGCAGGAACTTTGCAGTAAAAGCTGAGCAGCTGCATTCTCCTTCTCCATCACTGTAACACTGCAGAAAAGGTAGAGGAGAGACTTTTCTTTCTTTTTTTTCTTTTTTTTTTTTTTTTAGATTACAAATCTCTACTTGGAGAGGAACAAAGCCTCTGAGGAGAGCGCTTTGGCAATTTGGTACTGAAGCAACTCCTCTCTCATCTGCTGCTCAATAACAGTCTATTTTTAGGTGGTTTGGATAAAATTATGTTCAGTCTGTCATCTTTGCCAGAGGATCAGAGTTTTTTTGAAGACTTCGTGTAAGCACAGCAGCAAGGAGCACATGTTTGTTCCTGGGCTGAGAAATAAGGTGTTCTGGTACAGGGGGCTATATGTTATTCAGCAAGCTGCTTTCTCATGCACGTAGAGTTCAGCTCTGTGAATCCCCTCATGAATCACCTTCTTGTTTGCTTTCTACTCTCCCTGATTAATTCTCTGGGTTTCTTGGTGCATGTTTGCAATGGGAGGCTGTTCAGAATGCAAAACACCTCTCACTGCACACCCCTTGCTTCTCTTATTTTCCACCTCTTTCATATCCTTTGCCACCAGAAACAAGAGTGTGATCAACAGCAGAAAGTTTTGCTCATGTGTTTGTTTTTTTTTTTTTCAGATGGATGCAGCTCTCCATCTAATGCTCATCTATGACTACAGCTAGAATTAACACTCAGAAAACTTGATTTAAAAGAAAAAAAGCTGCTTATTTAATTGGACCTTTTTTCCACTTTCTTGCTAGGGAACACAGTCATTTGGTTACATCATTCTGAAAACATGATTATTTTTTGATTAGATGAATTATTTGTAATGACTTAGAGTGCATCACTTGCAATAAGAAATAATGAACATTTCAGTAGAGGGAGCAATAGCACCATGGCTGCTCTGTTTCTCTCAGTGTTACAGCTTTATGTAGCAGATACATAGAAAAACAATTGTCTGAGTGGAATAATGTGGTCTCTTCTGTTGGAGTTTTCCTAATGGTTCACGTCAATTATTAAAATAATACTTTTATAAGAAGCAGAAAGTTTTGCTTAGGGATCTGTCTTAAAATACAGCTGGACAAGCTGAGCAGTAATACAACTTACACCTGAAAGATATTTCCTCTTTCAAGTGGTATCTTAAGAATTATGCAGTTATTAAGAACTTTACAATATAATTAGCCTATTTGGCACTTTCTTTTAAAAGCTTGTAGAAGGGGTTAGAACCCTTTGTGTGTGCTACCTGTGGCTAACAAACCCTCCTGGTGTTGCTATGGAAATTGTGGGATTGCAGCGTGCAAATGCTGAATCCTCTGCACACAAATGGGACTGAGAGGTGACAGCAGCTCAGCATCCCTTTGTTCAGCCACGTGAGCCTTAAGCAGGAGGCAGAACAAGTGGGAAATGGTTTGGGAGAAGGCATCTTAATTCAGAAAGTATCTGAAGATTTCTGTTCAGTATGCTGTGATATACAGTGATACACATCAGCTTTCCTTGAGTAGATTTAACTGCAGGTCAAAAAAAATAAAAATCAGTACTATTACTGGGCAACCTGTTTTCATCAATCCTTTTGGTGATCACTTGAAATGCTTCTGTTTTCCAGAAATCTATCTATATGCTGGTCTGAGTTGCAATTTCTGTACCATCTTTACTTCAGGGAATTACAGGAAGGGTATTTCTCCTCAGTTGACTGGGATTTCTAAATAGGCCATGGGTCCTGCAACAGACTGTGGTGGCTTATTTAGGGTAGAGATCCTGGGAGGTAGTTCAGGCTGAGAGACTAGATCTTAAATGGCAGGAGTAGTTAGAAAATGGCCTGAGAATTACAAAGGAATTTGGATTTTTCCACCATAAAACTGAAAAGAAAAATAAAAAAAAAAAAATAGGCAAACTTATAGTTTTCTTATGGGGAGCCTTTGAGTTTTGGATGAGTAGTTTTTCCTTAAAATGTAGTACTGAGATTGAAACTTTCCAGCAAGTTCTGCTGTTTGAGCTGCAAACTGTTTCAAACCAGGCTTTGCGTGCAGGTATGGTCTAGAAAGTACATGGCAGGGTAAGGTTCTGATCCTAGTGCAGGCTCTAGCACTGTAAACATGAGATATTCCAGACAAAAAATGTAGGAATAGAGCTTTTCTCTGGTGGTCACTGACAATGAAGAAATTTTGATCTCCAGAGTGCTGCCTTCATGAAATCACTCTCCTTACAAGAAATTCGGCTCATAATTTCTTTGGAAGGTGATTAGAGGAAACAAACCAGGCTCACACAGCTCAGAGAATGACTGAACTATCAACACATTCATTTATTGTAGCTGACTCATTTTTAAAAGCCAAATCAGAACTGTGTAAATGGCTCCCATTCCTGGCATTATTTAAATAGAATATCACTGATTTTGTTTTATTTAATTTGGCTATCATACCATCATATTGGTGTCACTTCCATTTTCTTGCTGAGGGTTGCTCATCAATAATTCACAGCAGCATCCCCTCAGTTCACTTTGACAATCCAGCATTACCCCCATACCTGAGCCCTAACTTGTCTTGTTCTGCTATTACAACATCCTGGTGATACAACCATGGAAACATTGTTTTGTCTCCATAATGTTGTTATAATTACATCATGAAGTCTTGAAGTAATTAGTGTTACAATAATACACCAAAAGAAGACATGATAGATGCATGTAGTCCATGCTGTAGCATTTGTTGGGATTATACTAAGTTTGTTTATGTATCTTTGAAGAGTGGTAGTTGCTAATAAATACTTACATGCTAATTAGTAATTTCAGCTAATTTCAACCCAGTTCCTACCTTGCCATAAGTAATTGTCTATTTCTGTGTAAACTCAAAAAGAACTGAAAACTGAAGCTATTTTTAACCCAGAAGGTGACTAGGAAGTTTGTAATCTATGGACCAGCTAACTCTCCTCTTCTCTGTACCAATCTTTGAGCATCTTTATAAACTGGAATGAGGGATCTTTGCTGTTCCTTTGGGGCAGATAAATATCACTATAACATCTTACAGAAGTACAAAAGAGACAAATCTGTGAATAGCCTTTGGTCATTTTACAAATCCAGATCAAAATTGTTACAAGAACCAGAGATTCCAGTTCATATGTAAAACTTGTGTTTATGAATACATGCAGTCACTCTTGTACATTAAAATCATCCAAAGGTTTTAAATATAAAGGTAGTATTTGAAATCATATAAATAGCAGAATATCTTTAGGGCAAAAAGCTCCAACCCTTTGTGTTCATTTTCAGTACACTCACCCTAACCAGTGCTACCCTGCAGTCAGTGTATCTGGAAGGCATAGAAGAGCACAGGACTGGAAGAGGCCTTCAGGTTCATCAAACCTGACGTGACTGCTGTCAGCTGTGGCACAGTTGTTTGGTCAAACCCCCAGCTGCTCTTTCAGTTTAGATATTTTTTCTTAAGATAGTAAAGAAGATGGTGGGGAAAATGGGGCTCCTAAAACATAGGTAGAAAACTGTCAATCACAGGGAAACAGAAGGTTTTGCTCTAAAGAATCAATCTGTGAATGAGTCAAATCCTGCAGTTCTTCTCTGCCTGAAACCTGGAAGAAAGTCAATGGCAATTTTGCTGTAGCTGAGCGTACTTCCAAAATGAGTGAAGAATCAACTGTCCTGGAGCTTCGTCTGTTTTTTTTTTTTTTTCCTGTTGATTTCTATGCAACTTCTAGTGGGGCTCTGAAGGCATGTGTGCCTGTGTGTGTAGGGATGGTGGCCAGAGAGCTCTGTTGAGCAGCCTCAGCTGGAGGTTTCTGAATCCATTTTGTCCATAAATTCCTTGGAGGCTGCAGACAACCCTTTTTTTTCCCCCCAGAGGGAGACTGTGGAGTTGACTTCTGTTAGTTGAAAGTTCACAGCAGATCTGAGTCAGTAGCTCCTCTGCCTGATGTTAGTGTCTAAAAATGTCCACCCACACTGCTACAGACAGAGTTGCAGCATAGCAAGTAGGCAGCTCCAGGCCTTGTCAAGGTGCAGCAGATACAATCATTTCATTAGGGAATTCTTAAAAGTGGTTTTCAGGGGCTTTGGCACTTCTACAAAATTGTAATGGTACTGGAATGCCTAATTTCACTGGGCTCTTGGCATAGTACCAGCATAGTGATGGTTCCCTTCCCTCCTCTCTTCCTTCTCACTTGTTTTCCCACCCAGGCTCACAGAAGATGGCAGGAGCTCCCAGCAGGGAGGGTGAGATGTAAGCACACAGTGTAAGCCTCATGCTTCTCCTCCCGGGTCCAATGAGGACTGAAGCACAGGCAATGCTGATGCAGTGGGGAATTCAGCTCCCACGCACCGGAAGGTTTGGAAGCATCAAGCTCTATTTTAAGTGTGTGCTGTTTTGTTAGCATACCATAAACCACAGAAAGTGTTATGAGCCTGAGGGGGGGAAAAAAAAAAGCTTTGTGCCCCTGGCAAGGTTGAAAGGCCAGCTAGCTTTCCTTTCCTTCAGGGATCTGTGTTGGAGTATATTCCTTTTTTCTAATGCTTTTGGAGTTTTGTTTCTTGCACCACTAAATGCATCACAGCAAAAGCCAATTCAATATTAAGAATAAGCACTTTGTAGTGTATATACCTTTCGATGCACTTCATAATGACCTAGAAGATGAACTGAACGATGAGGTGGTGAGACTAAGCAAGAAGCCATAGAAGACTGAGAAGATATCTGGAAGGATTTAATAAAGCTGGATGATAAACACATGAAAATCATGAAAATGCATTAGGGAGAAAAAATTTGTTGCTCATGTGCAATGATGAATTCTGAATTAGCTGCAACTTCTCAAATGAAGAGACTTAGTGTTGTCACAGGTAGTGTAAGGTCTGATATTTGATGCAGAAGAAAGCAGCAAGAACCTGGAGCACATTAATAGTGAGTGCAGGACTGAATTTCTGAACAGTGCATCTTTCAGAAGCCACTAAAACACAACAAATGTTGCATCTAATTTAAATAAGAGAAACTGCTCCTGACTAAACTTCCTAAGATTAGTACCAGTTTCACAATCTAAATGGGTAACGAGTTGTGCTGACCACAGTAGAAAACCTCTTTAGTAACTCAGAAAAGGATAGCCACTGGGAAAACTGTTTAGTAGAGATTTTTTTGTCTTAATTGTCAAAATCGGTTATACTTTGGTTCCTTTGCATTAGAAAAAAGAAAAAGTGTGTGAAAATATCTTTTACTTTGACTGGAGAATAATCAACACCAAAGTTTCTATTTATATACATGTATGTAAAGAGAGCAGGAAGGCTGGCCTTGGTAAGAGATTAAAATGAAAGGATTAAAATGCCATTATACAGAAATAAATATGAATTCATGGGTTTCAAATGCATGAATGATAACAATGACTGGAATGTTTACCTCTGTTGCCTAGGAAAACCGTGCATGTTTACAGTATCAACATTTGAATCTTAAATTCATTTACGATGTTGTGCCATTCCATTTTACAACAGTTGATGATATTTATCTTTGAGCTGAAAGCTTTGCCCTGCAGAGGCTCACCATCAGATATTTAGTACTTGCAGAACATTAGGCTCGGTGCAGGTTTAGCTGCTTTTTTGGGTGTCACTCCTGTGATCAAATGAGAGTAAATGTGACTGTGTCCCAGAGGTAGTACCTGCAGTGCTGGCTGGGAGCAGTAACCCAAAGCGGAAAGGGGAGTGTGTGCCTCTTGGGCACCAAAATACTTCACTATAACTTTGACTCTTTATAAATATGAACGTGGAATTCACCTCTGTGCAAAGGATTAGTCAAGACTCCTCACAGGAGCAAAATTCACCCTGAAGCAGTGTGCCATTAAGCTGTAGAACTAAAAATATATCACAGAACCATAATGAATTTAGGCTTTCCCTGTAGGTAAGAATGTACTACTGCCCTGTTGCAGATAGGTTAATTATTATTTAGTGGGGTAATTGTTCTCTGAAAGGTCATATTTCGTAGCACAAAGAAACATTGGAAATGAAACTAAGGTTCCTTACTCCCAATATTTGTTTCTACATAATACGTATTTGTTGTTCTGGTTTTGCCACTGGAGTAAAAGTGTTTTTCTTTGGTGTACAAGGGTGAATATTGCTGGGCGTGTACTGCATGGACACAGGTTTAGAGTATTTCCAGTAGCAACAACTGGACAGGCACTATGTATTTGTTTCACTTTCAAGATGCTTGGCTTGTCTTTAACAACCATCTATTTGTTTAAAAAAAAAACAAAATCAAAACTTCTCTTTGAAGCAAAAAACATCATTGTCAGATAGAGGGTCTAAATGTCACATTTTGAAAGCAGCACATTCTGAATTCTTTCTCCCTACTTCTGGCAGAACTGCTTCAGTCACTCTTGCCAAAACTGTGTTACAGCAAATTTATTAGATGTTAAAAACTGGTATTAGCCCAATTTTACCTTGCACTGAAACAACAGAGGTTTCCCAGCTTTCTCTTTCTGGTTATTCGTTTGGAATCCTGAGCTCCCTACTACTGCCCACACAGCTCTACTCAAGAAATGAAGTCCCAGTGAAACAAGTTATGTCTCGTCTAATCACTGAGAGAATAATGCATATGAAGGCCTTTGTAAATGTCTGTATGTGTTATACAGTAGATCTGCTGGTCTTTTGGCAAGTTAAAAACAATGTTCTTCCAGGACCAATGAGAACTGGTCCAAAAATGCTGGATCTCAGTATTAAGGTGGCCCATGGCCTCTGGCTTGGGCTCTTTGCACCTCTTGGTCATGAGCTGTCTAGAGATGTCTGTGAAATGAAGTTTGTTAAAATAGTCTAGTGCGGATTTGGTCTTTTCCAGATGTTCACCAGAGCACAGGGAAGAGCTGACATTATGTAGCCAAATAGAGGAAAATGGTTGGTACTTTTGTACAATGGTTGAAGCTGCTAGATTCGTGGTATCAGCCACAGTGATACAGGGCTTCCTTTTTAGCAGATATCAGTGCTTCTAAACAGATCCAGATGACCACTGAAGGTTTACCCTTTGAAGGAATGGAGTACTCGAGCTCCAGCAGCTGCGAGGCATTATGTTTTCAAAGATGCTCAGAATCTTGTGTGGTCCTTAAGAATTTATAGCTCAGCTTTTCTGGAGGTAATTTTGATACCAGCTTCTATCAGTCCGACAGGCTGGGCTGCAGAAATACCTACTCTGAGGAGAGCTCTTCTCCTGCAGAAAGCAGTATCTTTTGTCATGTAACTGAGCTCCCTCTTGGAGGAAGTCCCACTGTGGCTAGGAACAGTGCTGTTTTGAAAATAATAACTTCAGATACTGCCTTGCACATTCTTTGAAGCAGTATCATCTGGGACTTCCTATGAGGATTCTTGTTTCATCCTTCTAAATCTAAAAACACCAGACCTGTACTTCTGTCTGACACTTAGTCCCATTGATACTGGAACTGAAAATACAAAGTGGCAATTTAGATGGAAACTCCAAATTATACAAAGGATTTTAGGCCTCTTTGTGGTAATGAGGTCCCTCCTTGAATCTTTTGTCACTGAAGCATCTCTTCTAAGGTGAAAAACACTCATATCTGCAGCTGGCAGAACTGGAACAAAGCTCGTCTGGAATTGCCAGTATAGCATAAGCTGTCTGTCTGCTGAGGCCTCTCTGTGAATCATAGAGATCCATCCTTGTCTTTTAATGTATGGTGAGTGCAGGGTTCCCCAGACATGATGTGGTGGCAGCAGAGACCTATGTTTGGGCTCCAGAGCTAAGCCAGGCTCTGAGCTGTGTGAGAAGCAGCCAAGTGTATGGTATATGATTGTTGTGAATGGGGTGGGAGGCTGAGAAGCATGAGGATGTGTCTGATTGGATAAATCTGCCATTTTACTTGCTAATTAGTCTTTGGTTGCAGTTGCATGCACTTCTTTTGTGCTCCCAGTATCCACAAACCTTCCTTCCTTTGCACTTGCCTGGTAGCAAGTAGTAAGAGAGGAAGCTGGAGCTGCTCCCCATCCTTGTGACCTTCTGTTTATAGGCACCAGGAAAAGGAGACCTGCTAATAGGCAAAAAAACAAAAGCCAAAAGGACAGCTAATGAAGGAAAACACCTGGAAGCTCTCCAGTCATAGCTTTAAGCCACGCTGCAAAGAGATTTGGGGAAAGTGGCAGAATAGGAGTTCTGTTTAGCAAGACTTTCAGGGTTCTCTGCAGAAAAGTAGTTATTAGAAAGCAGGGAAACACTGAGTAACTGACACTCCTGGGCAGTGTTATTACTGCCCATGAGATTCAGTGAAAAAAACAAGTGGGTGCTTGAAGTAGTAGGTGTAAAAAGTGGAATAAATCCAGTGCATCAGTGGGCCTCAGTTATTTACTAATTGCAGCTTTCAGTAATATTAATTGTTAAAAAAAAAAAAAAAGTTGTAACTGAGGGATATCTTGTGATAGTTACTCACATGGCCCTCTGTAGATAAGACTCATCTAAATTCAAAACATTACCGATACTGTGATGTTCATCTTTAAAAAAAATAACACAAAACAAGCTCTCATCTGATTAGTAGCCTGTCTTATTTGTGCAATTCAGGAGAAGGCATTCCTGTCACTGGGTGTGGCCTGGTGTTGGGAATGTCACCATGTAATTTTTCAGTGCTATAGACACTGCATAGTGCTGAGCAGGATAACCAGCCTCCTGATGGAGGGTCTGTATGGATTGCTGACAAGATGTCTGAGGGCTTTATAGTGCAGTTTGTTGTAAGCTAGGCCACAGGATTTTGATAGGATGTCAGTAATGACTCCACCTGATTCAGTGAAAGGGCATAAATCATTTCATGTCGTAAGGATACTTCTAGTGTTTTAGCTGATGAAGTGTAGGTTTATTAGGGCTCCTCATGAGAATCCAGATCTTAAATACCATAACAAAATTAGATCCAGTCTCAGATTCAATCATTTATTTTCTAACTTTTAATAGAAACTAAACTGAGCTCACATTGTTTGAGTTTTTGCATGCAGAACAACAGGGAGAAACTTTTCTTTCTCACACTAATTTGTACTGGTGAAATGGAAAGCAGGTTAGTATTTATGTCCAGCCATGTGTGAAATTAGTATCCTCCAAATGCTCTGAAATGAATGCTTGTGGTAATAAAGAAGTAGTCACTGTTTAATTTTAATGCATGCTTCACCTTAAAATTGGTTTTCTGAATAGCTGCTATGTGCATTTAAAATTCTCCCTAAAACACTGCAATATTTAATACTTCCTTTTTCTGGTCTAGCTCTGTAACTCTTTCTGCAATGGGCAGAGCTTGCCTGGGAGGTTGCAAGGAGTTTAGAAGCTCCTGGTAAATAAGTACTTATCGGTATCATTAAGAATCTGAACAAACTGCAAAGTTGAGATTAAAAGTTTGCAGGAAATTTAGTTAGAACAAAATGTACCAGCTCAACAGTGCTGAAGACTGAAGTTCTTTGTGTACATAAAAACAGAGCACAGACCTGGCCAATGCAAGCTTCTCTTGTCTGTCCTTCCATAGCAAATGAGTGAAGGGTGCCACCTTTGTAATTAGATTTTTTTTTTTTTTTTTTTGCAGTTGTTAATAAAAACAAGCAATTCATTTACCAACTGTAACAAAACAGCTATTGGGAAAAAAAGGCTTTTCAGTCACTGCCAACTCTTTCCAGATTCCTATCTGGAAACTCAGAGAAAAACCTGCACACTTCTCAGACACATCAGTTGTTCTGTTGCTCTGCATTCAGCTTAAGCTTTTATGACCAGAGAGGCAAATGCACTTTCGTGCTTTATGGAAGAAGCACATTTGTTTGTCCGCTAATACCGGCAAACCTTTGCATTGCCACAGTGCTAAAGCTATTATACAGTTCTAAAATTATCTTACTAATTGCCATCACTGTTCTAGATGGGGTAGTGTTTCTGGAGAGGAGTGATTAATGTTCTGCTTTCTGCACAAGCTCAGGGAAACTGGTGGTGTCTGGAAGTGAGAGATTAGGTGGCAACTCCATAGATGTTCCCACTTCTGTTCTGGAGGATGACAGTAGCAGGGATGATGCTGGGACAAGCACTTTGGTGTGGGATTAGAGCTTGCTCTATTCTTGCTCATACAGCTGTTCCACATCAGAGCAAAGGGTCAAGCTAACTGACAGGTGTAAATGTGTCTGTGGGTGCTGCAAAGCCAACCCCGGTGTGCACAGAAATAATCTTTGGCATATATGTGGGTGCTTGAGTCTAAACATATGAAGCATGCCTTCTGATTCTCCATGCTGCCCTACAGGCTTCTCTGCACACTGTGTTTCTGGGTGCTTGTGAATTTTCCCTCGCAACATTCTTGGTAAGCTGGAATATGAATGGGAACTTCCTCTCCAGCCCCAGACTCAGCCCAGTTTAGGAGCTTAGTAATTTCAACTCTAATACTGAAACACAGGGCTGAACATGTCCCTGGGTGTGAGAAATTTTTCTCACATACCCCAGTATGTAGCTGCAAATAACTTATTAATGAGGCAGCCTTAGGTGCTTTTAAGACTTACATTTTCCTACTCTGCTGTTCAGGTTTCTCTTTGATCCTACCCATTAACACTTTGTATTTATACAGTGCTGGGACACTGAAAGGGAGGGACTTTCTGCACATCTAACGGTCTCTGCAGCATCTTGCAGACTGCAGCTTGTCTGCTGAGCCTGGCAGGATGGCTTTTCTCCTGTTTCTTTCTGAACAGGAACTCTGGAATAAGAACACATGTACTGTGTGAAGCACTATTTGACCGATCCTTTGTGTGGGACACCCACACTGCATGTGCTTTCTCTTGGTGCTGCTGTTCCCAGCAGTGCAGCTGTCCTACAGCCTTCAAACATATTTCTTCTCCCTTGGATCCGATGTCTTGTCTCCTATCCCGTAGTTAACTTGCTTGTGGGGTCTAGCTAAACATGCTTTATCTTAGGTGCCATCTATAGTTGTTCTGTTGCAAAACTTGACTGTAGTAGAGGATTTAAACCAAATGCCTTTGTGATAGTTTCTGCTATTTGAGCAGCTTCAAGGGTTATCACAAATAAGAACATTCTTACCTAGCAAACTTGTTGTTCAGTGTGGATTGAGATATTTCTCAAGCAGAGCTATGCGAAAGATTAAAGCAGTGTCTGTTAATGGAAGTCATAAGTTTTGGCTTATGTAGCTCTACAGGGTAGTGTTTTTTTTGTTCCATATTGCAAGGAAACGGGAGGTGCCTTCAGCACTGTATCTAAACAGTGAAGTATACATTGCAGGAAGAACTTCGTTCTGTATTTAACAGCTTCTTTGAATAATAAAAATCATGAACGTGCTGCTGAGACTTGAAGTCACGGTGGCTCCTGGTTGTTGATAATATTTTACGGTGACAGCTCGCTCTGCTCACAATGTTAATGAAAATAGTAGCTCGCTCGATGTCTGGGTTTGCACCAAAACTTACAGGTATGTGTGCTCCCCGTGCTGCATTGCCACGTGCTACAAAAGGTGTGCGCAAAGCGTGGATGCAGCACTGTTGCTTCAATGATAATGCTCTGAAAACAGTGAATATATAGTGCAAGGCTATCCTGGCCAGTGGAGCTGCAAGCATAGAAGTACAAACATGCTGTGCCTGCTACAGAAGATAGCAATAAAAAATGTATGGCTTGGTCCTGATTTACTTCAGTGAAACTGGATACAAAGAGCCCAAACACTGCAACCCATTTATTCTTTAAAAAGTAGAAATTCCCATTTGTTTCAAAGCATGTGAGAGAACTGGGATCATTCTTGTTCTTATTATTATTAAAAAAAACAAAAACAAAAACAAAAAAAACTTTGCAGAAACAAAATTGTATGGTTAAATATAAGTGCTGTAACTGGTTTAATCATTAACAAGGAATCTGTGTAGTTATCAGGATGGCAGGTCAATTAAACAAACTCCTCTCCATCCCTCAACATTTTCTAATGTGTTTGGTTGTGGGTTATGCAGACAAGAATGCAATGCTTTTTTTGCAGCCTCTACAATTTCTTCAGTTGACATTACAGGTCATGCCTGCGTGGTTCATAATGAACGGGGAATATAAATTTTTCTGTCATTTATGTCATTAATTCCCTTTGCTGGATGATGCCAAACCTTCCCTACTGTGGGTAACTCCTGTCTAGTTGCTAAGGATGCTCCTGGAGGAGGAATGCCTTGACTCTAAACCCCACCACATTGTACCAAACAGTTCCTCCCAGCTACCAAGGTTGTAGCTCATGCTTACGCTTCTGTCAGCATTAAGAGTTTGGGGACAAGGCCACGTGTTGTGAATATTTGGTGATGGGGTCTTGAGATGGGACTTCAAATGATGCTGTTTGTTTAGACCTTGAGATAAGGCTTTTCTGCAGTGTGGTGTGGTGTGAAAGAAAGGGTAAGTGCTCACTGTAGAAGTCTGGTGCTTGAAAAATGGACTGTGTTGATGTTTCCTGCAGCTAGGTGTGAAATGACCCTTTTTATCTGTAAGCGTAAAAAGGTAAAAAGCTGTGCTTAAAAGCAGCTGGAGTTTGGCTTGGGAAATGGGCAGTAGTCAGGGGAGGAATAAAGCAACCAGAGGGAAACTATATGCTAGATCACTATAGGGTGCTTGCTTTTTTTTTCTGCATCCACCAGGCCTGCAGTACAATCTGCTTTTCAGTTCTGTTTCAATTCCAGTAGTAAGGTCAGAGAAGATGTGACTGGGAGGCCTGTGCTAAGCCTGCCTGGTCAATGCCATTTCAACTTGTTTCTCTAGGGAAAGTTTTGGCCCTTTTATCAAGTACAATGCATCTATCAGTGGGCACGCATCCAAACCCAGCCTTCTGCTACCCTCTATTGGGAAGAGATGAGATGAAGGAAACCCATAGTCTGAAATTCTCTGGGATACTCTGCCAGCCTCAGCTTCTAACCTGCAGGCAGGGGGAGATCTGATCCAAGCAGTGTCACTCACAGCCAGTTGATTCTGAGATTTCTCCTGTTACGAGTATTTTTTTGTCTGGAGACACACCAGCCTGACGCGTAGCTTTTGTGCTGTGTTCCAGGCAGTCCCTCTGGGGTGACCCAGAGATGTTTTGTCCTTGTGTACAGTTTGCTTCTTCCCATACACCTACAGAGTTCCCTTAAACATCACTGACAAAGGAGTGGCTACTGGGCAAAATCCCAATGGGGACAGGAGGGTTCTGGGGACGTTGGGACCTGCTGGCTAAGGGACTCTCTGTCTTCAGATAGAAGACAGTGTTTTGCAAAAAAGATGGGTTATTTAAGTGGAACACATCCCAGGGGGTGCCAGCTTCACCAGCTGCTCCCTCTTACTTGTGGCAGAGGTAACAGATGACCTGTGGGGTGTGCAAGTAAACCTCTGCTTTACAGTGGTGCTTTGAATTGGTGGAACAGCAGCACTGCTCCCTAAGCAGGCTGCAGGTTTTGATGCTGTTACATGATTGCTGAGGAAGGAGAAGCTGGTGAGACTTCAAATAGGTGGATGGGAGAAGAAAGGAAAGTGCCCACATGGCAAATACCTGTCTTTCTGCCCTTGAAATCTTGGTAGCTGGGCTTAGGGAATAATATTTAACACAACTGCTAATGGAGTGCAAACAGGCATTCCTCATAGTGCTCCTTCTGAGACAACAATTGTTGTCCCAAATCACAAATACTGGAGCTACAGCAGAGAAATAGACTCATTTAAATAGCTGAATCAATATCTGAGCAGGATCGTGCTTCTTCAAACTCCTTTTCTGCTCTCTACCCTACAGCCCTCTGGGACTGTAAAGAGTAAAACACAGAGGTGTACCTGCAACAGCGTGCAGTTTCACTGATCGTTTCCAAAGCCATTGTGCCCGTAGTCCGTGAAGAGTAAGGAGGGAGGAAAAAAATAAATAAATGAAGGGAGAGTTTCCCTATAGCCATCCTAGCGATTACTTTGAGTCCCCGACTACCTGCCCAGCTGACAGCCTAATGCCGTACCCCGCGGTTATTCATCCGAAGGGAGACATGGCAGCGTGATGCACAGACATATGGCTGCGGAGCGCACAGGGGCAGGCTATAACAACAACAACAACAAAACAAGGCTGCATCTAGGGTGTCCCAGCCCGCACCTGTGCCCGTCCCAACCCGCCCGGTGCGCGCTGCTGCGCGGAGCGACCGCGCCCCGCGGAGAGGCTGCCCCTTCGGGCTCCACGCCCGGCCCGGCTCAGGAAGCGCCGGTAGGGAAGCAGCGGGGGCG
>JAOWBP010003503.1:22919857-22943725 GCA_028571105.1 Tragopan temminckii
CACCTCTGAAATCTTTACGGTTCTATCATGCTCTTTGGAATTATGGTCTGAGCCACAGATATGAATTCTGATAATGCTAGAAAGAGTATTTCTGTTCTATTCCATTCTTAAGTGCATCTTTTGGCCATCTCTGAGCAGACATTTGAAAGAACCATCTATAGTAACGCCAAGATTACATGTCCTACATAAGAATTTAGATTACACTCTCCATTAACATCTTGTATGTGAATCATTGAATCCTCAGTTGTACTTACTGCTAAAACACATCTATGACCAATCTAGAATTAACACAGCCTCATACTTAGCACCACAGATTCTCCCCATACTATGAACATAGGAGAACATCCATTTTGCTTTTTTTTTTTTTTTTTTTTTAAAGAAAGGGTTTTGAGTGGGAAGTTTTAGGAATAAAGCACACCACGAATTAGTCTCATATCATCCCTAGTACTCATGATATCTCACAGAACAGAGACACAGAGCTGCAAAAACCATTCCCTCTATTTGTTAAAAGTCAATCCATAATAAAAAGGAAGTCTGAAGAAATGCTGTGTGCTTGATCCTCATTCCCAGCACTCTTGAATTTTCCCTTTTTCAAGAGCATGATATGGGGACATAAATCAGTAGTCTCAATGCTTCAATCTCTGAAGTTAATGGAAGAGATGGAAACCAGCTGCTTTCTAATTTGCCTCTGTTCTAAGTAAGTGATTCCCACATTTATCAATATTTCATCTAGCTATTCTTTGGCACCAACATTTTTCACATCACTTGGAAGTAGAAGGGCAGCTTAGGATGGGAGGGGAGAACATAAATATACTCCCCACACAAAAGGAAAGAAAACACTAGTGTCAGATTTCACAGTGGGACACTTCCTATGCAAGATTATTCATTGTATTTAATAGTTTTCCCTCACAGTATGACTTTATTTAAGTCATTTTCTCATTTTTAGCAAGCGGAGAAAACAAAAGCAGTGCAGGCTCCTTCAGATGCATAAGAAAACTCATAATTTAGCAGTTCTTCAGTGTTAACTCTGGCAAAGATGTACCAATATCAAACAACTGTTTAAAAAAAGAAGATGAATAACTTTTGCTTTAGTGCCTGTGAGTTCCAGTCCTCTATGTCAAGGTATGTGTTTTTTCTCCTAAGATGGGGGTAAGAAGAGGGAAGATTTTAATAAGTGTTGTCTGTTCTTTTGCCAGTCAGAAAGGCTATAATTGAAAGAAAGGTAAAACACAAAATGTGTGAAAACTTCTGTTACAAAACAGAAGCAGAATATTCTGCAGAAACACCTATTTTGAAATGAATTCTTTTCCAAGTCCATTGTCATCATCACATTTTTTTAGATACTCAAATTTATACATTTACAGGATGTTTTTACTAGTCTGTTTCATTAGCCAAAACAAACAAAGCCTAACTAGAATAGTATGCTTAAAGTTAGCTTATGTCAAGACACTGCACTTTCACAATTATTTGTTTTTCTTCTCTCTGCATCTGAACACTGTTGGGATATGACTTTCTTTAAAAAGCACATCTTGAATCAGCATACATAAGATTAATATCATGTAATATACATTCAAGTCAGTTTAAAGGTAAAGCTTTGAGCCAACTAATCAATTTTTGGAAAAATATAATTCATTCACTTCACTGTAGCCAAAAACCTTCCCTAGGTAATTCCCTCTAACTCTAAAGGTAAATGGATTCAATGAGTAAATAAAGTCTATACTTCAAACTACTCGTGTTCTTAGATAGAAACAGGTTAGTGATCAGATCCAGATTGGGTGCAACTCCAGTGACTTCGTATGGTTTCAAATACTTTGGTAAGAACAGTCACAGTAGCGATAAGCAACAGCTATCTGTCCAAAACAAGAAGTTGCTCAAGACTAAAGAAGAATTACCCAAACCTGGCTGTTGTAAAAACAAAAAACAAAACAAAAAAAAACCACACAGCATTTCCATACAGTCCCAGTCTCCTTTGCACTTAAGCTTCTAAAGTAACAGGTTTTTTTTAAACCAATCCTTATACATCATTTTCTCTTCTTAATAGGTTACATTACTTGGCCTGTACAAAAAAAACCTCAAGCAGGTCCAAGAATTGCTACAGTATTATTTAAATAAGGAACTATTTTTAAGAAAATGTATCATAATTTAGACAAAGACATGACTGGTATGTTTTTAATCTTGAAATATGTACAATACAGCTATAACTTAAGGCTTTGTGCTTATTTTTAGGGTAGACTTAACAGAGAAAAATCTGCAGAATAGCAGATAGAGAAGAAAAAGGGAAGGAAGAACACCAGAATATTTGTGACATGAAGTAGGTTTTTTCCTACCAAGAGCATGGCCCTGCTTCTCGACGAAGAAAAGCATCAATAATGAAAAAATGTGATGCTTAGTGAGTTTCCCAATGGCATAGAATGATCAGAACAGCAGGCAATATGGATAAATAAATGTATCATGCCACACTCACACCAAGTCCACTTGCAAGCAAATGGTTCAATTACATCTTCTTATCAAAGGAGAGTAAAGACAGACATGAAGGAATGCACATATTTGAATCCCAAGCTAGGATAAAGTTGTGTTTGCTTCAGTACAGGCAAGTGTACGCATAGGAGGTTGTTCTTTTTATTTTCCAAAAACAGTTGAATGCAGTTTTTAACACCTTCAACAATCAAATTAAAAAATGAGTGGAAGGGGTATGGAAAATGCAGGAATCAGGAGCCAGAAGGAAGCAGTACTTTGTCAAGCCAGTTATTTGTCCAAGCTCTTGTTTTCCCACCACTTTTTTTTCCCCAAAGTCTATCGACTGGGGAAAAACACTGAACAAACAATGGCCAACATCCCCGCTGGAAGACTGGTATCTTCTATGGAGTTTGACTGTAATGGTACTCGTGTTCCTTTAAGCCTCTGTTTGAACAATGTCACTATGGAAACAGGTCTGCGATAACCTGCAAGTTATCAGGACTTTTCTGTTTAGATTCTTTTCTTGAGTTTTCAACAAAGCCATTCACTGAACCTCAACTAATCCAAGGTTCCATTTGGGGTGTTTGGGTTTGGATTTTTTTTTTTTTTTAGTTTTTATATATGTATTTTTTTAATATATTACCCCCATATCCTGCAAAAGGTTCTCTCCCCTACTAATGCCAACTGACAAGTTTTGTCTGTCTCATCTTTACAGTTCCTAGCTCAAAACATTATGGCTGTATTTATTGCTAGACTCTATAATATATTTTTGCCTCTTGTCCCTCCTAGTGACATACTAATCAATGAAAATTCAGCTCATTCAACAGCAACATTTCCATTTTACTTTTAGCTGCTAGGAATCTGTCTGCATCTACATCAGATGTACCTGTGAGTTCTCTCAGGAGAATTCTTAGGTTGAAAGTATAAAAGGTTACATCTCTGTAATACCAATAGTTTATCTTTTCCAGATGCACACAGAATCCCAATATCTTGTGTTTACAAATTCCAAGTATTAAAATACTTTTGGAGAACAGAGAACAAAAGGGGGAATTGTGAAGCTTCAGGGTCACTTTATTTAAATGAAGGAATACAAACTCAGGTTTGCCCTTACTACACTGAGCTCTGTAGTACAGACAAGAGGCATAGGAGTGCTTCTGCAAACTAAGAAACTGATATATCTTCTGCAGTAGTAACCAAAGCACTTGCTATAACATTCCACCTAAATAGATACAAGCCAAACATTATTTGGCCTGAGAGTTTTCGTAATATTGCAATTTAAAGCAAGGTTAGTAGAGACATCCTATGTAGGTGTGTGGAGGAGGAAGAGGCTTATCAGCTTGCATGGGAGTTATAAAACAGTTTTATTTTATTAGCTTGCTACTTTTGATCTTCTGGATTGGCTGAGGAAGCAGAAGATAGGGTGACATCATGTCCCAAGCCACACTGTGGCTATCAGAGACTCAGCATAAATACCAAGGCAATTGTGATCAACTATCCAAACAAGCTTCACAATGAAGAAATAATCAAAGTCTTCATTTGACTTCCACTGTTACAAATCAACTGGATGTATATTGATGTCTTAAAAAGTAAGCCAGGAAGAAAGGACAAAACACAAAAATTCCCTTTCTATTTCTTTTAACTATATTATTTCTGGGCTTTCATTAAACAAGCTGACAGAGCAGCACAATTCACAAGCAATTCTCACCAGGTTTCTGCTCCTATTCAGCACAGAAAAAAAAAGAGCTCTTCAAAATTTTGCAACAAACCACTTCATTCCTTTCATGCTGCCACTGCAAACCTAAGTTTCCATACTCTTTTCATAATACAGCACCTAGTAATTTCTGTGAGCTACAAAACATGACAGGCAGATATAATCAGTTCTAAGGGATATTCTTCCCAATCCTCACATAACTTATTTTAGCTTGCTGAGAAACAAGTTTGAGATATAGCCAAGGAAAGGCCCATATACCTAAACAAATCTTAGGTGTGCTTCAAATCCTTCAATCCAAAAATGTAATCAAGTTCACATCTATTTCCATACATCTGACCATGAGATAGCAGCCTTCTTTCCCATTTCCACACCAATCAGGAACTTGCAGTTCTGTTTCAGCCCAAATCCAAGAGAAATATGGCAGCACAGGTAAGTTTGCTAGTTCTAAATACAACACTGCCTCCCCAGGGAGCCATGGCAAAAGCAACATAGTAAAAGAAAACACATTTTTCAGAGAGCTCCTCAGATTCTTACACGTTAAATCCCACTAACATTCAAGAGAAACTAGGTATTTCTGACAAACGCTGCCTACACAATACAGGAAAGGTAGAGACAGGATAATAGATTTGTTCGGAATTTCATCCCTAGTACACAGGTGTAGGTTTTTTTTTATTATTTATTTTTAGGAACTACCAGATTCAGCATAAAATGGAGTGTTTTGCTTTTTCTCCAATCCCTTACATTCTCAAGTTAATTATTCTTCATAAATCATCTCTGGCAACTACTACTGGAAAGCACAGCAACGACAGCAGAGTAACAAGGTCCTAGGCTATAGCAAGCAAGGATTTACTCAAATGCAACAGTCATGGGCACAGAAATAAAGGAAAGAAGTTGCTCACCTTTGGAAGGACTCAGGTACACAGTAATCTCCACCAAGATACCCTCACCTCCCCTGCCAACCCTCAAATGAGGTCTGGAAAGAGGTGCATCCTGGCTCCTCCCCTTCCAGACATTCAGGTGCATTGCATGCACCTGAGCTCTGCTGAGTTGGCCCTGCCTTCTCACCAGGTGCTCAATCACTGCTTCAAGCTGTGACTTAGTATTTCCACTACACTACTCCACATTATTATTTCTTGCCATCATAAATAATAAACACACTGCTAACTTTCAGAGACTCAAAAGTTGGGATATAAAATGAAATCTTAGCATGCCAACTTAGTTTCTTGTCCCAGACCATCATTTGCTGGGTAGCACTAGGGCACTTCCAGGAGCTCTACACATAAGGCTATCAGTGCCTTCAATCTCATTTTGCTCAGATGGCAAAGAAGCAGAGCAAGCAGTCAGGCGTGCCTCTGGACTGAAGCAGTCCTACATCCAAATGCGCATTCTTGCAGCCAAACTGGGTTAACTTGCCTGTGTAAGTATACAACTGCTTCATTCTGTTTTTCACTCATATTTGTTTCCTACTACTCACAGATGGGTTTTAGCTCCACTTTAATCCCACATACTTTTCATAGATTGCAAAAAAACAAACAGAAATATGTAAGCAGCAAGAGGCTGAGATAACCAGACACGCAAAAATAACAGGTACAAAATAAACAGTGAATATATTTAGATTAGAAATCAAAAGAATTCTCAAGTGTATGGCAAAAAATGCAACTTCTAACCAAAGAAAGAAGCTTAACTCTACTTAAAGACCAAAGTACGAAGAGGACGAAGCTACTGAAAAAAATGCTAGACAGGTGCTCCTGGACTACTGGGTCTCATTCCATGCAACAACAGGACTAGAACTGGATACCTCTGTGCATCATGTTATGCTTTCATTACGTTGTATGTTTTCCTCTGAAATTACTGGAAGTTTTGCTTATCTTTCTGAGGGCAGATCTGAGCAATCTGCCTCCAGACTCACTTCACTGAATAAACTTCCCTTCCTCCCTCTGCCCACAACTTCAAGAATTAAGCCAGGAACATGAATATCTATTTCAGATTTCCTTGGTTTAAGAAAACTAAGCCAAAATGCTCCCCTCCCCTATCCAAGCATCTATAGCAATTAATCTATTTCCAAGACATTTTTTCACCTGTGGAAGACACTAGCTAATGACATTGATATATATTTGTTCTAGATTGGATTACGAAGTAGAATTAGTATGGAGAGAAAAACTTTGTTGCTTCTGTACTCTTCAGGCTGCTGTTGGTCCTCGGAAGACAAGTGAAGTGGTGAAATGAACTTGGAACACTGTTTTCCTTGAGAGCTTTCTCACAGAAAGCTTTAGTGATCCTTCCACTAGAGGCTTCTCACCAGAGAGTTGTCATTAATTATGGCATGGGAACATTTGGCCAGATGCACCCCAGTCACAAATCACACATTAGAGATTTAGTTGGTTTAGAACCATGGCACAGTGAATTGGCTTTCTCCTGTTGCGTCTGGTATGTATCATTTCAAATTCCTACAGCATTTTTACTAGCTTGGCTGTAGATGGAAGCAGGTAGGACTCAGTAGTGAAGCTGAGGAAGGACAAGGCACAAACTGAAATTAGGTGAAGTGGTCACGTGGAGCATTTCCACAACCATTGGCCTCTTACTGCTACAGTGCACACTATCAGCCTAAAGGACACATCAAATTTAAACCCACCATTAAATCTGTGCCTAAATGGAAGTCTCAGTTTCATGGGCTAGAAGAAAATTAATTTGGTGATTAAGAGAAAAACAGAGTTAAAGCCTTATTGGCACAAAAAAAGTAGTAGAACCAGCTGCCAGTTGTCTTGGAAAGAGGAGGCACATTGCAATAAGAACCACATTTTCTCTTAGAAATCTCAGCCTCAGAAAACATTACGAGCAAGTTCTCTCTAACATCATGGATTTATAGCATGGTCTGGCTCTGAACCACTTCAATTTCAGAGCTTCCTTACAACAAAAACTGTTATTAAAGTTTGAAACACTAGACAAGCCTTTTTGTCCTGTAGCAGTTTATCATCTCCCTCTCTTCTAGTGCTAGAAGTCCAACAACGCAATGGTGTCCCTAGCTTATATGTTAAAAAGTGTGCAGTACCCTTTCCAAGCTACAGAATTCACCTTTCAAAAAAAAAAATTTCTGTGCAAACCATGAGGGGCACACTTGGTCCCGTGGTCAGAAAAATGTATCATTTCATTCCACCTTCATCTCTTCTCTCATCAAGAGATCAACAGATAAGAAAGGAGGAAAGCTATTGTGCCCAAATGTGTTCTTCAGTAGGATCAAATATTTATGTGTACAAAGTGTGAAATAATAATGCAGTGAAGGTGGAAGGGCAAAAATATCTAAGGAATTTTCCATCTTACTCCGTATGTGTTACAATGCATCAAACATATGGACATTATTGTTTGCACAAAATACAGTTCATCTAGGTATACTTAAACTAATTTTGAAATGAGTTAGTGATGGTGAAACAGCACAGCCTGCAAATCCCACAAAAAACAAACAAACAAACAAACAAACAAACAACCCTGTAAGCTAATTTTCAGTGTATTAGGATAGGGACTTCCCACTGAATCCTGCTCCCTTCATAGAAGGGCAGCAATATTGTAGGAGTGAAAGAACTCAGATCCAAAGGAGGAAGTGAATTGTGACATTCCCAGTCTTCCATCTGATTCTTCTGCCCAACAAGTCTTCACTTTATATATTGGTATGTGAAAGAGGTCTCCTTTTTTAGGAAGAGGAAATTAGAGGTTAATCTGTGCTTTAACAATATAAATAAGAAACTGCTTCACAAACCACTTCAGCCTCATAACTTAAATGAAACCAGCTGTACATGCAGCCATCATACAAACAAAAAAGTGTTGTCACTAAAAAGAAGCAATTTCTTAGCAACACAAAAAAGTGGATAGGACACTATACTGGTGTCAAAAATTTTAGGAAGAAAGATCAGACATTCTGGCATTCATTCTGACCCATTGCATACTATAAGCAATTAAATTCAGCTCTCTCACACCTGCATCGAAACTAATATTTGCTACCTGGGTGAAGCACAAAATATAGAAAGACAGTTTTTGAACACTTATGTCTGAACAATTTCTAACAGCTGTGCATTGA
The DNA here is from genome assembly GCA_028571105.1 of Tragopan temminckii. NCBI lineage: Eukaryota > Metazoa > Chordata > Aves > Galliformes > Phasianidae > Tragopan > Tragopan temminckii. The sequence goes on from JAOWBP010003503.1 coordinate 22,928,095, forward strand.
CCGACTCAAATCTCTGAATTAAGTCCTGTGAAATCCAGTATGTGCCCCAAGAAACATGTCTGGGATTATCCTATAGATTCCACATGCACTGGATACGTGTAGCTTCAAAAGACAGCTCCCTGCTGACTGAAGGAGAAGCAGGTATTATGGAGCTTTTAAGTCTCTAGTAGCAATATAAATATCATATCCTTTTACTGTATTACTCTATAGACTCCAATAAATCTACAGAATTCAGCTTACCACAAGGCTACTGTTTTTCAGAGAGACTGACCCACTGACTGGTATTTATTTGCTGAGACAAGCTCCATAAAAATAGAGAAAAATCCATACTATTCCGGCTCACAACCGCAAAGATGACAACTTGTTGCCAATCTGCCTGCCAGGAAACCAGCTGGAAACAATATCACTACCACAATCTATAGGCATCCCTCCAATGCACTAATCCAATCACGGTTCAATAACTGCCAGCATCACTGAGACCTGGAAAGGATAAAGCTGTGGTAAGAAGGCGCAGTCAAGATCAATCCCCAGGGCCTAGTTAGTTCTTCCTCTCCTTTGTTTTCTTCCTATTTTTTCCTTTAGAAAACATCCAGGATTAGAATTTTTCTTCCAGAGTCTGGGTCAAAATTTAGCAATTTAGAGAAATTCAAAGTGCAGGCAAGGCCTTCCAGTTTATTTGACGCACACGCACATAATGGAAAATGTCACTGCCTCATTGAAGCAAAAAGTCCTCTCACACATGAGCCAGAAAAAGGCACAAGATTCTGCCTTGAGACTAGAGTTATCCAGATAATCCCTTAAAAAGGCATTGAAATAGTTTGATAATTAAATGGGCCATGAAAGTAATCAGTATATTGAAAATAATATATATAAAATATATATATAATTACATATATATTTATGATAACAACAACAACAAATTTCATTTTATGATGGTTATAGGGTTTCCTATCACACAAGGCAGAGGGAGAGACTATTAATTCCAGGATTTAAAGTTATCTTAAAGAAAAGCATGCCAAGATTCAGGGTCTGGAAACAAGGTGCAGAAATTGAACTTGGAGTGCTCTTTTCTTCTAAAGGTAACAAATCAGAGGGGAATAAAAAAGTCTTGTATACGATTGTGTATCATTTCCGTCCCTTATCTTTTTCTCTCAAACAAATAACAGGTGCTTTGTGGAGGATACATTTTAACAATAGAAGTTAGTTAGCACATTATGAGACCAATAAATAGACTCTGGCTCTCGAAAAGCACAGAGTAAGAGCAGGGCAGCAAATTCCCCTAGACATTTATCAGCTCAGTACATTTCTACACTAAAAAATTTAAAAGAAAAAAAATCACCACACTGGAAGGAAGCTGTTCATTATCTTGGACAAAGCTTTTGGGGGGTAGTGACAAGGTCTTCCTCAGTGTTTGCACAGCAGCTGGCGTAACACAACTCAGAGTTAATCTCTGTACTACGTAACTGTAGAATGCAAAAGGGAACAGTCAGTCCTTGTTGTGAAATGAAGTTAACCAGAAGTGTTCAAATAACTGCATCATGTCCTGACACTGAACCTTAAGTCTGGTTTTGTTTTCTGAAGTTGAGATACAGTATTTGTCAAACAGTTCACTAAAGCTTTGTATTTTCCTAGCAAGCTCATTTTTTTTCAGTTTCCAGAGGTCTTTCTGTCTCCTATAAGCCTGGAAACTTTGCAGAACTGCTTTTCTATAAAGCACGTTTATGTTCTCACACTTGAGGATGAAGAAGAGAGAATAACTTGTCATATGAAAGGGGTAAGGAACAGGGAGCCCATGTAAAGGGTTTCAAGAGTGATTTAAAAATCTTGTCTATTTTTCAAGGTACAGACTTCAAATGGTAACTAGTAATAGCTTCATGCTCAGTGTGTGAGCTCCTAATGTCTTCCTGCTCTGCAAATGAGGTGGAAGAGCTATGGATAATGAGTCAGAGTTTAACTCTGAAAATCATTTTTACATTGAATCTTCTCCTGTGGAAAAAAAAATTAAATTTTTATTATTAATTACATTTTTTACGCTAATTAATCCAGCTGACCTGACAGAATTAATATTATTGCAAGCCCAGGGCAAAATTTAGAAATTACAGAGAACTATGCTCAAAAACTGACTGAAAAGTATGTTCCACATTACAGCTATACTAGTTGCAGAAATTCTGTGTATGAAGCATACATTTTAAAGGTAAGAATCTCAGATTTTGTTAGAAGTTGAACATTCATGTGTGTAGGCTAGCATTTAAAATTGATGTGTCTGCTTGTCCCACCCCCACAGCATATTAAGGTAAATTTAGTCTAAGCCTATTAAACATAATGCCTCTCACAGGTGTACCTCTCACAGAGGTACATTTATACAATGAACTCCTAAATCAGTTTTAGCTAGAGTAAAGGAATTTTGCATTCAGCCAGAAACTCGAACGATTCCCCTTGTTTACCTTTATTTCAGGCCTTAAAGAAATCCTTTTGAGCTCTTTCCTCTCTGATACTTCTCTGTAAAGTGTTTTGAAATCTAGTGATGAAAGTAACAAGAACTATGTATTTGACCATAGCATTGGAAAAACATTCTAGTGGAAATCCTGCAAATAATCCATATAAAGGAAGGTAGCTTACAGATAGAAAAAAATGTAAATGAACATGCTGTGGAAAACAGCCTAAAAATCAGACTAGTGAAGTTTGGCCAAGATAGCCACATAAACACACCATTCTGATTATAAAATAAGAAGTGCTGTCTGAATAACAAGCAAAGTTCTTCTGAAGCCTGGCACTAAGAAGAAATGCATAGGCAAAGAGCTCTACAGAAGCCAATGATTACAAAAGAGCCTGACAACCACTGAAATTTCATTTGATGAGAAATCATTAATGAGAATGGATTCAGTAGATACAGAACTGCAAGAAGTCTTCTATGTCATGAAATCCAGTTCCTCCTTATGACAAAAACTGTTTCACTTAACATCATTTCCCTTGCACATATTACAATGAAACAGTGCAGGTTTTCACCACAGATGTGATTCCAGTCGCCTTTAATGAAGAAATTGCTCTGGATAGTTTCACTTTTTTTTTTCCCCCAGTAACTTCTGAAGTACACAACTCTTCTTCATTATTTAGTTCCTCATGTGATGTGAAACTCCTGCAACTCATCAGCAGTCATCTCAACACATCAATGCCCCAGGCTCTCACAGGGACAGCATGCACATTTCCAGAAGCATTCTGGTGCAGGCAGGTATGGAGTAGGCTTCAATCCAAGGCCTTCAGCACAGACATACAGCTAGATTTGAAGGAAAATTGGTCCAGAACACATGGGTGAAGTGAAGGCTCTAACAGACAAACTCTGCAGTTTTAGGTGAGACTATTTATAGAATGCAAAGTGACTGAAATAGCACAGGACTGGACGTGGTCCAGAAAAAACGCATCCATAATATTAGCTGTAACTTGCTAAGCAGTATTAATCAACAACAATTTGTTTGCACAGTTTGCAACGCTGGAATGTACCAGTGAGAGCAGCTCTTCAAAGTGCATTTGTAGAGAATAAACTTTTTCAGTATGGCTCCTTGAAATGCATGCATATGCTTTGTGGAAGAAGGACAATCTTCCGGTAACTGCACAGAAGTTAATATAAACACACTTCAGCTCTTGTAAATGCGTCAACAGAGTCCTCTCATATAAACTCAGAATATCCTCCTTCACATTTTTTCTCTGTCTGAAAAATTTACAGAACAAGGTTATCCTCTTCCTGGATGTTATAAGAGCAGGAGTTTTGAATTTTATGAAAACCTGGACTAAAATGTGCATAAATATGAAGACTTAATCATCACTGTGTATATGCAAAAGGAAATATATGTAGTTTCATCGGTTCCCAAAACTTCACCGTGCCTCTCAAGTTTAATAGATTACTTCCACAGTATTACAACGCTAATAGCTGTCATCTATCACCAACACAAGAACTTACAGAGATACTCATTCTTTGCCCATTTGACTGATAATACAGTATCAGTCAGCTTTTTAGAAGCATATACAGTCCTCCAGTGGAAAAGACACTTCTGAGGATCTGAAACAATCTGAAGCACAGAAAGGTATAAAGATCACCTGCTAGGGCATACAGTGAATGGCACTGATCTAAGGGTCACCAAACTAGCAGGCAGATAGTCTACTTTAAGAAATTGAACTAAACAATAACATAGCAAGCAAGAAAAAAATTATAAAAAAGGAGCAGTCTAAAAAGCGAGAAGCTTCAGGGAGAGTTATGACAGTACTGCAGGGCAGGGGTCATCTCTTGGAAAATTGATCACTTCTGTAAAAACAGGGAAGACCATAAAACATGGCAAGTCTAATGTAAGCAGGAAATTAAGACGGCTAAGAAAAAAAAATTAAATGCCTGCAAAGGAAGATCACAGTTCTAGTAAACAGATTTTTAAATACATCAGCACCAGGAAACTGGCTAGGAAGCTGGTGGAACCTCAAGATAATAAATGTGTACAAGGGCAGATGGGGATGATAAAGCTGTAGTGGAGAAGCACAGTGAATTCTTCACTTCAGTCTTCACTACTGAAATTTTTGGGGATATTTCCACAACCACTACACTCTTCATAGAAAGTCAGGATGAGGAGATATGTCAATCTGAAATAAATTCAGGAAATGCTAGAACAAACAAGGAACTTAGATATTAATAAGTCACCAAGACAGTACAACATTCACGCATGTTCTGAAAAAACTCCAATGTGAACTTGCAGAATCACTAGCCAAGGTGTGCGAGACAGCATCACTGCGCTGGAGGACTCAGGGTTCTGCCTGTGTAACTCCCAAGTACAGGAAGCCCAGTGGAATGGATCCTGGAAGCTATATGCTGGTGAGTCCAACCTCATTCATAGGAAAGGTGAACACTTTAGAAAGAATAAGAAAGCAAAGAATAGAACTTAACAGACTTAACAGAGGAATCAGCAGTGGAAACTGAGATCAGTGCGGGGTCTGGTGTTATTCAGCATCTTTATCAATGTTGAAAACTAACTGACTGGGCAAAAAGTTTGCAGGTAAGCTTTAGTGCAGATAAGTTTCTGATAACTCATCTAAATAATATCAGCTTTGACTGCTCCTGCTCAGAAGCTGTAGACACCTCTTGCTGTTCTCTAAAGTCATTGGCTCAGTGTTCAGCAGAAGTGGAAGGAAAAAAAGAAAAAAAAAAAAGCCAAAGCGTAAGGCATCATCAGAAGGGCTGAGAGCAAGGTGGATAGCATCTTTATGCCATTATACACAATCCGAGTGCTCTCACAGCTTAAGTACTCACCTGCTCTCCACATACAAAGAAAGACATTGTGGTATTAGAGGAGAACTGGAAAAGGTGAGCAGTGGGAACGGAGCTAATACTTTACACAGAGACACTAAAAAGGCCAGTAATCTTCACTTTGGAGGAGGAGAAAGCTGAGGGTGGATACGACTAGGCATAAAAACAAACACATGAACTGCTGAAAGCAGAACAGCAATTTGCCAAATCTCACAACACTAAATTGAGGCTGTACTTACTAAAGATTGCAGTAAATCCATTTAGACAGAAAATACTTGTTAACACAGTAGGTTACATGCTTCTGGAACTTATTTTCACAGGAACCTGTAAAGGCAATGGATGTCCATATGTTTCAAAAGGGATTAAACAAGCTCCTGGACAACAGGTCCATAAATGGATAGTTAAAGGACTAAATGAGTATGTATCCTCCAGTATTCTTAACACAAAAACTGTGGGAACTGAAGAGCTAGAGAGAAAAGTTGAATTTAGGAAGTAGCTGTTTTAAGAATCTCCCATTAAATTCTCAGGCACAATGCTGGGCTAACTGAAACTCTGAGTCAGTTTTAATGTTATTCATCTTTTGGGTAGACTCAACATAGCTCCCATGCAGCACCTCATCCTGAGGATGAGCAACGGTCAGCTTCCATCAGGACTTCAGAATTTGGCCTCTAGCCACTGTGAAAACCAAACCAGAAATTATTGCATGGCTTAACACAGAAGTATAATGTTAGATATCCGCTCTCTTCCAACACGCTGATCCCTGTCTCTTTGAATTTAATGATAATTATCCATAAACAATGCTGTATGTATATATATATATATACACACACACACACACGTGTGTATATGACTGGTGCAACCCAGCTTATGCAGCTTCTGAATCCATTTTATTATTTTATCTGTATTATAATCCTAGCAAAGCAGCAAGTAGATAGAAAACAGGCATATACGTTACCTCTCATGGCAAATAGTGGGACAGGAACAGACAAGAACCACAAAGAATGGGAAATAAAACAAATTGAACTTGATTGAAGTGCCAGAGCATTTATTTCAATGCCCTTTCTCATAAAAGCACATTTTATGTCTGTACACACAGTACAGACATCCACAAGAAGTTGTACTTAACCAGGTAAAACATTTTAATTTAATTTTTAATTAATCACAAACACTTTCTTTTTAGATTCATCCTGAAATGAATACCATCTTTGAAGGCAGTAAGTTATTTATGTCTTGTAAAAAAAAATTTAATCAGTAAAGCTGTATTTCCTGTCTTGTAAGTGAAACATAAGGACGGAGGGAAGAAAAACCTCACAAGAAGTGCAATTACAGCAAGCTTGTCTTCAAGACAATAAAGCCTTTGTTTTTAGGTTCAATGCATTTCCTCATTATCTTTAACTCCTACAGTTTTAAAAGAAAATATTTTTGTTTGATCCTTGGGGAAAAAAAATCTCTGTGTACTACATAGGTCAAATATTAGGAAGGTTTAACAAAGATACTTCTTGTACTTGGTCTTGATACATTCTGTCTCAAAACCTTATGCTTGTAATAAAACCAGCTAGAAAGCAACAAACACTGGAAAGCTACATAGAGAATGCATTAACCATAGTACAGATAACAGGCATAGAGGGACATGAACAACCATCAGCATTTTTCTCCACTATAATTTGGCAAGAAGTAGGATGTTACTACAGTTCTCTACACCAGTCATCTCTAATATAGTACCTCCCGTACACACAGGATTCTGCAGAGAGCCCATGCACTGATGAATAATCACACCAATTTCAAAGCAAGATACTTGAGTTTTCAAGTAAGTTATATAGAGTTAATTAGACAAAAATACATATATAAATAAATCCAAGGAATGCTGTTTTGAGAAAGAGCAGAAAAATGTTCCTAGCGAGTACAACATAATGTCAAGTACTAACACTTTTTACATATTTATGTTTTCTTCTGCTATTTCAGACAAAGCAGAAAGGATAAAGTGATGAACAGAATGCAGTTAGAGGATACTGCATTAAGTCTAAGATCAAGATCGCACATAGAGAAAGGTGAAAGGTCCATGTTATTTTACCTGGTTAATGATGTGAACATTCCTGGCTTTCTGTCCTTGCTGTAGAGACACAACACGAATTGTTAACACGTACAGCCTCATTTTCTGGAAGTCAGAGTTGTTCAGTGAGGAAATGAGCTCCCACTTCTGCTCAGGATAACTAGGACTGCCAATTTGTTCTCCATACTTCAAAGTCCCCAGCTATTGACCAGAAATGCCTTGGAGAAGGAATATAACTCCCAAATTGCAGATAGGAACTAAACAGCCTGAGAGGACTGGATGGCTTATTGATCACCTGGGATGAACTAGATACTGGAAAAAGCTGAGGTAAAATGAAGGAGCAATACTTCAACTAAGTTAGAAGCTTTTCAAGTATTAATTTAACAGTGAGTAGCCCAGGTTGATTTCAGTTCATGACTTGAGCAAAACTCCCCATCAGTTGCAACAAAAGTCCAACAGGTTGAAGCGGAGGCAAAATGGCGTCTGCTTCTGCACCCAGCCCAGCCACGTCAGCAGGGCCAGACCAGGTCCTGCCGCCTCACCTGTCCCTTGGCTCGTGGGGATCCCCTCAGTGGACACTCATGGCCACCCTTTATTTGCCTCTCTCACACACAGCCCTTACCGGGCATGTGGCAGGGCAGAGGACATGATTGCTCCAAGCTGCTTCTGGATGGTTCTGGCGGGCTCTGGTACCAGTGGGCCAGTGAGGAAAAGCCACACCAGAGCACAGCTGTGGCGCCAAAATGGCTTCCAGCGCAAGGGTGGTCAGGCAGCGGTCAGCCACAGAGGGCATGGAGTCTCCAGCCCTCTGCAGTGCTTTATACTGTATTAGTGGGCAAATAATAACAAATAAAATGTATAGTTCCCTGCTTTGAGCCCCCCCCCCCCTTTTTTTTTTTTTGCTGGCAATCCAGAGGTGGCTTGCAAGGAATCCTCCATTAAGAAAGCAACACACTGTTCATGCACGTCCCTGATCAGTGCTGAGGGAATGGCAGAACACAAACCCTGTGGCTCCCTTGGGAATAACAGTGCTTGGACATCAAAAACCAGCAGCCCTCCTCCATTCAAATGTGTTCGACTTGCTTGTGAGGGCAGATATTTTCACAGCAACACGAAATATTTCTGTACTGAAGAGGAAGAGGCAAATGAGTAGGAAGAAGAAAGGGAAATGAAGAAGAAACAAAGCATCTTTCACCACTCCCCTGTCTCTGAGAAAGATGCACCCAGGCATGCACGGACACACAAGCCAGAATCTCTTCCTGAAAACTGCCTGATGCATGCTTGGCTGTTTGCTTGCCTCTTAATAATATGAGTTCAATCAGCAGCAACTGCCTCAAACTGGCTTCAAGTAATGCCACAACATTCCTTACAGCCACCCAAACCATTACTTTTCTATTTTCTGCCATGTGGGGTCATCACACCCCCTCTGAAAGACTCAGAGGTATGATACCACCGCAGGCATCCTCAGAGAGAGCCTGACAATGGTTTATTATGAGGCTTGTTGTAACATCCTTTGAATATCCTTAAGGTCCAGTGATTTAGAGAAGAGAGCCTTTTGTGTCTCCTGTCAGTTCCAGGAAGCTCCTGTCACTGGCATGGAGACTGCATATGGAAAAGAGCTGCTAAATAGACCAGTTAAAAGAAAATAGGCCCAGTCTCACCCCCACCTTACTGAAAACTGTGAATGCTGCAGCTCTGTTGAGGTCAGAGGGATTGCACTGCACTGCGCTGCGGTTGGGGGTGAGACACCCCTTCACCAGCTGCTACATTTCAAAGCCAGGGCTCCTTCGGCTATGGTCACACAGGCCCTGCAGGGGATATACCCCCAGAGCCTCCGCAGCCAGAACAGCAGTGCTTCAAGGAAGGCAGCATGTACACAAGCAGATCACAGTGATATAACCCACAACTAAACTTAGACTGCACAAAACAGAGAGAAAGGGTTTTTCACCCCCTGAGCTGGCTGGACTTGAATTAGTGATGTGGAGACCTAGCAACATGTTTAGATGAGAATTATTGAATTATTTATATAATATATTCCTGGTCTTCTACAAGAGGAAGGGGAAGCTTATGACCTTAAAAAGGATCCAGAGGAGATAATGTAAGTAAAGCAAGCCCTTTTTTTTCCTTCCCTCCTTCAAATTTCTCTCTCCTGTATGTTTTAAACAGTCTGCCAATCGCTCCTGTTCTGTCTTTTTGACACAATCAGTAGTGTAAGGCCATACAGACAGTGTGTCCCTGACCAGCAGTTTGTGATTACTTCCAGAACATGCCTTCTCATTTGTTCTCCTCTTAGGCAAGCTGTTAATTCATGTTCAAGGGAGGTGGTCAGTGTTTGTTCGTTTTTTTTTAATATTACACTAATTCCAAATACATGACATAAAAGAAAAAACACCTTTACTTCAGTATTTAACAAACCACTTACATCATTGCAAGGAATTCATGGAATTACATACTTTTTTAATTACAAGAAGACCAACTTCATAAGATTGAACAGTGCAGAAAACATGATTACACAACCACATTCCTTTTATAGTGTGCTATTGAAGTTAGGCATCCTGTTATGTTTTGTGCTGCATATTTATGTAGTAGTACAGTTAATGAAACTGTGACTGTCACTTAGTAGAAATGGAAAACCTCATATCCCATGTTGTTTATCTATCTGCTAATGATTTGCATCATAAGTACTCATCAATTCATAGCACTTAAGAGAGCAGTGTCACCTTGAAATAAAATGCAACTTCTTGATCAAACGAGAGAGCTAATTGTTGCAGCTTCTGTGACCTAAGCTTCTTTCAAAACCCACTTTTTCTAAGGCTTAGAAAGAAACAGAAAACTTGCAATACTTTTGGGCAGAGAACAACAGCAAACACAAAATGAGGATCCTTTCACTGTTTGGGATATTTAAGAAAGAGACTAGGCCAGACCAAGCACCAACATGTGCCTCTTTCCAGACACACAAATCCTGATCCTATTTGTGAGAGCATTTGCAACTTGCTCAGTCCTTGGTCCCCCCATTACGGACTCATCCCTTAACATTTTGGGGAGGTTTATGATGAAGATAGTAATTTCTGTTACTTGGCTGTCTTTCCCACTGGAAGCTGGGTTACACCGAAGACAGTACATCCTTGGGGATGAAGCTACAGGTCTTGTGGTCAGACTGACCTCCACTACACAGTTTTGGTGTCATTCTAGTCACACCCTTCTCTTCAAATATCAGATATCATACTGTTTCTCTGCAACTTGCAAGACAGCTGAGAACACCGGAGAGAGCAGTAGAAGAACAATTCAGAGTGACAGTCTTGATCTATTGTGCTACAATTATAAATTAATAGTAGTGGATGTGCTGAAACAGCGTGCAGTATCATATGCTTTCCGCAACCAGGAGGCCATGACTTCGGGCCGCCTGTAGTATATCAGCATTTCAGCTTCTCTTCTTTCTCCCATGGACTGTATCTTCTACTGTTTAAATCCTTCCTAGGTGAAGCAAATAACTGAGAACATCCCTCCGTGAGGATTCTGAATCCTGTGGCACATCAGCTGCATCACACCGGCTGTAAAAATGCCTTTAGCATGAGGAATGTTGTGCATACAAACAGTACTTCAGGCTAAAGAATAAATATGCCATAAGCTGGACGTGTTTTTGGCAAGTGAGTAAATTTAATCCAATTACAACAGAGGTGATGAGGTCAAGCAGACTCTCAGCAAAGAATCACCGGCATGACAGTCCTCGGAACAAGACACTGAAGCTTGCTGGACTGATTGAGAGAGCTGACACACTATAATGAAATTCAGCAATGCTCAACTCATTATAACAAAGATAAGTGCCAAGAAACTGCTTTGTACCAGCAAGCAGAAGAGGAAAGAGATTCAGCAAGAACACACTTTGTAAAGCACGCTGTAATCCTAAGCACTTAATTGCCTTTGGCAAGAGCTGCATCCCGTTGCTCTCTCAGAAGTCGTTTTATCTGCAACTCGATGCTCACAGCTACAGCAATGAATGGAGTGGGGGAGGAGGAGGAACTGAGGAAACAGTGAGAGAACTACAGCTAACAGTCCTTGCTGAGCTACCCAAGAAAAATATATAATACCAATATGTTCAAAGCCTAATCTGCACATCCATGACTCTGGAGAGCTCCCATAGCAGCAAATAAAGAACAACCTGCATCCAGGCTCACTAATCACCTACAGAAGAAGGGAAATTTGTTGTGGAGTTGACACCTGTATTTATTTTTAGTGTTTATGTAGGAGTGGCCTTGTTTTCAAACATTCCAAATGAATCCCTGTATGTCAAAGCAAACTTGCAAACCAAGTTAGAGCCAAAATTTCTATTCCTTTTCCCTGTCTCTGCTTATAATGCAGCATTCACAAATATTTTACAATATATTAACCTCAACTCATTGTTCCCACATAAATAGAAGACTTGAAGGTAAATAATGCACAGAACCTCTTTAATTAAATACGGAGTTTGGGGGAGGAGTTTCTGCAGACCCTTTTAAATTTTAAAGCCTGCCAACTGGATGAACAAAAGGTAGATTAGGCTCACATGATAAATCCCAGTAAACCTGAAAAGCCTTTGTTAATAAGTCACTAAAGGAAATTTTTTTTCTTAGAATTTCTGCTCACCAGAAGCAAGCGTTAAGATTATTCTAGTGTGTTTAGTTTCCAGCAGCATTGAAGAGGTATATGCCTCATAGAGCTCTAATCTCCTCATTTGTGTCGAGCTCAATTCTCCTTTCAATCCTACTGAAGAAGAACTACTTCTAGCTTTTACATAGGGAGCGGCTGCTTAGGAGGAAAAAAAAACATTTATGAAATTAGTTAACTCCCAGGAAAATTAAAGTGGCATTCTAATCAGCTTTCTGTTCTCAGTCCTTTAACAGAAACAACAGCAACCACAGAGATTCAGGGGCATTTTCATCTCATTTTGGTATTTCTTTCATGTAGCAGGTTGCAAGTGATCCTTTCAAGTTTCCATTCATAAGTTAGTGTCCAGTAGCTTGTTCACAGAGCCAAATGACATGTTAGCTTGGCAATTAGAACACTCTTCTGTTTGAAGAGAAGCTTAATATGGACATTAGTAGAGGAAAGACCTTACTGTAGCACATTAAACAGACCCAGTGCAACTGCTCAGGAAATAGCCAGACTTTATCAAAATCCATACAGTCATTTATCGGAGGGACGGCTTTAAATAAAAAAGTCTAGAGTGCATCCTGCCTGAATCTATCTGGTTTCACCAATGAATCCTCTTCAACACTATAAAGCACCATAATCATATCTCTTCTCTGTCATGCACTGCTAAAGTCTGAAAAGCACATGTAATCCTAATGTACATCATGGCCGTGTTTCTATCAGTGAGAGGGATTAAGGCAGCTGTGCAATACTTGCTAAGATCCCATCTGCAACACTGGATGCTACTGTAGTAAAATGGATTGTAAATAAATAAAAAAATAAGAAGCAATGTCTGCTGCAGCAGGTGTAGCAACACCTTGCTGGAACAATCAGAGAAAGAAAAGCCTGCTTTCAGGTTAGAAATGAATAATGTAGCTGCAAAGACAGCAGAGGATATTAACCAGCCATAGAAGAATTATTAGCTTTGCTAACAAACTCCTAACGCATACCTATGGAGTACAGTTATGGGAAATTATTGAGTAAAACTCTAAGCAGGCAAAATCAAATGACTCTAGCATGTTTTAGTATGAATTTGGCATGCTTTTATGAAAGAGATGAGACTTTTTGCCAAATCAGAATGAAACGGTCCAAGATCTCTTCCAGACTATGTTCAGGTCTGAACCCAGCCTCCGCAGGGGTGTCCAACAACCACAGACTGGGGCTCCCAGTTCTCCAGAGGTCTAACCAGAAACTTCAGCCATCTCCCTCCATGGCTGTGCCAGTGAGAGCTCCCGAATATACTTTCCAGATTTAGACATCCACAGCTTCAAGGCACAGCATTTGGAGCTGCTCTAAGCTCTATTTACAATTGCATTTTGTTTTAGGAGGGCTCTGAAAGTAATTTGTAACTGTTGGTTTGTAGCTTAATACAGTGCATTTGGCCTGCATAAGGATATTGCTATCAATTTTGATTGACTGTAAAAATAGGACCATTGCCCAGAGAAAGTGCTAAGGATCTTAAAGGAGGAGGTAGGCAGAACAGAATAACAGATGAAAAACCAGTGAAAAATCACTCTGAAATTTAACTTAAGCCAAAGACAATATGTAATCACTGCTTATTTCAGACTTAGTAAACTCACTTTCAGCATTACACAAGCAAACCAAAAGAGCTTCACTGATTTATTTCCTTCATCCTCCTTTGCACCATGTAGCAAAGCAATTGAAGTTAAAGAGAGATGCTTGCAACAGCAGAGTATCAGGTTTCTAACTTCCTCTGCAGCAACCTTTTAAGATTTTCCTACAAGACCAATAAAATTGGGTCAGTGATATTAACTAGTGTGAGCCTCCCACATTTATACCGAGTCCTAGATGAGATGGATGTTAAAACAGGCGTTTTCTTTCTGTTCGTGTCTCTCTGAGGTTAAACACTATTAACATATCACACACGCACAGTATATGCTGCTGATCCTGCTGCTCCTTCTACAACTGACAAAGTTATCCTAATTACTGTTGAAGTTAAAGCACTTGTCCTGTAGGGCTGCAATACAAAGTGCTAAGGATGAGAGTAATCTAGATATGGAAACGTGTTACAGTGAGCACTGTGTAACAAAACTATAGTGCAGATAGTGCTCCCATCCTGTGTCACTGTGCAAGAATCACATCATGAAGAGCCAGAAATGCTATGGATATATGCCAGGCAAAAATGAACTATTAATGTCAATTGACAGTTACTTGTAAATGTAAATCTGGTTTACAAACAGAAGGCTCCTAAACTGCACTCTTAGAGCCTAGATACAGAAACATCTCAGCAAAGTGAAGTTGCACAGGAAGACATATGCCATATTTGGCAAATAATAGTGCAAGTCATTAGGAAAAAATAAAGATGTGTGAAGGAAATAGGGGAAGGGAGATAGTCCCTCTGTTTGGGATTTAAAATACAAGAGGAGTGAGTTGTTCCCTAATAGCTTCACTGATAGAAATGGTATTTCCAGCACTCCTGTGAGTGAGGGCATTATTCTGGAAAGTCTTAACAGGGAACACACCTTCTGTGTGTCGTGCAGCTCCTTGCTTGTCCTGCACAGGGCTCAGCACTTGAAAACACTCAGAAGTAGGATGTGTTGTTCAGCTATTTGCATTTATCCTTTCAGCCATTGCCTTTGTAGAGAGCATAACTGAGTATTCAAAACACTTTAGATTCTGCTTCTCAGCTCTAGGGAAGTATCCTCATGGACTTGCTCTGCAGAAAGTTGGGCTAGGGCTCAAAAGCGTCCTTAAGCTGCAAGGGAAGGGAAGGATTCTGCCTGTCTGTCCCTGACCCCCAGCCCCAGCCATGTCACTCTCCCTCCCGGGGTGCAGGGAGCGGTGCCAGCTCAGCGTCCAGATGTGCACAGACAGGAAAGAAGATTACATGGCAAAGCATTTACTTAATTTTTAAGGCAAAGCAATCTCCAAAAGCACATTGCTCCAACGCGTGAAGGCAGCGTGCAGAGAAGTGGTTTTACCTCCCACCCCCCTGGGGATGATTTTAAGCATTCATCTCCTTCTGCCATCCTTACATGTTACATTTCAGCAGTGTCAACCAGCCTTTACCCTTAGCCGACACACCGAGTGAGCTGTGTGACACGGCACCAGCTACTCTGTGAACAGCATAAGTTTAAAAAAACAACAACGCATTTGGTCTGAGCCAGCAGACCCAGATGCTCAACCGAGGAATTGCTGCGCGTGGCTCCACGCTCATCTTCGAAAGGCTCTAAATTCAAACCCAAGAGCCGTCCTTCGCAACCTCGCCTAGAAACGCCCGTCCTTAGCAATCCTTTCTTACCTGCCCACGGAGCAACGCTAAAGAACTGCAACAAGTCACGCTTAAGAGATGACAAGCACTCCCAAGTACTCACCCCGCGGTCCGCTCGCTCTCGGCTCAGCGCGCTCCGGGAGCGGAGCCGGAGGTGAGCGCCTCTCCCTTCCGCAGCTCCGCGGACGCTCCTGCAGGGGACGGTTCGGCAGCGGGTCCGACAGAGCTGCGGGGAACTCCCGCCTCCGACTCTCCAAGCCCGGCATGTGCCCGCAGCCCCGCCGCTGGGCTGGCTGCCTGCAGCCCCGTCCCTCCGGAGCGGCAGGTTCTCCTCCTCCTTCCCCGCCTCCTCCACTCCCGGGCGGCTTTCTCACCGGGATGCCCGGCACCCCCCTCC
>JAOWBP010003503.1:22943825-22971461 GCA_028571105.1 Tragopan temminckii
GAGTAGGTACTGCATTTCCAATTCTGTAATCAAGAATTTAACTCATAGATTAACCAGAACTGCTCTGTTTTCATTTTAAGCTTGCCTGGTGTTTTAAGTGGATTCTTATAAGCTAAATAGGGGCAGGTATATTGCTAAAGTGCTGAATCTTGGTATCCTAGGGTACATTTCTCACCAAGCTGCCTGCACTGATTTGGGGCAGGTATTATTTGTCCTAGACAAATTAAATAATTCCCATGGCAACTGTCACTCATCAGTAGGTTGCAGAGGCAGTGACTAAGTATTATAACTTTGAGAATAAAATAACTTGCAGATGGCAAATACCAAATAGTCCTGAATCTAGGGTGAGGTGAAGTCTGATCATGTGCAGCCATAAAACAACTTATCAAAACGAATACCAGATGAGATTATAAGAACAAAGAGCATAATGCTGTAACTGTAACAACTGTACAATTTATTCACAGGATTCTGTCAGTGATGGTTGTCATCACTGCAGTAGTTACAGCAGGCTGAGGTACTCACCTTTGACTGTGACCTGAGCACTGCATGATGCCCGTCCTGTGTTGTTTTCAGCCAGACATGTATAAATACCATCATCTTCTGGCAGGGCATCTTGGACAGTCAGTTTTGCAACTCCAGCTTCGAAAGTGGAATGGGCATACTGAATTGGTTGTTCTACAGACAGAGAGGAAGAGAATTATCCTAATACCTCAACTGTAAGTTTGAAAAGCACTTCTCATTTCCCCTGAAATCTGGATGCATAACAGCAGTCTGTATATTAGAGTACAGAGCCAAATGCTGCTCTCAGGTTTATCTTTGAATTCTGAATAGATTATCTTTCAGACAGGTAATAGATGTCTTGTGTGTTTGCTCAGACGTTGCCTATATATTGGACTTTGCCTGAAACAAGATATTGGCATTGCTGCCCCAATGTACAAAATCTGCTGGGTGTGATGAAGCACTTGAAGTTCCTTAAATCATGTACTTTGCAACAGAAGACATTCCAAGAGAGACAAAAAGATCTATGATGGAGCCAAGAGATTGATTTACCACACAGTTAATCTACATTGGAGCATATACAGTCTGGTAGCAGACAGGTACAGTCTGGTCTACAGTGACATAGCTATTAAGAAGTACATTTTAAGAAACTGGTTCTGTAAATTGGTAAGAAAAATGCTTAGATGTTAATATAGACTGGTTAAAGTTGCCTTGCTGTTGTTTCAGAAACAGTCATCAATCTCAGCCTTTCTGAAATGCTTCTGCAATCTGTTTTCCCCATATTAAATACTTTCCACTACTGACTCATCATTGGTTGCTTTCCCAGTGTATGCTATGCTTAAGAGGGCCTGATATCTGCTCATGAGCACCATGCTGGAAAGAGAAACTAGTATCATCTGAAAAGAGGGTGAAACAGATGTGACATCTATCACTTGGGAAATCATGATCAAAAGGAAGGTTAAAAATTAATTTCTTTGCTAAAGTGACTTTAAAAAAAATCAGGACAAAAAACTCTGGGGATTCTTAGAACCAGCTCTGCAGTATCAGCAGGATAAATTAAACGATGGCCCAGATTTTTCTCTTATTTCTGATTTCCAACACTGAAAATATTTGGAGGCAGTTATTACCTATGCACTGTCTGCTTATGAAATTTAATTCTGAAATACATATATACCATGAACTTGATCCAATATTTGAAAAATAATATATATTTCAGGATAGATGATTTTCTTGTCTTATTTGTCTTACAAGTTACTTAAGTTAGCAAATTGTCTACCTCATGAAAAACTGGGTTGAACATTTAATCAACTGCCCATAAGGCTTCAATTTTAGAATAAACATTCTTTCATAGATCATATTTGTATTACTAGTTCCCTTGAGCTCCCTTTCATTCAACCGAACAGACTGTTGTAAGTCTTGATTAAGTCAAAATATGTATTTTTGCATATAAGAATAACATTACATTGAAATATGTAAATGCAGAGCTTAGCTCTTAGCAGAGAAAGCTTTCTGTAAGAGAACATGTGGTGTTTGACTGCCTTTATGGTCTGAATGCAAAGTACTTAACATGATGGGAATGCTGCCTGGGATTCTTACTCTGAATCTATGAATGGTGCCTAATGATATTATGATGATAACCAGGTCAGAAATAAACTAAGGATAAAAGATGCATCATCATAAACAAAAATAAAAAGCACAAAAATAGGATAAGTATTCTTTGTGGAAAAAGAAAATGTTCTCCTTCAATATGTCCCCAAATGAAAATATCAAGATTTGTCCAGGGATACCACGTATATCCTTTCTCACTGCAACTCAACAGAACTGTAACTCTTTTTTTTTTTTTTTTTTTTTTTTTTTTTTTTTAAAGCATTGTTCATTATTTTGTCTTTTCATGAGACCCTGGAAAATAATAATAATATATCTGCCCTGAGGAATAACCTACAGCAATATTATAAGTTATGTCCATGGTACTTATAGTTTGATCTAATAAAAACAACTCTCCCAGTAGTGAAATGTTCCTTTCTCTAGAAGCAGAACAGTCAAATCTCCATGACAGTTTGGCAGCAGAAACAATAACAAAAATACCTTACTAGTGTGGCATGTTATGCCAGAAGAAGGGAAAATTTCCCCCAGCTCATTTATTAAAAGCTTTCTGGAAAGATCATAAAGCTATTCTAAAACAAAACACTACTTGGAGAATCGTTCTGTTAAAGTTGTGGTCATATTGTTTTTAAATTCAGCAGAGAGATGTTCAACTGAAAAAAGAGAAAGGAAAGCACTATGGAAAGGAAGACATTTGAAATACAGTAATACAGACTTTATTCCTGCAAATTAAAAAGAAGTTACTAAAAAACATTTTGAAAGGCTAAAGTAAATTGAAGTTGTGTACCAAAGTACTACCACAGAGAATGTGAATAAATGTATAATGCTTTGGTGAGGCACTACAACAAAATAAGCTTGCTTTCAGGGAATTTGCCAGTAAACCAGCAAAAATTCTTTGAGAACAACTTAAATTAAAAAGTAGAATTAGAGCAACAGGACAAAAAACTGTCTTTTAAGAGTTGGAAAACAGCTTTAAATCTATATAATAGAAAATAATCCATGGTTCAACCAAGTAGCTCTTATTTCTGCAGTTTGGGTGAATTACGGAAGCAAATCCTTGTCCACACAGATAGTAAGAAGTAATTAATGACAATGCACAGCTTACGTCATCTATTTTTTTGTCTTAGTTGACCTAAAAGAGAAGTCAATCTACGTAATGGCTTGGAAAATGTTTTAAATTTGCATGCAGCCACAGCTGCTAAAATAGTAGTATCTACTACTGTGGATATTAATATGAGCAGTTTGTATATCTAGTTAGCCAGTACACATGAATATCTTTGCATTCAAATGGAGATTACAGCAGCTAATTTGATAGTTATGTAAAATAATGATCCTAGGCATGTACATGGAATTATCAGCATTAAACTACTGTTTATAATCCATTCAAATTTGTATTGAAATGGTATATAAAATGTTATGTATCACAATCAGATGCAAATCAGAAAAGCATTGACATATAGTATATTCTAGGTTTCTAGAATGAAAGAAGTATGCATTCATCTATAGAAAAATACACAATGTCCTTAACTTATATTATTATGCTAGCTTATTGTATTTCTGTACCTAAGAATCACTATTGCCTTTTGATTTAAGAACAGAGTTAATGCACTGTCTTTCACCTACAGAACCTTTGACGGTTTGAAATCCAATGATTAGGGAAAAACTGCTTATGCTTCCTTGTGATATTGATCCGATTGCAGTTGGAAGCTTGGAAGCAATATAAACATGGTTATACCTGACTAGGTACAGACTCAGCTAAGGTCAAAGGAGAAAGATCAAAGCATAAAAAAATGTACTGAAAAATGGCAGGATGGCACGGTGCATACTGAAGACCTACAGAAACCTGTACTTATTGATCTCTAGGCTATATTTTTTTCCAGGAGACAACGGTTTTCTAGTTGGTAAAGCTACATCAATGCAGATGTGTGCCTGCATTTGGAACTTGAATGTCATTTGAGACATGAATATGCCCTGTGTGATATGGAAGACAACTAGCTGTTACTACATCACTCATGACTAAAGGAACTGTGTATGGGCATGGGGTACCCTTGGAACACAAAACTGAAATAGATGACCCTGTTGGTAGGAGTTACTCTTTCTGTGCTGCAAGACACAATTCTTGAGTTGCCACAGGTATTCTACTGCAGTCTGCAAGGGAGGAACTGCAGAGTAGACAGAGAAACAAATGATTTCCAATGGGAGAATATCAGAGCTTTCATTCACATATGTTTCACGTTGTAAATAAAGCAGTGGCCTTTCTATTCTAGACATAGAGCTATTGGGAAGGAGAACAGGCCAGGCTGTGGGAACATACCGATCTCAAGGTCATGGTTCATTTGCCCTGCCACCTTTTTGAGTTATTCCATTTACTCTAAGCAGCTTAAGAAAAACAGAGATCATGTACAAATAATTCATTTTAAAACAATTCTGGAGGAAATAGCTTTATGGTGAAGCATGCCGTTCTTTGTCTTTAAATCATACCTACAAAAAGATAGGAAGAGTCTGCAAAAAATCAATTGTGCTTCAGGAGTAACAGAAGTGATCAAGGGTTAAGCAGAATAAAACTGTCTAGTGTTTAATAGATATGACTCCATGCAGAAAGAGCCCATAGTCAAATCATGTAATCCCTGAGTACCTGAAATTATTTAGAGTCTAAGCAGAACACAGATGTTTGAGAACATGTTAAGAGTGGACCACTAAGGAAGCTTCCATGTTCAGTTATTTAATTACAGCATGGGAGGAGAGCCTGAAATTTAAAAATATCATATCATTTTTTTAATTGTCTTTTGATAAGCATTCCTGTGCAGCATTGGAGTCTCAAGGAAAATCCTTTTAGCAAACCAGGAATGAGAAAAGCTGTGATTTTAACTTCTTGAGCACATAGATAGTAAAGCTAATTATGACCTGCCCAGGTGAATGACAGGTGAAATCAGGCATTTATCTCCAGCCTTAAAGAGTAATAAGGCACTTAGTTTGCTTATAACATACTTTTTCCTGCGGGATCGTGATGACAACCTACTACTCTCAGAGCAGAGGCTCTTAACAAAAGAGTAGGGGTATTATGGCATTCAGCATACAGTAATTCGGCTTTTAATAGCAACACAGACTTTGTTGCAGCATGGTAAAAACTGCATTTAACATAACCCAGGAAACTCATAAGCATAGAACATTTTCACTGAAGTCCCTCCTAGACATACTAGAAAACTGCAGTAAAACAGAAAGGTACTTTTAAAACCTATCCTTTCTTTGTATTATGTGCGTATAAATAGATTTTCTAGTGTACTATCTTATGATAAGAGTCCAGTATTCACAGCCATGCTATGTCCTGATCAGAGTGGCATTTGAGGCTGAGAACGCAAATGGGTGCATGTGTGTATTGCATAACAGAAGATTCCTTACCATTGAGAAGCCATGTGATCTCAGGCACAGGTACACCTCCTACACAGCACTGCAGCACAAAGTCTTGCCCTTCACTCACAGTGCATCCTTTCAAGACACTGGAAAAGCATGGAGCAACCTCTTCAACTTTAGACCCTTTAAAATCACAATGAAAATAATTTATTTAGCCCAAATTGACAAAATTACCTTTACCACTTCATGATGTTTTCTAGGCACACGTAGGTGACATGGCTGAGCTAATAGAATAAATCCATGTCAACCAGCAAAAAATAAAAATCCACCTATTGCAGTCAATCACAAAAAGGGATATGCAACACACTGACTGAGAGCTCAGTGCAAGGAATATGAAGAATAATTCTCTTCACGTGTTTTCTCCCAGAACTTCCCCGGTTTCTCCTGTTTGGCAGTGTAACAGGGTGACTTAAGGATGCTGCTTACAGCTGTCTCATGAGACAGAAAGTGAGAGTATCTGGGGTATGCTAATTTAAACTCAGGCACAGTAAACAGAGAAACATTGCATAAACATGATCAGAGCTCTAGAAGACAACCTAAAAGTAGGTGAAAATACTAGAATTTAGGACAGGATTTCCTAAGAGGCCAACAAATATTTCAGCGGCCAGTAAGACAGTGCTTTCAAGCTCAAAATTATTTGCTGCTGGGAGCTGTACTGGAATTTGGCAGCATGCAATTCTCATTCCTTCACTTTTTTTCTTCTTGCTTTACTGCACAGGATCAGTCTGTGCTCACAAAACATTTCAGATATGCAGTGTCTTATAGAAATGCTAAGCAACTCTGAGAGAACTACATGCAGAACAACAACAAAATCTTTGGCAACCTGTATCAAATGCAAGCACTAATGTAAAACCCCAGTGGGGAGCAGTCCTCCCTGTGTTCAAAGCATTTAATGAGATGGTTTTAGTTACACAAACAACAGGAACAGATCAGAGAGGAAACTGATGTAGGAAGTGGTTTGCCAGCTATTTGTCACATTAGTGACAAAACTAGAAATCAAAATTTATCTGCATCGAGAAATTCAAGTTTAGCATTGACCAAGATAGGAAAAACCCAGCCACAATTTTCAAAGTGAAGATGTGCTCATGCACACTTACTTTTGACAGTTAACAACCAGCTAGTGGAAGTTTGGCCTCTGGGGTTGAAAGCTGCACAGCTGTAAGATCCACTGTCCCCCAGGCAGGCTTTCTTTAACCATAAGCAATGAGTTCCATCTTCTTCATAAATTTGAACACCTTCTCCAGTTTTAATAGGTGCACCCTCTTTGAACCACTCCACATCTGGTTTTGGTTTCCCTGAAACTAGACAATCGGGTATTTGATTTGTATTCAAAGAAGTATACTCTTCAGTATTGTTCAAGGTACTTCAGTGGGTATAATTTACACATACTCATTGAAGTTTCTATAATTGTGTAAGTGATATACTGAACTATCTTCAAAAGGACAGTTTGATATTTCTGATCCTCCAAAATGTTTCAGCCACTCCAGCTTTAAAATAACAAATGTTTGGTAACTAGAAAAATCAGCAAGCACGTCTATCTGAAAACTGTTCCTCTAACAAGTCACACACACACACAAAATGGATATTAAAGAAAAAACAACATCACCACCATTCCTTCCTCTCCTGGTAAGCTGATTTTTCTGAATGCCTAGCAATACTTCGCAGACCATAGTAGTGTCTGCAAACTTATTGTTGTTGTGGTTGCTGATCATGGGAATCTACAGACTGGACACAAGAAGGCTATCAGTATATACAGATATGTGAAAGGAGAGTGCAAAGAAGATAGAGCCAGGCACTTTTCAGTGGTGTTCAGTTATATGACAAGAGAGTATAGGAACAAATTGAAATGGAGAATGATCTGTATTACACAGAGAAACATTTCCTTATTGGGAGGCTGGCTGAACACTGGTACAGGTTGCTCAGGGAGGTTGTGGAGCCTCCCTCCTTGTAATATAGTTTTTCTCAGCTAAGGTTCAGATACAGAGAGAGCAGACAGCATTCTA
The DNA here is from genome assembly GCA_028571105.1 of Tragopan temminckii. NCBI lineage: Eukaryota > Metazoa > Chordata > Aves > Galliformes > Phasianidae > Tragopan > Tragopan temminckii. Next base: position 22,951,340 of record JAOWBP010003503.1, read on the forward strand.
AAACAGTAAACTTCAGGAAGCAGAAAAGCAAAACAGCGATGTATGTCTTTACGGTCTGCTTTTCTTATATCAGAGGTCTGGAAAGCCAGACTGGTCCTAGCAATGCTCAGGGAGGCAGTAGCTACAATGGGTGAGAGGAATGTCTGCCAGAAAAGGTCACCCACACCAACCCTGATTTCTCTTCAGCAAGCAGGACTCTCAGGGACTTTCACCTTGCTGATATTCCTTCTCAACTCAAAACATTTCTTCCACTGTAACAGTGTCTTAGCCTGGAAGGAAGGTACAGACAGCAAGCGAGGGCAGGAATATCAGCAAAAGAGATGTATAATGCACTGCAGAAGACCCTTTCTATGGAGAGGATGCAAGGGTAGAAGAGTCTCTTGCACCCTCATATAAGAAATCTGTAAACTACTCTCCAGAAATGGTGTCATTGATTACATCTGAGGAAACATCAGAGATGCTAGTGTATGGAATTATATACTAATTGAAAATTTCATTGAGTACTGTGGAAACATGACATTCATTATTTATTTCCAAAATCCTTTTGGAGGAGGGCAACTTGCAGAGGAGGAAGTGCTTCGTCACACAGAAGGGTAACCTGACTAACCCTGGGGCTTTAATAACTTTCACCCTTTACCTTTGCTCTTGAATTTAATCTCCTGTCCTTCTGATGCTTCCAGGCTCTGCGGGCAGCTCTCAAACTGGGGAGGGATTCCCAAAGGCTCTCTTTTTTCCTCCTTTACAGACTTCCAGGCTCCAGCTCTGTTTTCTGCTTCTCTACTCCTTGGACTTACTTGTCCAGTCAGAGATGGGTTTTCATGAGCTGTCATCAGGGGTTGCACAGTCCTTTTCCTGTCTTCAGCCTGTCTGATGAAAGTAGTCTGGGGTTCTGCCTTTGGTTCTGGTTGCACTTTGACAGCTTGTAGTGTGATGGTGCTTGAAGTTTTCTGTAAGATCTGAGGCCCCTTGGTTCCTCTAGATTCTTGAAGAGGTACTGCATTGGCTTCTTGGTTCTGTCCCTGCTTAACATCTTTGGCTTCTCTGGAGATGTAAAAGGTCTCTTTCTTTGCTGATACCATGTCTTTGGTTTCAACCATGAGTTCAGTGCTGCTAGATTTTAGCTCTTTAGCAATCCCATTGCTAGTTGCCTGTTTGAAATCTGAGTTTTCAATAGCTTTAGTAGCAAGTGTTGTTGGTTTTGGTGGCATGCTGAAGGAAGATGATAAGTTTACAGATATGTGACTCTGTATAAAGACTAGTTATTATTATAAAAAGTGATATAAATGTCCAAACCCTGAGAAGGAAACTGAACTGATTAGCCTTTAGTAGCAAATGTGCTACTCTTCTTCAGACAGATTAAAAGCATGGGTGGAAGAGGTAAAATGAAATTGTTAATTAAATATTATCAGTGCTCAAATATTGTCTCAGCTGAGAAATTCCTGAGTACTAATCCTCTGTTCAGGTAACAGATGATATGTGAGTCAGAACCTTGCATGTTCTGCTAGAGAATAATTACTTGAGACTCTAGAATGTCCTTAGTGTAATGCTACTACATGCTTTAATAACTTCCAGCCATGTATATTTATAGCTTAAAACACTACTTAAAATAGCTCCTTAAGGGGAAATTAAAATGTAAATTAGGCAGTGAATTTACTGTTTCTAGTTATGGTGTCTTGTAAATTAGATGGTTTCAAAAGGGGACTAATCAGTAAATTTGACAAAAGTCTAGGGGAGCGACAGAGGTCACAAATTAGTTTGTTATCAAAAAATTAATTGACTGGATGTAAAAATGTCAGATATGGCTTCATTAGTAAGAGTTTCTTACAGTTATGATGGATCTGCTGCTATGAAATTGAGGCACAAGAGTACTGAATAATTAGGGACTTGAATCTAAATATCATAAATTGAAGTTGACATCCCCTGACCACTAAGTTGTTACCCAAGTGCTGTGTCTGTCTCACACTTCCAAAAGCATAAATATATGTTCCAATTCTGCCTTGGAAATATTTGAAATACTAAAAGCCATTTCTAATATTTCTAATCCAGATCATCTTTGCTATGTGCCATTGTCTTTTTCCCAGGGAGATTCAGGACATTATGGTACTTTCTTCAGTTAGAGTTAATTGTACTAGAGACTTAATGCACGTGAGATTTACTGTTACAATAGTAGGATTTTAACATTTTACAAATTATCCTTCATCCATGAGTAAATGATGGAGCAGGCAAAAATACTCTGGAGAACCCACACTACATAGAGAATTCTGGCTGCAGAGAAACACAGTTATATTTGCACTAAATTTATTTGAAAGCATGTTCCTAAAAATCACACAAACCTTAAAACAAGCTAACATGGCATTTTCAGATCTACTTTGCAATGGACATGAAGTCAGGACAATGTAAATGTGTACTTGTGAAATTTCATCAAGGGCATGCAAGGACAGATTTAACACCCTAGAGATTGTAAATCAACTGGCCTAAAGGCTTAAAGCGTGTTACACAGTCAGATTAGAGTATTCCATTTCTGCATTTTCTATCTATGAGGAGAAGTAATTGTATAAATTACTATGATTCTTAAGAAACCATTTTAATATTAATAATCTTGACAAAGTCCTAAAATATTGATTTGTTTGTTTCTTATTACTTTAGCCTTTCTTTTGTAATCAGTTTTCAGACTACATCAAAGACCATGGCCATACCATGTTTTGCTTATGACAGCAAGGAACAACCTGCTCAGCACTCGAAGTGTAGATTTTTGACTCAAAACTTAAGTAAATAAATAAATGATTTGATAGTTGGAATAGAGCATATATACCAATTATGTGTGAATGTATGTGGGTGCCCACACATAGTTTTTCTTCATAGTATATAAATATTTGACTACATGGAAGCTGTGAGCATAAAGCCATCTAAACTTTGCTTAGCTGAACCAGACCAGCACTCCATATTTCAGAGTTTAGCCATCAGTTCCACCAACTATTTCATATTACCAGAAAACTTGAAATTGGCATTATCTCATTCCAAGTGCACATTTTCTAACTTCCAAATACAGACTGGCCCAGAAAGATTTATCACTGTATGAGAAAGACTCATGCAATAAATGTTGAAATTACTGCTGAGAAAGAACCCCAGTATATGCTGGGAAAGAATCCCAGTAAAAACATACCATATTGGCTGAGCATGTGTGTCAGTCTTATCCAGACCTGGGATTAAGGAACAAAAAAGAAAAAGAAAAAAAGAAGAAAAGAATACATAACTTACATACAAAATACCATGCACAGCACTTTGGGGTAAGATTATACATGAGATTGCATAGTTTAAAAAGAAAATTCAGTACTTCTGAGCCACTTGACTGTCTGCTAGCGTTTTGCAGCAATTCCTACTACTTGATTTAATCAATAATGAAAGAATTAGGTATTATATATAGTGGCTAGGTAACTGAAATCATCCAATTAGTCAAGTTCATTGCAAGAGAGTGCCCTATTTACTGACCTGCACGAATCCCAGAAAGAATGCGTGCATTATTCATAGTTGTGGTCAGCATCTGAAGCAAACATATACCACAAGAAACTTTGTGACCCCAGTTCTGCGTCATCTCTAATAGCAGATGTACCCATTATACAAGAGAAAGCCACCCACTTCAGGAAGATCCAGTAAGGATCCAGTTTCATGTTTTCTAAAAAATGGCTTAGTGTACTAAATGGCCCTTTTTTCTATAAAAGATCAGTAGAACAGGCAACCTGTAGAGGGTCTCTACAGTGGCCTCATCAGGTTGCAATATACAGATAAAACATACAGCTTTAGTTGATAAAGGCCAGTAGCAGTTTTGAGGATCCCAAATGCAAATCTTATTGTTATTTATATTGATATCTTACAGGGCGACAGCACTGGTGTGAACCCAAAAAGCTTGCACCAAAAATTTCACTGCTTGGAGTACATGCAGCCTATTTATCTTGTGATTGCAGCTAAGGGCATCAGCGGTTGATTTAATTATTTCATTGAGTCCAGCAACTGTAAAGCCATCTGCTTACCTCTTGAAATTTATCTTTAGTGTGGTTGCTAAAGGCGTTATGACTTTGAGGCTAATGTAAAAGATACCCTAAGAAGCATCAAACTGCAAAGTGAACTGTATATGGTAATGCATATGTGAAATAGAACATCTTAAAGTATTTATACGAAAGCATTTATTTCCTTTAACAGTAGAGACATAATGTAAAGGTAGAATTTGACAAGCCTGAATTTTAATCTGTTACACTTCTGATTTTTGTCTCTTGCAGTTCAGAATTATGCTCCTATGCTTTATTTTCCCTGTTCCGCAAACACAGGTGCAATTTTGTTTCCCAAAAGGTAGTTGGTATAAATATGCACCTAGTGTCAGTACTCAACAAATAAAAAATTAATTACTGTCCAGAATTACAAGTGCAAGGATTCAATTGGCTGAAATCAAAATTTACGTTCAAAAGATAGGAAGGTCAAAACTACAGTAAAAATGGGAAGTTGATTTTAAAGTTATTACAAACAAGCATTTTGATTGTTTCTTCCCACCGAACCAACACAGTATTTTCAGCCATAGTCATTTGATGACAGGGAAAAGTAAATGCCCATCTTGAATAAACAAAGATTTTTTTAAAAGAGTACCTGTGATTCATTTGTGCTCTGTCCTGTTAATCTGTCTTTACTGTACCTTGAACTGTGAGCTCTGCGGACACAGATGCCTTCCCAGCACTGTTTACCACCGTGCATGTGTAAATTCCTGCATCAGCAAGTCGAACATTTTGGATTTCCAAGTAGTGGATTCCTGTTTTCTCAAACATGTTAAAACGCTCATTTTGCTGCAAATGAATATCACCCTGCAAATATCATGAGATACGATCAGACAGTTGAAGGCTAAAGGGGAGCAGGATGCTGATAGAGCAATCAAAATGCGTGTTCTTCTAAATTAAAGAAAGTTATTGTAATTCACTGAAATGATAGTTTCAAAAAAAAAAAAAAAAAAAAAGGCCTGATCAGTGAAATATTTATTAATCACTTGGAAACTCTCTCATTACGGACAGAAAAGTGATTGCAGATCTTGTATATGCCCAAAGGGGGCAGTAAGACTTAAATCTTCAGAGTTCTTTATTAGTCAAATGAATTTTAAGTACTGATTATTTTTATTTTATTTTTGTACATTCTATATGCTCACAGTTTACCATTTTAATGCAGGTCTGAAGTTGACAGCTCAGGTCTCTTGTTCTGTCAGACTCCTTTCTTTTACCAGTGTTTTAGCAGAAGTCAAACTGAATCAGCTGAACCCTTGTTCACTTGCCCTAGATTTTTTTTTCTAAATTTGCAAAAAACAATCATGCATGCCGAAATAAAGTCACATCTTTTAGTTTTGAAACTGTTTTTTTTTTCTTTTCAATTCAATTTCATTTCTTTGCAGATAGCTTCCTAATTTTAATGTAACTTACCCAATATAAATGAAACAGAAAAGGCAGTTTATGATTGAGGAACTGACATAGAACTTGGAAAATACAGTTGTAATTTTCAAAGCTGTCAGAGACGACTCTGTGGCCAAAGCATTAAATCCCTGCAGATCTTCTCTATAGAACAGAGATGCTTATGTTCGTATTTCCCATTCTTTCTCTATTTCTCTTATCTAGATAGCAAGGTCTTTGGGTAAGTTCATCTTGTACTTGCTATTTTTATGGTTATTGTATACTAAGAAGGCACACTATTATCTTTTTTGGATTTATTCAGTATGAAAACGAGAAAGAATATGGTTCTCCTTGTTATACCTAAATTCTTGCCATTGTTGATTTGTCGTATTGCAGTAGCAAATGCATTTCACCAAGTAACAAAACTTCAGAATAGAAAGAAAACATTCATTTATTGGGAAATCATACCTTAGACCAAGTTACTTGAGGCTGAGGTCGTCCTGTTATTTTACATGAGAATTTGCCTGTTTGGCCTTCACGCACAACAACTCTATTGGGTTTTGTAGCAAACTTTGGTGGACTCTCTCCCCAGATGCTTGGCCTAAGCTCCACAGGTGGAACACTAAGTCTTCCCCTAAAAAGGCAATTGACATCCTGATTTTAAAGAAGAGCAACTAGAAGTTGTTGTTAAAGCACACTTCAGGAAGCATTTTAGAGTAGATGATTTTCAGCCATACCCTTTTTTTTTTTCTTTTTTTTTTTTTGTCAATGGAAGAAATGCAAATGCTGGTGATAACTGCTCTTGACTCCTCATGCAGCTAAATAACACAGTGCCATACACCCCTCATCCAGCATACACATAACTCATAAGACAGATCTTGGGGATATGAGTTGCTTATAAGAAGAGCTGGACAAACTAAATGAAAAGAAACACTACATACATTTAGTTTTTCCTCTTTTCTGTTTCTTAATTGTCCCCTTATAGATTATTTGTGCATACTTGTTCAGTGCTCACAGTTCTTTATCATATAGTTTGTTTTAACATTCAGTGCAATTTCTGAATATAAATCATCAATTTCTTTTGGCAACATTTTTGACATACCCTGCTAAAGCAAACATGGAAACGGCACAGAAACCCATCCAAATAGCAGTGAATGTCTTTTAAGTGTAAAATCCAGCTCTATTTAAATGGATGGCACATCTGGGAAACCACATGTGGAATGAAACTAGAATGACAAGAGTGACTGCAATCCAAAACCCTCAGTTAGGTAGCCATAAAACTTCAAACATCAAACAGTAACACAGCAAGAAAAAGAAATTTGCAACTTCAGGTATGTTAATGTGAAAGGGAACACTCACATTCTTTGCTCTAAAGCCCTGGTACGACAAAGACACATGTTAACAGATGGCAATCAGTAATTTTCTCCTTTTTTTTTAACCCTTAATTTCAAGCAAACTGAACCACTTTCAAGACCTTCATTTCCAGATGGCCTTTTACCATATGCAAGTAAGATGTCAGTACCTCACCATTTCTACCAGGTGTCACATACTAAAAGAGACTGCATTGCCAAGGTGCTGCCAAGACATGATGGTTGCCATATAGGCAACTTGAGGTTTCTAAATAAGAAACAAGACCATGATGAAAGGATTTACATGGACAGGAGGATCAGTAAAAACTTGCGAGAGGAGACTGTAATATGTGAAAATGGGAAACAATCATAGAACTAAATATCAGATAGCTTTTAATGTTGTCCTCCTCAAGCTACCTCTAAAGTATGGTTGAAAGAAGGGTCCCCTGTGTGCCAGTGTAAATCACTGTAGATCTCTTAATCAACCTGGCACCAGGCTACACCAAACCAGAATATGTCTTTCTTCCAGGCTACTATATAATATTTAAATTACATATGAGAGAATGCTGGTTTCAGTTGATTTTACTTCTTTCTAATCATTCTAAAAGCAGTATTTTTTCTGATTTTTAAAAGTTGTCCGTCAGGTTACGGAAGATGCAGGGAAGGCTTTTGGAGAAAGAGAGAGCAAAGACGGGAGAGTGCAAAACTGCAGCACAGACACTAGCAGGAGGTTCTGTTTTCAGCCATAAGAATTCCTGTCAGTATGAAGGAGCAGTAGTTGTATCAAGCTACTTATGCCTTCCTGGTAGCCTCAAACATTTTACTGACAGAGCAGTTCCTGTAGTATCTATTCTGCTTGGGTTAAATGGAGGGTTGGACTTAATACACTTGACTTCACAAATATTTGTTTGTTTTCAGATTGTTCCTGTAGTTGACAATCAGCTCTAAAGGAGCTAAGAACTTTGAACTGATGAAGTTAAGCTTGTCTTTCCTCTGTGAGCACAGGCATTCCTGCTATCTTCATCTCACTAACGTGAGCAAATATGCCAACCAGTTACTCTATTCCAACGTCATGCTGTGCAAAACTCAGTCATTAACTACCAGGCTTTTCTTTCCTCCATTTCCCTCATTCTTGAACAGGCAAAAAGCATTGGAGTTACATTTCCAGTGAGGAATTGTTGAGATCTAGACAAGAATCCAACCCTCAGTCTGGCTCTCAGACTGAATCAAAGCTAAGGACAAGATGCAGGAAGCACTTGAAAGGAAAAGTGCATGTCCTTCAGAAAGAGTCATTTTACTTGTTTACCCACCAAAATATATTCATGCATCTGTTAAACAATATCAAAGCCCTTGGACTTCTTACCCAGGGGTTTTGGCACTGGATGGTAGACTGTATTTCTTCAAGGAGTTTCCTGTAAGGACAAGACAGAAAAATAGGAAGTAAGAATTTTTGACGAGACCATTAGGAATTACAGATACTAGACTATGTAAAGCATGCATTTGTCCAGGTTTCAAAAATGAAGGAGGAATGCAACACCTGCAGTATGAGGCTATGTCATCTAAAGCCTGAAGTTAGGCTCTCCAATTTCAAAAACAGGTTTTAGCAGAGTTACCATCTAGCCTTTGACCTCAGTGGTAACTACACTGCTGACTATTCATGCAAAAATATTTTTGAATGAATGATAGTGTCTAATTTCTACAGCACTAATACTAATTAGATAGCAAATATATATATATTTTTTAGACTCTGAAGGAGGTCTTGCTTTGCTTGCCTGTTCTTGTTATTTTGGTTGTTGCTCTGATGAATATCTTTTCAAAAAAAACATTCTTTTTGAAGCTCTGAAGTTCATCCTGCTTACTGGTGTTAGCAACAGGGATGTGTGTATATGAAATCGTGTAAGCTCAGCGCCATCTACTGCACACAGCATTCCTGGCAGATCTGGCACAGAAAAAATGGATAGTGGCCTGAGATAGATCCGAAGTGGCAGCATGAAACAAACAGCTCTGATGGCTGTGAAGAAAGAAACTTGTGCTAGCACTTCCTAAGAATTTACACCGACTTTCAGATAGAACGGTAGGATAGAAAAACTAGAAAGTGTCACTCATATTTTCAGGTAACAGCCCCATGTAGAATTCTTTGCTGAAAACAAACAAAAAAAAAACCCTGTACCTTGCCATCCTGATGCATAGAGGGGTTATAGATCCCTCTATGAGGGGATAAAGACCACTTTAATTCTTAAATTCTGATAAATTCTGTCATTGGGTACTACCATGGAATTGTTTTTGAACAGCACCAAAGCCCATGTCAGAAAACCTGATACAAAAACACGTTTAAAAAAACTCCACTTCCACAGAAGTTGTTTCTCAGATAGCTTTAAACTAGGCAATAAAATGATTTTGCGCTTTTTTTTTTTTTTTTTAAATGAAGACAATAAATATCGTGTCAGACATATGCATGTTTCAGCATGTACTCCAAGGATGCATGTAAGAGATTTTGACTCAGAATATACAAATGCTGATTGTTTCAGGCCTGCTGTCAATTTTTGCTGTGCTTCAGGAATTCAATGCAAAGTTGTGACCTGAGACACTTTGATATTTAGCAGATTTCCAGCAGGACTGAACAGCTAAGAGAAAAGAAGCACAGTTGATTTCCATTATTCCTTGGCTTTGTGTCACTCTTTACATTTTAAATATGGCAGTTTGCAACTATTTAATATGCAGATGTTCTCTTAAAAATTCCTGGGCTTGATCTTAGCTGTTTCCATGTAACATTAAGTGTGCAATTGCAACCAGGCGTTCAACTTAGCAAAGGGAAGCATACATGCAGAACTCCAGGAACATATTGCCTCAGCGTACTGGTTTGATATGCTGTGAAACTCCAAGATCCCCATAGCTCTTACTGCCCAAGAGAAAATGTTAACTTTGCAGGCAAAGATGACTCCCCTGCCATGAGCAATCAGCCAACAGTATGGATAACCTCCAAAAGAGATCCAAAAAAGTATTAGTTCATTGTAAAGCCTGAGTAAGAATCACAGAATCACAGAGCTGTAGGGTCTCTTGTAGGGGCTGGAAGGGACCTCTAGAGATCATCGAGTCCAACCGCCCCTGCAAAGCAGGCCTGAACTGTCCATAAACAAAGCCAGGAAGGAAACAGTACTCAACAGTTAAGATAACAAGTAGTTCAGATGTGGGAGTAGGAAGGCTGTCAATACCACTACAACACTTGGACTAGGAAAGGAGGAACAACAGAAAGAATGTAGCTCAGAGTAAGAAAAATTCAAGCCTTGCACCTCATAAGCTGAACATGTAAACTAAGCAGTCCTCCTCTTGTAGAGGAAAAATGAAGTCTGGCAGAAGTTGTCTGTTTCCTTTAGGAAAGCCTCTGAAACAATTTCCAGGCTGCCTCAGAATGGTGGCCAAACTTCCAAAGGAAGATGTCCTTTACAGCTATTAGATTATTTCTAATATTCTGTTAGGATAAAGTTTCTGTTTTAACAATATCCACCAAAAACAAACAAGCAAACAAACAAACTAAAAACCCACGTTCTGTTAGCAAAGGTTTTTTCTCAGGCAATTTGTAATTTGCTCACAGTTTTGTAAATACGAATATCTGTGGCAAAAGTAAGTGCTTTCACCTGCTTCAGTTGTGTCAAAAGAGTACAGAAAAATAAAAAAAATATATAAATGTCATTCTTAGTAACCATGTATTTCCTCACTGGAATGCATATTAACATATTTAGCCATACAATATGTTATAGTACATAACCATATCACAGATCCTAAAGGTTTCATCAATTTAATTGAAGTCTTTGCATAATTTTTCAAAATATTAGATTGGATTTAAATGAGAGAACTCTGTGAATGACCTGAATTAATATCCCATTCATAGTTAATTGATCATAAGGCTTGGGGGAAGGAAGGCATTAAATCTAGCATCTGGAAATGGAAATACTAAAATTTAGATGCCCCATTCCTTGAACCCTTGTTAGACTTACAGCTATGAAAAAGGGATTTCTCCTCTACCAGAGAAGACTGCCACTCTTGCAATAGTGAGAAAACATATATGTACTGTTATGATCTTAACTGGATGGGTGGTTTAACACAACCTATTCATTTAATTAAACTCTATTATTATCGCAGTAGCAGTTTAAGTATTGTCTTACCTTCTACAGTCAATTCCACAGTCACTTGACGAACCCCACCATCATTTGCAGCCTCACAGGTGTATTTACCACTATCACCTTCCTGCACACCTTTGATTACCAAGCTGAATATCCCCCGAATGCTGTGGTCCACAACATAATGGTCTCCTTCTGGGAGAGGATGTCCATTTCTGTACCATGTGATCTGTGGCTCAGGGTAGCCTCTGACCTGGAACGATGTGAGAAAGCATGGAGAATGAAGGCAAACAGATGATGGTATTAGGAAGAAATGTTGGACATTTAGCAATACAGTGGAAAGTTCTTGACACAGGAGCTGTTAAACACATGCTCCTCGCAAGCCAAATGGCAGAACGTAATGAAATGAAGAAACTTTTGGCTAAGTCAAACTGTTAAAATCATAAGACCAGAGAAGCAGATAGATACCTATGCAAAAGTTTCCCACTAGAATGGTTTGCCTGCAGAAGAATAGAAACAGTGCTAATGAAAAATCCTGATGCATGGGTTTTCATTGTTCAGAGATTCAAAGGGCAGAAGTGCTATTATATCTCTAAGTATTCAAGACTCCAAGGTATCTATACCAAAAATTTCTAGCATGGCTACTAAGGATTAGGCTTATATTGTAAATCTGTGTGGAGCTATCTAGTTTTCATACGTGCTGAGATGTAGTGGCTCCAGCCAATTTACAGGCGAGAGGTACAGGTACATATCACTTTCTGTGTTGGAAAAGCAGAAGTTGTCTTTAAAAGCAGAGGACAAAGGGTTGCCATTTGAGATAGTGTCATTAAGGGTAATTCTCATGTGATGGTGGCAGGTGAACAATAAAGACCTAGATATGTTCACAAAAACATGCTGCTATACTTAAGGAGCTTTGTGGTCTACTGGTCGCTCAAAGAACAGATTTCAAAAAAACAAAGCAGCCCTATGCTCATTATACAGCAACCACATTAATATATCCTTGCCTGCTATGGCATTTGCGATACCGTCAAATTTGCAGGTAGATTCTGAGTAACTGAGAACCGAGTTATTGATTTCAGTTAGGCTGTTGAAACCTGCAGAGAATCTGTTTCATGAAAGGATGGAAAAACCAGACATATACCAGTTTCCATCAATGAACTATCTCCTCAGGCAAAGTTTCTTCCTCTGCTTTATGAGATGTGCCATCCGCTTTGAAGGTTGGTTTAGTATGTGTTAACTGTTAGCACACTTCCCCTGTTGTCATAACTACCTCTGATTACAGTTTTCCCCACTTCTTTCCTATTCCCCCACTCTGATATGTTAGCATGCCATCTTCTGACTCTTTGATCCTTTGCCTAAATGCCATGAAATAACTGAGTGGATCAAGATGAACTCGGGTAAGCAATCATCATGTCTGAATTTGCTCGCTAGGCAAGTGGCAATACTGCATACTGAACTATATTATAAAACCTTGGCAACTGAACAGGAAGTCCCTTCAAATTCCAGGTGGGCAAAATATTGATTATCTGTCTTGATTTGAAGATGACTTGATTGTGGCTTGTCCAAATTCCTCCTTGCAGATCCTCTCACTTTCAAATCACCAATTCAGCTCTGCTTTCCTCTGACTGCATGGTACTTATTCTCCAGATTACAATTCTTAGTCAAACAACCTTACCCATTCTTAGGTACTCTTCTTTCAAAACCTTTCAGTTCCACCTCACTACATCTGGGCTTCTCATCTGTCTGAGCTTAAGCTACAGCTGTCAGAAATTTGTCTCTTTCCTTTAATTCCTTAGATATCAGTTCAGAAAAATTAATGTTGCCAGTGATGTTGTGGCCACTTCTTCCTGGCATTTCTTAATATATAGAGAGAGAACATTAATGAATCTGCTGAATGAATTTTCCACTTCTGGTACAAAGTTCTCTCCAAGTCTATCTTTACCTGTTCTATGTTCCATGTTCTATGCTGAACGCATTGTGGATCCCTGCACGGTGGGATCAATCACTGTTTAAATACTACCCTAGCATCTTGAAAAACTCTTTATGGTTACGTCTTTTTCTGCTTTCTGAAAAACAGCAGTTCCTACTCAGCCATGGCCCCTACCACTACTCCAGAACATTGGTTTAGTGCTTAATGAGTGGTCAGGCTCTCAGGATGGATGTCTTTCTCGGTATGTCTAATTTTCACAAAAAGAAGGCAGTGGAACATCAATATTTTGTTTGTTTGTTTTTCAGTGGTGTAGTTCTTGAGAATTGATGATGTGTTCACTGATAAAGAATGTGACTCATACCACAAAACCATTTCTTATCATAGTATTCTCAATGCTCTCCTGCCCATCTTCTCATTTTGGATTAAGTGACTTCTCCAAAACCAGAGAATGTCTTAGGAGGGAGTTTCTACCTGTCATTAATGCTTTACAGAACATCAATTTTCAATCATTCTTTGTGGTGTTTTTACAATGTATTGTTCCATTAAGCTTCAAACAAGCCTTCCAATACTTCCAAGGGAACTACTGGAGTTGTAGCAGTGGGAATCATCTTACTTTTATTTTCCTTATTCCTTTGTCATATTCTTAATTCCTTCTTGGACCACATGAAGCCATTCTTACCTGGCCCCTCAAATTCAGGTAGACAATTATACATGTTTTTCCAGTATTAAATAGCTAATCATACATTAAATATTTTTCCATTTCTTCCATGTGTGTCTATTTCATACTTGTTATACCTGTATTATTTTGTTTATCCACATCTCTACGCTGAGGAAATGCTACCCAGAAAAATAGAAACACAGGCAATCAGCACGCCATTTCCTTTCAGAAAGTTGCATCATTCCATTTCCAATCTTGGTTGATTTTGTTTTGTTTGCTTCATTTTTGTCAAAATTGAAATAAGGGGCAAGTATGAGTTTTGTGAATTGCTCTGTTGCAAGAATTTATTTCAGGTTTTGGTTTGGAATGTGTTTCAAACTGAGCCAGCCCTCTCTGAAATATATAGTCTTGCCATAAAAGTGTCAGGGATCCTTAAACGTACCACTGGTTACTAAGTTTTGACTCCAATGGATCAGTTCCAGAACTGCAGCAGATTTTATATTCCTCCCCAGCCTTTCCAGAGCTCACTAAAAACATCTGCCTTAAATAAATCCACAGTGAAGGGAAATTTATCTGCTTATTTAATGCCAGCAGCAGAAGGCTATAACCTTTATTTACAGCAAGGTCTGTCTGAGCATTGCCAGTCCCATTGAGGCTGTGGCTTTTCTTTACCTGCTAAACAACACTAACAAGTGGAAAATCGACTGCAAGGAGTATATACACCATGAGCTCTGATTTTTTGTTGGAACTCATCAATTGTTCACAGCCTTGGAGAAGTGGACTAGATAAGTCAAGGTAAAACAAATCTCCTGTTTCACACATCAACATGGTAAGTGAATAGAGCTGAGAAAGAAGCTGTTGTCTGTGAAACTTGGAGAGTTAAGATTCAGCTCTGCAGCTAGGTTTGGGGAAATGCTAATGAAAAAGAATGGTGTTCCCAAAGAAAAATAACAAGGAGAAGTTGTCCAACAAGTCTATTGAAGCTATCCACTAAAGGACAATATTATTCAAAAATCTTCTGCTGAAAACTAGTCACTGTTGTCACAAAGGTAAAGACATTCAGTGACATCTAAGGCCAAACACATTCAGAAACCCTTTTAAATCAATAGAATTGATTGAGTTGAAGGGACCTGTAAAGGCCATCTGATCCAGCTCCCCTGCAAAGAATATGGACACCCACAGCTTGATCAGGTACTCAGAGCCCCATCCAGCCTGACCTTAGATGTACCCAAGAACAGGGCATCCACCACTTCTTTGGTCAACCTATGCCAGTACCTCACCACCCTTATTGTAAAAAACTTCTTCCTTATACCCAGAATCTTCCCTCCTGCAGTTTCAAACTATTTTCCTTGTCCTGTCACAGTAGCACCTGCTAAAGAATCTGTCCCCTTCTTTCTTATAGTCTCCTCTAAAATACTGAAAGTCCTCCATCAGATCTTCCTGGAATCTCTCTTCTCCAGGCTGAACAGCCCCAGCATATTCAGCCTGTCCTCACAGGGGAGGTGTTTCCCTGTCTGTTCCAAAGTAAAGGAAAGCTTTTTCTAAAACTTGGCCTGTATCTATGCTCCATAAAACAGCTGCTTATATATCAATTCCAAAAGGCATAGGTTTGCCTATTTAAATGTAGCAGCTTTGGATAATCTGATGAGCTCTTTTGGATCATGCTTTTAACTGCCATTCAGATCCTACTTCGTGATAACTGTCACTGCTTTCAGTGAGATTAACAATGAATGCAAACCCAGAATCTGCAAAAAGAATCAGTCACAAATAGCAAAAGTCCAAAGCACAAGCAGCTGTGAATTATTGATGGGCTGCATAACATTGTTGTTACTCCCTTTGACTATAGCACCTTAAGATTCTTGGAAATGTTGGCAAGCTGTACATGGCATATTCAAGTATATCATTCATTATACTGGCTGAAGCATTCTGTTCTTGATCTTAAGGGTTTGATAAATGTCACTTGTTTCTACTCAAGGTTACAGCAACACACAAACAAAAAGACCAGGAAGAAATTGCCCCTAATTACATCATGTATAGACAGGCACATCAAAAGCTGTACCAAGAAAAACTGGCAGTGATACAACTGTCATGAAATTGCTATTCAAAATAACTCCCCTCATAAAGATGACTTCATATGCTGCAGTATGAATTCCACTAACCACTAAAAGTCTTCTCAGAAGGCCATTGTTCCCTCATGAAATCAGAATTTTAAAACATCCAGAATCTGTCAGCACACAGTGTTCAGTTCTGCTGCTTTATCTATAGCCTGCCTTTGCTCTTTACTTCCACAAAATCCAGAATTAAAATCACGGTAAGTAAACTATTAAATCACTGAATAAGAAGATTGGTTGTATTTGGATGGTTTCAATTCATCTAAAGAACGATTGATTTTGAATTTATCTTTGAAAGACACAAATATGCTTTTACCACTGAAAGGCTGTCATCGCTGTGAGTCCGTACGGCAGTTTGAAAAACACCTATCAGGAATGGGGGGTATGAAGTTGACTCTGCCTTGAGGAAAAATGAATTAATTGAACACTACTGAGAAACAGGGCTGAAACAAACCATGGCTATAAGGTCATGTATATTAAATTCTAATTGAATTCACAACAAATGGTTGAAGTGTAATCAAGTTAGGCTAAATTCCTTCTTTCTGTGTTTATATTGGTATCAACTTTGGCCCATCATTTTTACCATGTTTTAACTCAGTTCATCCGGCTTTTTGGGTCTTTCTACTGATTAATTCATTCTTCCTACATGAAAAAAAAAAGATTTTCACAAACAACTTTGGTCAAAGAATACTAAGAGAAAGTGGCCAGTGGGTTGGTAGATGATGTTCACTCTGACAGGAGTGAACTTCTTTAGAGGAACAGTAGTTTTCTTGCTTATTTGGCTTCCCCCCAAAAAAGTGTGTTTCCCAGAGTCATTAGGCTCTCTCTAGCCAGTGTCTTCTACCTTCAGCAAGAGCCAAATATTTCTGGATCTTGATCAAAAGACTTGTGAACTGAATCAAGTACTTGAGAGCAGAGGATGCTACAGTAGTAAATGCTCTGTCCAACTTGCTCTGCAACAAGAAAAAAAGCCATTTCTTGTTGTATGAGTTTATACTCGTATGAAATATTAATGTCAATTTTAGGAGAAAAGTACTACAAAACCAGTGGAAATTGCAGTGAACATGACCCATACAAGGTGATATATTTTTGGTATTATTTTGGTTAGCGCAGGTGAAAAATGTGGTTCTGGGCAGTGCAGCTTTTTTGCAGGTCGTATAAAAGTACTTCTGCCAGGTTCTAACTGCAGTTTGCTTTAACAAATGAGCAGCAGGTGTTCTTGATAAAGGAAAGTGGATATGATACACTGTCAAGTTCTTTCTGAGAGATTAAACACACACAAACTCTATCTGAAGATAGTTTATCCATTAAAAAAAAACCAAAACCTTTGTTCTAAAACAGAGAACCTGCCCGGCAAGATTAAATATGAAAATACTGAATATTTGGGAATTTAGTAAGATATTTGTTTTGTATATAAGATTATAGCTATCTCTTATCTCCTCAAATGAGCAGTCTAGAATCTAAAACTGCCTCATTTAAAGCAAAACTGGAATACATCACTAAGACTAAACATAGCTCACTTCAAAGCACTATCCATAGAACCCATAAGAAACAATAATACTCTTTCTGTAAGCTTTGTGTATGTTTTTTTTCAAGTGCTGAATTCTGGTACGCTACATCTGGTGTTTAGTTTTCTCGTTCTATATGCATATAGTCCTCATAAATTAGTCCCTCGGCCATAATGTTTACTGGAACACTACTCTGAAGACATCAGTCTTCACAACTGGTGTGTGCAATTCTCTGGTTCTTCTCCCAAATGATGTGAAGCAAGGAGAGAAAAATGACAATGCGAGCATTCAAATGAACTGTTGTCTTGCAAAAACAGAAGAAAAAAAAAAAAGCAGCAAAACCAATCCTAGTACTACGACTAATAAAAAAGAACCAAAAATAGAAAGAACAAAACATCTGATAAGTACCGTCAAATGTGGCAACTCATTCTCCTGGCACCTATCCCTAGCACTCATTGCATTCTGGTTTTAGGCAATATCAGACCATCCATAATTACATTAAACTCCTTTCTTGAACTTCAAACCAAATGCATTTTACTTGATTCCAATTCACGGCCACGAAAAGAAAACCTCTGCACAACTGGACTCGTTCATGTTGCTAATGTTATCTTTGCAAGTAAAGGAAAAGTCATTCTATCAGCCTTGAGTGAAAAGATGATATACTACTGGAGCATCAAAAAGGCTGCAAGCTTTGCCATTGTCCCTTTTGCCCTGATGAGAGATCAGGAGATATTATCTGAGGAAGATAAGGAGGCCCAGCAGTAAAAAGAGATTTTTACTTCCTACGTATTAAAAGCTGTTCCTTTAAAATCATTGTTTCGGCAGTGTTATAGTTAATGTGCCATATCATGTTTACTTCTACCTAATCCTAGAAAAAACTGTGGATACTAGGTAATGTGTAGCTTTTATGCTTTACTGCCTTAAAACACTGACTTAGAAAGTACTGAACGCTTCTGGCTCCTTTTAACTGCTGTACCAACTACTTCTAGAAGTCCACTAAAACCACCATGATATCATAGACCTATATGTACAGTGTTCTGATTATGAACCCTGCATCTAACCTGTAGATCACAGAACATAGTCACAGAATTCAGATAAGACAGAAGCTAGGGGAGAGTAAAGAGTTCAGGGATTCTTTCTCAATTCTTGTGTGAGAGATCCTTCCTTAGAATTCCATTTTACTGTCTGGCAATCTGCAAGGGTGTCTGCAGCACCTTGGCAGAGTCCATTCATCCATCCTAGAAAGCACGGAGTGATTTGATCACACGGAAGAGTAACTTTCTGCCATGCTTCTGTGCTTATTCCATCCCTGACACCAATACTGACCATCTAGAATTCTGTAGGAAAATGCTTGACTTGCACAAAAAATTTTGATGAAAACTTTTGATTAATTTTTGTTGAAATCAGGTCTTGCTTCATTAGACCTGTAATGCTGTATTTGGATTGATGTAGAGGCTGGAAGCATGTTTTCAGTTCAGATCATAAACCAATGTTGACATTACAAACATACAACTTATATAATTAGGGGAAACATTTCTATCCAGGTCTGGGAACTACTGGCACACCCTTCAATTTCTAATTACCTAAATAAGAATGAAGACCCACAAAGAAGATCCATCTTAAAAAGGAATTTTTTTTCCACTACCTTGACCTGATTATTCAAGAAAGTTGTTCAGGATAAGATCTTTCTTTCCAGGGGTAATAGCTAAAAAAAGTTGAAAGAAGTATGTATTATTTTACTGTTTTGTATCCATCAGTGCCAAGTGGCATTTGTGTTTTATAGTCTAGGCAGAATGAAACTCTTTTGCAGATATCTCCCCACCAATTTTCCTTTTGACTATCTTCAGTAGTTCTAAATTATCTGCAATCTTTGTCATCTCACCATTCAACCTCTTTTTGCAGAATACAAAGGTGTTGGACACCACGCACCAGCACAGATCTTTTGGAGAATCAGCATTCATGGCACTTTCACAAGGGAAGAATTTATGAGCTATCCGTAGAAGACATGGTCTGCTAACTGAAACGCAGACAGCAGCTGCAGATAGTATTGCCTTCAGTCTTTTACATTTAACCATTTTTGTTTTGTGTAATTCATTATGGTGAGTTCCCAGAGGTGCATAGAGTACCGTCCTTGTGCTCAGTCACCAGTGTATGGCTGTTTGATTAAGGCATTGCTTTCCCAGGTAACATAACAAGTCCATCTCTGACGATTTTTTTCTGAAAAACTCCAAGAGGAATTTCAGCACTACACTGGTGTGAAACTGCTTTGAGTTCATTTAATTTCCAAGTTTGGACATCAGCCCCGGTACTTAAACATATGCATAAGCC
Organism: Tragopan temminckii; assembly: GCA_028571105.1. NCBI lineage: Eukaryota > Metazoa > Chordata > Aves > Galliformes > Phasianidae > Tragopan > Tragopan temminckii. The sequence goes on from JAOWBP010003503.1 coordinate 22,970,759, forward strand.
TTACTTACATCTTTTTGAATTAATCACATGCATAGGTGCTTTTCCTAAATTGACTTTTAATTCATTTAAAAAACGAGTTTAACCTTACTGAGTTTAAAGTAACAGTGTTAAAGGGCTCTTCATGCAGTCCCCAAATAAGCCAAAATATTACTGAGATGAAGTAGGGAACATTATGAAGGGGGCCTCTGCACTCTTTAATAAGTAGACATGAGTGGAACCCATTCAGTCTAAAAGATTCAGTAGATTCAGTTCTATATACACACATATCTATTATGTCGATTTAGTGGACTTGAGACTGTAAACCTCTGTTACACGAGTAGGGGGCATTTTAACTCAAGTGTTGCAATTCCAGATTGACAGTGCTATTTTGATGAAGCTTTAATAAATCATTCTACACCATAAGCAACATCTGCCTTTCTACTTCCCCATGTTGTAGCCAGCCAGTCAGCCAGCCACGACCGATAGCTATTAAGAGCGTGAAGAGAATTTTATGCAAACCACCCATATATAGTTCCCCTGCAACTTTTTGTCTGTAAATGCAAGATTTCTGATCTTAATATGTGATTATAAGCAGAATAAATACCTGTCCCTTTTTAGATCTGTCATTAGACACTGTCTGAATTTTCCCAATGCAGTCAGATGTCACAAAGATTTGATAAAGACAAGAAGGAAGCATAGGCTCATTCCATCATCACCACCCACA
>JAOWBP010003503.1:22971561-23010063 GCA_028571105.1 Tragopan temminckii
AGAGTTGCTGAATGGTTTGAAATGCCCCAAATGCAAAGAAATAGCTGATCTGTGTGCCTGGTTATGGGTCGTTTAGGATTATGCAATAAGTGTGTAAATGAGTTCAAAGGGAAGCCACAGTGGTTGCAGAATGGAAATAAGCTCGTGCTAATTGTTCCACATACCCAGTATGTTCCTAAAGCATGTTCTTGTTCCCTATCTGTCTCTTCCTTCCCATTTTTGGTGATTCTGAATCAAGATATCAAATATTACTAAATGAGGCAGCTGACATAAGTCTACATCAACAAGTTTAGAAGCATTCCAGATGTTTCCCAATAGGGCCAAAGTTCATTTCTAATCAGTAGCAACCTCTGCTTCAGGAAACAGCAGACCTTCACTATGCTGTGAGCACTGTCAGAACAGGAGCAGTTCATTCATTTCCACTTCAACAGGACAGCCTGATTTACTGCATTTGCAGAATCAGAATTAAGGCTCAAACAGTGAATTTTAACACAAGAAAAAAAAAGTGTAGGAAAACTGTCGCCCATCTTCACACCACAAAAACTTCAGCCTTTAACATCCAATAAACTTCTTTACTTTCAGTTATGAATCCTTCACTCAGTAACTACTCAAAAATTCAGACAAAGATAGCTTAGATGGAGCACATGCACTGGGAAGCCCTCTGACACAAACAGTAATTTTACTCTGCCATAAGCAAAAGATGGAAGTCTCCACTTTGAAGGAGAACTATAAATATTAAGCTGTTTTATCTCCCTGATCACAGAATCCAGCTACTCCAAGCCACAGCTTGTGTGTGTAACATCATCTGGTCAAAAAACTCAAGTCATATCACACACAAAAACAAAACAAAAAACAAAAAAACAAAAAAACTAAACTGCATTAATTATTTGCAGAGAACAATGATCCACTCTTAACAATAATATTTGGGTTTTGTAGTGGCAGCCATTTTTTTTTAAAGGCAAGAAGCAGAGAACTTTGTTGCCTTTCTCAAGGCAATTTTCTTCATTCACTGTAATAACATATGCAAAACTATTGTTTCCATTGATTATTATTTCTGAAAGATTGTTATTTTTTCTTGCCAATATGATGTTTCAATCTTAATATGATGTGAACTGATTCTATGCGTTGTAAAGTAGAGGCAGCCTAGCCCTCTCATGGGAGCTATGCCACCGACCAAGACAGCCAGTGTATCTTCCTACTTTCCTAGGCTGAAGATGGTCTTCCCCAGTGAGCAATATCAATACATGATGCAATCTGCAAGCCTTGAATCTATATAAATTTACATGAGCATACACAGTATATGTGATCTACTGTGGGAAATTAATAAGAATAAACAAAAAGAAAAAAGTGCTCACTGTACTCAAAACACACAGCTACTGCAAACATGTTTGGAGCTCTGAGGTTCGGAACTAACAGCAGTAATCCACATCTGTAGGGTGGTGTGCTGGCTAAAAGTTCTGCCTGTGAATAAACATGTCCCTACTATATCAATTTCCAGCCATGCAAGATTTATTTCTTGCCATTTAGCAGCATGTCAGTGGCCACAGGAAATGCTAAAACTGGGCCTTGTTGCTGAGTTGACTGCACAGTTGCATGTTCATTTAAAATCTGTTTGCTGATAGTGATGAAGGCTGCTGGCAAAGGCAGTGGTTTGAAGAGGCTATAAATATTCTCCTCAGTTATATATATGGCTTCATTGTTAATACTACTTTGCAGAGCTGGCAACCAGATTGGGCATAAAATTTCATTTGTTTTACACTTCATTAAAAAGTAGAACTGATGTGATGACAAATTGATATAAAATGCAAATTTGGATTGTTAAGATCTGAATACTTTAGACAACCTAGACATCTAGCATTTATCATTGTATTGTTTATTCTGTTACAAGACACTTACTGTTATGCATTAAGTAATTAAGACATCCACACAGAAGCCCATGACAAAGTGCTCCTTAGTAACTAGCAGTGAACATCCTATAATCATCTACAAAACCTAATCTTTCCAAGTGTAGCATATGCATGTCTTAATCACGGTTTATCAGGGACAACTCATGCAGCACAACATACAAACTAAAGCATATATAACACCAGTCAGTGGTTGAGGTTCAACAGCGTAAGAGAGAAAACCTTCAAAATACTAAAAGAAATATCAAATCTAAGCTGAAGTGGCTATGAATTTCTTGCTCAACAGTTCAGAATAAATAATTATAGACCTGCTGAGTTCAAGAGAAATTTTGTGGGCTTGCCTCTCCTTTTTAATGTTTTCTCTCAAAACGAAAATTTCTGTGATCTTGGTAACAGACACATACACGTGCACTCAAAAAATAGCTATATTTGTTTAAGTTGTGAAAAAAAGTGCTTACTCTGCATATGCTTTCAATAGAGCCTCACTTAACTGCAGTCGCTGGCATTCCTGTTGAGATTTGAACAAATCCATCATAATGCTTTCCATTAAACCTGTGTGTAGTAGTCCATAGAGCAGACAAATCCTTGTCTACAATTCTGTCCACTAGCATACCATAACATGAAAACAACCTAGTTTTTGTGTCAAGGCAATGAGGACCTAATTCTGCTATTCTGATTTCATTAAGTGATGCTCTTAATCCAAAATACAGTCACCTAGATATTGGTGGTGTGTGCACTTAATTAGAAATCTTAAATAGCTTCTGATTTTGAAAAAGAAAATTATCTCCAAGAAGGACAGGATCACATCTAAGGGACTGGATGGGCACTGAACTTCTGAAACACGCAGTTCAGTTTTGAATCCAGGCATGTACTTCTGTGTAATCTACAAACAAGTGAATCTCACTGTGCCTCAGTACTCCACACATCACAGAGCACAGCAACTATTTTCTCTGCTGTTTTAAGTATGAATATCATCAGAGAAGGGTCCAGCCCTAAATTGGCCTATATATCTGTTGCTATCAGCAATCATACAGTAAGTTTCCAGTTGAATTAGGCTGCTTAAGTGGTACCATGAATTAAGAAAAGATAATGATGATTTAGTACTTTAATTTGTATTCCCAAGATTTTACCATACTACTTCTTCCAGAGCACTGGCTTTTAGCATTATCTTGTTATGAAATATTGAATTGTCTACCTGCAGAGTCAAACTGCTGAGGTATCCTGTTATTAAAGAACACTAACCTTGTATAAGCAGAAGAATGAAGCTAAAGTGTATTTAAGTTGTTCCAGAGTGTTCCCAGAAATGGAAGTTCTTAATTCATTGTTTGATGAGTATGGGAACATGAAATAAAGTGGTTAGATTTCAGATAAAAGATGCCAGATAAAACTAAGAGGAGGAGGCTTATGTAATTTTTTTTAAAATTATTTTTACAAAATAGAATGCATCACACCAATACTCTAAAGCCCTGCAAAAACAGAGAAAATACTACATTCACCATAACGATAGGGTTACTTTTGTATTATGAGGCACATGGAAAGAATGGCAGCCTCTTAAGCCACACGGCTACAATTCGAGATTCTACTGCACAGCTAGAGGCAAATTACCACGATAAACTATTAATCATGAATCAAGAAAGAAGAGAGCTAGATGAATTCATTCACCAACAGTCAAGTGACTACAAGAATTCATTTTTTGTTCTTTACGTCCTGTTTTCTTTGGGCCATATGTGCAAATTGTTGTCATCTTCAGAAGAAAAGTTACTGTATATGCAACGTGTGGGCATACAACGCAGCTTCTAAGTGGCAGCTTGCTAAGCTCAGTTGTTCTACTCATAGTGAATAATATATTCCATAGAGTAACATTTACTGAAGTATAGTGAAAAGGTGCAGAAAGGCAAGGCAAACTCAGAAATACTGATAAAAATGTATTTTTCCACTTCACCTCATTCTACACGTGAATTATAAAGATCTCTATAAAGCAATAAAGACATGCAGAGCTGACTTGGAATTTGTAGCAGCTTTAAGCAAAGTATTTTCAGAAAACAAAGATTACTTTGTTCTGTCTGCCCACAAGTTTACAGCAGCACACTGATTTACAGAAACTAAGGCTATTATCATCACCAGAAAGCCTAACAAGAGATTCTTTTAATGTTGTTGTTGGTTTTTTTGTTAATGGAACATTTCCAGGTGTTCAGACTCATGCAGGGTCATGCATAGTGCTATAAGCTCTGTGAAGAAGAAAGGTGTAAGAGCTTAGATCACTTCTAGAGAATCACTACAACATTCTCATTGTGCAAAGGCTAGCCCAGATGTCAGATCTCTCATTTATCAGTCAAGAAGAATGACTATCTCTGACCTCCTGCTCTGCTTGACTTGTAGCAGGCCTTCAGCACGTCACTTGGAGGTAGATTCACTGCAAATTGGAGGCCTGGATTCCAAGACTATCTCTAATACCACATTCAGTACATAAATGCAGAAGCAGTCTTTGGAAAATTGGTCATTGAGATAGCTGGAGATATTCCTGCCTGTATCATAAAGATTTAGAGAACCTTCCATCCAATGTTATCAAATGATTTAGTTACTGGCAGTCAACTTGCCTATCAAGTTTCCTAAAATAAATTCAACCTATGTGGACAATCAGTTCAAAGCCCTTATACTGGACTGGTCATCTGTTCATGAACTGTACACAATTCACAGACATTATTTGGTTCAGCACGCACTTAGATGCTAGGAAGTCCAGATGTTACATGTAAAAATATATACTGTCTGGTTTTGCCTTGTAGGTTTCCAAACTTCAAACTGCATCCATGAGTGAACAGAGCCAAATAACATGTCAAAAACAGAATTTTTTTTTTTTTAACTTTGGAGTCTAGCTCTAGAGTGAGTATGGACTCAAAAAAAAAAACAGCAATGAGTAATGACATGCTTTGATTATAAACCTTCTCCACATGTGGCCTTCTGCAGAGGTTTGGAATACATCGCGCTTGCTGTCTATTAATGACTATTTTATTTTCCTACATAGGAAAAGCAGAATCTTATTTTAAAAAAATGTGATTGATCCCACCACAGGTGGCAGAATCATTGTCAGTCTCCCCATTGCTTCTTGCTTCTCTCTGCCTGATCTCGGCAAATTTGTTCAGGCACCATGCTTCACAAGGTACCTGTGTAACCAGCAGCAACAAAAGGCACTCAGAAGTTGGCAAGTGCACACACATCATTGGACTTAACTGAGATTTGAACAAACAGACTCAGATCCAGTGTTGCAGCAGGATAGTAGAAGAAAAATCAGAAAGCACATTACATAAGGGAAGGATCTGACATGAACCTGGCTTGCCTTAAAATTTACCATCCAGCTCCCTTATTTGAAGGTAGATAGGATGGGAAGAGTAGGATCATAATTACTCAGTGGGTATCAAACTCTGATCCAAATGCCCCAACATCTACATAAACTCTGAACTACATCTGTCAGTAAATGGTTTACATGAAATCCAGCTTCTTCAGATTAGAATACCAGACTAGATTTAGTAGCTTGATATCTTGGTTCTGGCAATGGACCATACATGATGGTTCACATGAAGCAAAAAGACAACATGTACTGCACTGCTTCCAACTGCACATCCAAGGAGCCGAATTCTTTCCTGACCCCTAGGCAGTCAGTCCATGATCTGTAGTACATTTGGCTGTTCCTCTCAGACAGAGCTGTAGCACAAACATTCTTTAGGCTTATAAAATTAATGATCATCAATATTACCCTCAAAAATTATACAAACATACAGACAAAGCAGGTTAACTGCTAGCAGCAATCAAATACAGACGTTAATATCACTCTGGGCAGGGACAAGTTTTTTGAAAAGTAGTGGTTGGCTTGCCATTTTTTACTGCTTGACACTCAGTGACATTACAGCAAAGAGCAAAAAATGTTCATGTTATGTTTTGGGGTAGTCATTCTATTGCTATTTATGTTCAGCAAAATTATGTGTGGGTTGCTAATTACAGATATCAACAACAACAAAAAAAAAAATCTTGTTTTCAACAACCTCCTTTATTTATTTCTTTTTATTTTAAGGAATAACCTTACCGGTCTTAGAACCCAAAGCTTAAAATAGAGAGGGAATGATCAGGAGGATGTGGTTTGGTCATGAGAGAACAGCAAAGATTCTTGGTTTTGGTTCTCAGCTGTTCAATTAGTTTACGTCCATATAGCCTTTGCTAATAGAATAGCATAGCTGAGAGAGATCAAGAAATTCTAAAATAAAATAATTTTTAAAGTAGGTGCATAGCTAAAGGTCTTATACTTCTAGATCAGAGTAGTAATGTACACCAAAATACCACCTTGGCTTGATAATTTACAGACTCTTATTTAAGTGCTTCATCTGAAAAGGATTTGCCTTTCGTCCCAGGGTACACTTGAAACACTCATGGTGTTTTCTACAAATAAAATAATCTCCTTTGTCAGTATGTCAATGAGGATTACGAAATCCAGTAATGTACATTTGAATTAGAAAGATACAAAATCACAGTTTAATATTGCAAAGCACTGATAAATATTCCAGTAATTAATACAACAGAGAAACAAACAGCTTAAAACAGAGCCCAGTAATACCACAGCATGCTCTCCTTTTCCAAGAGTATCTTAAAAGGTGCTGACGGACAAGCTAAAATGCTCTCCTAGCACAGGGCAGGAGTTATTACATTGACCAGCTCACACGTCACATGTGATATGCCATGAAGGTCAGCTCATCAATCAATTCCTAACAAATTGGGAACCATAACAGAGTTTCAGAATAATCTGGGAAAATTTCCCTACTTGGCATCTCAGCAATGGATTGATAAGCAACTTAGATGTCCATGTAGAAGAGGCTAGAAGAGTGCTTGGAGAAGATAACCTTGTCTTAGCATAAGTGGTTCTACACCTCAGTTTGAGTTCCAGGCCAAAATAATGTTCATACACACAGATGAGCTAACTTTCTGCCCTGAGGTCACACTGAGAAATTGAAATCTGCAGTCAAATATAGTTAAACTTGCTGAGAATTTAGCAAGAAAAACAGAGTGGTAATGGGAGGAATGTTAAAAAAATGAGATTAATTTTAATGGTAACTCCAGATCCTTTCCACCTCCAATTTCCTACATTTATAGGCTATTTCTGCTCTCTCCATGGTCTTCAGTTGCCATTTCACACAATTTGTCTTATGTGCTGTCAGGAAGAAAAGCAAGAATCTTCACTTTAGGGCTCTCTCTCCCTTGTCCACTTAATGAGAGCACAGGATCATCACAATGTCAGATTTATATCCTGTGTTGGATTCTCATAATATTTTTTTCTGAGAAGATAGATTCCACTACAGAGGAACTCTTTGAAGAAAATCTCCTGTCTAGCCATATTTAAAACTTTTTACTTTCATTTAGCCTTAGTTCAATATTTATACTACGTGATAAAGCAAAGTATCAGTAACAATCCATCATAACATCTGTAGCTTATTTTCCAGGATAGAAGAATTCAAGTATGTTCAGTAGCTCCCTCTATTACTAAATCGTAATAAATACTGTCCTTCTGAATCTTTGGAATGTTGCTATGATAGAAGTAGTTACATTGTACACAACAGCTAAACATGGTCCCAAATGATATAACCACTGAGGCTGCTATCCAGTACAGCTAGCGAGTGACAGCATCCTTCCAAACTACACTGTCACACTTTCACCCAACCCTGCCCATGTTACCAGACAAGGAGCACAAGGAAGATAATTCATTTGAATTCTACAGTTGCAAAAGAACTAAACACAAGCCCTCCAAATATATTACATTACAAACAACAGAGCGCATAAACTGAATTTCAGTAGGCAGTATGATCATTAGAAATCTCATTTTTCCAGCACATGTTAAGGAGAACATGCAGTGTTACATTACACTCTATTTCCAACTATTATAGCATAGATTGTTCTCCCTCCCCCTCAAATTGCAAGTTTGTATCTCAGCCTCCAACAAGAGTTGATTCCAGAGAACTTGGAATTAATGCACAATAATAGAGATTGGCTGTTTTGTGTCTACAGCTGTGTCACATGCTGCTACTTCTCAGCTGCATCTGCTCATAGAGGCAAAATGAAACTGCAGTAAGTAAATACCAGACAATACTCTGCAAGGCAAGAGGCTGAAGTGCCAAAGACAGCAGCTATAATTATGCATCCTGGTTTGCCAGTCTGTGGAGGCAGCCTATTCACCACAAACTAATTGAAGATCCCACATGTATTTCAACAAAGCTGCGATCTTAAGCTCTAGCACTTACAAAGCATTTTGAGCTATGAAGGTTTAGTTCAACAGTCTGACATGCACGCAGCCAGTGGGTTATCATCTGTGCTCTGAGGACAGAAGATTAAAGGATTCAGCCATACTCATATACCAAAACAAAATCTAAATTACATTTCTGTCATCAAGGAGGTTCAATCCAGAACCTCAATAAAAGCTTAGTTCTTCAAGGAACTTAAATCTTTGTTTAGTTAGTACTGAATTTGTGTATTTTGTCCAAGCTACAGAAAAAATTAAAAATAAAAAAAAAAGCTACAGTTTACCCTGAAAAAGACCTCAAAGTAGTGATTGCACACTAACTTGTGGGTAACTAGATTTTAGAGTTGCTTTAATTTAACTAATAAAATATCTGCAGATAGCACCAAAATCGGAAATATTTTACTTGAGCTTTTAAATAGGAAACATGAGAAATGTAAAAGCTAAAACTTAGCAACATCACATGCTTTAACATTCGTTCCATGTACTGGTATTGCCACTTGCAGTGCTGTCTGAAAGAACCAGTCACAGCATAGCATTGTGCATCAATGCCACATAAATACAGTAGCAGCATGTTGTCATTTCTCTGTTGTTTACAACCAAGCAAGGTGAAATACTGAAAAAACAGTAAGAAAGGGGATGCTTATTGGGGCTGGAATATGTCATACGCACAGAGAGGTTTTCTGAGTCTCATCTCAAAATGATGATAACTAAGGTAATTCTGAGGAAAAAAAATATCATTTTGGACTTAAAACCTAATATAATCCAGTTCTTGTTGAAAAACCCCAGTTCCTAGCCTGCTCTTGCATAAATAAATAAGATAAATATCAGATGCCCTCTATTGGCCCTCTGTTTATGTTAGTTTCAGAAGTTATAAATTTCCCAAATTCCTTCTAGTCCTTGCTTTTGTTATAGTGAAGTTGCAGTTTCCTGCCTCTGTCAGAGAAATCCCACCACTTCAAAGAACAGAACCACATTCGGTTTGATGATATAGCTGTCAGCATGCGATCAGAGCACGGACAGGAGGAAGCTGAGCAGGCTGAGACAGAAAACTAGTGACTCCAGAAGAAAAAAAAATGGGTTAAGGGAGAAGATAAACATAACAAGAGCTTGTAGCAGGATTGAAGAATGAAAAAAACATGGATGCAAGTATGGACAATTTAATGCCCTCATTGTGAGGGGAAGGAGAGCACCTGGGATGCATGCACCCTAACTCCTTCAATCCCTTTTAGTTCAAGGAAACTTGTTAACAAGTCAGCCTATCCTCTGAAGATGCTCCTTTTCCTTTCAGATTAGCAGGTGACAGCTACAAAAACATCACAACTCTCTTTATAAGTTCCTAGCGTAGTTAGCAGGAAGCACATATTGTAAAACATTAGTTTTTTTGTTACACGTGAAGCTTTGCAAGTAGCTTTGGGAGGCAGGGAGATCAATACACCGTAGGAGAATATTTGCTCCCTGATTAGAGACAGCTCTTGGGGCTGTTTTCCACTGATACTTAGTTTGGTCCCTGGTACGCTTATCTAGGTTACATTCAGCACATAATCAAGCTTTGCAACACTCTCCTCTACTCAGAAACAGACCTGTAACTACCTCTGCAGGAATGGAAACACTGGTGTGGTCTTCTTGACTAAAGATTCCATATTGGACAGGCAATTTCTCTGTACTCTGCACTCACTGTGCAGACTACTAGGCAGCTTCAGGAAAAGACAAAAACAAAATGGAGAAGCATTTCATCATCTCTGTTTCTTACCTTCCCCTCAAATCTTGCTGTGGCTCCCAGTTGCACTCGGATATTCCGAGGAGGAAGAGTAAATGCTGGTGCTTCAGCAGGAACCGAGGGGCTGAGTGTCAGGGAGGTTTTGGATACTCGAGTAGATGTCACCAGTTTCACATCCCCCATGATGTGGACTGTAAAATAGAAACACAAAGAACTTATGAGGATGAATTATTTACAGTTGCAGCTAAGAATCAGAACAGAGGGAAATTGTTACATACATACATATATGTATATATGTGTATGTTACATACATATACACTGCTAAGAGCCTTGAGCCTAAAGTAACAAGTGCTACTTTCTGGGTGGGGAACTGAGACCCAGGAAGATTGTGTGCATTACAGTTGTTACAGGATCACAGCCTTGAACTGAACTCAGTTTGAACTCTCAAGTCCCAGGCCAGCTCCTTAACCAAGAAGTCATCCTTTACAACTGCATTAAATTGTAATAACTTATTTCAGGAGGATATTTTTGCAATGTGACTTTGATTTTCCTGGCCTGCAGTACACCAATATCAGTAAGTCTCAGAAGAGCCAGTGTTAAGTAAGTCTTATGAAATAAAGAGACCTCTGTTTGCACTGGAGTTAAGTTGCGAGTGGGAATGTGGAAAATCTGATTTTTCATACCATGCTTTCAAGATCTTAAGAAATATCTGGTATCTCCCTCCAAAGTACTGCTAGTACATAATACTTCTGCTGAAATTTCAAGCCTCCACTTTACTGCAAATACTTCTACAGCATGTACACTAGTAAAATAGCATCAAATTTTATGCTACAGAAACGTCATTTAAGAAATCTCATTACAGATACCTACTTCAGATATGACTGTTCTGCTATATACCTTATACTCCCCAATAGAAAACAAACAACAACCAAAATCCTAATGTAATTTTAAAGTGTAAAAACCTAGGTTATCCAGAAAAAAATAGTAGTAGTTCCTCTGAGTCCTGCACTATGCCACACAAAACCAAACTAAATGGCCTTACAAAGCAGGCTCTTAGATCTCCGCATTTGCAACTTCTTTAGCTAACAGCAGTGCCAATTCAGGAGTTATCCTTTTAAATCCTTGCTCAAAAGTTCTAACTTTTTGCTGAGTAAAGTGACCAAGAAAAGCATTTTTCAAAATTGACTGGACAATTTAGGAACATAAAGTTCATTTCTGACAGGACACATTGCCATGTATGTTTCTGAAAATCCAGTCTGAGAACAGCGATTTCATACAAGACACCTGACACACTCAGTAAATATAGAGTATGTCAATCTCAAGAAACAACTTATCAAAGCACCAGATGGTGATTTGTTCTAAAGTGAGGGAACCACAGAGCTCCAGAGGACAGACAGACAGATTGAAGGAAGTAAGGTGGGTTGTGGGGGGAGTAGAAGGAAAAGAATCAGATCCTAAACAACTAAAAGTCATTGGTACTGGTCAGGTTACATTTCTATTGCATGTTGGTGACCAACATGGCAAAAACTGTCAACAACTTGAAGCCTAATGTTATAATGACACTGTAACATATAAAGTAACAGCTAATCTTTTCCTTAAGGACATCTTGCATGGATTTATGCTTTTCCTAAATGGTGTCTAAATAAGATTGAATTTACCAAAGGATATTAGCTCAAATGAGTACAAGCAGTTTTCTAGCAACATAAGCCTCTAATCATCCACATTTAGCAGTCTGACTCTAATTAGCTGTGTATGCTGAAGATGCTTCTACTAGATAATTAGGATGTCTTTTTTTTTTTTTTTTTTTTTTTTTTTTTTCAGTTTAGAGGATGTTTTACAATTATTTTCCCAAAGAAATAAATAAATCCATGTGCAGCCTGGTGTTAATACAGAACTAGCATGTCCAAATACTTTAAGAAAATAGCGTTCTGAAGAACAAATCTTATTCCAGCTTAAATTCAATAGACAGGAAAAAATGCAGACACTTAAAAGCTATGGAACACACTTGACTTTTTTTTTTTTTTTTTTTTTTTTTAAATGTAAGGAGTTTTCTAGAATGATCCTATCCATAAAGTGTTTTTCTCAGTTTGCTGCTGAATAAGATTTCAAAGATGTTTCATGAACTCATAACATTTCATTTCATGTGCTGTGCACACCTAACTATGGTCTTAAAACAAAACCAAGTGTAACTGAAGTTCAATAAAAACACTGTGGCATTAAACATAAAAGAAAACTTTCATGCAAATGTTGGCTGGATGGGCAGTGATGTGGTTAGACAGCATTTCTAATCTGGATGTTTTTTATTCTTAATCCTTTCTAAAAAGCACATAAACCCATACAAATTCTCACAGTGTGCCCTCTAATCTTTGTAATACCAAAGCAGACTAATGTGTTTCAAGCATTTCTTTTACTGGGAACATATTTGTCACTCAGTACACATTTGTCACTCAGCTCACAAAAATAAACCCCCAAAAACAAACTCTGAGAATTCCATCTCATCTTTTTTCTCATCCACTTTTATATATAAGTGAACACTTACCATCAGCTTCCTACATAACCATTTAATTATACTAATTTCCTTTTAACGTGTCCTTCCTCTGATGCAGAAAAAAACGAGCTGCAAGAGGGCATGTGCGTAAGAGAGAGCGAGTGCGCACAAGTGAGAGGAAAGCAGAGCTTTCAGTCTTCCTGATAATTGTGACTCTCCACCTAAGCAGTTCATTTTCACTTGGTCCAGATATTCTGTTATTTTAGCCAGTCTGCCCTCAATAATCTCTGAACCATCTCTGAAATCTGGACAGAATCTTTTGAGCTCTTTAAATACAGGAGCAAAAGGCCAGCCCAGAGGCTGGAGCATTTGTCTGCTATTTGGGATCCTGGCTGAATTCCCTGCTCGCTGATGGGGCTGCCTGCATGACCTCAGGCAAGTCATTAAGCTTCTCTTTTGCCACAGTTCCCGATTAGTGAAGTGGATATTATTTTACTTCCTTACCATAGAAAAGTGCTGTAGTACAACTATAATAGAGGATGAGAGTCAGGCTACAGTCACAGGACCATATAAACAGTAAAGGTTTAAAAAAAAAAGGCAGAAAAATACTATGAAATTCCAGAAACATGGATAGCACATTTCTTTTTCCCTCCCCAGTGCAGTGAAGTTTTTGAAAAAAGTATGCATTTTGAAACACTAGGTAAATTTGATTCCCACACATAGATCACTGAAGTCAACAGTTTTTTTAGGGACTAAATGCCATCCATTATGCTTCAAAATGTTCAATATTTCAGAATTGACTTGACAGCTTCCTCTTTTCACACACCTCATTTCCTCTGCTACAGCTTGTTTCTTTACCACAAGGACTAACATGTGGTTACCATACATTTACACAAATTTGAACACACCCTCCACAGAATTACAGAAATGGTTTATTGCAGCCACCTCACTTGTGACTATCTTTTCACTCTTACCTTACCAGACCACACAAGGAAGCATCCTGCCTCTTGTCAGCGACCGGTACCCAAGAAACAGCATGCAGGGAGAATGATAAACCACAGGGAATCAGCATCTCAAATGACAAAGTCATTTGTGGATTTAGCAGAGAAGAAGAGGTTGAAGTGGGAACAGGAAGCAAAGAACTTGCAACCCTGCTAACTGTAGCCACACTGTAGGCAGCCTGTCCTTGTATCAGTTCTGATTTGACTAGTGTTCCTTCCTCCATTGCCTCATCCATCAATGACCATCTTGTTCTCACTGATTCTCTACTTAGCTAGCCTCTAGAAAAGCCGTTTCATCAAAAAACATCCTAGGTGTTTTCAACCCAGACCCCTAAACGTCCAACCAACATTTTTCCAGTAAAATTTAATAGCAGCTATTAGGTACATCAGTAGGGATGAGATGAGATGCCAAATCTTCTCATGCTACTCTGTGATCCAAAAATTTTGCAAGCTTAAGTTGAGGCAACGCCATGCATGTAAAATCCCGGGGTATGTTCCCACAAAGAGCATTTACATAACTGTCCTGCACAGTTCCTGGGAATTACAGGCCAACTTGTAATTTGTGCAAAAGCTTTGACTCTCTGAAGTGACAGCAAAAAATTTCCATGCTGAATTACCCTTTCATTTGGGACCATTATTTCAAAGACTTTCCCAGAAGTAAGCAAGTTCTTCAGATCCTATCGTTACAGTATCTTGAATTTCACACTCAGCACATCAACAATGAGCTTTTGCATCAAGCAAGACTCTTGCTTGCACATGGGAAAAAGGACACAGCAGGCTCAAACTGTTAAAGGTGTTCATTTTAACAAAATACTATTGCAGTCCCTACATGCCATTTCAGAAACAGTATTGGTTTATGTGACACAGAGCACTGAACTACTTTTACAAGATCAGAGTTAAAGTTAGACCTGTCTAATCAATAAATTTAGAGCTCTTTGTTTGCACGCCTGTTGTGGCATGGGCTGTACACTGAAATGATTTCCGTGGTAGGATTACCATGAGTGAAGAATTTCACTTCTCTGTGTAAGAGAATAATTCAATATTATATTAATTGATATTTATTTGCATATGGGTTTATTAGAGCATAAGAATTACGATTGTCAACCACTTTTATTTATATATACCATATAAGAAAAAAGAAAACACTTGTTTTTATCAATAAAGAAGAAAAATCATACCCTCCCTAACCTTCAGCTTGTGCTGCTTAGCAGAGAAATTGCTAGCAAGGACGTGCATTTCTTGCAGATAGTGCCAGTTGTAACCATTCCCCAACTTGCCTCAATTAACAGTGCCATTTAGGGTACCGAAACATCCCAGGCCCATTGAGATACAGATAACCCAACCTCGCCTACTGTCAGTAATCATGTTGTTGCAACAGATCACATCTAACAAGAGCCACAGTATCTGCTTTTGCACAATCACACTTTAATGGTTTATTGATATATTAAAGTAGCCACAGAGAGTATTTCAGGTACGAAGAACGGTATGGAAAACCATGTGAAGAGGGAAATAGATTAATTCCTTTAATAACATATATTTATCTTGATTACAGACATGCTACATTATTCAATTATTCTGTAACCACCGAGCATTAAAATTTAAGGAAAAAAAGATGTCCATTACAAAGCAGCTGGACATGCTATTTAGAAGAATGCAATGCATTTTAAGACTCAAAAACCTTGCACGTTTAATTTGAAACATCAGATTAAGGAGCAGTAAATCAAGAAACAATTTTTTTTTGCAGCTGTTATCTTAGAAAAAATATGAGTAACTAAATATGACATACATCAGGCAGGTTCAGTACAGCATCCATACCTAAGAATTATTTTATAGCAGAAAATTGAAGCCAGAGGGAAACACAGATGGCAAACGGGATGCAAGCTGGGCTTGTTTTTGCTGATTCCATAAAGGCTTCTTATAGAAACACATTGGAGAAGGTAATTTAATCTGGCTTCAAAACCCACTACAGTTGTAGTTTATGAACACCATTAAAAGAACAGGGAAAAAAAAAGATAAGACCTAAACAAAGGTTTTCAGTGTACTAAGCAGCAAGTCAAAATCAATAAAATTCCACTGGATCATTCTTAATACACACTATTTACCAAACTCAAACATCTCAGTCTTGGGAAGGTTGAGTAAAACAGCAAATTTAAATTTCATCATTGATGGCTGGTGTCATTTTCTTCCACTTGTGACAAAAGAGACCACTAGTCAGACTGGCAGTCCATGAATCCCCAGTGTACCTCTAATGTTCACAGCTTCAGGGCAGAGATAAGGGCAAAACTGAGATCGTTCTCTCTGGGGAACATGGCACTCTACTTAGAATTTAAGAAAAATCTCCTTTCACTGTTCAAGCTTGTGATTCCATTGAGAGTCTGTTTAAGAACATTTTGTCCTCAGTCTTCATGCTGTTCTTCGGATGTTTAGTCTCTACTCCACAATTGCTGGCCTACTATACGAGTTGGCCTTTCAGGGAGAAAAGTCAATTCACTCCCAAGTTCATTATATACACCTGCAGAATGTCATCACTTTCTGAAAACTTGAAACAACTGTAACCATTTTAGAGCTGGGACTAAAGCCAGTTTGTCATGTAGAGAGGTAACTCCTCCTCGCTCATCTACCCACAAAGACAAACCTGAGAGGAGACGATGGCAAATGAGAAACAATCTCACTTGAAAGTGGAGCGGGCAAGGGGTCCAAACCAGTAGAGCAACGCACTAGGGCAGGCACTGGCACTAAAGGTCCTGGGATGTAAGGGGAACCACAGCAAATATTACAGTTTTATGGAGACATTTTTATATACAGCTGAGTCGAGAGCCAGCAGCATGTTTCAAATAGTCTATGACACCCCTAAAGAGCGCAAAAACTCTCTCCACTGCTTGCCTAGAAGCACAACT
Organism: Tragopan temminckii; assembly: GCA_028571105.1. Taxonomy (NCBI): domain Eukaryota; kingdom Metazoa; phylum Chordata; class Aves; order Galliformes; family Phasianidae; genus Tragopan; species Tragopan temminckii. The sequence continues at coordinate 22,987,846 of JAOWBP010003503.1, forward strand.
TAGTATGTTTACAAAGGTACCTACAAAGAATTAAAAACCACAGTGGTAAAAAAAGTAAAGACGTTCAGACTTGAAGAACCGAATACGCAAAACATTATTTTATTAAGAATGAAAAATACTTCCTGTTTATTTTGGAAGGTAATTCCATTTTATTTGAGTGTATGGTTCAGCGAGGCTTCCAGGAAAGCTAACAAGTTTAACTTCAGATAAAGTTAGCATAGAGCAAGTTCTTTAGGGTCTGAATAGCAAGCTAGTTAGAGGAAAAAAAGGCAGAAGTCAAGAGGTTATTGATTTGCCTGGTTTTATACAACAGCGGTGGGTCAGAATTTGGGAAGCAAACATTTTGAGGTACTTTCAGCAACATTTCAAGATAGGCAATGTAAAGGAAACTAAGATTCCTTTCTCCTGATTATTAAGTTAAAAGAATATCTATAGCAAAAACATACTTCTGCAGTTTCTTAATGGTGGTAGAATGTTATGCTAAATCAGCAGTTTGTAGTGGAGTTTTTTTTGTTTTTTTTTGTTTTTTTTTTTTGTTTTTTAAACTAACTTCTTTTAGGTGGCACATTTTAAAGAGTAACTACAACATTAAGTTTCTTAGATGGTAATGCTGCAGGTAGTAAATGGCTGTTGCCCATTTCCAAGCTAGTAGGGTCATAAAGTTGCATGAAAGGTGAGTCATGGTAGATTTGCGGTTCATAGAACACAATGTTTAGCCTCTACATTTTGCTTTGTGATTTAGTTTCAAATATACTCAGAACTTTAAAAAAAAAAAAAAAAAGAAAGAAAGAAAGAAAAGAAAAGAAAAAAAAAGAAAAAGAGACCTAAGTCTGCCAAATTCTACACTGTTTGGGAAAATGAACACATGCACTCTACTGGCTGAGGTGTGTGAACCCCAGGGTAGCGTTGGAAAAAAAAATCTGTTGATTTCAGCCCAATATAGACCGTGAATAAACATCACTAAGCTTCAAATTATGCTGCAAATACTTAATACTAAAGGAATTAAGTTCTCTGTTTGAAAGAGCCACTGGTTCTTCATGCTGAGATACTCTGCACAAAGCCAGACTCTGTTCTACCTTCTATGAAGTCCTATTAATTGTCAGCATAAAACCTGGCCCATAAGATCTCCCACAAGTTTATTTTTTTCTGGAAACTGCAGTTTTCTTCATGTATGCAAGCCAGCACTCTCCAACAATCATTTTTTACACATCAGTCCTTGACAATATTTGGCACTGCAAAGCAAATAAAGACTGCCTTGCTGAAAAAATTAAAACCAAGACATGAGCTGAGTTATATAATGGCAATTATTTTTTTTTTTAATTAACAAAGAGATAGTTTTATTTCATAAAATAATCTAAGTTTCACACAGAACTTACTGCTGCAAAATGCTTCAGAAAGTCAGCCAGTTACAGGATTGATAAGTGTACTTCAGACTGCAGGAGAAATACTTCTACACGGTTGATAGCTCACACAGCTTAAGGATAAAGTGACATGTACTAGAGAGAATGAACGTCTGGCAGGTCCACATCACCTTCACCCCCACATTGACTATCAGGCACAGGACAGATTCCTGTGATCTTTTCCTTATCTCTATTCATAGAAAGAAAAGGAGTGGAAGCTTAGAGTGTGCCTTCCAAAGAAAGCTGTACCAGAGATTATGAAAAACTGAATGCAGTCCTTAGACGATGAAATGTGAACCCCTAAACACATCCTTTCTTTTCTCACTTCTGTCAAGAACATTTTAGAAATAATATAACCAAACAAGACCAACTCATAACACCGAAGCCACTCTAAGAGCCAATAAGGTTTCACATTCAACACTCATGCTGAAGTCAAAGCCTGAACCAGATAAGGAGGTTTTGAAAAGAGCAAACAAAACCGGTTGTATTTTTATAAATTCCTGTATGGAGAAATTCCTCAAAATGAACCTCACTAAGTAGAAAAGTTGAAGTGGTAACTGTATCAAAACACTTAACAGCTTGCAACAAAGAAAATGAAGAAAAATAAATTCTCCGTGGAAAATGGGAAATATGATGAGAAGTCATAAGCTGTTAATTACACCAGGAGAGATTTAATTCAGACGTTAGGCAAAGAGTATAAGTAAGAATTGAAGAAGACCTGAAAAAGATTGCTCAAAGAGTCTGTGAAGTCACTTCTGGAAGCCATACAGATACATGACAAGAACAGCACGTACAGTTGATTTGTCCTTGGACATGGGAAAGACTAAATGGACTTCTAAAGTCCCTTCCAATCCCATGACTCTATGATTCAGCTGACAATTGATATTAAAATTGGAATATAACATAGGACTTTCACACGCTGGGTCTAGGCTAGCAAGACAACTTGAAAAAAATCAGCTTATGAAAAACCACAACAGTATCAACATATAAATCATTAGCATTCCAAGGCTTACAAGAAGGCAGACAGAAGGAATTTGGTTTAATCTTACTTAAATGACAGTTTGCAAATCTCAGCTAAATGTCCAGTTCTGATAACAAGCAAATACAGCTTTGCTTTTTTTTTTTTTTTTTTTTGAGACTACAGAGTGGGATATGCAGACAAAGACACTGGTGCCTTTAAATACACTTCCTAATTGAAATATAAAGAAGTTGCCTTGTTACATTCAAACACCTTACTACTTAAAAAAGTTCTTTTTACATATTTGGGTCACTTATTTCTATATGTAAGTTTGACAGTTACAATAACTTACATGGATTACAACAGATCTATTCAACTTGGATTCCACAAATGCGCACAGTGCACGCTCTTGAATTTATCATCTTAAAAGCATCCATAGAAGAAGATTCATATGTGAAACAGTGGTTTGGAGCCCCTTCACAATTCTGTTGGGCTGCTATGAACAGAAGAGTTCAATGGATATATCAAATTTTACTCTATCAGAAGGAAAAAAAGTGGTATGAATAATAAAATCTTTCTATCAAGTTTACAAAGCACAGGTTTTCCCAGTCCCTCTAAAAGGTCTAAACAAGGTTTAACACTACAATATTCTGGTGAAGATATTCAACAGATGCTGGATTCCATCTGTCACATCAGCTGGTCTATCACATTGGGAGTAACTGACCTAAGCTCTCTCCTTATTAGCAGTGAATGATGGAAAGTAAATATTGTTTTGTGCCACTACCAGGCAAAAAATTATACCTGGCAAGGAGAGAACTGTGAAAAAAAGAAGATCTGAAATTTAAGAAAACAAACAAAAACAAAATAAACACAGGAATAAAATGGGGGAAAAAATCACAGGAGACAAGTCTAAGGATGCAGAGAAGCCCTGGGCTGGGAGAAGAGTTCAGTCACAGAAAAGAAGAAAAAAGAATATATGATGAAGATTGCTAAAGGCCAACCAATTTTCAGCTGAACAGGCAGTATGGCTGAGTGTTAATAATGTTCCATTTTTGAATTTCATGACACTTTCTTTGATTCTCTTTCCCCTCATAAGAACAGACAAATAATCCAAGAGTGACTGAGGTTCATACAAACTTATTTTGACAGACTTTCACGCACAAAGTCAGGTTGTAGAAGAATCATTCTTTCCCCTTATTTCTTTTTAAGCTTTGATGTTGCAAACTGTTTTGTATTCCATGCTCCTCCCACCCACTCACATAATCTGTCTAGTTGCCAGTCTAGGGCAATTTTCCTTCATGTAATATGCCAACAACTACTCTGAAAGTCAATACTGAAAGCAAGCAGGTCGGAAAGATGCCAGTTATCCAAGTGTTTACACAGATGTGAATAAAAATGTGAAATATTGATATTAGTAACAGAGAAATGCATTCTCACTTTTTAAAGATATAGCATTTAAGGAGATTTTTTGAAGATGACATGAAAAATGCAGAGTTTTCAAAAGTCACTAACACTTACCACATGATCTTTTTGGTATATCTCCTGCATATACAAAAAAAGTTCAAGATTTCTCTACTGCCTTCGATTCCCTTTTCTTGAAGGGATTTCTTCTTTAAAAATAGATTAAGAGAAACATCCCTTTCTTTCCCTTAAAGTAGCTTCCTAACCATCACACTGTGATACACATAATGAAATAGCGCACTGAAGCCCTAACCAAGATGGAAATTTGATCTCTCTTCGTCAGGTTAATTCTGACAATCAATATCAGCAAAGGAGACCAGAAGGCAGAACTGAGCCAGTTTTTGCCCTGTTCCTGGTCACACGTGTCATTCCAGAAGTAATTTATCTGAGGTGAGTAATAGACAAAACAATATTGTCTCACTTCAGTTTCAGCTAAGTCAGTAAAAAGACTGCCAGTATGGCATCTGAAGGGGGCCAGGCCCAAGGCAAGCTCTTCCTCACGAGCACTGCAGTTTCCAAAGAGCATTTTAGAACTGGACATGCTTTTAAACTTCGCAGAGAAGCTCTAAACCAGATGTGCCTTGGAGGATCATTTATCAATTAAGAAAATGACTAAGCTTGCAAAATAAGGACATCTTGAAAATAACTGTATGCCTCAGCTTTAGGTGTCTGGGAACAAAAAGTTCTTGATTAACTTGGAAAAACAAAATAAAAAGGAGAGGGAAATGTGAACTTTGATTAGTACTAATGGGTTTATAAAAGTTCAAAGAATTTTTTAAAATCTTGGGGAGGTTGACTAAGAAACTATCAATAAAATCCACACTGCTTTTCCCCATAAACACAGTCTGTTTTCCTGTATCAGGAACAACCAGAAAGTTACCCTAAGAAACCATCACACACAGCATCACACTGGAATCAGAGTTCTCACAAAACACAGAAATCCCCTTTCAGAAACACCCTCTAGTCTAGAAACCAGAGCTAAATGAGTAAAGGACAGAAAACTGCTTATTCCAGTGGACCTACTGGGAAGATGAAGTATAAGCACAATTCTAGGAAAGAACAGTTTTATCAGTCGTGCAAGATTATTTCATTTTCTTTAGAAGTTTTTAAAAGACAGGCAGTCATTTCTAATAAAAGACAGTTAAAAGGATATTCATATCCAGGACCAGTAAACAGAGAGTAGAAATCAGAGCGCTGAAAACTGCAAAGGTACATAAACAGAAAGTTCATTGGTCTTGCTGAGGAAATGCCTGGAATATTTGCACCTCATGTGATACATATCTGTGTCCGTTGATCTTGGAATGCTTAGGCTTGAGTTGCAAAAGATACCTCCAAAATCACATGCAAAGTGATTGATTGCTGAAAGAACTTTGTAAGCACAAACACTTAAAGAAATCAAACACCTAAGTACTCAATTATTTCTAGAAAAAAAGAAGAAAATGAATTAAAGGACTCAGAAGGAGGAATTAGTTTATTTTTAGTATCAAGTATAGTTTCTGAAGAATCTAACTGTGAAGAAGAGATAAAGATAAGGTAATTGAAAAGACCAGATGAATATACAGACTAGATACACGCATCACTGAACTCCAGATAAACAGAACAATATTTTGACAAGCCTCAGCATATCTCAATTTTAGTTACTACCTTCAGAGTCTGCAACACCGGAAGCTAAGATCTTTTTCTGTAGCATCACCTTGTGACAGAATTGAGTCTATTGGACTGTGTTGAAAAATTCATCTCCTGCTTTCTGAAGGATTTGTTTTTGTTCAGTTTTTGGGGTATTTCTTTTAATGTTGAGTTCCTTTTTTGGGGGTGTGGTGAGAGAGGATTTCTTTGTTTGTTTGGGAGAGTTTGTTTTGACAGTACAGAGATATATTCTACAGATACTACTACTCGTGATCAAAACAGTAAATGCTGAGCTTGTAGCGCACTAGCATATTTAAAATTGAAGGTAAAGCATAGAGGCTGGACAAGCACAGGTAAATATTGTTGGGTTGTTTTTTGTTTGTTTTTTGTTTTTTTTAATTGCTATTATCACATTTTCATAAGATAGGAGAATCTCTTAAGGTATGAAGCTAACTTTAGAGCTGGTTTATTTTCACAGTGTCACAGAAGTGAATCAGCATACATTGGCTGGGGATCTGGTAGCACAACCTTCTGTGAAAGCTTTGGCAGCTCACTGTAAACCCATTAATCATAAACTATGTGCTACTGTTCTGTGAGATCTGCAACCACAGTGACCTATCATTATTTATTCTATTTCTTATCTGGAAGGAAAAAGCAGCTTCCCAGAATCTGCCTTGGTAGGGCACAGGACGAAGGATTTCTGCCTCTGGAGCAACAGTCTCTTATTTAGAACAACTAAATTATCTGAAATGGCAGACAGAGCAGTTAGCAAGAGTTTTCTCCAGGTTAAATAACACAGTCCTGTTTTCAAGTAGTAGAGATATTTCAAAGCATCTTTTTCATTGCTTTAATAGATAATCCTTAGAGTAAATTCCACAGAAGATGAAATAATATGAATAGAGGACAGGGAGTCCTAGCTGCCAGACTGTGTTTCTGATCCTGATTCCCTCCCAGATTGTGATCTTCTTCTCCGCCATTCTCTTAATACATCTCCTGACTAGTACAAAAATGCTACTTGCATTTGAGATGGTTATGAGCTTTTATTTTTAAATGCATTTGAAAACTCTGGATCAAAGCCCTGCAGCAAAACAGTAGGGCTTGAGTCTTTGGTTTCTAATCAACTTTATTATTTGCACCATATGTGCCATTTGTGTCAACTTTGTACGACCAGGAATGACAACAGTTTATATGTAGGCATTCAGAAATAGAGGATGTCTATAGAAGATTGTATATAAGGATAAGATTGTACAAGGATGTGCATAAAAGGTTACAGAAATTATGCAGGTTGTCACAAGGTGCCCGTTGCAGCTTTGTGCTTTGTCGTTAAATCAAAGACCAAAATAAAGAGCAGGGTTTTTTTTTGTTGTTGTTTTTTTTTTTGTTTTTTTTTTTTTTTTTTTTTTTTTTTTAGAAAGTGATCAGAGGTAGCATTTCTGCTTATGTTTGGTTCTACAGCAAAAAATAAATAAAATCAGAATAATTCATGTAACAAGTAACAGTGAGACTTTTCCAGGACACTAGAAGACAACATTACACTATAAGATCAGCAGAGCATCAGTAATTTTAGTACACTCATACCATCATGAACACAAATTCCCTTCTTGAGAAGTACAGAAAAAAAAAGACAGAAGATTCACTGCTGCTCAATTTTCTATTTTAAAGTTTCTGCTACGGAATAACAGCAAGTAGCAATGACAAAATGCAGTAGAATTCCAAACAAGAATTGATTTGTTAGCGTAACAGACTGACAGACAGGAACAGCTTTTCCCAGCCCTGTTATCTCAGCCCATGAAATATCTGTAACAATTATTAACTGTTTTCTACAGAGGATCCTTTGCCTAAAAATCAGACACTGGATTTATTGGTGCTATGCATGAAAAGAGATCTGGCAAAACACTTGTGGTTAAACAATTTCCACAGGTTTTTGATATCATAATTAGAAATTATTAGAACAAACTCGAATTAAGAATAAAATTGCCCCATTTGAAAGTGTTTCTTATAAGTCTAAAACTTAAGCCAATTTCCTGAGGTTGGCAAACATCTCAGTTACCATTGCCATTCCTAATCACAGCAAGCTTTTCCTTCCAGAAGTGGCCTTTGTCTGCATTTGAAATCCAAGCTTAATGCAAACCCACATCAAGCAGAAACAGGGTAAAACAGATCCATGCTGAGCCTGTATGCGTGAAGCTGCAGATATTCTTGCTGCTCTAGTCACAATAATTGTCTTTCAGCTGAAAATCTACTGGTCTGATTCAGCAAATGACTACTTTGCTCCTGTGCCACACAAAGCCACAGGAAAATGAATCTACCCTTCTGCTAGGATTTTTTTCTTTTTTTTTTTTTTTAAACATATGTTAACTGGGTAACAACAGCACTGAATCTTCGAAGCTTGTAAAATGAATTAAGCAGACAAATGCAGTGTATTTGTTTTCAGTTCAACAGGAGGTTCTTATATTAAACACATATGAAGGAAGAGACATGCTAAATTGAACTAGCCTAAAGGCTCAAAGCAATATTAATTCCACTTGCATTCTACCATGTGGATACAATGATCAAAGGGGTTTGGAAGCGAAAAGGGAATAATGGAAATATCAACACTCAGCAATACTCCATTGCCTCAGGACAGCGCAGGACGCTAACAGATGTCAGGGAGCAGCAGGGCTATCTCTTCTCACATGAACAGAGGACGGGAACTACAGGCGCACTGGATTTTCATGCACCAGCCTTAAGTCTTCAAGAGGCTGTTATGAAAAAGTGCTAATTTCACTTCTACCCATCTCCTTTATAAACTTAGAAACATTTTATATGAAGCACCACTTGTGATGGCTGACAGAGTTCCTCTTACCATGAGTTTGAAGGGATAAGAGAAGAGAGCCAAAGCACATTTACAGCAAGTGAAAATTAGCAGATAAGATTTTGAAGAGGCCAGGGGAAGATCTATTGAGCAGGCAGGTGCTTATTTGCCAAGAGCACTTGACACAGAATCACAGAATGGCTTGGGCTGGAAGGGACCATAAAGACCTTCCAAGTTCCACCCCCTGCCACAAGCAAGGTTGCCACCCACCAGATCAGACTGCCCAAGATTCTATCCAACCTGACTTTGAGCACCTCCAGGGATGGGGCACCCATGATTTGTTTTTGTTCAAGTTCTCTTTGCCTTTCTGCCACTGACTTTAAAAAAGCACTAATGATAACTTTTCCAACGCATTGCCTGTATTTTAAGAATATTTAAAATTTTATTTGGGTAGCTCCTGTGGTACCTCATAGATTTCCAGACACGAGAAAAGGATTTTTCTGGGCTCTTTTTTTGCCAGATTTTCCCTATGCTATGTGTTTTAACTTCTACTTTCTTTAGATTCAATTGCTGCCCATAATTTAACCACTCTCCTACAGTGCTATTACACCTGCTGCATGGAAGAATCAAGTGACTTGAGCCCAAGAGGTCTGTCAAAGGCAAACCCTACACATCAGTAAAATAACTGTCAGATGCCCTTATCACTCCAACAAGACAAAGCCTGCTAATGTGCAAAATAAACTAGCAAGAGAACAGTTTCTAAACAGAGATAACCCCTGAAGGTTCGAGTCAGCTCCTTGTTATGAGAATGATCAAAGCCATTTTAGACAGTAGCAGAATTTGTTGACTTCAGTCTGGCCCTGTAGTGATCCTGTATGTAGGAGGTGATCCCACGAGGAGGGATTCACAGCTTTGCTAGTGCATCAGACTCCATGACTTTCTCTCTCATTTTTAGTGCAATACTTATTTTGGGTATATACATCTACATCCCCACATCACACAGTTAAAAAATAAAATTGCTGCTGTTGACAGCTCTATACCAATGCAACTCCAGCTTTAAAATCATGAGAAACCATTGACTCAGCTAAAGAACCACTCAGTACATTAGATACTTCTACAAGGTAGAGACAAAAGGAGATAAGGAACACTGAACTATGAAGTTTCTTCAAAATACCAATGGAGTCACTTTGATTTACCCTCACTCAGTATAACTGCTATTTTGTTTCATGCTGAAAAAGCAGTTTTGTCACTATAATGCAAATTAGATTTAGGAAGTCAAAGAAATCAGGATTTTCCAGCTGTAGAAGGTTCAAAATCTCTGCACTTGGTCCTGTGGGGATTTTCAGTGGGTTGGCTCTGTAGTGGAAGTACTGCAGCATCAACAAGCAGCGAGAACAGATTAAGCAATACCTGATTACGACCAGTTCTTGCCAGCTCAACTTCTCACTAATACCAAAGCTTGGTAAAAACATACTAAATAAAAACCTAATGGCTTTAAATACTGGAAAAATATACTAGTCTGAGATGAACTTCCAAACAATCCAAATCCAAACAAATTATCATCTTCTGTTCCCGTGAATTTTGGCTGCTTCAGCTATATTCGTTTTCCTTCTTTATGCCTGCAATGACATCACCCAATAATGGGGAAAATGGAAATTCCTTGCAAGATTAATTCACTGCCCTTTAAAGGGCTGAAGATCCACACTGTACTGAATAAATTAATTTATGGGAACAGGGCTACTTGCCTTCAAGAGTTTTGTACAGATGCTGTTTAGAGATCCAGACACACACACGAACACTGGAAAATGCAGTAATCAAAAATGCAATCAATGACAAATGCAAAGAAGTAGACTGTAACTTTTAGCCAGAAGAGGAAGAGAAAGAACCTCAAACCTTGCAGTATTTTGAAAGCTGAAAAGGTTACACAATTTGCAAAACTGTTTTAATCTATACTTTTCATGTTTAATACCCATATGTGGTTCATTGCTTCTCTTTCTGTAGACTTCTTATGATAGTCTTGCTTATCTAAAATGCCTCAGGTATTTCTGAATCCACTCGAGAAGCAGACATTCACAAGAGGGGACTGGAAGAATTACAGCGACTACATCAGCTGTTTGAAAAAGTATAGGTTCTTGAACATAGCCTCTGAAATATTGTTACTGTCGGTTTTTTTGCACTTAAGGGATCTTTACAAGGAGATGAGAGGGAAAGCAAAGTCCAATCATAAAGTATACTGAACTTCCCTCCAGTCCCCTACGCATGGGGCATTACAGGAGTAACAAAATGCCTGCAGCTCTCCCCAAAGCTCCCCTAGCTGTGTACAGGGGTCACAGCTCACGCAGATATGGGGAGCAGCGGAATGTAATATGAAGAAAAATATTTGTTGATCTGTCTTAATAATGATGATGTTATGGGTATATAACTGAAATCACAATTGTTTAAACAGGCAGCAGGAAAACGTATTACTGACATACACAGGAGGTGTTGCCATTTATTAGAAATAGAAGACTGCCTAAAGAAAGTCACAATAATCAGCCTAATCTTTGCTGATTGATCTTCAGACTCTTAGTACAACTGACCTGTGAACATATGATACACAGCAAAATTTATCTAATCTTTCCCAGATAAGAACTGCCTTGGAGATTTCCAGATCTACATGCTGGCTCAGGCAAGAGGAGTTACCTGTTACTTCATGGTGGCTATTGTTTAACTACTACAATGAAATCCCAGTATGAAATCTATTCGTCCTATATTCGTATCTGTAGGCACCTTCATAAATATATCTGCTGGCTCAGGAAGTAGTGTAACACAAGATAGAAATGTTTATCGTTGGAGAAAACAAACAAGCAAAAAAGGCACTGAAATAGAGTTCATTTGTATAGGGATCATGTCTAAAGTTTGCAAGACAGCACACACTGTTTGTCAGAGTACTCACACAGGATCTTGATAGTCTACCCAATAATGATCCTGGATGATTAATGACTATCCAATTCATGACTCATCTTTGACAACTCCTTTTGAAAGGGATACTGGCATCTGTATTAAGTGTAACTTCTGCAGTGCCCTCTTTGTAGCTGAGAATCTGAACATCTAATTTTTATAGAGAAAGAATCATAAATAACATGGATGATGCAGGTATCAACATGCTACTCTGGGCTTCATTTTTTTGAGCAGTCATTTGTACAAGATAACCTCTACAAATCAACCTGCCCAATGTTGTGCCATTAGACACGTGCCATATTCCATGACCTCTTCCCTCTTGGTATTTCCAAGAGACATCCGTAAAATCTGCAAGAGGGAGGTGTGGAGGCAGGCAGACCATAGAGAGCAATATTTCTCACCCGTGCTAGCACAGACCAATTTTTCCCTTGGTATTGGAAATACCGTGCCAGTAGTCTAGAAAATTTATCTTAATAAAGCTTGATTGCTTTTCAGCATTTTCTCTGAAACTCAGATCAATACATTCTAATTGGATACTGGATAGACTTATCTTTACCTGGCACAGTGGCAACTCTCTGCAAGAGATTTCAAATGACTTTGTTGTATTTGTGCAATACTATGTGTTTTCACTATCAGTAGCGGACTCCCCAGACAGACTGAGGATGAAGTGAATTTATTTCTCCTTTGTTTGACTTCGTGTATGAGCTGAGAAGTGAGACATTCTTGAAGGCTGCCAGATTCTCCATGGCCCTCACAGAAGGAGACAGAGGCCTGCCTGTGGCTGATACACCTAATAATAACACCACCCAGCTGCTCATTGTGGCTCTCTTTAATCAAATTAGTTTCTCTCTTTTTTTTTTGATTTATTTTGAAGTCACAGTCACAGTGACCAAAATAACCCAAATCACCTTCATTAAAGCTTGAATTTTCGTTAAGTCTCTCTGTTTCATGCACAAACACGTGAGCTTTGCTTGCTTCTACTGCCACAAATCACACCCTTGAGCGCGCTCACTCACTAATAAAATTTTTGGCCAAAGTGAGTTCTCAAAAACCACAGAAGCAGCATTAGAGCACAAAAGTGTGTCCTGCTCATGTGCTGCACGCTCAAGCCTTACCCTAATTTATCTGTCCTAGCTTTACTATACAAACAAACGGAGATTTAAGTCTTTGTTTGGTCTTTGACTCCTCACCCCAATTTATAGGAAGACAGCCAGACGTAACTCAGAAGTTAAAGCAAAGTGGCAATAATGAAGAGCTCTGAAAATCAAGCAGGCTCTAAAAAGGCTTTCCATTAGCACCAGTTATAAGGAGTTTTTTTGGCAGATATCTGTCCTCCAAAAATAAGACCACGCTAATTGTCTTCCTAATCGGTCTTAAGATAGACTATAAACAGGACCACAAGCTGGAAGCTCAAGTTGAAGTCAAACTGGCAACTGAGAAATCTTACTGAGTTCAAAGTCAAAAGAGATTACTCCAATCAATTTTGTATGAGTTTTGCAGGATGCTGCCCAAAGAAATCATAGAAGAATTTCTCCACTTACTTAAGGTCTCTTAGAGAAGATATCCAGTCATTCTAAGATGGCTTTAAAGACAAATTATTATTATTTTAAAGGCGGTTCAGTATTTTAGCATTGCAGATCTAACAGCAATAAGGCTCTTCTTCGGCTCAGCTTCTAAGGCTCAGCTTCAAACCTCCAGTTGTACCATCAATCACCTCTTATCCAGATAGGCACAGTTATAACCAGTTGAAGTCAAGTTTTAACCTTTCGAAAAGCTACATGGACCAGCTTCTTTTGTCTCTGGTTTCAAGGCATTTTTCCAGACAATGACTCACTCTTATCTCTTTCCTGAATCCTTTCCAGTTTCAGACTCTTTCATAAAGTATGCCTGCTAATATTGGATGTAGCAAGTGTATAATAGCCCCTGAAAAGTAATGCCTCACCTCTGCTTCTCCTTGATGGGTTTTTTCCTCCTCTACTTCTCAGTAATCAGACCTCTTGTCTACAGTGTCACCCTTACTTCTTTGTTTCTCCAGCACTAGCCCCCAAACCTTTCCAAAGCTATTCTTGTCATGCTTTGTGCTTTTTCCTATCTTATGTGACCCACACTCTGCTCCCATGTTTGTGGTCTAACAAGTGACTGTATTAGCATAAACCTGCTTTGTGATAAGATCCAGATAAGAACAGGTTATAAGTCTGCTCTCCTTACATTATTGGTGTTGAGAAACAAACAAAAGTCTCCACACAAAACTATAGAAACAAGGAAAACAAAAAGGAAAGTAACTCTGCCCTACTGAGGCTTGTGTGGTGTCAGCAAGTCTTTACAGTTAACCGCTCACCTAGGAACAGAACACAGCATACTGCAGTCAAGGTGCTTCTGACACAAGGGAGTTTCCCATAAGATTTCAGTTGAAACAAAGCTTACAAGAGGGTAATGTTTCTGTACTTGTACAAGAACACTAATCCAAAACTCAGTGGGGATAAAAATAAGTGTTCAACTTGATCCATTGGCTCTCAGAAGCTGAAACTGGGTTTTTACTGGGATATTCATAAGCGAAGAAAGTTCACCTCTACTGCAACTGATGCCAGTGATGGATTTACTTTGAGCATTTAGACTGTTAATCACATTAGTCCAACTGATAGAAAAAACATCCCTAGAGACATTGCTGCTTTCCCATCTAGAAATACTAGGAAACAGACACTGAATGATTTAAGGAATGATTTTCCATACATGCTATTTACCCAAATCTTCCATTGCTTCATCCTAATGACAGTCAGACAGGTAGCAAATATCATAAATCAGAAAATTGCAATAGAAAAAAAAAAGAGCAAGGACTTTGCTAGAGCTGTTTTCTACTGAAAAGCTCATAAATGGGAACTTTTTTGGCATCTTTGTTGGAGCTAAATTGGCAGAGTAAAATGGAAAGCAATTCAGTATCTCATTACTGCCTGTACTATCGTTAGCTAGAAACTTCGGAAAAATAGGCCCCTTTCCCCTTAGATCCAGTTGCTGTATAGTGTCTGGCTTTCTCTTCTCTTCTCCTTAGGATGGGTGATATCTGCACAGAAATGCTCTTTATAAGGTTTCACCTTCTGCTTCTTAATTTCCCACCTGACATCTTGTGTTATCACAGGCATTTCCTAATTAAAAATTACAATGTTAGCAAAAGATTGATCAAATCCATGACACAAACAAATAATCAAGTGTTCCCAATTTAATTTCACTTCAATTCTATGTAGTTCTTATTTTCATTAATTAGGTAAATACGGATAAATTTAGTATTCTGAAAGAGGATTTCAAATTGGTAGACAAAAATAGTAAAAGATACCCAATCTTCATTTGAATCCAAACAAGATCCAGTTTTCAGATGGGCAATGAACACTGGAAAGAGGCAAAATGTGCAAGAAAAATGCAACTTTCATATCAGGAGTCTTTAGCAATAGAGCATGACAGGAAAAGAGATCGAAAACCATGATGCATGCTTGACTGCAGTGGATTTCTAAATACCTGTGTTGATTAAGGAGACATAACAGCTCCTTTAATAGAATGAGAAAGGTGATCTTACATTATCATAAGCCTAATCAGGGCAGTACAATATCCTACAGACTTATCCAGGCCAGTTCAAAGCTAAAATAGCATGTTAATCCACTGGACCAATTAACACTCTTGAAACCTAAGCTAATTTTTTTTTTTTCAGGTGTGTCTTTGTGTAAGAGGTACACATACAGCAAGATAAACTGTGCAATTTCAACAGTTTTCCTTGATTTAATAGCTTAAGCAATGCAGTTTCCATTTAGGTGCAACAGAAAGCTGAATTCTGTCATTGCACTGCTTTGAATCTGACACTGGAAAGGCAACACAATCTAGCAGGCAGAACAGTCACATAGCAGGAATTCAAACATCTACTGCTATTTCTGGATACAAACATTTCATTTTTCTCTTTCTTTTATCTTTATAATGAATTTCAATACACAGATCAAAGAATCATTGTGCTGGTACAGGCCTAGCACAATAGCATCACAAACAGTCTTTTTTCAGTGCAACAGAAAGTACTACATCTTTTGTTCCCAGATTCTCACAGTAGGGTGGGGCCCTGCCTCACACTTAAAGAGGTCTGGAAAATGGAATACAATATCCAGATTAACACAGTGGGAAAACAAAAGCTTAAATCAGCCATACAGCACAAAGAACCACAGTCCCTTTGCAAGTCCAGTCTTCAACTACTCATTTCACAGCTAAAGCTGGAAATTATCTCCCCCACTATCCTCATGTCTCACTAATAAAAAGACTGATTTCTCTTAAGTTCACATAAACTCAAAAGGCACATTTGTTACAATTGTACCATATAAGTTCAGACAAAATTATCTCCAGTCAGATTGGGTTCTTCAAACACAGTGAGATCAAACAGCTCACAAAATCCTTTGATGGAAATTTAATTCTTTAAAAATATGCACAAGGTAATTGAAAACACATTTTATGATATTTTAGATTATAAACAGTAGATCTCTGGCTGAGTTGAACAAATAGCATTAAGTCTTTTTCTTCCTTCTGAAAAACCACCACAGTGCTTGGCAGCTTGAGCATTGATGCGTCTTCCGCACCCAGCACAAGGAAACCAGTATTTATAATGAGGAGATTGTGTAAGGATGCAAATTGCACTCCAACAAATAAAACTGTTTGTAAATATCAGTTGTTACTCATTCAAAACCATTTTGTAATATTAGCAACTTCTTCTAAGCAAAAGGCCTGGATTTATTACCTTTTTTCCCCTCCCTTCCTTTCCTCCTCTTTTCCTTGCACAAATCCTCAGGAAGAGCAAACACAAGCATTGCTTGCTCACAACTTCCAGTCTTACCCTCAATCCTATGCACCCCAAAATGCAGAGATACTGAAATCATTAGATAAAGATTCAGAGTACAAAAACCAATCCGAGCTTTTCTCACTTGTTATTAAACTTCTTTGTCTTTGGCAATACTGCAAAACAACTGGTGGAAATTCCTATGGATGCTTTATATAAGCAGCAGTTGCAGAGGGAGCCACACTGCCTTATTCATTACACACACACACCCCAAGACCTACTCCATCCTATCACTCATGCTTTGTGCACTTGCTGTATGAAAAAGGAAGCTCTGGGCAGCAAACACTACAGGCAGTTCAAAGTTTTAGTATTTCATGCTAGCACGCAACTATAACTTTGTTTCAATTTGCACAAAGAAGAGCCTTGCCTTAGGTGTCAGAGATACCGCCTCTAAGAACTGGAGGACAGAAGTTTATTTGCATTCCCTTAAAAAGGGGGTATATCAAGAGAATGGTGTGAGAGTCAATGAAGAATTTCTGGCAAAGCAATTCAAGAAAACAGTTCCTTTGGCACAGCTAGAGCATTTCATGGGAAAATACAGGTCAGTCTGAAGGGGTTTGTTCCAATCAAAGATAGAAGGTGCAAAATCAGCCTCAAGACTGAGCCCACAGACATTCAGATACGGGGCGGGGAGAACACAATGATTCAGATTCCACCTGGTGCTTGCACCAGGTGTGATTCTTAGTGCTAGGGGAATGTGTACTTAAAAGCTCTTTATGCAGCATCACTATATGCATCTGTGTTTCCCCTTTCTCTTGTCCTTGAAAGAGGCAGGGAAAATCCAGGACTTTGAGTTTCCTACTGTGGGCAGAGCTACAGGAAAAACCTACATGTTCGACACATCAAGCCTGATTTCAGTGTGTATTGCTTTTTGTCATCTATCACGTTTTTGATGGGCTGTAGAACTACCCTCAGTGCCTACAATTCCTTCTCAAACTAGAAATTCAAATTCCTCAGTCCCAAAAATCAATCAGATGTGTTTTTCATTTTCACAGTTGACATTTCACTTCTGCTTGTTCTTGGGTCAGTAGCCCTTGAAAAAGAACATTTTACTCCTGAGTTGGAGCAATGCAGACCAAGGAAGGGGTGAAAAGAAGACCAAGACCGATGTAGCCTTTTTCTAAGGTAAGAGGCACCTTGTTGCCTGCTTTAGCTTCCTCACTGCTTGAGACAAAAAATGAAAGAGCAAAGATGTTTAGTAAAACAATAGTACTCACCAACTCATTCGCTGCTTCCCCTTCTGCCTGCTTACATTGACAAATGCCTTTTCATTGTGCAGAGGTTAAAAGAGAAGCCCTTACTTTATGGAAAGTGGCTCCCTACCTCAGAAGAAGCTAGTCGCGTTTAAGCTAAGATTTCCCAGTTTGTTGATTCTGCTGGAACATGCATCATGATTGAGAAATGTATGAATTTTAAACAGTAGGGTAGCATCCACACTTTAAACTACTGCCTTTGCTTTCCTTTAGTCACTGGAAGAACGTGCTGCCCTTTGTGCAACAGGAAAAACTAGTAACTGTGTGAAGTCCAAAAGGCTCCACTCCTCCATAACACATTTTAAGGGATTCTTCATCATATCTGAAGATTTGAAAAATGAAATAACATAAAAAGACAGCGTGATTTAACAATAAAACAGGCTTTCAAATGAGAGCACTCTGTAGCACTGCAGGAGTTACAATTCATTACATAAAGAGACATCTGTACATAGGTAAATCCTAGCAAATCAGTGGTAAGGCAAAATCGAATGGGATGCTTTTGTTCCACAGCACTCACCCTGGGTGAAGTGAAAGTACAGGAAAATGAAGTCTTTCCTTCTCCCAACTAAAGATAGAACAATGCAGATCCCAGGGCAGCATTGACTTGTTAAACAGTTTCTTCTGACTCTATTTTAAACGTCTAAAGACTTTGAAGTGGAGTTGTAAACTCAATTGATTTCAAACAAAAGGCTAATGTAATCCACTTTCAGCATCAGTACCATGCTGGCAGTGAATGCATCCTATTCGGTAATAGAAATTACATATTAGGGCTTAAAGCAATTCATTTCAGTGTTTTCAAGACACTTAAGAGGCTGAATAGGAATGATCTTGGCTGAATTCAGCCTTAGGGAAACAAAGCCAATCTCTGGACTTGTTTCACTGGGGAGACAGTAAGGCCTCCAGGAACACTGGCACTACTATCTGACACACTCATGTGCCCTCCTTGTCCCAGGCTGCTTTTCAGGTATTACAGTTTTATATGTGAATTGTTACACTCAGTCTTGAAGCACAGTCCTGAATGAGGATGGATTCACAGCTTTGCTAGTGGATCAGCAGGATCAATTAGGGCAGTAGTAGACACTGCACCGGCTAGATACTGGCTGGAAATACTGGAAAATGAATGGAGACTTTGGGATACAATGCACACCTTAAGAATTTTAATAACAGTTACAAGTTATGAAAACAAACCAGACTAGGAGTTGGTGGCAACAGGACCAGAAGCATAATGGAAAAAGATCTAGGAGGGATTCGATTGGAAGGGAAAGACTGAATGAAAGTACCAATTGTAAAGAGCCTAAGAAAAGCAGGAACATGTGGAACGTAGAGCACGTCAAAGATTTTAAACCTTTCCAACAAGTTTCACAGCATTTGGCCCCTTACTTTGGAAAGTACACATGATACACCAGGGAAAGTTAAGATTGAAGGAAGAGAATGAAACTAGGGAGATTTAAGATAGCTCTAACACAGCTGTACAGAAGATGAAAACTGCAGTACTTTTGTCACTGTTTTTTAGAGTTTCTAAACAAAAAGCAGGACGTGTTAACAAACCCACTGAGTCAGGATGGAAAAGCCTGCAGCATAATTTTTAAAGGTCAGTGCTTAGAGCAACGGGCACCCAGAACATTTTAAACCCTGAAATGGTTCAAGCCTAGTGGGATAACTGCAGGCCTGTTTGAGGCCAGTGAAGTGAACTAGTATCAAGTCATTCAGCAGAAGTATTCTAGATTAACTCTGCAATTTGAACTCCCAAACTCCTTGGCAAAAATGTACTGTATCAATGTCCAAATGGACCAGGAGAATCTGCTTTAAGAAGCTTCTGTAAGGAGAGGACAGCCTGAGAGAGCTTTGCTATAACTATAAACATTGAAATTAGTATTCCCTTATTAATAACAGCTTCCAAGGTTTATCAGCTCCTGGCTTCTACAGAACTGACTTCCACGCTAATCCAAGAGATGTTCCTGGATAACCTAGCCACAACAGATGTCTTGGAACATTTTACACTTACTTTTCTACTTTATTAGCACTTAAATCCAGACTGCAGTGCTTTGAGGCTTGAGGTCCTCTTTCCAAACTATTACTCTGAAATCCTTTAACTTCAGAAGCTGGACTAAATGTGTCCTTCCAACTCGGAATATTCTATGATTCTAACTATGGAACAATTTGAAAATATTAATCTAATCAGAGCAATTAAGTCTTTTTGATATGGACAAAGAAAAAAGGAGATTTGCAGCTGTATCTCAGCCTCTCAGGATGGTTATTCAATCAGCTGGAACTTCCTTAAAATAAAAACTCATACAGTAAAATTCTTGCGTGTTCCCTAACTCAGATGAACACAGAGCTGCTTTTAAAAACACGTCAGTTCTCCAGAGCTGGACTACATATCTCCAGCACTCATGTCTCCAAACTAATCTTTTCATGCTAAATGAAAAATACAAATTTACTTATGTCAGTAACAAAACACAGCGTACACTTCCCTATCTCAAAAAAAAAAAAAAAAAATCTACCTATCAGGTAGGAAGCATACTTGATCTCATCCCTCTCAGCCTAGATAGGCACCATTCCTAATTCCAGGGAGAACATAAAAGTTTACACATACTAAGGGCATAGAAAAGTTCAGTGAGCATGACACTGCCAGTATGCAAGCGCATGACTAACTCCAGTTTAAATGTTATGACAAAAGTCTATTTTTCTCTCTTTATTCACTTCATACTTTCCATTGCTTACCACTGCTCTACTATAAGTAATATTATTTTTAACTGAGCAAACTTGTGCTGCACAGATCCTCAGAAGCCAAGTGTTTCTTAATCTCTCCATGTGCTGTCAGAAGCCTGTCCAACACAGTACATCTCACCTTCATTACATGCCTGCCCATTTTTTAGCTGCTCTGATGCACAGTGAAACAGTTAAGTTTCACCTTTCAAGTTGTATCAATGCCATTTGAATTAACCATCCATTGAATGAATGAGAGGAATTCACACCTCAAGGCTTGTTGTTGCAGGCTGCCTGCCAGCTCAGGTGGCCATGGCTGCACTGCTATGATGCGGTCACACTTCAGAAGTTTTCTTTGCAACTACTGCAGCTTGAGACTCAGTTTGAAATCTTTTGGTTGTGGAAAACAGAGTATTACTATTGTATTTATCTAACCCCCAACGTTTAGCTAGTTCTTTTTAAATAAATGAAGCAAGCTTCTTTAAAAGTACTGTGCTTAAGGCATGGTTGTTTTCCCTCTGGACAGCTTTCTCAACAAGACACCCTTCTCAAAAAGGCATCAAAACCTCCACAGCTCCCTGAAGACGGGTGACACGCCTTGGGTTGCTTACATTCACACAGTACACAAACTATATTTTAATATGCATTGCTGGAGAAGAAAGTAGTCACCTCTGCACCCTTGGAGGAGTGTGAAAGCTGGAATACTGCATAAATCACAGGAATAGGCAGTGGGCCAGTTACCAGAAAGGAAAGCAATTCTCATTCCTCAGTACTTGCTGGTTTCCTATTGATTGTAGTGGGAAAATTCCAAGTTCTCACTCCCAGTCTCTGGGACAGCAGCAAAAATATACACACTTTCTGAACACACCACTGCAGAGGTTAAGGAACCAATGTGAGCTTTGCTGCTCTGGCTCACACATCACTGTGACACTGGCACTGACCTCAGCTTCTCTTGCAGCAGTTGGAGGATTAAACAAGAAAAATCCTTAGCAACAAAATCCCACGTACATTTTACCCATGTGAAATACATTTGTCTGTCTCCATTTTCAAAGGAGATTAATAGAACAAACTAGCTTACAGTATCTCTTCCCTCAGCAACTCACAAGCATGAAGCGGAGTGCACGCTTTCATCCTTTCTTTGACAGAGGTAGGAAATATTCCTCACCCATCATTTCAAGGGAGAAATAATCATAACCAAGAATGGACAAACAGGAAGGCTAGGGGCTGAAAAGAAGTTTGGGCCTCAATTAGGAAAAGAACAGCTAAGTTACTTAGATAACAATTGTTAACAACTCCAATAAATAGAAGCTGATATAAAGCAAAGGCTTCCAAGACAAAGAGTGAAGAAACAAGCATACATAGGCTGCAGAAAAAGACAAAACTGAATGTGGATTAGCACTTTGCAAGCAGTTTCTCTGATAAAATCCTTGGTGTTACACTGAGCAGGTAATTCAGACAAGTTCCTGGATGATGCTGTAACAGACATTGCTATGCCTTCTCTGTATGCCTGGATATATGAACGAAAGTAGAATAAACATGAAGTTTGATTATTAGACGAAATGCTACTAAAGCATCTTGTCAGCACATGGAGTCAGACAGCTAGAGATATCGAAAAGAAAGCCATAAAAATGCCCCAATATCTCATTCTTGTGCATATCCTATCTCCAGTGACCATCAGTAGCATATTCCTTGGAAAAGAACACAAAGCCAGAGTAATCTCACAGCAGTTCTTTCCTAAATACATCCTTCTGGCAATCAGCGGTTTACGGACTTAAGAAGCCAGACCATCATATTACATATAGTTCCTGAGTTTAGCCTCCATGAATTTAACCTTTTCCTGAACCCATCTTGGCCTCCATGACATTTTATTGTGGTGAGTTACACAATCAATTGCACATGCCTTGCATTAAAATAATTAAATAAAACAAGACTTTCATTTTAAACTTATTGCCTGAGTTCTCCTGACTTCTTCCTTTTCTTTATTCAAGTGAGGCTATGAGTTACTACTCCTTGTTCATCTTCTCCATATAGATCTCTGCATTTATGATATCCTCAGCCTGACTGAAATCTTTTTAGGGTAAAGAGTTTCAGTTTTACTCTCTGGTCCTATGGATATCATTCCATACTTCTGATTTTTCTGCCCACCTCTGAAATCTTTACGGTTCTATCATGCTCTTTGGAATTATGGTCTGAGCCACAGATATGAATTCTGATAATGC
>JAOWBP010003503.1:23013497-23036852 GCA_028571105.1 Tragopan temminckii
TGATTTGACAGTGCTTTTTGAAGAATAAAGCAACTACATTCATATTGCAGGTTTTTTTCTGATAGGGCTTGGACAATATCACAGGTGTTAATTTCCAGTACTTACTAAGTAAACAAACCAGTGGTGTCTTACTTTCAATTTCCCAGCCATTTTCTTGTGATGCAAAAAAGCTTTTTAAAAAAAGTAATTATTTTTGCTGTTTATTTGCTAACTTCAGAATAGTTAAAGCACTTTATTCTCTCAACTTATTTTGCAACTACTCTTACTGTCTGGCAAGGCAATCCTGTAAGCACATACAGAATCATCATAGAATCATACAATGGCCTGGGTTGAAAAGGACCACAATGATCAACGAATTTCAACCCCCCTGCTATGTGCAGGGTCACCAACTACCAGACCAGGCTGCCCAAAGCCACATCCAGCCTGGCCTTGAATGTTTCCAGGGATGGGGCATCCACAACCTCCTATAGCAAAGCAGCAGCACACTGTAATTGTAAAATCATTACAGCAGCATGAGAATGAAGAATGTTTCCCTCAAATGAACTTGATGCTTCCCGTATGCATTGACAGTGTTCTGTCCCATATACTGTTTTGCATTCTTTGTTCTTCTAAAACAGCACCTTCGCACGCTATGAAGAGCAATGAGAAAGTAAATAGCTTTTACAAATGCATCCTCTGGAGAGGATGAAATTGGTTTCAACTACTTCTTTTATTCAGCTAGGGAAATGTGTGAACATTTATCCCATTCAGCTCCATTGCTTCTGAAAAGCAATATACTAAGGTTTGAAACATTAGAGGAATAAAACCTAGAACAATTTAAATTGCACTGAAAAGCTGAGTAAGGAAACACAATTAATAGCCAGCCTAGAAGCTTTCCTGAAAATACTTTATACACAGGAACAGTGCACTAAAATAGCACACCTAAGCCATGTGTGCCATCCCCCACCATCACAAACATGCAATAAACACTCAGTGTGGAATGAAAGGGACTTCGTGTCAGCAGCACACTAGAAAAAAACGTATCAGCACTCCCATTTAAAGCTATCATTCTACTTTTTAATTTAAAAAAAAAAAAAAAAAAGACTACTGGATACCAAAGGAAAAAAAAAAAAAAAAAGGACAAGTTTGAGGTTTTGTGTTTTTCAGAAACTCAGTAGCTCAGTATACTCCAGTATCTCTCTTTTTCCAGCTCATCTTCGTATTAAGAACATAATCTAGTAGAGAAGCTCGGTACTCAGTATCTTTGTTTTTATTCAGTAAGTGAAGAGTTTGTATTTTACCTGAAGGGACCTTTAACTAAAAAGCCAACTTTTTTTCATAAAGTAACATTTTATTTAGCTGAATGGAAAGCCCTCCACTTCCTATATCATCCTCCAATGGACATTTTTTTTCGTAGGCACACAATTCAGATTACACAGCCAGCACAATTCCCTGAGTTCGGGTGATCAATCTAGAAAAGTGTCAGTGTTAACAGTTTAACATAGGGTCATAGTAAGTGATGTATATGTATTTTAACAGTGTCTGAACAGCAGCTAGATGATTTGCAGAAATCCGTGCAGACCGTCTGAAGCAGTGAGTCAAAAGACAGGAGGAAAGGCAGCTCAGGGTTCAGAACTCTGCAAAATAAGCCTCTGCAAAGGATTCTGATAATGGATTTCACAGTACAAACATCCTTATGTAGTACCAGGTAACATCAAATATTTATGTACAAACTAGACTGAATTCACAGTTTATCATGACACCTTAGAGTTTGTGCCTTGGCAAGTATAACTAGACATGGAAGTGTTTTTAAATGTTGTTAATTTTCTTTTTATAGTGGATTGAAATAATATGCATCTACATAAGAATAGAAAATTTAGGGATAGTACTGTATGTAACATCTTTTTCCTAACATTAGCACATTATCAATATATCAAAGAGAAAAGCACATGTCTGGCAATGCCAAGTTAATTTGTGAAAACACGAAAAAGGCTCAAGAATCTTTTATACCTGTAAAACAAAGCATTATTTTGGAAAAGAGTTAATAAGATTAGAAACATTTTAAATTTTCTATTCAAATTTTTAATTCCAACTGCTTCAGGGAAGCCTTCAGGAACCATCACAGAAGCTCTATTAATTCTCTCTCACCACACTTGTCAGAAGACATCTAGAAGTGTGGAAGTGTGTTAGTTTAGGAAGCAGAGCTTAAAAACAGTTAGATATTGAATGGAATGTCCAAAAAAATCAAGTGCCTCGAGTCTGTCAATCAACCCCAACTCTCCAGAAATGCTCACTCCATTCCAAAGAAATCACACACATTCACTGCTTTGTATTTTACACCAAACACACCAGCGCAGATCCTTCCATGGGTCTTATGTCAGCAACTCCCTATGATTTATTTAAGATAAGCCCTAAATACTAGCAAGAGCTTAACTTATAAGCACAGAATCCTTACTTTTTCAGACTTCTTAATGTTGCCCTAGGTAGCTAGAATTGTTTCCACACAGGCTGCTTTCAGACTGCAAAGAAGAAACATGTAACTAGTCATAATTATTCTAAGACAGAAATGGAGCACCACTCTTCACAGCATAACATTTCAAAGTAGTTTTTAATTGCAGAGTCCCAGCTATCACGCGTAGGGTATGTGCTGATGCTGGTTATGACAACATTATTTCATCCCTTCTGCAGTAAAACAAAAAAATCATTGTAGTTGTGTAATCTTATGACAAGCATATGCCTAGAATAATAGCATGCACTCTGCAACTGCTGCTCAGTTCCTATTAGAGGATTATAACTTCTTGTTTATGAGCATTAATGGCATCTAGACACAGCATTTAAATCTCTCAGGAAGTGTTAAAAATGCTAAGAACGTTGCTGTGGTAGCAGACATACTATATTTAGTAAATGAACTCTGAAATATTCTGTTGCATTATTTAAGCATTCAACTACCTTAATAATACTCAAAAGATTTTGTTTTTGTAGAAAAGCATCACCGTCTAGAGTGTGGGTAACAGAAGAACAAAGAGCTGCCATTCTAGCGAGGATCCTTCAGGAAGCCGTAAGTTGGAACGTTCATAGAGTCAGTGAACATATTATTATGAATACTACTTTTGGAAGTGAGCCCTTGTAACAGCATTAAGCATCTACTGTGACTTTCATTTGAGCTCCAGAAGTGAGGTATGCCCCAGAATCTTGGGAATTGCAAGGTACAGCCTTACATCAGATGAGTAAAAATACAGCCCTAATTCACATTTACTAAGTAACTGCTTATATTCCTTAAACAGTACCAATACAGCATATTTTGTTTGGAATTCTTTTATTTGGATTATAGCAATTAGTATCACTGGTCAGTAGGCCAAATCCAGGCAGAGAGCACAGAATCAGTTTCACAAGGCAACAACACAGACTAGTATTTTAGCATACAAACCATTTCACCGCATTGTCAAGTAGAAATATCTTCCAAACATGCATAAAATTTTATGCTTAATCTTTCAGAGCTCCATGTAATATCAGATTCCTAAATATACAAAAAATACATTTAACTTATAATAATCTTAGTGAATCAGACTTATAAAATTACAACTTTTTCTTCACAACATAGAAAAAAATACAAAAATGACTGTATATAGTTTTCCCCAAAATTTCACCGACAAATATACATCAAAGCACATGATTTGATGTATACTCATGAAAATTTTAAGATGAAAGATAGGTTTTTAAATGACACTGCAGATTGGTCTACACAAATGCCAACCTTGCTATTGGTAAATAAAAAAAATAGGATAGAAACATTGCATTGTGAAAAATTACAATTTACTTGCACTGTAGTCTGCATCGTACTGTAATTTACACTATGAACATTTCTACAATTCCAGTTGTAAGCTCGACATTGGTAAGAACCTTGGTCTTTTAGAGGGTAACGACTAACTTGGTCAAAGCTGGCATGGTAGAACACAAAGTACCATCAACTGAACCAGTGCACATAACACAAAGACAACCAAAGCAGAAAACATCTGCTGCAGCAGTTTGGTGATGCAGATAGAAAACATGCAAGCCAAGTAAATAGTCTGTGGGGAGAAAAAAAAAACAAACTTGTAGATTTGTGACAGAGAGTACTAATCAAAGCTTTTATTATAAAATTCACATACTGCATTGCAGCTTCAGTGACTGAAGAGGGGAAATTTGCTTCTTAAGACTGCAAAAAACACACGTGACCAAAGTCAGTGCTAGGGAAAACCCTAACAATATTAGGGAATTGCACTACAGTTTGCACTCAAGATCACCTTCCAGTGATTTCCACGGAAGCCTGACATGAACAAGCACTAAATGCTTCATAGCTCAGCTTTTACTTTTAGAAGACAAATGAACTCTTTTTCTCAAAAAGCTAAAGACAAATCAATAATTTCAATTAAATATTTCATAATAAAGCTTACTCAGCAAGGAGGCTGGTTGTACAAGCCTCTTCCATATCAGGAGTTCTCTCTGCTTTTCCATATTGCTCATGCTATCTAACACAGATCTGTACTACATCCTTCTCACCAACAGAACTATGAGTTTGTTTCATACAGCAGTATTACACAACCATTTTTTCCCCTGGAAATTGGAACTACAAACTTGAATCCAATCTCAGCTTGACTGTGCCTTAATACAAGAAATAATGAAGGAGCTGAGTACCCACAACATCCAATAACCAGAATCTATCATGAAATCACATTTTTCAGATGACATTCTTCAGAAATGCTGTCACAAACATCTTTGATAGCATGAACAAGCAAAAGGAGATGTTTTGTTCAGATGTGGAAGTTCTAAACAATGAGTTCAGTATAATGCAACATTTCTCAGACAACCAGAACAAAGAAATACACAGGCTAATAGAGAAATGAATTTGAATTGTTTCATCTTTGAATGAAGAACCCCTCTGAGGTTGAATGTTGCCACAGTACTTTTGCTTACAGCCTACAACTGTCCACAAAAGGTTCAAATTAGAAGCAAAGATCGTTACTGTCTCTTATCCTCTTCCAGCATCTAACAGTCAGATTTGTTTTGAACAGGAAAGTTGTCATGCGTAACTGAGTGCTAGGAATGTCCAATCAGATGTTTTGATGGAACCAAAAGAAATGACGGAAAATTGCAGGATTTTGTGTTTTTTTTTAATTTAATATAGCTCTGACAAGTGTGAAAACAAAGAGTAATTGTAAATGTGGATCTGCATCAGCACTAGAACAAAGAGGCATTGCACTTAGTACTTATTGCCCTATGCTTAGGGAGAACTGCAAGGTGTCACACACAAGTAATTGGGACACAGATATGGATTGTGCCCAGGGGGAGGTAGGTGCTGGTGGGCATAAAACAGTCACACCTTATTTATGCAGCAAATCACGATGTTACAAGAGAGAAGTCAGAGATACCTTTGCCTTGTCATCTAGTAGCTCCAAAGGGGCAAGGACAGTACTATTCAACTTTCAATATGTGACACAGCAGTGACCGTTATCTATATTTCCTTTTGCCTTTGATTAGATGTCTTTTCTTTCCCCTGGTCCCTTTGTGCCTTCTATTTACTGCCCCCTACCCAGTAAACATTTTTGCTCATATTTTGGGCCACTGCTCACACAGCAGTAGTGGATTCTGCTTCACCACGTGGCTCAGTCCTTTCATTTTCTGCTTTGCCTTCCCGAGGGAAGGTTTAGCCTGAGAAACCTGAGCAAGCACCTCGGAAAATCTACCTTTCCATGCTCTTCTGCTGTTTCAAAAGAGCAGATAAGGGAAAGCTAGTCCAATCTGTAAAAGCAGCAAGTAACACGAGATTATCTGCTTTCAAAAATGTACTTGTTATTCAGGGTTTTTACAAGGGTTTTTTTCAGAAGCGGAGTGGCTAGAACTGCTTGTTTGGATGTTCTAGAGTGATATACGTTAATCAGTTAAGAAAAGTCATGTTGAAGAACATGTCCTCAGGTGATTCCACAGTAGACCAAATAGTTCTTAACACTAAAAGATGAGTACCACTGAAACAGTGGACAATGATTAGAGATGATAATTTAAAGTCAAAAATGGAGAAGCTGCACCTGTTTTGGGGTGACTCGCCTCCTTACATTCTTTAGATTAATTACTGATATCACAAGAAATATTACAGTTAGTATTTTTTATTTCTGCAATATTTAAAAAAGCATCCAGGGCTGCAGTACTTCAAGGAGTTTTAATGTTTCAGATAAGCATTATAGCCTCTGAATTAACATTAACATTTGAGTAATCAGCTTAAACAAAATCTTCAAAGAACGCTCTCTGGTCAGACACCCTACTGTTTCAATTCCTAATGAACCACGTTCCCCTCATTTCCCATAATTGCTTTCCTGTTCTTGTTTCCATCACCTTTTAAATACACAACCCACCCTTCTGAATTCAAACACTGCCCAGATTACATTCTCCACTGGAGTCTCTGACAAAATCCTAAAGCATTCCAGAGCATATTGTTTGCTTCCACAGCAATACATACAGTTTCTGGCATGCAGTCAAGCACTTCAAAAAAAAAAAAAAAAGAGGTATCAGTGACACAATCCCAATTCAGGCATTTGGTGCGTACAATTTCATCATTCATACTGTAACCTTCAGGCATTTAATAACAAAAATGAAAACCATTTAGCACAACATTTAATGAAAAGTAAAAGGCTACCTGCCAAGCCAGATAAAGTTTAGAAGTTTTCTGAAGCACTGCAAGCTGAAAATTATTTGAATGTTTTACATTGTGGAATTTCAGTGAAATCAGATTTATTGGTTATTCCAATTATTGGTCTTTTACCTCTGAGAGTTTTATCTTGGTATATTCATTATAAATATGCTGGGTATTGAAAATCTGCAGCATTTCGATGTTTGAAAAGTTCTGAAAGAACTGAAATTACTCCGACTTCTTGTGTTCTTCAGTGTGGGAAAGCACCTTTCGCCTCTGATGTAGCATGTGAAAATACAGCTGGGGAAAGACTGAAGAGAAAACAGACAAAGGAAGAAGTCAGGCTTCTGTGTTGGTGCAAAACACACTCACATACTCCAGGTCAGTGATTCTGTTGAAAGAAAGTCTGCTTTTCCACTCTGCTCAAATCATCTACTGGCTAAAACAAGCAATACCGCCCTTAGACTTCAGGTATTATTTAATTTTTGTTAGAACTATGCCATTTTTAATTAAAGGCAAAATACATTATTTCATAATCAACTCTGCACATACAAGAAGAATGACAAAGTTTCTTGAACTGCATGCATACAATAAAAATAAACTGCTTTGTCAGGAGGAAAAAAAAAGCCCCATGAGAAATGGAAGTCATCCGAAAGAAAGAAATTCACAGATTTGTTTCATATCCTATGATTCCAGTGTCTCTTTTTCAGGATCTAAAAAAAACTTTATACAAACTGGTGCCTCTTGCATCTCTGTCCTCCTGCAAAGCTTTTTCCTCCTATTTCTAAGGTTACATTACACACTGTGTTTGTAGAAGAATGAACTAGAGGATGCAAAACAGCAAAAGCTTCCATCTTTGTGAACAATGTGAAAATAAAACAAGGTCAATATCAACATAGATGACATCAGTTACACTTGCCTAGTGTTTGTTGTGAGTGTGAGACAACCAAAGACTACTTAATTCATACTTTTTTTTTCTTTTTTTTTCTTTTTTTAAGGTTATCATTTTCTCCCTTGGCTTTGTTTCCCAGTACTAAACATCTTGACTATCTCCTCCAATCCTGCCCTTCATTTCATTTAACTCCCCCAGTAGTAAGTAGTGAATACATCTGTCCAGAAACATAGGAGTATACAGAGCCATGTGGTTTCCGTTTGAAGTTTAATTGGCATCTATTATATACAAAAAATTGTAAGATATCTTTTCTTGCAAGATGTCTATTTGACAGGGAAGAACTAATTTTGACATTTAAAGCCAGATAAACGGTAAGACGCAACTATCAAGAACATTAATCTTAATTTTTAACAATGGATTTTAAAAGTTGCTTTCTTCATGATGTTAACTTTCCCAAAATTTTTTAAGGCCTTCAATGGGTTCAGAAGGCAAGCTTCCTGCACAGTTTGCTTTTATGAATAACTGCAATGATTGCTGCTTTTCTTGCATCTCTGGAACAACACAGGAATATCTGCTTGTGAAAAGGTACCTAAGACTTCTCAAGTGCATGCAGTCAGTTCTCAGACTTCAGTAAGAAACCAATTCACAATAATTAAAAAAAAAAAAAAAAAAGACTGAATTCAAGTTACACAACCAGCAAAGGATAACAAATTACAAAATATCTGAAAGACTGCAATTTTAGGGCTAAAATTATTTGAGTTCAGTGTGCTTCCCTCTCAATGTGGTCTGTCAGTTGTGATCAAGCAATCTCATAAGAAGTAATTCATATTTGTGTTTATTAGGGAAGGAACAAAAGTTATTGTTCTAGCTCCTTGGAGTTAGCAATATCAGTGTTTTCGGAGGATGGAGACAAATAGCTACACACGTATAAAAGAATTCTTAGGAACAGAAGGAAAAAGTTACAAATTTTGATGTCCAAAATAGTTCACAGAAAGAATAAGTGCTTATAGACAGCCACACTACTGAAATTTAAATCTTAGAATATGATGTGTCACTCAGCATAAGCAACAAGGTTCATACAAACACAGCTACAGAGATAGCTAGCAGCAGTGCCACTGCATTATTTTGCACGTTTAACTTCTATTTGCACATCTAAATTGGCTGAAGACCTACATGCTCTTAATCACTAAGCAGCAAAGCCAAACCTTCACCTGTAAAAACATTCACCAAAGACAGTATCAACTCAAGTTAATTCAACAGAAATGCCTCCCCAGCCATTACTGCAAAAGCAACATTCTTATTCCTCAACCACATTTTAAGAAACTGCTTTAAACCTTGTTCTCCTGGAAGTCTGTAAGTGGGAACAAAATGAAGATGTCAATGTTTGCTAAGTACTACAGTTATTTTATGTATCAAATGTAAGAGAAAAAAAAAACACATATTGCTATATTACAGGCACTGCTAGAAAGCAACTCCAGCAGTTTTAACTCTGACTTTTTTCTTTAAATAATGTCCAAAATGAATTTTGCAAAATTATTTGTATATATGCTAATCCCACACTTGTTAGCTTTTCCTGATACTGCTTTTAATATTAAAGAACTAACAAACTTGTACTTACGTGGAATGTAAGAGATCATAACCAGGATCAGGAATGTGTAGTAGTCAAAAGAAAAGTTGTACTTATTAGGTAAACTAATGGAATACAAGCCAGACTGCCTGACGAAGGGTAATGCAGCATATATTGTGAGTAATTCACCAGAGACTCCCATTGGATACAATATTATAAACAAAGTGTACCTAGAACAAAAACATTTAAGAACATGATTAAAAGTTGTGACAAAGAACTTAAGTACCACTATGGATATTCAACTTCTAAATCCTTAACTTTGATTTGATTGGAGCATGGCAGTGTACGAACATCAATGCAAGACAAAATACTGACATCAACAACCACTTTTGAATTACTTAAGGACAATCTTTGAGAATCCGAACGGTATCTTTAAAACAACTCCCCCACCTCCATACTTCATTACTTTGACCTCCAAACTCTTTAGTTGAGAACATATTATTAAAATAGGGCCAGTCAGTATTAATTAATGAGTTCAGTTGTTTCAGGTACAACCCTCAGATTCAATGGTTACTGGTAAATATTAGTTTACTCACCATAATCACTTCGTAAATGGTACTGAGTTCTGATAAAGTACTTTCAGCTAACATTTAATACATTCTTAATCCAGAAATCTGTTGGAAGGAAGCTACGAAGTCACTTTCACTAACGGAACAATTACCCTGAGAATGTAACTTGCTCTGCTGCAACTATGTTACAAGAGAAATACCCACATCAAAACAGTGCTTCAAGGCTTTTTTTTTTTTTTTTTTTTTTTTTTTTTTTTTTAAATTGCCACCTACCTGGCCCATTTAATGAGATAAGGGAGATGGTTTAACAAGCTAAAGGTGTAAAAAGAGTAACGGATTATCTCTGTGATTGTCCAGGCCACTACAAACAACAGGACACTGTCTTCAGTTTGTACCTGCAAGGAAGAAGCAAAAGCTTAAATACAGAACACAAGTGTTACTAATTATTCACCAGACTTAAATACCCCAAAGAAAGTAATTTCCATGGGCTGCTTTACTGCATCAATTTAGAAACCAGACTCTAGGAAAAAGCTTAAAAGCAACATTAGTAACGACAGCAAAAAAAAAAATCCCTTGTCATGCTCCATATTTTTCTAGTTGGCTTAAGAATAGCTTTGCTGATCAGATACTGAGAACAGCTTGTAACATTTCCACTCCTATACAGTACCAAATTCTGCTTCAGTCCTGTGATTGCTTTCTAGCACAGGATGCTAGCACTCAAGATCTGGTTTAGATTTTACACTCTAATCCTACCCAGCACTACTTCTTCAGTAAAAGGAAAACTGTTTTCCTCACTCCCTTCAAGTGAGAAACTGGCTCTAAATTCTGAGCAGCAGCAAGGCAGCAATCAGCAGGACACAGACTCAGAGCAGAGAACCAGCAGCTCAGGTTGCCTCACTTCAGATAAACTTGACAACTATCTGCTGCATCCTTCCCTGCTCCTTCTCCCAGCTTACTGCTTGCAACATTGTTCCTTTAAATGTTACTGTTACGCTCAAGGCACCACTTTGTTTCACAGCTTTACCCCCCTTAGAGCTTGAACTGCAAATGCATGTTACGAAAACATTTCCTATTCCCCTCATGTTCTGAAGATTAACCTTCAAAAGCATGTATTTTAAAATGAACCATTAGATTTGGGAGCATAATTATGAGTTTCAGATGGATAGCAGATATGAGGAATTATATAGGGTCACATACCTGCACAATAAACTCCAGAGAGTGAACACAATTTTTTATGCAGCACCCTCCCCACCCAACAGAAGCTGAGTACCTTCAGCCCAAATTCTGTAGACCGTGGGAACAAAAAGAGCTCAACTACAAGGAGCTGCATTTACTTTTTTCCTCCAACTCTTGAAAAAAGGGAAAAGGAAGTCAGTAGGTGTGGGTGGTACACCCTATTCATCTTGGGCAGAGTACATGTACAAACAAAGGAACAAGAAAATATACGGGTAAGCAGAAACCTTTTAATAGGAAGGGACTGATCATATACTTGTGTACAAAAAAGTTCACAAGGATTACTCATTAAAAAATCCCTTTGTTACAGAGACCACAGAATCCAAGAAGAATTATATAAAAATGTTGGGAATCCTGTGAAGTACAATTACTGTTATTCTATATTCTGCTATGTAGAACAATTAAAGTCACTCTCATTGCATTCTGCATCAAACATACCTCATTCTTTTCCACTTGAAACCGATAATTTCCTTATGTTTTAGTCTACCTTACGACACCATAAAAGAACAACATCCAAAACCTATTTGAAGATTTTCAGAGAAAAAAACAAATTTATTTTTCACACTCCTTGACTAACTAGAAAAGGATCCTAACTCTGCTTGTGGTCTGCTTTACAAAGACAACTTAGTCCTCAGCCTGGAAGTCAGCATCACTCAGCATCACTTCACAGATGATGCTCTTCCCAAGGAGCAACAAGCTTCACAAGCACTCCAGAGCTGCATCTTCTGGTCAGATCAGGACGAGCAGCTCAGTGAGTAAGCTAAACTTATGCATCACAGACTTCAACTTGTGCTTTGAAACTCCACTTCTTTTCCTAACTATGGAAGTCAGTAAAACCAACAAATGAAAATTTGTAGCTTGAAGAAGCACATGAAGAACCAAACGAGAAACTGTTAGGCCAACAGTGACTGATGCACATAGAAGGAGAGAGAACTGAAATTGCAGCTTCCAGATGATTGTAGGACTTGTAACACTCGAGTCTAATCTTTTCCATCAATCTTAGTATTAGAACCATGCTTGGAAATCACTGAAACAGCTCACACCATCAAAAACAGAAGGGTGACTTAACAGGGAATTACAGACTGTGTCTTACAGTTTGTGTCCCTACTTAAAGAAGGAGGAACACTGGAAACTGGTAGTTGTTTTGTATAAAAGTGACCTATGAACTTTTCAAACACTTTTGTAATGAGGAGCAAACTGTGCACTTTATCATCACATTTTAACCACATTCCACAGCTCATAATTAAAAAGTATATTTCTTACACACTAATGGATCTGTCAAAAAACTGTCACTATTAGCTTCTCTTTAAGGACTGACAATTTCTCAATACTTTAGATAAAGATGTTTGAGATGTACATTATCAAACTCCTGGGAACTGATTTACAAAACAGTCCCTCAAGAGCCTTATTCATTTAGGCACTGCTAATGCTGCATTTGTATCGTTCCTCTTCTAACCTCTATGTAAGGAGGATAATACAGCCAATAAACAGCAGACCCTTTTTAAACCACAAATCCCAGTACTGCCCTCAGAACCCAATTTTTCTTCCTCTACCTTTTCATTCCAGTCTTTGAAGGTGGTGTTAGAAAAAATCTAAGCATGTTTTACACTTTAGTTTTTACAACTTATTTGTCCAACTGCCTTAATTAGGGTGAATTATACCATGGGCATAATTTTTGGCATGTGTTTCCATTTATCATCCAGGGGGTCTTGAAAATAATTTAGCTTGCCGTCATGACTGCAAGTAACAAACAGTCCTGAAATGCAAGAGAATCTATAGCCTTTTGAGGTGCAAAATTGAGATTCAGAATTGGGAATCAATAAAATAAAGCCTAAGATGCTTTTACTGTTCTTCTTATGCACAAAAGTTACACACAAGATTTGAAAGGTATAAGATATCATAAACCTAGAAATATAGAGAAACCTACAGAATTAAGAGTAACAGTCTGACAAATAGCTTAGTGATAATTTCAGCTAAATACATCATAAAATAGAAAGATAAAAACAGCAGCACTGTGCAACAGAGATGCTGAAAAACACCTCTCTCCAGAGTCCACAGCTTGGGTTTTGTGGTATATCAGTTAAAAAACATTGCAGCCTCAAGGAGGTATAAAGGGCCTGACAGACATTTGTGTTGTACAGAATTGCTCAAACTTTACACACATGTAAAGCAGTGATAAATTAGGCCTGTCAGCTACACTCACCAATTTGGTATTCAGAACTTCCCAGTGTGTGCTTCTTATTTAAATTAAAATGCTCTTCAATCTTAAGTGTAAGTATCCTTTACTATTGATGAAAGATGGCAAGTTTGCAGATGCTGGAGCCTTAATTATCTGCTCAATAAGCTGTACATGTCTTCCTCGCACTGTGCCTTTTGAT
Source organism: Tragopan temminckii (assembly GCA_028571105.1). Classification (NCBI taxonomy): domain Eukaryota; kingdom Metazoa; phylum Chordata; class Aves; order Galliformes; family Phasianidae; genus Tragopan; species Tragopan temminckii. The sequence goes on from JAOWBP010003503.1 coordinate 23,026,777, forward strand.
TGTGTGCTAGAAAGGTTCCTCTAAATATATACAATGCTACCTTTGTAACACCATCTTTAAATCACAGCTAGCACCTTTTCTAATTAGCTGTCAGAACCAGGTGCAACTCCAAACTCCACAAAGGCCTTCTGTGATGGCACCAGATGATCTTACTGTTCGCATAAATTCAAAAAGACAACTTTGAACTGAAAGGCAACTTGTTTTCCTACCTTCTTTCAGCCCTTCACTCCTCATTCTCTTCTCTCTTTCGCAGAGGAAACAGTAAAATTCACCAAACCAATTCCTTTCCAATATAATGACAAAATGCTATTTTCTGGAGTACAGGTGCTATATCACACATCAGGCCCTTCTCCACTACATTAACAGCTAATTACATTGGGGAGATAAAGGGAAATCTAATCACTACTCCCAAGAAATGTACAGTGTTTAACATTTGCCATGCTTTAACATTTATAATAAATACTGAATTTACCAACACATCAGTACTAAATTCAACAAAAAGCACAAACGTGTTAGTGGCAAGAAGCATGCTTCAAATCATATCAAGTATCTCGAAGTATATTTGGGCAGAAAGAAGGGATGCAAGGCAGATTTTTCTTCTTTTAACCTCATTAGATATGAAACAGTCTGAAAAAGCAAGATATCGAACAGCTCTCACTCAAAAAGTTAAAGGAGGAAAACTGAGATTTATTTTACGAGAACCTCATCATGCAACTGCATAGCTTACAAGTTCCATAAGTTGTGTGAGAATTTAATCCTGGACTTCATCATGGAGCTCACTTGTGCAGGCAGCCCTTTAGAAAGAGTAGAACACTTGTGACATTTGAAATACACCTCCTGAGGCGAGACTACAGGCTCTCTGCTTAGGGTGAAGACAGACTGATGGGGGAAAGAACATCACCTCTTCATTTGACTTAATACTTCTAAAGTCAGAGGTGAAAAGCTCATCACAGGACTCTTTATCATTCTTATGCCTACTTTCTGAGACATTAAAAAAAGGAACACATAAGACAGTCTCTCTCAAGATTTTAACCAAACAATCACACAAGCGTGAGGGAAAAAAACCACGTGCAATATTATTGGAATGATCCTTGTTAAAAACTGAATGTTGGGCTAAACTTTCTTGTATATCCTCTCATTTCACTGTTGCTTTTTTTCTGGTGAAAATGTGGGCATAAGTTTAAAAAAGCCCAACCACAATCACTTTGCAGACTTATCTAGCATTTACCTCCACCAAGCTGCAGAGAATGGAATACTTCTATGTGCACCAAATATAAAATCTGCCAGAACATAAATATTTACATGATTGTGAGTCTCTTGAGAAAAATAACAATCATTCACTTCAAGGCACACAAAACTAAGGTTTCACATGGACAACCACTACAACATCAGAAAGGGAAGTTAATTATTAGGATCTACAGAGACTTACATTCCTCTGCATACGAATGGAAATTTGATAACAAGTGCCGGAGTAAGGAAGAGAATGCAGCTTTCCTACTTGGCAAGGAGACAAACTGCTTAGGACATTCCCCATATCAAGCCACAAAGTATCCTTTATTGGCACGCGTGACAACACTGGATGTCCGTCTTTCAGTCAGCCATGCTGACTGTGAATCAAGACTAATTTCTTTCCTTAAGGAGACAAAAAGATCAGCTGGCTACGCTAACAGCACAGATGCAGCACATGTGAACTACCACAAAGTATTTATATGATACGAACTCAGTCAGCACGATCTGTATCAATTAAAGCATGTTCACATATTAAAATAGCCATCCACTGGGAATAATTTTCAAATGATTGCTTCCAGAAGATTCTGCAGACATTAGTGAAAAGTACAGTGATATTTGGTATGGTAAACAATGTGAAACAACCAGAAATCTAAACCCACCTACACTTGAATGCAAGAAAGACTGACAAAAGACAGAGGGAAAATTATCCTGGGAAAGAGATCACGGAAAACATATAAGAATTGCCACAAACATTTGAGTAGGAGCTTCCATTTGCTGTGGAACAGCAAGTAAATCATGTACAGAGGAGACAGTGAGGAGATTTTGCTATTGCTCCAGCAAGATCAATACCAGGATGCTGTCCCAAATTCTGGGGTCCAGATGGCACACTGGGACTTCTTCAACTTGCAGTAAAGACTACAAAAGCTGAGAGAGATTCAAACTTCGATCTATCTGATTTTCAAGAAAAAAAATAAATAATGTCATAATCTTATTCCTTTGATCCATGTAAACTCAATTCCACACGTTATGAAACAACAGAAGACATTTGCAGGAAAACACGTCAGCAATCAACAACTGCATTTCAGCATGGGTCATTAGTTTTTGTAATCTATTCTGTAGCATAACTTACCTCTTTTACACTATGTGTTACTGCCCAGGTCAGGAAAACCCTTGACATCACTTGGAAAGCAGTCAGAACAACAGAAGAGGGAACAATGCCTGGAAGATATTATGCAATTAGTAAATATCCCTGACCATTGGAATGAGGGCGGGGAAATAAAGCACAGCTAAGTCAAAGTCCACTTACTCAAAGTTTTTGGAAGGAAATCATTTTTTCTTTTAAATTTGAGTATGAAGCCTGTCCCGTGGTGTATTCATACAGCCCAGCGTTACACAGTCCCCTGACCAAGACTTTGTATACCAAAATGCAAATAAAAGTTTGCACATTGCTCAATACACAACACAGCTGAATGAGATAGCCTTTGGTACAGAATCTCTCAAATACAATCTGATTTACTAAAATAAACATACAAGATAATCTTTGTTACTATGATTCAAAAGGTAAAACCAATAGAGATGTTTTGCAGAGTGTACCCCCCAGAGCAGCAAATAAAAAAACCCTCATCTATAAAAATGACTGACTAGGAACCAACCGAGACTATGTCACAATAAGACAAACAAGGTTGTTTTGTTATGGCCAAGACAATGTCAATCTAAGCCAAAAACATGAGATCAAATACAATGACTCACTAGCTACAACTTATGTAAACTCTAGTCACCTCTAATTATTTACTAATTGTTCTAAAAAGGTACCCAACAGACAATTTTAAACTTGGCATTTTCAAAACATCTGTCACCTAACACTGTGCATGCCAGAGCAGCTCTTGGCAGACAGAGGGCTCCCCAGCCTAGAACCAAGCAGTAAGCCTTGCTCAGACCTCTGCCATGTACTGCACTAAGCCTCCCACCTTCCACAGAAAATCCTCCAGCTCTGACAAGTTCTCCCTGTTTCCCAGGAAGTTTCCAGTTGAGAACAGGCTGCATGCATCATAGCTTAAAGGTGGAGCTCTTATACCCTTCCTAACAGAGCAGGCTAAAGCAAAGTCAACCAGCTTATCAGAGGGTTACTGGGAAGCAGTTCTGCAGGCCTGTCACCCACTTGTGTAGAGATATATTGTAAGGAGCATGGAAAAAATAATCCAAGGGAATTTTTATACCCTTACAAGTCATCATCTGCAAACAAGTTTCGTTTAAGAAAACAGTAAGGCATTGGTGCTCCAGTGGTTTTAGTATTATAGCTTTGGAATTGTAAAAGAACATTTTATTTGCAAGTTTTTTGGCCTAGGGTTCTGATGTTTAACTTACCCTTCTTGCCACCTGTTAAATACGACTTCCAAATCTTCAAAAATAATTTTTTTAAAGCAAGTATGGACTATTCAAGTTAAGAACAACAACAAAAAACAGCAATTGAGATTTAGTAAAATAAAATGGAATTAGAAGGACTACACTGGCAGCACAGGTAACTCTATGACACATTCCTGTTTGTGACAGTCCTATCAGCCTTAATAGTTCATACCTCTGTTTTTCTGAATGATTACAATGGCTGCATATTCAGACCCTGAATGTTAAGTTCTGCGTTGGAATACCCAGCATTAAAAAAGAATGCACACAGTTATTTTCTGCTTAGGTTAACCTAACAGGAGTGCTCACAAAAACCTGTATACTCATTACAGTAAATTGAAACAAACTGACTATAAGACTTCATTTGGAAATAACCGATTTATTTACATTAAAAGCATCACTTACAAGATGGAAGAGCAGAAGTGAAGCTCTGGAGAGGATCGAGCATTTACTGGGTAGAGAAAACCTGTCTGAACATTCTTTTTAAAAAAACCCAACAACTCCAGTTGGTTTTTCTTCACCTAAATTGTAGCTACCTCTACATCAACGTCTAAGAAGGTTTTGCATTAATTTGAAGAACATCTGATCATTCACTTCTCGGTATGATCTGTGCACAATCTACAAGCTGCCATTTACAAGGCAACAATTTCAGAGCAACTGAACTATTGAGGAAGGCAAGAAATACAACATCAAGCACAGAATTACGCTGCCCTCTGCTGACAAATTTATGAATAGGATTTTAAGTTTTACAGCAACCACATCTAATTACTCAGAAAAGTCTTTTGCACAAAAAGTCTGTATGAGCTTACAGGTCCTGAAGAACCCTGTAGCATGTCAAGGGCTTATAAGCAAAAAAGAAAAAAAAGCAGCTTTGTAGCTGCACCTTTAGGAAACTTTAATGCTACCTTTCTCTTCAAACAGAAGCTAGCAAACATTCACACAGGAGCTCAGGCACTTATATTTAAAATCACAGTACCAAGTACCTGAACATAAGACTGTCTTTTTGAGCAGACAGTTGTTCAGAGAAATCAGAGCTAAGCAAAGGCACGGGCAACCACTGCTCCCTTCTAAAGCACTGCATCTTTGATCTTGCTGAGATTTCTATGCTCTCTGTTCTACAGTCAAACAATCCAGACGCTAAGGTGAAAATGCTCATTACTGATGACGACTAACCAGACAAGATGCAACCTCTCCTTCAGACATGAGGCTCTTCAGGCTGACTGACACACAGTACCACTGCCTACCCCAGGCCACTGACACACAACTACACTCCTGCTACCAAGCTCACAGTGTTAGGTTAACAAGAATTGCCAACTCAAGTCTTTGGTAATTCTCAGTCTCAGATAGCTCCATTAAAGCATAACTGAATCTGTGATAAAGAGCGATTTCCCTCTACCCAGTTATATAGCATGAGCCTATGTGCTACAGCATGGGCAAAGCTGAAGCGCCTGGAACGTTGTTTTTATCGGGTTTTAAGTTATTTGCAGCTAGAAACACTGTTTGAGAAAAGACAGCTTGGTACAGAAGATTATAGGATGGAGAGAATGGAGACTCATGACCTATAAAGCATTTATAAACTGCTTTAAGTGTTGTAACACTGGAAGGATGTAGATAAAAAATAGAATGTCAAGTAACATCAAGTGAAAACCTGCTATATTTTACTTTCTTTTCTGTGATTTAACTTGTCAAATATTCAGTAAAAAAAAATAAATGAATGTACTTCAAATATTAAAAAGTTGTGTAGGATTTAAACCTGAAAATTCACAGAGCATAATGTATTATAGTGCTGAACCACTGCTAAAATTGCTGTTTTCTACAAAAAGAATAAAACTGAAGGTTTGCAAGCTTACCAAAGGCACAGTGCAGAATCTAGAACAAAAAGAGAAACTGAAATTACTAACATTTCAAATGAAGCAATTCAGAAACAAAGTCTAATTCTACCATAAGAGCTTTAGATTCCATACTGGTATTTCAAATATTAAGCCAACTGTTCAGCTCTGCTACCCAAGGTAAATAGCAGATAAATAACAGACTAAAAGCTCCTTCACTGCTTGCTAAAAGGCAATACATTCAGCATTTGTGTGATGTACTTGTAGAGTTACATTTACCTCCAAGTTACCTTACAAATGCTAATGAAAAAGCAGGCACCCAGAAAGAACTGTTCAAAGGCTGCTTTGTTTCTGCTAAACAAAACACTGATGAGTGTTTTGAGGAAGACCACTACACGTACCTCTAGCAAAGCTCCAGTTTGGAAGAATTTCAGGGGCTTTTCTATGGAGTAGTAAAGGCTATGGTAGCTACCTTTAGCCAGGTATGCTCGAACTAGCCCAACGGCAATCACAAGCCACCTGAAAGAGAGGAACAATGTCTAAGATAAGGAGGCATTAAGGAGAGCATAAATATAAAGAAACCCTTGACACTTCCCTCAATACATGGCAAAGCAGCAGATATAGAACTGTGTTGAAACACACCAATTTTTTGCCTACCTTCTGCAACCTTGGAGTGCAACACACAAAACATTCAATAGCTGGATTCTCTGCAAATCTATTAAATTAAATACTATGTTTTTTAAAACATCCTGCAGCACCAACATGATGACAGTATCTTTAATACCTGGATTTACTTTTTAATGAGCTGTATTTTAGAAGGTACTCATGAAATTTTAAACAAGATTGGCATCACATTTTGTTTAGCTTAACCAGAAAACCATTTACTGTGAGTCAAATCTCTCTCACTATACTATGATTTAAAGAACCTCGACATAAGCAAGCAAGAATCAGAAAGTAACCTTAATGATTCAGTTCCAAGCAGACCCTTAGGCTTTATGACAGACCATCCATTCATTTCCAAGATGTACTTTATGAGAGAGTTATAAATAAGTAACTGCAAGACAACTGGGCCTGCCTATATAACTTCAACTTCATTATGAAGAACGTGACCTGCTAGCCCTGCTCACTGACTCCTCAGCTAATTTAGGAAGTAAACCTGAAAATCCTTACTGGCAGTTCCCTGGCTTTTCACTGCCTGGATCTCCCTCGGGCTGCCCTTACCGACTCGGGATACCACCCCACCTCATTTCCATCTCCTTGCAAAGCCAGAAGTGCTGCTACAAAGGTAGTGCTGAGCTCCTGGGTGTCTCTGCTAACAGTGGCACACCTCACTGGAAGTATCTGCAGACAGAAAGTCCACAGCAGCCTTTTACCCTTTGAAAACGAAAATTGCAGCTGTGGTTTTGGAAAGGAATTTCTTCACATTTCCCAGTAATTTACAGCACTTCAGATGCTTGTAAGTACCACATTACTTTAGATATTAGGCAGTGTATACAAATGTTCTCCCAAATATTATGCTGAATTACATGAAATGCACTTTAAAGTGCAGATTTTTCAGTAATAAGCAACTTTGACATCCAAGCTTGTGTTTGCAGGAATGTATGTTAGTACAACAACAACCAGCTATTCCACTTCTGCCTGGACTTCTCAGAAAGTGAGCACCAAAGAGTGGGGAAGACATGGGGAGTGAGGAACAAGCTCTCTTTTCTCATAGTAAGAAGTTGTTTCAGCTAAAACTGTCTCGTGAAACCAAAACAATCATTTGCCAAGTAATTCCCACGGATAAAGAATCAGATGAATGTGGTATTTGGACTCAGTGCAGAAGCACTACAGCATTAAGGATTCTCCCCTCGCAGCACTGAATGCTTTTCCTTTAGAGCAACAGCTCACAGCAGGCTGTCACTGTTGTGTTCCTCTGATCTTCCCTGCCTGTTGAGAAATGTCACTAAATTGAGCAACTTCTCAGGTTGCACAAGATACGGGTTCCTGTTTGTGCCTGCAGACATCTGCTCTCACCTGAGGAACTCGCCTTGCTCACCTCCTCCATCCTCCCCAGCAGAACTGCTGTTAGCACACACCAAAGCAGCAATCTGCACAACAGTAAAAGATGTTCCCATTTGGGACTGAAGCTCTTAGCACCTCCAGCCCACTTCTGTGTTTCTTACATAGTTCTCCACTTCCAATGACAGGGAAAAACAGAAGAGAAGTGGGTGAACACAATAACACCAACCAAGAAAGAAGCCTGGAGAGAAGTTTAGAAGGGCAGGAAGAGCCCCCAGTGCCTCATGGAAGCGAAGCTAGGAGCTCATTTATCCAGACTTCTCTGACCAGCACGCTAACATCTACCTGATACAACAGCTGCATTTCATTCAGTAACTGCCACATGTGAACTTTAAGCTAGACTTCTCATACTCTGATTGCCCCAAATTAAGGAAAATGAATATGGCATACACAATTAATGCTTTCAGATGCTCAGACCTGACAAGCAAACATCATGTTCAGGACCTTAGTTTAATTCCTTAGCTTAGCTTAAAAATGTGCCAACTTCACCAAAGTACTGCTTTGTTAATGCAAAAAGAGAACACGGCAAAGCTACAGACAGAGCCTGCAAAGGGGAGAGTGCACTGTGACTACCAGTAACTGCTCACTGCAGCTGCAGACAGCACAGCTCCTAACCCAGAGCACTCCTTGCTCAGCACTGACAACACCAACTGGCAAACTCTAAAGCTGCTGCATTAAGATTGATTTCGCTGAGCGAAATCCTTTTGAAATTCATTGTTTGTATCACTGTCAGTTACTTCTGCCCACAAGTACAGTCAGCTATGGCACTCGACTACAAATAAGAGACATCATCACGTTTTAAGCAACTTATCCACCATATGCACACTAACCAACAGTGAGAGCCCACCCCCAGCACTCAGGGATTTCAGTCAGCCGTGGGTTTTAGGAAATAATCTCTATTCTGCAGCTACGCCTCCAGAATGAAATCGGGTGCCAGGCTGGGCACGGGAGCTCTGCTTCGTGTGGTGACAGGACAACAGCATTCGACTGAAGGCAAAGCTGCTGTGCGTTTTACAGCACCACTTCATCCTCTGCGCATCTCAGAGATGTCTGTGTTTTCATTTCATGGTTCCCTTCCAACACAGTGCAGCGTGGGGAACCGAGCCTGAGTGCTCCCACTGACACAGGGACAGTGAGCAACTATTGCCATCACCTGTGCACGGATCTCACAGGGAGAACAGAGCTTCTGCAACCAACTCCTGGAAAACAACCTTATTATGTGACAACAGGGAGCCAATGCTGATTTGCGCTGCTTCATTCCGGTTTCCTGGATTTGTTTTCATTTTTTCTCCCGAGGAAGTGTTAGTTTGCTACAATCAGGGGCTCTCCTGCCACGATAAAAGGTCACGATGCTGAAAAAACCTTTCCATTCCTACTGCAAGGTTTTATCTCAGATTTGTGAGATTTTTTTAATACCGGTAAGTCAAATATCTGTACACCAACAGGCAAGTAAGCGTGTTCAGTTCAGAGAAGTGCCTGGAGAGGTTCAGTTGTTAACGCTGTGCTTTATTGTTTGGGTAATTTAGTATTTCTAGGTGATGGGGAGGAAAAAAAAGAGATTCAATCACATCAGACTAGCAGGCAATTATCTCTCTCCCTCTAAGTAAAGAACCCTGCACACATCACACGGAGCCACAGATCTTAGCAGCGTCATTGCACAACCACACACCTGCTGGGTGAGCACAGCGCTCTGCCCCGCAGTCACCTTTGCTCCGAAGGAGCGCGATGGCTTCAGAAGCTGGAGCAGCACGAGCTGGCAGCAGTGAGCTGCAGGCTGCGGGGTGCACCAGCCTCATCCCGGCACACCTCATCTCCGCTGCTTCTGCACGCAGCTCCCGGAGCAGCCGACCCGCAGCCCTCAGCCAGCGGTGCCCGCTCGCCCCTTTTAAGGCTCTTCTCTCCTCCCACCCGAACCGCCTCCATCTTTCAAAAGTTGATTTCGTTGTCGTCCGAGTTACGCCGATACTCTGCAGCCTCTTAAAAACGGAGCGATGAAGTGCCGTTTGCCGGCTGCCATCGCAGTGCCGAACGCACTCCGCCCCCTCCGCCGTGCGCGGCGCTGCACGCTGCCAGCGGCCGCCGTCAGCATCGCCCCGCGGCCGCAGCAAGGAGGGCCGGGGGAACCCCCGGGCACCGGAGCTTCGCCTTTCTTTGCCGCTACGGGTTAGGGTGCACCTCTGCCCAGAACGGCCGGGCCCGCGGCGTGCGGTGGCGGCGGTGCGCGCGGCTCCAGCCGGGAGCAGGGCCGGGCACGGTACGCGCCCGTTCCGGAGGCCGCCGGGGCTGCGGCCGCCCGGCACGCGCTACCGGACGGCGCTCTGCGGAGCCGTGCGGCGTTAAAGCCTGCCCGGAGCGCGAGGCGGCGGGACTTCGCTCCGGGACGGCCCCCCGCCCGGCTCCTTACCCCGCCGTCATCACCACGTTGTAAATGACGAGGTAGGCCGTGGCCAGGGCTCCCGGGCCCTTCCTCCGCCGCGGCTGCTGCCCGCCGTAGCCGTTGTCCGCCCGGCTGCCGCCGCCCGCCGCCGCCGCCATGTTGCGGCGCTCCCGCGGCCT
>JAOWBP010003503.1:23041850-23054936 GCA_028571105.1 Tragopan temminckii
CTTCTCTGGACACGCTCCAGGGCCTCAATGTCTTTCTTGTAGTGAGGGGCCCAAAACTGAACACAATACTCGAGGTGCGGCTTCACCAGTGCTGAGTACAGGGGGTTGATTACCTCCCTTCTCCTGCTGGCCACACTATTCCTACTGCAGGCCAGGATGCCGTTGGCCCTCTTGGCCATCTGAGCACACTGGTGGTGTTAGTTCCTCTGATAATAAAAATGACAGGAACAAACCTTTTCCAAGTCCACTCTCCTCTACTTTTCCAGCTCCTTTGCCATTCAGTCACTCAATTATGCATAGAGCTGCAAGGATCAAAGATTTCTCTTTTTTTGAAAGTGATGTATCCAGTAATCAAAATGAGAATTTTACCCAAAGATGTTCTTTCTTATTTTCTTTTATTTTATTTTTGTGAAGTTGACAGAATGATTGTTTATTGTTATTAGCTTCAGATACCCAGATCATTTTCCAGAGATTCAGGTAAATTTAGAGGTGAAGATACCACTTAAAAACAAAACAGAAAATGCAATTTACTGAGATCTCCTCTCATGCTGTTTTTCTTAGATAAAACTGAATAAATTTGTGGATCAGACCAACAGCTCCACTTCAAAAGCTTCATTTTCACCATCTTTTTAAGCTTGAGACATTCAGTAATGCTTTCTGTTCAATTTTACCTTCCTACTTAGGCAGAAGACAAATCAGCATTTAATTAGGTGCATATGACTGTGAGCTACTATGTAGTCGCACCATGTGGAGATTTAGAGTATTTAAGAGTACCTTAATGCATCACAGCTTCTCAAAGCTTAGATAACCTTAAATTAGTAACACTTCATAGATGCAAATGCATGACATGCCACAGAACTCCTTCCACAAATATAGCCTGCAAGCACCAAATAACAGGACCTCAGGTACATTTGAAGGTATACAGAGTATAGAAAGCATTCTTTACTTGGAAAGTTGGAGGACTGGACTATATTATGCATACAGAGCAGCTTTCTTTGATCCTACAATTGCATTCCCCATCTTGCTTCCCACCTTGGGACCAACAGTGACTCAGCTCATTTGGCAGAACATATCTGGCATGGTAGCACCATGCCATGGGGCTCAAGGGCACACGGCGCTGAACCTCTGCTGCCCCTTCGAGAAGGACAGCAGGGAGGCGAAGGGACATACAGAGTGGCAGGCACTTCCAGGATCTTACTGCAGCTCTGTGTGTGGCTGGATTTTAGAAAATGAAAGCCACGCTTGGCTTTGTATCATCATCTTCTACACAAGTCACACACAAACAAGGGAACAAAAAAGACGTGTTTGCCACAATTCTGTTAGAAACACAAAGACATTGTTTTGGTGGATAATTTGTTTGCTTAGGAAGCTCAGCTCAAATGCAGGAGTAGCACTGTGAAGTCCTGCAACTGATTTAAACAGAAAAAAATAAAGCCTCCTATTCAACATTATGTTGACAGAGGCACAAAGATCATGGGCTTAATTTTTAACTTCATACTGAACTGAACCTAATTTGCCCATGTAAATACTTCATTTTCTCATGCAAGGTAATTTAAACCATAAGATAGGACCTCCCCTGAGATTACTACATTCAAAAGCAGTTGCACCCACAGCAGATAGTCATCCTGCACGGAAAAAGGACATGTGCCAGCTCTCCCAAAGTTCTGTCTGTGAATAGATAGCATACTTTGATTTTGCTTCGCCTATCTTGTGGCTTGGGTGACATGTTATGTACACATATCTCACATTGTTCATATTTTTATATTATTTCCAGATAAAAGTCAGTGAAATCCAGAAAAACAAGCACAAACAATTGCTTGGAAGTTGTTAGAGCTGTATTCATTTCTGAAGGAACAGCAGTCACATCTGTCTGCATAAGGATGTGTTGGAAGGCCAAGATACAATTATCTCATTGGTGATTTAAACATAGCTTTAGCCAGAGAAATTTCATCTTCACCCATGCTGCAAATTGAGTTAATTTTTCAGCATGCCAAGGGGCAATTTGTTCTGGTAACATCAGCTGCAGTCTCACAGTATTACCATCTACCCTTCAGAAGAACACTGAAAAATGAATTATTCACCCTAACTTTAACAACTGCTTCATTCTCAAATTAAGCAAATAATATTAACTCTAAATTTTTCTGCATAAGGAGCGGTCTGAAATAGGGATTAAGTTAGTATTTACTCCAATGAAAAACTAAGCATCTGCTTAGACACACAATTCAGTGACAAGTGTTTCCTCTAAGAGTGAAAAGTGCTGAGCTGTGAATGCGGACAGTTTTGCAAAGGGACTGCTCAGCTAAAAAAGCACCGGCGCAGCCCACGCAGGATACAGCAAGGGAGTGTTTGTTTAACAGAACTGCTAAAGCAGTTGGCAGGTACTGCCACACACACAGCAGAAAGCCATGGGGAGCATGGAAAGGCTCCAGCCTGTACCACTCCCTGGGATAATGCCACATCCACAGGGACAAAGATACTCAACGTCTACAAACTGCCTTCTGTCTCCATGCTGCTGGACACTTCACAACCCCTAGACTGACTACAAAGAAAAAAAAAATGCTCCCCTAGTTTTGCATTACTTTGTGGGAGTGATGAGGGAGGGAAGTGCCTGTGCTCTAGCTGCACAACCACTTGACACATGCCAGCAAATCCAGCTCATCTGCATTTCTGAAGGCAACTTCAGAACAAACACTTACTGAGTTCATTGAAAATTCCATGATACAAAAAAACAAACAAACAAAAAAAAACAACCAACCCTGAAGTATTTTCCAAATTCTGTTTTGTTTTGTAGCACCCCAGACCCCAAAACACAACTTTCTAATGGGGATTTTCTCCGTGCTTTTCTTGCAGTTACCCATCTCAACTCTTCAAGTTCTGTATTTTTCATGCTTTCTCAAAGCATATTTATAAATGATAGCATAGCCCTCAAGTACGTGTGATGAGTTAAGATCACTGAGCTTTACACAAAACAGCTAATATTTCCACCTGGAGACACACGAATATCTTAGAAAACACATTGGGAAGTTACTCTCAATACATCCTTTTCCTCTGACGAAACTATATGTTGTTCTGCAGGCATCACTTAGCATCTAACGAGCCCGAAAAGAGCCAAGTCCTCTTCTGCACAGTCTGTTTTCTTAGCCACCTTCAATCTGAGAAGAAGGGGAATTAATTCTAACAGAATTTCACTAATAATGAGAGGTCAATTCAATGCATAGAAGCCACGCAAACAACCTTCAAGGACTACTTCATTCAAGTGAAGTGTTTCTGTTCCTTAGCAGAGCACCCTATCAGTCCCGTGTCCCGTACTGTAGTTGTAATATCAGTACTATGGCACGGCTCTCAAGCACAGAAGAACAAGATATAACCTAAGAAAGCTACAAAGATGTTTCTCTTTAAGCTTTGGCTAATGATAGAAAGTAATATTCTGAGCCAGTGACAGTCTTCTCTGGACCTATGAACATGTTAAGTGTGAGCAGAAAGCCCCGTCTCCGTAACATTATGGTCTTAGAGCCTCTCTATGATGCATCTTTGGGTTTGACCCTACCACCAGCAGCCATGTGAGCACACCCTACATAAACTCCAGTTATTTTCTGAAATCCCTGGCTCTTCATTGGGGTAAAGGAATGATGTTGGTAGTTTGACACTGGGTTTCCAGCTGTACATCGTGAGTTGAAAGGATGCAGATCCAGCTGCTTGTGTGCCTCTCATGAGTTGGGTACAACCCCAAAGGGCCACGGGATTATGTGGTCGGCATCCAAACACAAGTCCCCTCCGGGAACACACATGCACAGGAACATTCAGTCATAGACAGCTGCATCATTAATACAAATCACCTGCACTATGATGAACTATAATTTTAGCGTGGCTGTTTGCAATGCAGTCTTGGTCTGTTAGCAGAACCATTTTGTGTCTCTGATTGGGAGTGGGGGTAGGGGTGAGCGTGTGAGTAACAGGTACAGTGAAATAAAGCCACAAACTAAGCGGTGATGGGGCTGCCCATCAGTGAAAAAGGTCTTTGAGTAGAGTCTAGAGAGCTGCGGTAACCATTCAGCAGTAAACAGATGACCTGGAAAACATTCCTCAAGTTCCCTTTTATGTATGCTTTGCCAACATTTGTTTTACTCCATATTCAGAAAGAGTTTATCCACTACACCAAGAACATAAGACTATTCAAGTGCAAATTGAAGAGAAAGTACTCGTTGTGCATCCATGACAAGGCCCCTAGCTAGCACAATGTGAGCCCATATTACCCATCATTACTCATCACAGGCTGAGATGTAATTGTGCTATCGACTGTGATGCCTTTCTCTCATCATCATATTACAGGATGCTTGAGAGACACTGTAGTACAAAATAGTAAGAGAACAACAGTACAATATATGCTCCACTAAGCATTGGGCATCTCGTGCCAGGGACTGCTGTCTCAGTCTGTTCCCTTTGCTTTCCCAGCTTTCATGTGACCTTTTTGCTTATCCCAATTTCAGCATTTCCAGGGTTATTCTTCCCTGGAAGGTTTATCTACACAAAGCCTTTATTTTGGAATGAGGCATAGCTTTAAAGTGCAATGCCCGAATATAAAATAAAATTACTTTTACAAACTAGTCTCTTTTTTTTTTTATTTATTTTTTTTTTTTTTTTTTTTTCCCAAGAACTAACTTGAGTCACCTTCAGAGAATGAAAAACATGATTGAGCTGGAATGGACCTTAACCTGTGCCAACCTGCTGTTGTGAGCTGGTTGCCACCCACCAGATCAGGTGGCCCAAGGCTCCATCCAACCTGGCTTAGAGCACCTCCAGGGATGGAGCACCCACAGCTTCTTTAACCTGTTCCAGTGCCTCTCTTAGAGCTTACTGTTGCAATGAGAAATCTCACCAGCCGCAATGACTTGTCACCAGCCCTGTCCTGAGCATCCCAGGAGGAACCTGCATGAGCAGCACAACAGCACTGGTGATGAGCAGCACGTCCAGCAGAGGCTGTAGCATCTCTCACTATCTTACCCCCATGAGAATATGCAATGCTGCTCTGCTTCCCTTTATTATCTTTTTGCTGATTGCTGCTAATGGTAATTTTAGTTTGCATTGAGTCACAGCTAGACTGGTATCCAGTGATGTTTACAGTCTCCTGCATTGCATATTTGGAAATGCTAATAAAAATAATTTCTGAAAGGGAGAAACGAATTGCTATTCAAACTGCTCACGGAGCATGAAGAAAAAACATCATCTTGCCAAGATTAGCTGTGGATCTCTAACATTATCCTTTAATTATTATTGAGCATCATTGTCACAGGCTCTCACTGGAGAAAATCCATCTGAGGCTCCCAAGTTCCCAAGCCACTGTTTAGATTTGAAGTTCCACCAAAGGCAGGATTTGAATCTGTCCCTAAAACTGAATGTAAGCACTACATTAATTAAAATGTAACATGTCATACAAGTCATTTTAAACCTGCTAACACAAGATTAACTCCTTCTACCTTTTCTGTGCACAAGTATGCACTCTGCTATCACAGACAAGGCTTACACAACTGTTTTGTACAGAAATTGATGGCATTTTGCAGCATTATACTTTATACTGGGAATGAAATAAGGGCAGGATATCGTTCCACATCCATCAAGAGAAATGGCTCAGAAGTCAGAGTTTAAGGACAGAATAAACTAAAGGGACTTTTTATCAGCTGTTGACATTCCTGCTTGTGTTCAGACCTTTGAGCCTTTCCAAATTATGGCAAACCTGCAAGGATGTCAAATGGCCTACAGCAGAGTTCAGATGCCATATTGCATTATGGATTCTAGATGTACAACAAAGATATTGCCCTCTGAAGGTTTTATGCTGGAGAGATCCTGCTACAGCCACAAAAGGGATTAGGGCATTTACAGCTCTTTGCAGCAGTTTGAGATTGGAGTAGTGTCAAAGGGCAATGATTTTCTCTGAAACAGCTGACAAAACGGCACTTACAAACACAATGCAGAGTGCTCAGGCTCATTTAGTCTGATACTCAAAGGACAACATGAACATACAAACTATTATAATTCATGTGCATCAGGGAACACAGTTACACCTGTCTAGGCAAATCTGGCAAAGTACAAGCAAGTGTAACATGAGCAAGCATACACTTAACAAGATTTTGCTGTTAATATGGTTAAGAACAGAAATAGCAAAACCAGTCCCAGAAAATCTTAGGCCTGTTGAGTCAGACATGCTTATTCTGATTCAATCAGAATCGAAGCACCTTGAAGCCCACTCTCCCAAGTCCACCAAGTCAATCCTAGCTGCCCCCAGAACCTGAAAGTTACACATTCAGCAAAATAAGACCAAAAAAATTACACCAATGACTAAATAGAGACAGGCATCTGGAATGGGCATACTTGGATGTATTAAGCTGTCACTGAGGTTCCTTTGGTTATAACCCTGGCTGCTGGCTTTTCCTGGGGGAGAGGTACCAGCAAACCCCTCAAACACCAGTGTTGCTCTCCCATGGCCAGTAGGAGCAAGGAGCAGAGCACTGACAGTTCTGAGCCTTTAACTCTGAGCCTTTAACAAGGCTTCCATATGCTCATGGAGTTCACCAGTCCAAAGCTGTTACTGTCCCCAAGCAATTTCAGACTTACAGACTTTTGTCCATGAAAGTTTGCTAGCTCAACCAGCTGAAAGGCTTGAAAGAGAAGTTTGCCCTGATATCAAACTGAATTTTAATTCATTTACATGCAACATGTAGCTGCAGTAGTTTGCCCACATAAAAATGGCTAACCAGATTACTGGAGCAGCAACTCATTGAAAGTTAAATTGATTTCTCAAAGATATCAAACATCATTTTCTAAACAATAAAAAGACCAAAGCTTTCATCTTCAAAAGTCACATACATCTCCAGAGAGAGAAAAGGACATTTCTGATGAGAAAGATAAAGGAGTACAGTAAGCCGTCAGAAATTCTTTTGATATCAAAACAGATTGATGATGTTTGACCTTAGCAGCGTGGATCAATTAAGAAATGAAAGCACTTTGAAGAATCCTTTTAAAATCATGGACCCATGAGAAATCATAAGAAGTTTCAGTGGTGGAACCAGCTGACATCCTGAAGGTGGTAATTTTGCATTCTCATTCAAACTGACAAGCAGCACTATATTCCTAATATTTGAATGCATTAAGGCATAAATTGGACAGGGTGCAAAAGGAGTGAGGAACTACTAAATTACTTCTGAGAACCTCAGAGTTTGTACATTGTATGACTTCCAGATTATCTCTGAAATGTAGAAATTTCACTCCCAAACAAACACTGTAAGTAGTTCTCCACAAATTACACAACTCAATACAACAACCAATGGATGCCCAAAATGCAGGCCTCACTCACATTAAGTCCTACTCAGATAGATAGGCCACCAACATAGGACTGGTATTGTCTTCACAGAAGTAAAAAAAAAAAATTGCTTCAAGGTATCAGAGATCAAAATGAAGATTAATCTGCACTGCAATAGCTGGTAGGCTTGTAAGACCTGTGAAATCTGGAGCGGTCTGTTTATTTTCATGCAGGACAAATGCTACAGTACAATGGGAACAGCAGTGTTAAATCCCTGCTTGAAAATCATTCCTATCAATACATTTCCATCCAGACGATGTTTTGAACAGTTGGCTATCAACAGTGGGCCATACAAAAGGCTGGAGTAGATTCTAATCCACTATCTTCTGTTTGCAAGAGCTCAAACCCATCACTACCAGGGAAGGTTCAAGTTGGATATCAGAAAAAGGTTCTGCACAAGAATATGCTATGATTCTATGACTGTCTTCTGCCCTTCACTTTCATTCTTCTTTGAAATGCAGATAGTCATAGCTACAATTGAGCACCTCTTAAATGCAGTGAGGAACAGGGCTGTTTTAAGATCATTTTCTTTGAGGCTAACCACTCTACTCTGGACTACACAAGTTTGACAAAGTTCATTTTTCCTAAGCATTTTCTGGAACTCTTCGTAAGGTAAAAATAGTGAAGCATTACTCTGAGAAGCATATTCTCCTGCACGTTAATGTACTTCCTTATAGCTCTGCCTTGTGAAGTTAAACACACGCTCAGAACGGAGTCTGTGCTGAAGAAGCTTCCAATAGCTCATCAGCTCCAAGCAGACCTGGTGTCCATTCCTTCTGACAAAGCACCAGCCAGGCAGTGCCTTCATCACATGGCATATGAAACATCTGCCCAGCAAGGCCAAACTGCTCCTTCTGCCTCTGTTATTTTGATAGCTCTCCAAGCAAAATTAACTGCTTTGTCACTATATTCATTCCTACTGCCCCTCAGACTAAACCCAGCAATCTTATTCCCCATCCCTCCAGCACTTTCCATGGCAGCGCACTGTTTGTTCCCACACTTTATCAGCACGAGGCGGTGTTACGCCACTGCTGATGCAAACAGCTGGTCAGTTTTTAGGACGGGTGTCTGTATTATCATCTGCTGTTCCTGCGCAATGCGTAGTACATCTGATTGCCTTCATTCCTGCCGTCAGCAGAGCTACCCATCACGCAGCCCACACAAACTTCCACTAGAAACACTCTGGCACAAATCAGATGGAAAAGCATTATGTCATAAGATAGACTAAGACACATCTTACAATATGTAAGAGACCATGTCTGAATAATGCATTTAGCCAGATGTTTTATGGCCTAATTTTCAGGGATCTTAATACCATCTGCATGTAAAATCTGCATCTTGCAGGGAAGCCGTTAGCCAGGCTAGGATCTTACTGCACACTGCAGGATTGCAAAATAACAATAGTGCCTTCTGCAGTAAGTTGGAGCTTGGTATCTGTGCATGGTGGTGATGGGTTGACAGTTGGACTATATGATCATAATGCTCTTTTCCAACCTTAATAGTTCAAGGACCTATGGAAATATAGCTAACGGAGGAGAGGTAAGTCAGCAACAGGGATCAAAGTAACAACGGGATGCTTCAGTACTTGTTAACGTTGAAGCTCGCTAACGTGAATTTACTTTCAAATGACAACAGCTGACAGAGCAGCCTAAAAGCTTTCTTTTTAAGCACAAAACAAAATATTTATCTGAAATGAGAACCTTGCTTCTGCTTCTGTGAAAGTTTCTGTTTCAAAACACTTTGTTAACATATTCATCGTGGGAATCATCATCTTCGTTCTACCTGTATGGTCCTGAAGTAGACCTGTTTAATTGAAACTTCACACATTCGGAACTACCTCTACAGAAGATGGTTCCTTTAAAACAACAACAGAAAAATCAAAATATAACAAAAAAAAAAAAAAAGAAAAAGAAAAAGAAAAAACAGGTTGCCAGCCTAATTTATCTTACACAGATACAAGAGTACCAAAACTTGTTAGAGATGTTACTGAAGCAGGTAAATCCTTAACAGATAAATTTTCTTTACAAAACCATGTTTTTTAATATTCACAATTTGTTGTAATCAAAGAGCTTTCACTAAGCTTGCTGGAAGCCACAGCTCTCTAACTAGCCGGATATGTTCAGGGCCATGGCAAGGTTTGAATCAGCATTTCCAAGGCTGCCCTGGGACTTCCCACGTTCCCAGCACAGGGTGCCTGGCTCCCATTATAGAGGCTGAGCAGAGCACAATCACACCACGTAACCCTGGATCAATAACTCATTCAAGCAGTGGATGAAATAGCACAGCAGGACATTGGCCGGAAGCCGCAGCACAGGCCACAGAGAAGGATGCTTTTAGCACAGACTAACTCAAAACTCACAAAGGATGAGTTTGGCTGAGCTTCCCTGACATGAGCTCTATTAAATGAGGTTCTGGTTGAATATAGCAAAGTTATTAGAAGCACACACCGTTGTAAATGAACAATCCAGAGAGTACAGAAGGTCTGATAATCCCAGATTTTAACTTTTTCTCCCTGCATTTCCAGTCTTGAAATTTCATAGGCTTGGGTTATCAAGAAAACTTAAAAAAAAAAACAAAAACTTTTAAAGGTACCAAATGTCATTTGCGTTATGAGATTCCCATGGAAACCTTTAATGGCTTGCATAGCACAACATGTTCTTTAAATGAGTTAAACTCATGAGAGACTGCACTTTGTCAGGAGACATGGATAGGCTTGTATTGCCGCTGGCAGCAGACTTAATACAAAACAGTGTCTTGCACTTTCCTTCAAGTGTGTTTATCCTACCTGTTTCTCTGAAAGAAAATGACCCCACAACATGGAGAACGGATATTGAGTGAGTTATGGCTGGCTTACACACTGGAAGTGCCCCATGCAGATGGGCTGCAGGACCACTTGGAGAGCCAACTTCCTGCACTGCTCCACTGCCCTGCCTGTCCCTGAAAAAGCCCAGCATTCTCATTAGCAAGACTGGACAAGGACCAAAGAGTATGGAAATTAAAGCTGCAGGTCCAGTCACTGCACGTCCAGGTTATCTCCTGTGGTGTCCCCAGTACCTGCAGATGAGTTCCTTGCCCTTCCATGTGCCCACCTTGCTGAGTCAATGGAATTTGCTTCAGCTGCCAGAGGGCTCCGTCCAACACGTGTCACAAGCATTAGGAAAAAGTCATTAATATAAATTACCACAACAGCTGCCAAGGACTGGAAAAAGCTTTGTGTAGCTGCAACTGATAATTGTGCAATGCTGGCAAAATCATATCAGAAAACAGATTATCATACACGCACTAAAAAGGATCCTGTTCCACTTCATTTTTGCTTCAAATGGTGTGGAGAAACTGCAATTTCCAAAGCAGCAGGTACTTCTTCCCAACCACCTCTGCCATGTCTAGGCACACAGGCACTCAGGAATCCCAAGGATTACCCGTTTGCTCTCCTATCGTATCCACCAGACACAAGGTCCATGCTGTAACATACTGCACGTTTACTTTCACCTGCTGTAAGCAAGGTAGTGAGTTTGCAACAAAAATAACTGGATATTGCAGCCAGTTGAGTACGGTTAAGCACTCTATCCTTTGCCACGGGGAGAAGAACTCTTAAAATGACAGGGAGATGGTTTTTACAGAAGTGACATCTTTAATGCTACTACTATTAGGAGAGGGATGTAATTAGCATTGCCAAGTACTACTTGCTTCTTTCTTTAAAGCACTTTTTTCTTTTTCTCCAGTCATCTGGTGAATATTTCTCTGAATTTGAGTTAGAAGGGTGGGAAAGACAGAAAGAGGGAGAGAAAATTAAAGGGAGAAAAAAGGATGCCATGATGTCAACAGGTCATTGCAGCGCTGTCTTCTAGGCACAGGATGAACCACTGGGGTTCTTTCCGTCCCAAAAAAAGGCAGTGTTTGTAAATTCATTCCCCTCTAGCCTAATTCTGTTCCTCTCTCTTTAGGTCAAAGGCAACTCCAAGGAGGAGCAGAGCAGGGTCAAAAATGCAAAAATGAGTATTTGAAAAACACTTCAATAAACACAAACGCTGCCCCTCTAAAGTTGCTTTCTTTCAGCTACCTGCGAATCCTATCTAAATACCAATATTATGTTCTCACTAAGAGACAGAACAAACATCAGGAACGTTCCTTACCTAATACATCATCACAACGAGATCATTCAGGGCCAGAGGAACTCACTATTTAAATAAGCAAAAAAAGGTAAAGATTTTTCAGCAACACGTCCAAAATGGCAGAGGGCTCAGTGGCAGATCGACCACCAGCAGAGACTTCTCCAGCCCTGGAAGGTCACGCTCAGTCCCACGGTGCTCCATCAACATCGTTGTGCTCTTTTCATTGATAAAAACATTAACAACAACTTCACACTTTCTTCCTATGAAAATGAGAAAAGTTCCTTTCAAAAGGAGTTTGGGCACCCTAGCAGAAAATTTTTTATCAAAGCTTAGGGAACCCACTCCTCCCTACACAGCCACACTGCTTAAGCTATAAAGACTTCAGGCTGGGGCACAGTCAGGATTATCTGAACATACAACAGCCCTGTACTGAATTCCTCAGTGCTCTGTCTCACCCACACAGGTTCAGTTAGCTCAGCTACACTCCCAAAACTACAGGCATAGATAACACCATGCAAGGAAGTACTCAAGAAAAAAAATCCATGTAGCTTTCTTGGTGGTAAAGCCAGGAGAGATTCCTAATGAAAAAATGGCAGTGAGAAAGGAAGCCTGTAGGGACAGAGGGTTTTTCTCATCAGAGTTTTGAAGGATAGCATTTCAAAAGAGGACAGAGTTCAATCACGACATCCAGAATTGCAGTTGAGAAGATAAATCTACTGAATTTATACCACACAACTTTGGCAATAACATGCAAGTCCACTCCTTGGATGCTTGTTCCTGTTCAAGATTCTTCCTTCTTAAGCAATAAATCCAGTGGGTCTATGTGCTGGCAGAATCTCAGCTCTGGCATGTTTCTAGATAGAGCTGTGTTTGGGGCTTGTTTTCTCACTGCCAACATGCTTGTGCTTCCAAGGGAGCCTTTGTAAACACGATGTTAGAAACAGCTTTTGAGATAGTTTCCCCAGGTAAAAAGTGGCAGATATAAACCCAGTGAGACATTGGAAAAAAACAACCCACAAACAACAAGACAAAGCAGGGACTACAAAAACCTTGCAGCACTGATTAAATTGTCCAGCAAGACAGAGAAGTCTGCTATAAATCTTCTCTGTATCTGTACATTGTTCAAAATTTCCATAGATCAGGTGAATTTCATAATGAAAGAAATGTCTGTAGAAGAAGCTGAGTAATTCTTTTTGATTCTCTGAACCTTATATGTCATGCATTTAAAAGGAAAAAAGCATGTGCATCTATTGCTTTTAATCTCTGTCTAGCAACATAAAGGCCACTAAAAACATACAACTTGTACTGTGCAATAGGGTATTCCTTTGCATCTTCCCTTACCAAAGTTCAATCACTGTGTGTTCTGATCTCTGTGATAACAAATTCCCTGCCTCATTTTGTTAAAAATAGCCCAATACAGCTTCACATGCTGGCATGTGCTTACACATGCCAAGGAGGCTCCCAGAAACTATTCAGTCCTTTTTGGCTCCCCATTAACACTTGGAACATACGTCCAATTTACAGCAGCATGTATGAGATCACAGAGATACTAAATGGAAACCCAGCACCTCCATTTGAAGTACAGCTATAGGAGTTTGTTATCTGATTCTTCAATGGCCT
>JAOWBP010003503.1:23055036-23094575 GCA_028571105.1 Tragopan temminckii
GAGATACTAAATGGAAACCCAGCACCTCCATTTGAAGTACAGCTATAGGAGTTTGTTATCTGATTCTTCAATGGCCTCGGTCAAAAGAACACAACTCTTCTTCCCTTTAGCCCACTTCATGCTACAAACTGGCTTTGATTCTGCAAGAAGCTATCAGTTAAGACTGATCATGCATGAAAGACTGGATTTGCTGAAAGAAAGAGGACAAAGAATATTTGTTTTGCTTTACTCCTCTGGAAACAGCCTTCAACATCCAGACCATCCTCTAAACCTGATGAAGGAAAATGCAAGGAACAATGGCAAGCAAACATGCAGCAGAACAAACCAGAGATCTTCGCAGATCTTATTTTACATTTTTCTGCATCACATATTCTAACTGCATCCCTGCAGTAGTGTATGCACACATACAGCATCAGCTCACCGACCAGAAGAACCATTGGCATTTGGAGGCTGCGTATGGTTGGTATAATAGTAACTGCACCCTAAGTCACTCGTAAGCAAATCCACTTGACTCCATGACTTCAGTGTCATTGGCAAGAGGAGCACTCTGACATCCACTCTGGCACAGTAGTTAAAGGTTTGGTCTTGTAAACCTTCTTTCCTCAGAAGTGCAGCCTCCAGCAGAACACGCTACTGATGAGCACATGAAGCCTTCCAGTGCTTCTGCACTCAGCTGAGACTTGTCCTGTGGGAATAGCTCTACTGCAAGCCAAAAATCTCATTGCACGGTCCTCAATCATGTCTGGGCTTTCTTGCAAAACCACTCCATTTTGTAAACTTTGGAAGAGAAACAATAGGAGCTAAATGCATGTTAACAAATCCGTTCTCTAAAAGCTACCTTGCTTAGGATGACACTGCAGAAAACTTAGAACAGGGAAGCATTTGAAAGGACAACACAGATCTTAACTGAGATACACGCACTGGCGCAGCACATATAGAATCCAACATGCAATTCCATATTCATTCAATGGCTGGCCTTTCTCTTCCTATCCATCCTTCTCCCATCTTAAGGCACCACTTAAAGCCTTACACAACAAAAAGCAAGGGATGCACCAGCTACTCTCTGAGATTACAGAGAATTGTTCGCAAACAGGACCAGTTCTATTTTATGGCTTAAGAGCAAATAACAGAACGACTGTTCACCAAAGCACACAAAACCTATTAAAATAAGTTCAGTGCTTTTCATACCATAATTTTGACCTTTTCATTTTCCAATTATTTCTCTCGGCAACCAGAGAGATTTGTTTTATGACACTCATAATTTAGGGGACCTTGGCAAGTATGTACAGTACCTTTCACCACTGCCACCATACAACTTGTTTTAAAGCAATAAATCAAGTCATAACCGTCCTCTGCTGATAAACAAAATTACTAGCAACTCATGCTCTATAGCTTAAAGATACTAGTTATTTGACTAATTTAAGTTCTACTGCCACCTGAAAGAAACATACATAAATACAAACAAAGCAGCAGTGATGTGTTGCACAAACATTGCTCATAATTTTACCACTCTCCTTCCCGTTGTCATTTGGAAGAACTTTTCTGGCAAGCAACAGTATACTTCACTCAAAAGGAAAAAAAGTAGAAAAGCAGTTTTATTATTCATCAGGACACAGCCTATTCCTTTCCTACCATTTGGCTTTTTTTTTTTCAGCTGCTTGAACTTTGGTAAAGCAAATGCTTTCATAAATTGGCTCAAGGGTGTTGCAGTGTCCTTGACATCTCTGTAAGCCTGATGTCAAGGTCCAGTCCTGCAGATGCTTTCTCCTCTGTGCAATCTGAGCAAAGGAAACACAGCAGTGTACTGATGTAGGTACTTCAAATCACTGGCACCCGCATAGATGATTGGGGGAAAAAATCCACCACTGAATACACAGCCATGACTGAATGTATTTTGGGTGCCATCAGGATGCAGTGACTGCAACAACTCCCCATTCCTGCCTGCCCTCCCTGCATACCTCTCTTCCTTCAATACAAGGATGTGTCATTGAGCAGAGAGTGCAACAGCTGGAGCTGACCAGAAGGCCACTGAAAAGGCTTCCATGTTTCATGAGAAAATGAATACAAGTGTGACCATAAAAGGAGCATTTTTACATCTAAAAAATACTGCAAGAGCTGGTTCATACTTTTATTTCCAATTATAAGGACATTTAATTTAATCTCCAAATCCAGAGCAGAGAGATTTTGCAGCAAAAGGCATGCTATTTCTGTGCCAGAAAGTTCATTTTTCTTCTTCCCAGAGAAACGTATTTCTCATCCTGATGCTTTCTGAGTACAGAAAGTGCAATAGAGACAGCCCAGAGATGTAGTGAAATTCCATAGGACCAAAGGAGCCACATCCTCTGCCTGCTGTGCAGCTCTGGGTGCAGCGAAGCCACCTCTGTAACTGCCCAGGAGCTGTCCCAGTATTTTGCTACCAGAAAACCAAGAACCACTGTAACAAATGTATTTCTAAGCAACTACTTTGACTGCAAAGAGTAAAACCACTATGAACAAAAGGATCAAGATTAACTTATTCATAGAGAGGTTCGATTTCTGAACAGTAAAAACTGCCAAAATCTCTGAAGATTTTTAGGCAATTAAAACCTGGGAATAACAAGTGTTGAAATAGTGGAAGCTACACATTTTTAACAACACAAGATAGATCTCAAACATAACCTTCATTTGTCTATGTCACTGTCTCCTCTCACCCATAAAACTAGGATTTAATCTTCCCTTGCAGAACTGATAAAAAAAATGCATTGCCAGTTCCCATCTGTTCAACATCCTACCTGCCTCGTCGCAATATAGGACACCTTTCTCCTGGTTTCCAGGATAAGCAGCTGATTTGTGACATCCTGCCTCCCTCTGAACATTGCCATCTTTAAAATTTATATTCACAGTTTAGGAAATGAATTCCAGTTACATGGCCTGGAAGATTGCTTAGAATGAAATATCATTAAGTTTGGAAAAGACTTCTAGGATCATCAAGCCATTCCCACCATACCCATTAACTATTGACCTCAGTGCCACATCTACATGTCTTCTGAACACCTCCAGGGATAGTGACTTCACCACATCCCTGGGCAAATATAAACTTAATTTTGGAGAAATACGTGCATTGGGAAGAGAGCATCACCTCTCCATCCACATCTCCAATGGAATCAAGGCAAGGAAGCAGGAAGGCAACACAGTTGTCCGGCACTTTTTTGTTGACTCTGACAATTTCGTTGACTCAGAACTCTGAATTCTGACATCCCCTTGTTACAAAAGAAGCATTTTCAGCCACATGTTATTTTTCTACGAGGGTTTGACTCATTCTTCCAAACTTTAATTTAGAATCAATTGTTTGCTGTGTTATTTTCACACATAAAAGGCAGCACTGCCTCTTATTACCCCACAGAGATTTTTAAAAGCCTGGAATTTACCTGCGGGATAAGTAGTTCCTTCATTTAAGAAGAGGACAGAGATGGGGAGGAGAAGCACAAAACACCTTCAATTTCTCCAATCACTTAGTTAGGCACTGGGGGTGTTTGGCTTTCTTTTTGTATCAAGGAGTAATTCTGGGTTGCAAGTACAGGCAACTCAAAGGCCAATAAAAGCACTTGATGTCACTTCTGAGTGGGTGGAAACTCTCTTCTGAGTTCATTTGGAAATGAAATTACGCCTGCATTTCCATACTTGATAAAGATCACAGGTCAAATGACCACTGCTCAACTGAGAGAGGAGAGAAGAAATAGAAATCTATCAATAAATAAATATAACAGGTTTTCCAAGCTGTATAATTATGCTGTTATGCTGGAAACCAGAACTAAAAGGCTTTTTAGTACTCAATGCTCTAATGCCGGGGTATGTACAGGTAGGTTTTTCATAAGGCAAGACTCACAACTCTACACAGACTTACTGTTAAGCAGTTCCATAAATTCACCAAGGCCAGTGCTGTGCCTTGGTATGAGCTGTCCTGACCCACCTGTGAATCAAGATCTTCCACAAGTACCTGCAGATAATGCTGGTTAGCAAATAGAGCATTGTCTCCAAGCTGCAAGAGCTCCCACTGAACAAGTCTTTATCATGATGAGAAGGCACATACTGTCTAGAAACCCGCAGTCAGCAGAAGCAAAAACATTACCCCCATTTGTATGCTGAACCAACAAGGCTTGTGACATCTTCCACAAGTGGGGTGACGATGCAATGAAGTTTATTAAAATTAAAAATAATAAATACAAATGATATGAATTGTCCTGGATATGTAGCATTCCACCCTCTGCTATGAGGATCTCTACCATGAGAAGTGCCCCCGTGTGCATCGACATGGAGAAAAAAGACTGAAAATCTGAAATGGTTTCAAGGAAAAATTATTAGAATGGTCTGGTCCTGAACAGACCTTAAGGAGTTCATTTATGCAGCTTAATGAAAGCAAGATGGGGAGACAATTATTCATACACAGAAAGAGAACTGATGCCACAACACTCTTAGTCATGCAGATGAAAGCAAAACTTGTTCCAGTGATCAGGATTTGAGGAACAAGACATTTGCACTGGAAACATAAGGCACCTTTTTACCACAAGCGTGTAATGGCTTACTAAGGACAACAGTAATTAACTATTATTTAGGGTTCACTTTAATTAAGACTGAATATTGTTCATAAGGATCTTGTAATTCATCAGTATGCATCCCAGCTTAAGCAAGAATCAGTCGGAGGAACCACAAAAGTATCACACACCAGGTAAAACTAAAACTACAAATTAATGTTTGCAGGGCTTTCCCACCCAGTCATATGCACTCATTCAATACAAGCCGCTCTCTGTGGATATGCAAACAAGCTGTTATCATCCTCAGGCACATCCCCTTCCCTGTGGAGGAGAGGGCTGCTGCACCAGGCTGAACACTGGCACATGCAGGGAAACCTGCCTGCACTGCCTTGAAATACTTGCTTCCTTCTGCACAGAGCTCTATTGCTCCTTCACCAGCAGCCCCAGAGCAAAGCACAGCTCTCTGTCCCATAAATGATTGATTCCACTTTAACAGTAATAAATGATGAGGGTTTCTACACATTCCTCATTTTATGGATTATAAATCCCCTTTTTGTTTTCCATAATCAACCACTATACATGGCCCACAGCACCTCTCAGAAGCTAAGATGGAGAAACCTCATGGTTTTGAAGGGGAAAACTGTGGCGTTCATCAACATCCTAACATCCTAAGAACAACTTCTAAAATCCATACCAAGACACAAAATAATGTATACCAGCTTTATATGAAGAGAAAGCCCAGGTTTGAAGTCTTCAGGGTCTAGAATAAAGTATTTTTGCTCATGTTGTACAAGTCTTTTCTTATGGCAATGGGATATAACCGAACCTGGAAAAACTAGCTGATTCAAGAAGTGATGACCAAAATCATAAAATGGTTTGAGTTGGAAGGGATATTTAATATCATCTAGATCATCCAATGTAGCATTAAAGATACTCATTTCTAAGCACTGCATAAACTGCACATATCCACACAAAAAGCTAAACATGCAGTGATGGGGCTCATCTTCCTTTCATTATCAACCGTTCAGAACAAGCTATGCTGCAGTGACTTTGCTGCTGGCAAATAATATGCTATTCCTAAACCTTAGGCAATAAAAACTCTATACGGCATTGCTATTAAATTATCTCAAATTGTATTATCTTTAAGATGCTCTTAATGACTCCTTTGAAGTTGCCAAAGCTGGCTGAGAGCCAGCCACAGTGACACTGTAATTAAAAGAACAGATCCCTGAAAGCTGAAACACGGAGCAATACTCATCAAAAACTAAAGTAAAATGTCAGGGGAATTCAGGTGCTGACATTTTAAGTAAGTCGTGACCTTCTCTTTGAAAACTTAATCAAATTGTTATATAGAACAGGTTCCCCATTGAAACTTCAAGAGGTAACAGTAATTAAAAACCTTTAGAGAAAAATACCCAGCTCATCCAACATCAGAAGACTGCATTTAAAAAATTTTTATGGTTAAATACTACAATTGGGTGGATGCTCCTGCTGCAGTAAGCTAGGTACTGCTTTCTGAGGCCTGAGCTTGTAGCAGCTGAAGAGCAACGTTGAACCATAGGGAAAATAAAGCCTGCATGTGTGCCAGGAGAGGACAGCAGCTATGAAGAAGTGCTGGCAGCTGGCAAGGTGTCACTGGGGCTGTGCTGTGCAGAGGTCCCACCTTACAGCTCTGCTTGGGGCATTGTCAAGGGGACTTGGCCCTTCTTTCTCCTGCTGCTGCTTGCGCCACAAAAAAAAAAAAAAAAAAAAAAAAAAAAAAAAAAAAAAAAAAAAAAAAAAAAAAAAAAAAAAAAAAAAAAAAAAAAAAAAAAAAGAAGAAGAAAAAAAAGAAGAGAAAAAGGGATGTAATGGATTTGGCTGTGGTCAGCCATGTCCAGGCAGACAGAAGCTCTTTCAAAATTTAAGCTCCTCTATCACTAAAGCTTAAATTCCTACAGAGGCTGTTTAATCCCATCCTGGCAGGGCATCCTGAGGCAGCTGTCCAAATCACACAACTAGCACATAAGGAAACTGGTCAGTGTGGAGAAGGAACTGAAAATGGACTGATGAACATGGAAAGGATGTGAGGGTGAAGCAGCTGTACATGGAGATCAAAATGAAGCAAAGAGGAGAAGTAGGATTTCATTAACTGAAGGATGCTGCTGCTTTCTTCTCCTCACCAGTACAGAAGTAAAGGCTCATTCAGACTGTTCACAGTCTGAAGGAAGGTCTCATATCTGTGCCATTTTCAGATCACAGTGTCACAGTGATGACAGCAAACCAAACACAAAGGGAGGAGGGGGGAAGAAATAAAGTTGGGTGACAATAAGTCTGAACAGCACCTTTAGCTAAAGCCTTGTCTATCTTGTACTCGATAAGCACTGATCACTGGTTACAGATTTGCTATCACACCAGCATTCCATTGTGCCAGCAGTGCTGATAAAACAGAAACTCTGATCGGACACTGTGACCAACATCAGCTTTTTCCTCATGAAATCTTAGGTTCATACAGCATTTTAGGCCTGAAGCACAGTACAGGGAAAGCATCTCACCAGCTACTTACAATTCAGCAGATATAGACTATTTAAAGGAAAAAGGTGGAGAAAATATCCCACAGCTTTTTTCAACTTTAACTGCAGCTTTTGCTTTTTCAGGCAAATGCCTCACACTTCAAGGCAGCATGACTTGGTGAAAACTTTACTATCGCAGGAATTATTTAAAATATCAAAAGACAAGCAGCAGAAAAAAAGACCAGAAGACATGACTTGGAGGCTCTGCATCATGGAAATGAGGCTGTAAAGCCCAGGAGTCTGACCAGAATTGCTTCTGCTTTGAAAAAACAGATCGGCTGTTTCTCTTGTTTCCAAAGGATAAAGATGTCAGAACAAGAATTACAAACTGTTAACAGCGAGAACAGCTGAAGGAAGATTTATGTGTTTGTTTGAACGAGACAGACACAGCACAAGCAGACCCAGGAGGCCATCTGAGACCCCAGCCTTGAAGTCAGCAGTGGCTTTCAGCCCAGTCTCCAACAGGACACCCTCATCTTATAACAGTGCTGCACGGAAATGCCCCTGAATGTAAGGCTCAGCTACGTGCAGCAAAATGTTACAATATTTCTTGAGTACAAAAATTACAGAAGTCATGTTTCCTGCAAATCTGCATGTTGGGCTCTGTGACACAAACTCAAAGCACAAGCTTTGAGCAAAGCTTTTCCCACAGCTGGGACCACATTTCAGGGCTCTGCATTGGGTAGATCCTCTAGTATCTAGAGGAAGAAATTCACCTGCAGTAATGCTGTCACTCTTGAGACCTATGCCAGTTTGTAAAATCTGGCTGTGATTGGCCAACAGGTTGTAAAAGGGAGGAGAAAAGAAGAGGGAAGGAAAAAAACATGTAGAAAGCTTCATCATGTATGCTTGTTTCCTATGGAAACAAGGCTAAAATCCAACACATTACAAAATGAACACTCAGCTTAGTGACAGCATAGAAGAAAATCCATTCGAAGTTCCATTTCACAACATAAAATAACAGGGAAATTCAAAAAGCAGGAAGCATTTGTCCTTCACTGTCTCAAGCAGAAGTCTCTAAGAATTGCACAGAATCCCTTTTTCACATTGTGTTATGTAAGGGCAGAGCAATATGGAGGGAAGAAAGGATAGCAGATGTCACTTGATTTTGTACACAGTTTGCATAGAGATAAACCAACACTGAAATGTTGCTAAAGAACCTAAGAAATTAATGTTGCCTGTTGAACTGATCTGACTGGATGGTACAAGATTTTTTTAAAAACTATTTTTCTTGCACAGAAGTAATACAGTGTGCTCCTCAATGATGTGGTTGCCATATATGACAATGCACCATACACAAAAGGAGAAGGTAAAAATAAAATACACAGAGATATTGCCAACTGTCGTTGCTCGCCTGCACATACAGTTCCAGGAGCTATGAAAGGACACGAAAAGATCAAAATGCCTTTGCAATGCTAAACATTCACTTCTTAACATCAAGATGAACCAACATCGTTTTAAGTCAGTCAAACACATTTTAACCCAGAAGAAAAGAGTTACTTCCCAAGCCCTTCCTAAGTCACTTGTTCTTAGTATCATGTAGAGCTCTGAATCATACATATAACTTATTTATAAGGGAGGCAGTTTTGCAGAATAATTTAATTTACTTTCTTTAGTATCCACAAGTCATCTAAATTACCAACATACAGAAAGATAGTAACTTTGGCAGGCAGATAATTAAGCTGAACACCCCAAGCATCTTTTTATGAACTAAAAAGTCAAGTCTTAGATAAAACCAGTGGCAGAAGACAAAGCTTTAAAACCCCACTCTACTTCTAGTCAAGTTATTTACATGCTAAGCAACTTGTCTTTTCCAGCTCTACAACACACACACACATCTGCTCAGGGAAGAGACCTCTACCAACTGCCCAGCACAAGGCAGCTTTGTGGTGGCCTCTTTACACTCCCAGGGAGCAGACTCTAGGCAGGAGAAGAACAATCTTCCACTTGTTGGGCAAAAAAGCACTGCTTTCTTGTTGTTTCTCCTTTGTAATTTCAGATTCCTTCTTATTAGAGATTAGACTGTACTCCAGAGAGTTGAATTCCACCTACCTAACAAGCTACAGTTATCCAAGATACTGTCTCAATACTTCATTTGATGACATTTATTGGGAAGCTAAAGGACACCTTTCTGACACAAAAAACACCGCCAACTAATTATGCAGGTTTTTATTTTTGATTAGAAATAACAATTTCACATGTAAATCAACTCTCCCTGAAGATTAAGTTCTTCTTCAGCCAATCATATTGTCAGAAAGCACAGGCATTTGGCTGTTCCCGAGTTATTCCCTAGTTTTAACAAAGAATTGCAGAGTTTTGCCAGTCAAGTTCTCACCCACTCAAAGAAAACAAATACCTGCACAAACCTCATTTCTTCAGCCAGCAGAACAGTTTTTAAGACTAATTCACCTGCTTATCTGCTAACAGAGAAGTCATATATAAGCCAAGGGCAAACTGCATTGCAGCCACCAAGAACAGGTAACTCACAGTATGGATGGATGTCTATGGAAGGAGTACGACCCGCTTCAGACACCTAGAGATGTAGGAGACAACCAAGTGTCATTTCTCAAGTGGAGAAACGTCACAATGAAAACAATCTCCTTTTCCACAAGGTGATTTTGAGACCAGTGATGGGTCCATAGCCAGAGGCTGTTCTCAAATGTGAAGCCTGGGTTTCCATGCCATCCACCAGGCAGGTGTCTTCCCACTACGGCAACACTTAGTCATTAGTTCACACTGCCCACGCTACTGCCAGGGAGGACTCTCAGCTCTGACAAAGCAGGTTTTCCCCTAAGCACAAAAACCAAGGTGCTAAAGCATTCAGTGGGGGAGAACTGACAAAGCCTCTGTTCAGACCACATACCTCAGAACCCTGCTCTCACTCACATGCAGACTTGTACCTAGAAGCCCAAACCACAGAGTCACCTCTGTGACTCCTACATCCCATACGCTAACAGGAAATGTTCGGCATACAAGCGTGCCCAGGCTCCCCTAGCATACAGGTGCTGGGCTGAGCATGTAGCTGAGGCCCAGAGCACGGGGCCCTTGCCAGAGAAACACCTGACTGAGCAGCATTCAACCTCAAGGCTTTCTGGCATGTGTGCCAAGTGGGGAGGAAGTCACGCTGTCCCTGCTCACTCTTAATTAACAATTTAGAGTATCGAGCCAGAAAAATATAATATGTCCCACTCAGTTAAAGAACCGTCCTCCCCTTCCAGGCTAGCACACTGCACTGCCAGGCTGGTCTGCATGAAGTCTGCGTTCCCCAGCAAGGTCAGGAATGTAAACATTATGGGAGGAAAAAAAATAATAAATCAAAACATAACAGCATAGCCCCATGTTTAAAATACTCTCCTGGAAGTAGGAGATCCAGGTGCAAGGTTTCATTTCCTACAATCCTGGAGATCAATCGAGACTCACCCAGCTCCCTCTCAAGGGATGTTGTTAATGTAATTGCACAGATTATTGAAAAAACAATACTGAAGCATGCAGTTCTGATGAATGATGGCAAAAAACCAGCATGCGGTGAGTCGTCTTCATTTTTTAAAGGCAGATCTCTCCATTCTTCTGCATTGCCATGGATATTTACATCAGTTAACAAAATGACAAGATGAAAACACTGAAAAGCATTACTGAATACTATTTTCTCCTCTCCCCCCTGCTTCAATTTGTATTTATCTCATGGTTTTGCCAGTACAAATCTTTGTATTTGATCATCTCTTTAAAACCTTCTGAAACAATTTTAGAAGCCTGAGTCAACTGGATGTTAAATTTTGACAAGCTTCTGAGAGAAAGCTTTCTGTGTAAGTGATGCAAAATGGTCGTCTCAAATATTCTGATGTTGAAAAGAATTGGTCTGTGAAAAACAACCTCGGTTTTCTTTAAACTTTTTATCATCTCTGCCCTACCTACGAGGCAGCTCTTCCCTTGCCAGCAGCAGCAGAAGCAAAGAGACAAATAAGGCTTGGGGTAAGCACTGATGACTTGTGCCACATCTTGCCACAGCTGCTCAGCAAAAGCAATCTCTGAGAACAAATGTGCCATTAAAAGCACCTTTCAGCTCTGAGACTGACATCTGTACATAAGGCAGCAGCATGTCTGAACAACTAAGAGAGCACAAAAATCTCCTAGAGCATGAGTAGAGCAGTACGGCTGTGTAGGATGGAAACAGCATCTCAACTGTGCTCTCCTTGTTTAGATATCAGGAGAAGTTTATGAAATGCTATTTTTACTGAGCTTTAAGCCACCAGAAACCAGACAAATCTCAGAATCCATATGCAAGTAAAATGGATATATTTTACTAGTGTAAGTGCATGAAAGGGGGAGCTGGAAAGGATATCATGACTTCACCGTGTGATAAGATGCACAAACACAGTGCACTGCAATGGACTGCTGGGAGTTCTCAGGGCATAGGAACTGCACACAGACTGATAAGAGCATTAAAGGAGGCTCTTACTATTTGCATTAATGTAATGGGCTGTAGCATAGGGATGAGAACAGAAGATAATGATGGCAGTAGTTTGTTATATTCACTCATTGTTCTTCCTTCTTCTCCTGCAATTAGTGTGTCTATACTCATAATGCAATGCAAAACTGTATTGACTGAATTTAGTTTACTAGCCTCAGCAGACAGTTTCTGTTTAGGACGCTGTCTTTCAGAATGCAGCACAATGCAGTATTGGAGGCTTCAGACACAGAAACAGCATGGACTCATTACAAAGATTCATTACTGTTTATGCCATCAGCATTGAGCTCTGGTTTTACCAAAATGAAACATTTGTTTTCTAGCAAGAGAGGCATATCTACTCCTGCAGCAGAGAGCTGTTGAAGTATCCTGTTTCCAAAGATGGCCAGAAAATGTCAGGCCTGCTCCAACCCAGCACTGGCTGAAGCCACTCAGGTTTTGCTGGAAGGATGTACTTCCCTGTTTATCTGGGACAGCTCCTGCGTTCTGTCAAGATGCAGAGGTGATGACAAAGTGGCTTGGCAACGTCTTGTCAGAGGATACAACAGCAGTGGCAGAACAGCACAGCTTAGGAACTAGAGAACAAACACACACCATTTCCACCATTGTGACCTTTCCATCTCAAATGGAGAGAAAGTGCTGCTATCAGGAAGATATTAGAAGAGAGCTTGGAAAAAAGAGCATTGTTTAGCTGGCCGTGGAAGTTGTTCTGTCCTCAGCTGGAGCACACGGCATGGAATTCCTTAAGAGAAGTGAAACAGCTGAGCATCCACAAAAGAATGAAGTGTCTTTAGTTGAAGTCTTGCATTACCAATTAATTCTACATTTTTAAACAAAGCGGACACAAAATAAGCTGACTTCGATCTGCAACCAAACAAAGAATCAAGCCCTTTAAATAGCTGGGGGGTTTATAACTAACTGTAGGATTTCCACAACTCTCTGTATGAGAGACACACATGCCCTTCAGCTGCTTTTATTGCAAAGAATCATTATATAGGCAGAGTTTGCTGAAGCTACCATCAAAGCTAAAAACAAATGGAAGAGCCGGGAACACTTAAGGATAACAACATTCATCAGTTACGTTTTCACTGACCTTGCAGCAAGGATTCTGGATTTCAAATGGCAATGTAAGCACCCACATAAGTAGGTCACTCCAAAAGTAATGACTCCTCTTTATTTCCATAGAAACTACAACAGATACAAAGAGCACAATAACACTGTTTGATAAAGTAAACTCTCAGCTACGAAACACTGACTAAGCACTCAATTTCATGATGTGACAGCTGTGCATGGCTGTTCAGAATGTGGCTCATCTTTCATGTCCTCACTGTGCTCATACCCCTCTTTGGCCTCCAGAAATGTTCAAAAAGCATCTGGGTGGTGGTGCCATTTTTTCCGTATGGAGGAATTCAGTGACACACCTCTGCTTCATACACAGTTCCATGTCAGACATCATTTTGTCACACTGCCCCTCTGCTGCCATCTGTCACACAACAACAAAATGAACAGAATATCGGTGGGAAACTTCAGCCTTGACTGTGGCTACCATCAACATCTGCCTCTAGCACTGTGGGCAAACATAATGAAACAGGAGGCATTACTTTTGGAGTAGCCCTCATAAATAAAAGCCATATCTCTGCACTATTGCATGTTTTCTATGCTGGCAGCTCAGAAGTCCCATTTACTACATTCCTCATCCTTTCAAAATGACAGATTATTAGGAAATAAAATCCAGTCATACATTGAAATTAAGAAAGCCAAAGAAATGACCTGCCCTAATTAGATCTTATGATCAGATCTATTTCAAAAGCGGAGGTTTTTTCCAGCTTGCTTGACTCATGAACAGCCTATGTTTTCCAAGTCAAAATGCCATGGGTAAGATTTAGTCAGAATCAGTGATATTTAGCAAGGTGCTATTTGCTGGTTTATCTCACTTTGGATAAAACTATAGGTCCTCAATGAGATGTTTTCAGCCACCTTGTTTTCTCTTCCAGATTTCTCTTTAGCATTCAGAATCAAGTAACAATGAATTTCCTAATAACTGAACCCTCAAAAGCAAAACATATCTGTGCCTTTGAAGATGGGTCTTACCAACTCCATTCAAAGAAACTCAACCCCTAGAATGAGTTACAAATCCTGAAAAATCCTTTTCTATCAGGTGGGATTTACACTCCCCCTTGAAAGACAGCTGCTGCTAAAGGAGCAAAACTGCTGTTTCAGAAGGGTCTCATATGAAGCTGAACCATAAGGATTACTACTCACACGTGAAGGCTTACATCTTACTCCTACTAATACTGTTCATGGGATCTCTGAAAGCATATCCAGGTTTCCCATACTGAGGAAAAAACAAGAGCTAAATGCATCCGAGAATTCATCGTCCTGAAAGGAACAGTATTCATTGACTAAATTCATTTCCAAAGTTAAATTCTAGGAGGTGGAAACTTTGTCCGCATCTGAGAGATCTGAGTGCCTTGGAAAACAAAGAAACGTTCAGGAGAACACCAACCTATGTGGTGTGGTTGACAAGCCTGAGGTATGAGATGCCCTACTGAAAAGGACCTGGGGCTACTGGTGGATGGCAGCTGGACATGAGCCAGCAATGTGCCCTCACAGCCCAGAAAGCCAACCGTGTCCTGAGTGCATCAAAAGCAGTGCGGCCAGCAGGGCGAGGGAGGGGATCCTGCCCCTCTGCTCTGTGCTGTGAGAGCTCAACTGGAACACTGTGTCCAGAGGTGGAGTCCTCAGTACAGAAGAGACATGGAGCTGTTGGACTGTGTCCAGAGCAGGGCCACAGAAATGATCTCAAGGATGGAACTCCTCTCCTGTGAGGACAGGCTGAGAGCTGGGGCTGTTCAGCCTGGAGAAGAGAAGGCTACAGGGAGAGCTGAGAGCAGCCTTTCAGTATCTAAAGGGGAGCCATGAGAAAGAAGGAGACAGACTCTTTAGCAGCATCTATTGTGATAGGATAAGGAGAAAAGGTTTTAAACAAAAGCAGGAGGGATCGATATAGATAGGATATGAGATGGGTTTGTTTATTTATTTCTTTTA
This sequence comes from Tragopan temminckii, assembly GCA_028571105.1. Taxonomy (NCBI): domain Eukaryota; kingdom Metazoa; phylum Chordata; class Aves; order Galliformes; family Phasianidae; genus Tragopan; species Tragopan temminckii. The sequence continues at coordinate 23,069,613 of JAOWBP010003503.1, forward strand.
TGGTAATGGTTGTAAAGCACTGGCACAGATTGCCCCCTCCCTGGAGACATTCATGGTCAGGCTGGACCAGGCTCTGCACACCCGATTGAGCTGTAGGTGTCCCTGTTCACTGCAGGGGAGTTAGAAGAGACCTTTAAAGGCAATCTAGTCCAACTCAAATGATTTTATGGTTCTATGAAAACATGCTAAGTAAAGTAAATACATGAAAGCACTAGATTAACTGGTGTGGCTAGCACTACAGATTTCACTAACTTAACATATTTTAGAAATCTTAATAAGGGAAGCTACCAGCCACTAATACCTCTGGCAATTGAAACCAGAGGTAAATGGACTATTTCCAGCTCTATCACTGACTGGAAGATTGAAAAAGTTTGAGTGCCAAGACTGCATCATTAAGACAGCAGCAGTATGAATTATCCAGCTTTGCTGCTTTAATACATTTCCATGTAGATTAGCAGGGACAGTGCTAGCTCGTCTTCCTGCTTGTCCCCAGAAAGTGGCATTTGTTTTTCTTTGCTTTGTAAACAGAGATTAAACTTTGCAATGCACATCCTCTCAGTTTACATATTACCCAGTAGGTGAATGAATACACTGCACCCAGGCTTAAAAGAGAATTACATATTCCAGGCTTAAAAGGTATCAGTTCTCAGTCAAGTGAAAGATATCCCAAATTCCATATTTAAATAGGTAGAGGAACAATACAGTCAAATTTTGGGGAAGAAAAACATTTTTTTTCTCCTTTATCTCAGTCATTCCCTTCTTTATCCTTAAACGCAGATTTGCTTTAAACTCTTTTCTGGTTCAGATATTAGTTTATTAAGCTTCTTCCCTACTTCATGAATGCTCTGCTTTCCCCCTCTATCAAGAAAGTCAGGGTCCACAGCTTTTAGGATCTCATTATGACGGGCTTGGTTTCATTACTGTCATCCTGTCTGATTTCTGCTAAAATGTTGCCCAAACCCACAGGCCATCAGAAGAGAAACAAAGTTTCAGCTGTAACTAATCTGCTTGGAACAGCTACAGGAGGCAAAGTTGAAGCTTACTGCTATGTAAGCAATTGCAAAACACTCAGCCACCCAAAATTGCACATTGTAAAGAACGTCAAGGCATCCTGGTGCTGTCTCCTACTCTCCTTTGCATATTTCACCCCACCCTTTGTCTGGGATCTGAAGATTGTGGTGCACAGACAAAGTAAATTATGTGTTCATTGGGTTGGCCTAGGGGGAGGGAAGGAAACCACACACCCACCGTGGCCTTCTGCCCCCATCTAGTGGTCCTGTCCCAGAGGTAAAACCCATCCAACCACATCTATCGGCTTGAGCAGGAAAGCTTCACAAGTTTGGGGACAGTTTCACAGCATGGAAAACCTACCAGACCTGTGCTCCAGAACGTGACCTGCGCCAGAGCTGGGCAAAAACACAGAGGTCTCATCTATCAACATGAACTCAGCCTGCTCAGCAACTGCAGGACCTTCCCAGTCTGACAGCACCACGTAATCTCAAGGATGATTAGCAGGTGCAGCAAATGTTCACAATTTCAGTTTAGCTGCTACCACCTGCAGACTTCTCTGCTACACTGGAACAGCTTACACTCAGTGCTGATCCGATATGTCCAAATATTTATTACAGCTGTTTCCAATATGCCTCGTTTTGAGGCGCACAAAAAGCCACAAGGCAAAAAGAAGATTGCACGAAGAAGAAATGGGAACAATTTTAGCACGATAGCATGGCATTGCACATCATGGGTTCACAGCAAGACCTCTAAATTACCTACAGAATCCTCAAACTTCTTGAACAACAGCAAAAAAAACCAACAAAAACCAAACCAGATCTAAGCACTGAGTGAAAGGGTGATCCACGCAAAAATATCTCCCATGACTTCTTCAAAAGTCATTTGATCACCAAAGCAGACTTTATTAGCAGATTGTCTCTGGGAACACCACTGTGCCAACAGCAAAACTGGGAGCCCCATCACAGTTGGGGAATCACTGTACAGGGCAATATGCCTATGCATAGAACTTTCACCACAGGAGCAGAGCTGCTCCTGACCTACTCAATTTTCAACACTAAACTCCACAGAAACAACAGAAACTTGATTACAATGGTTGAGAAATATAACAATGGCTCAAGCATTCTTCGCTGAGAACGGCTGAGATGGGAGCCCAGCTAAACACAACTAACCACACAGCCCAGCATCTTGCAGTGCTGTCATCTGTCTGTGCTACCTGGCATATCTTGACCTCCACCTGCATAAGCTCACGAAACTTCCTCTGAAACTGCTGCTACATCTCCCTGTGTTTGGTTGAAACTGACAAATTTGAAAGTCATGGTGAGGGAGGAAGGAAGAGAGAAAGACTGTTTAAGCTTCATTTCCTTCAGAAGCCAGACCAAAAATAGCACAAAACTATTCATATTAAAATTATATACTTTAGATGTCCTCCAGCTCTGTAAGCTGGTCTTGTAAATCCCAAGAGCATCCTTTAAGAATGCCTGAGAAAGCTGTGTTGTGTTGCATTTCTCTCATCATCTTGTTTCAAATATGCTAATTAGAATGGAGACAATCAGAGCAAAATTAATTTACCCATCTGTATTTGTTGTCCATGCTTCCCCCAACTGCTGAAGAAAAATGACAAATATTAAGTCAGCATGTCAAAGAGCTATTTCTGGCTTGTCATAAAAGGTGTGAAGAAATACATGTCATTTGACTGGTTTCTTCTGTCACCACTAAAGTTATGGCTCTAAGGATCAAACTGTCAGAAAGGGTGACTGTCAGTAACTACAAATTGTTTCAGGCAGCCCATGCCATGATGCTTAGAACAGTTTAATTAAGGCACATTGTCCAGACCAGCTGTAGATGAAAAGAAAACTCCAACTGTTTAATAAAACCAAGCAACTTGGAATCTCAAAAAAAAAAAAAAATAAAAAAAAATAAAATTGAAAGTAAAGGGCCAGATGTGCATCTGAAGTGCCTACTACAGTTATGTTTCTGCATCTAAGGACAGTCTGTTTGATGTGCCCTTGTCACTAGATGAGAAGACCAATGGATCAGCCATGTGCTGGTGTGGGGGGATAAAGCAGGGAAGGAACAGGGTGAACGAAGAGCTCGGAAATCTCCAGGTCACCTCTTGCTTCCTGACGGAAAGCAGGTCTGCCTAGCCTCTGCTTCAAATCTCTACTTCTTTCCTGGGACAAAATCAACAGCGATTCATCAGAGACCGCAACCGGTTGCGGTGACTGCAATCCAACCCCATAGATAAAAGCCAGAGGAAATGCTCATTTCTGTGACAGGTTCTCAGAGGCTTGCTCTGTCACCACCAGCACTGACACACTTCCACTTCTTCCTGGGGTTTTGTCATCTACACATTTAAAAGCCATATCTCCTCTGCTAAACATCGAGTAGAAGCAGACCCAGGAAAAAAAAAAAAAAATCTCCAAAACTTCACACAACGCATCTTTTCATTTGACAGTAAATCCTTCATAACCTCATTACAATCTACAAGCATTTTCTCTCTCATGCTTGACCCCACATTAGGGAAACACAATCTTGATGCAGTGTGCTTCTGAGATTGTCATATGAGACAGCATCAAAAGCCGACCTACGAGATGCAGGACGTTATTATTATTACCAATGACATTATCATTCCTCTTACTGTTGTTACAGAAGAGAACTGGTTGGATGCCATTTGTCCTCCACAAAGCCATTTTGGCTGTTATTCATCTCTCTGTTATGTCCCAGCTGCTTGCACACTGTGCTATTATTCCTTTCAGGATTTTCCAGGAACTGAAGTGAAGCTTGATGGATCTACAATTCCCCAACACTTCACCCTGTTTCCAGCCCACCCCCTCCACTATTTTTTCGAAAGACAAGCATTATGTTTGATACTTTCCATTCTCCCAGTATCTCAATGACCACTCAAGCACAACCAGCACAGTTAGAAGAAACTTTCAACTGCTTTTTGAGTGTCCCAGAAGCCCTTTTCCTGATAGCAAATGGAACTTTTAAGAAAATGGTGCCTACCAACACTGAGATGTGCAGTGCCTCTGCACTGGTTCTCAACCCGAGGGCATGACAAACAGTTTTCCGGCAGCTTCATTGATCTCTTCTCTCATCACATGAGAGAATCACCAAAGGTTTAAATGTAACACAGGGTCACGCACATGCTCCTGAAACAAAAACAACTGAAAAGTCAATAGCTTGGAATAAAAGCTCTGTTAACATCCAAACGCTGTACATCCATCTACTTCTACCACTCTCATGAAAAGCACTGCAAATTCCCTAGCATGGATGAGTACATTTAGAACACAAGCCTCCCTGTAAAAGGCACCACATACTGTCGCACAGCAGAATACAAGCCAAGAGCCACGTTGATATAAACCATCATCATACTTCAAAATAAATATTTAACTGCTAAAAATCCCAGGTGAAATCCAAGCCTAACAAGTCCCACCGACAAAAGCAACATCTAAATGATTTGTGTATGTAGATTGCTTTATCTTCTTTCTGTGACCACAATATTCTCCCTCAATATTCTTAGCACTTCCATTTAAGATGGATATGCACATTTCATATCTAACTTCAAATATTTAAAAGAACAAAATAAAACTTCTCAAACTGTTTGCACGGAGGTACTCGCAGAAAATTCACACCTAATCCTGCTGTCAGGAGAAAAGCAGTTTGCCAACTATAATATTTAGGAACTACTCCTCCTCCAGCAGAGGAAGTTTAAAAATATTTATCTCAAAGAGTTCATGGAGTTCAGTGCATCCATTCCAGAGTTTGTCCTAAGTGGTAGAATTAGGAAAAGATGCAAACATGAGTTGTTTAATACAGGAGTTCTGTTGGGCTCACCTCCAACACCTGAGGCTGACAAGAACCCAGCTGGATCCCCCAGCATCTTGAGGTACCCAAACGGCAACCTGAGTGTGAGGAGAAGTGCTGGGAACAAACTATTTGCACAAACAAGGAACTGCTTTGAAAGATTTGCAAACAGTCACTGCAAGGGAGATTTGGAATTTTAAGAAACCTGACATTGCTCTGGCTCTTTGACAGCCTTGCTTTGGTGAACTATGGGAAAGACACCGAAAAAATGCAAGCTCGCGATGAGTAGGTTTAAACTCCTTCCATCATTTCCTTGGAAGGAAGGGCTTCTCTTGAGTTCATAAGCTGAAAAAGAGATGGAAAGCCTGTGTCTCAAGCCGTTCCACGGGGCTGTTATCGCCTTCTCCCTGACTATGCTTTGAAGAGCACGTATTGGTGCCTGGTTCAGGAGGGATGCTGTGCTCTGGAACAATAGCCTAAGTGCACCTCTTAATTAGGTATTTAATAAAGCTGCACAAGCTTTTTAGCATGTAATTGCTTGTCTGCATCAGTCTGCAACTTACTTTGTACGAGGAGCCCAAATGCCTAAATCTGGGCTTCTGATTCCACTCTGGGGAGCAAACACGAACACTTAAGCAGCCAGGCCTTTTGTTTAATTTAATTTATAGAGATCAGAACAGCTTCCACCTTCACATCATTCTTTTTCGCATCAGCATTTTGTACACAGAAATGTAACTGCATTAAAATATCTTGCTTTTGGGACAGATTCTGATATTTAATAGAGAACCTTCCATACATAATAGCTCTATTATTCCAATATTTCCCCATTTATTTCACATATTTGGGGTTTAAATTATTCTTATCCACGGTCCTAAGAACTGCAGTGAATAAAATACCACAAACCACAACAAATGCATTTGCCAGATATATCACAAAGGCAACAAGATGAACTAGATACTATCCAAAGCCTGTAAGTTCAAGCTGTATAGATAGTATTTTGCTTCTCATTGAAGTTGCTCCATTCTTCCGAAAAAGCCCTTATTAAATAGGTAGTTTTAGGTGAAGGTCCCAAAGGTCGACATATTTCGGCAGAGATTATTATGGAAAGGGTATAAGTCTACCTTAATTTTCCATGTGCAACCAATAAGAATCAGAGCCAAACACAGGACTCTAAATTGGGAAATGGCACTTATGGTATTCAGCAGAGCTCCAAATTTCCATCTCCATTCCAGTGTATCACTCCTTCGGGAAAACTAACGAACCTCAGAAATAGTGAAGAGTGGGAAATTTCAACAGGAAATATTCTGCTCTGCAGGGTAGCCCAATTTCCTGCAAAAGCAATGGAAAGATTCCTAATGACTTCAAGAGAGGACTGAATCACATTTGCATAATGCATCAGCATAAGTCTGAAATAATTCCACTGATGTTTACTAACTAAGCCCTCCAAAATGCATGCTGGCTCAAGAGCGAGATCTCCAGCACTGCACATGCACGTGCCCTTTCTGCAAGGTTATGAGCTTCAGGTTCTTTAACAAATAGCCCAACATCTGCCTATATGCCATACACTCAGGCCATTCACACAGAAAATTTTTTCTCTGATCTTTTTGATATATATACCAAAAACTACACGGATACCACCATGGGCTTCTGCCATGAGCACTGATATGAGAAGGAAACACAGCATAGCATGCTCGCATTGAGTGTAGGCTTTGCAACTTCTCTCACAATGTGAAGATAATCTGAAGAAGGAAATATTTAATGGAGAGGCAAAAAGCAATAATTTTGGAGTAAAAACAGTCAAGTCCAATGCAAAGCAAAAGCAAACTTGGCACACAGAGAAAGATATAACAGATTAAAAGAATATTTTTTGTTTACCTCAACATAAATATTTTTAAAGACTCTTATTTTTTAAACATTCTAACATTGCTCCATATCTCAAAGTACTGCTCTCTTGACACACTTTCATGTTTCACATGACTTGTAAAATCTAAACAAGTTAATGAAAAGTAAACAGTTTTAATTGCAGCTTTCAAGCACATGTTTAGAGGTTCCCATTGACTCTCAGATATTAATTCATTAGTACAATGTAGCTGACTGAAAAATAATGTCCTGGTATGCAGCAGTTGATGCTAAAACTTTCTAAGTGCCTTTTGTAAGATGCCAACGTTTTACGTTCTTTAAAATTCATTATTTTCTAAGCTAAACAAGACCATTACCACCACTACCAAAGTGCCAAAAGAGAAAATGGGACTATTCCTAAGCATGGCACAACTCAACACTCTCACTTACAGATGGGGATCTCAATATAAACCAAATGGCTTAATGACAGCCAGCAAGAGAACTAAGGTCTCCCACGGCCCCATCCCATTGCAAGCCACAGCTTCTCCTGGCAGGTATTAAACCACAAGTATTCAAATAAAACCTCCAGAATCATCTCTACTCCAACAGACTGCACCTGCCTTCTAATGGCCTACTGGGGCAAATCCAGTAATGAAAAAACAGGGAGGCTAGAGGTATCAGGAAAACACACTGGGGCAAGAAAGATGATCAGAGAAAATTGACACAAAGTAGAGAAAGTGATGTCTCCCAACCAGAACCATCTGGTTAGAGGGAAAAAGAGCTACAGGAAGCAACAACAAAATAGCAGTGAAACACAGCAAAGGCACTCCCTCCTCCATGTACGCAGCAATACCTTGGCAAAGAGACAAGCCGAAAGAACCGACTGGTCTCTTAGAGGGAGGGACGGGAAAAACAACAGAGAAACAAGGTAAAAAGCTAACTGAATCAAGAGAGCAAGTGGTGGCATTGCCATCAAGAAAACAAGATAGGATCTGCCATGGCGGTATAGTCAGCAGTTGTTGGTTGAAGCTGATCACCATGGCTCATTAAAGAGGAAGACACCCCAAGTGGCACTGGTTTTGCTGGCATTACCCCAGGGAATAGTTGGCCTTCTCTCTGGTCTGAGCTACATTTTCACAAGGCTCATGGAGCCAAAGCCAGAACAAGTTTCTTCCTTTTGATCCACTTGCAGATGTCTCCTGCTGATGAGAGAACACTTGTGTGGGCTTCATCGGGAGCCCACGCGATAAGATGCCCACTGCAGTGGGATCTCCACGGAGCCAGTCGAAAGGGCTGGAATACTTGGCAGGGGCAGAGGCACTCAGCCATCTAAGTAATGGCCTTTCTTTCCTAATGACATTTTTTTGCCAAGATGTAATTAGTTTGCCTGCTTTGTCTTCTGCTTGACAGACCGCTGATCTCACCATTGCACCCCGTGTGCTGACCCAGCAGGGCTCCTCTCCAGCCTTTCCTGGGATGCAGGTACACATGGGTACTTTATTCAAAGCCCTCATAGGCTAGATAGGCTTCACTGAATCAGCAAAACTATCTCTGTGACTTCTTACTTCAATACTTGAACATAAAGTAGTTATAAAGTCATCTAGCCCTTCCTCCCACACCAATACAAATCATTTTGGTGCAGCTATGCAGGGAATAGGGACCGTAAGTGCGCACTAAGAGCATTATCCAAGACCCTCTGAAGTCAATGAACTACTAAGTGAAGCAGCCACTGCAACAAGGCTCAAGTGCTTAACTATTAACTAGAAGAAATGAACCAAGTGTCTTAATGCAGGGTTGCTCTATGTCCAGATTAATACCAGAGCAAGCTGTTTCAGCACAGCGGTAAAAGCCAGCTACAGAAAGTAATTCAGTCTTTTGAGAATTTGTATTTAAGTATTTCCTCTAGAACAGCTCCTGAAGCAAAGGGAATCCAACACCTTCCCACTGCCTGGGGTCACAGGTCACAGCCACAGTTACAGAACTTATTTCCGTGATGAATCAGACATGCCAGTCCAACAGTGCTACAGGGTAAGAAGAGATTTTCACCGTGGACAGATTCACCCTGAGATGAGACACTGTGAGCTCTCAGCTGCACAGTCTTGCTCCAGCTAGAAAGCAGCAATTTGCTCCACCATTGTCCCAAAGGAGGGCTCACTTCTGGATGGATGTAGTCGGTGCATGTGGTACCAGGGGAAAAGAGAGTGCAGATTCTCAAGCATCAGAACAAAAAGGATCACCCTCTAGCGAAGTATTTACAAAGAGAAAAATAACACTTGCTTTTTGACACCCTGCAGAGGGATATGGAGCTCACAAGCAGAGAAGCTCCAAACGTGCTTCTAAAACCATTGCATTTTGCAGGACTGATGCACTTCCAGTAGAAAACGCCCGCCCTACACTAGCTGATAGCACAGACATCCCAGGTGCCTGTTGCTTACAGGTCTCTCCCCACGCACATTTTCGGTTGCTGACTCTTTAAGGTTGCTCTTATTTGACTCTCTTGCCTCAGAAAGACCAAATCCTGAAGTTTCACTAGAGTTCACTTTAGCCTCCTTCACTGGTAGGCTTTTATTAAAAAAAAAATTTTTTTAAGTGAATAGATCAATAAAAGCAGGCCTAGCAGCCTTTTAAAAGTATGATTAGGAAAAAAAAGTAATTACAATAGAAGAGAACTGTAATTCCAGCCTATACTGAGTCACAGATCTTCCGTGGCGGTGCTCTAGAGTCCCTGCAGCGTATGATTGCTGTGAAAGCCCTGATCCTGCACCCCAAAGCCCTGGACTGGAGGGTCAGTGTGTGGTAGCTTCCCCTTTAACCACCATGCATCTTCAGATGGCCCAACACACAGCAGAGATCTCACACGTTCAAAGAGATTTGCCCTCACTAGTTACTTCAATGGAGACCGTCCCTGGGACTGGAGCTAGAAGCATTTCACTTATCTTCATCACCTGCTGTCAACTGCTTATTCCATACTCCCAGCTGCTCCAGGTAAGTCCACCTACAGATGCATCCACAGGGACTGGTCTGCACCATGCCAAATCTGAAAAGCACATTTATCTTTGTTACCTTGCCAGTTCTCGAGGTCACACATTATTAATACAGATGAAAAAGTGAGGAGAAAAATAGACACCGTGCCCAGCCTCGCCTGCAAAACAAAGGTACCGTGCCCAAAACCAGCCTTTGCTGGAATTTCCATGCTGCAGGCGTGTGCCGATCTGGGGATGTTTGATTATCCCACACTTAGGAGTTTTAAAGCTTGAGGGAGCCAGTGTTAAACCCGGTTGCTACCAGTTCCCCCTGTGGCTGCTCTTATAGGAACATGCCTACAGAAAAGTAAGCCTGACCCTTTTGGAAGGTTTAAAAGAGATACCAAGCAGTTTGAGTGAAACAGGGCTGGTTTGAGGAACAGGGCAGGGCGAGAAGGCACAGGTTTGTGTTTGCACTTTCGACTTCTCTGCGCTGGGTGCGCTTGCAGGAGCTGTACTGATCACTGCACACATGTTTGGAAAGCTTCACTCTTCTGGGCCCTTGTTTCTCCTTAAAGGGGAATCCCAGCTCTCTAACTAAACCTTCCCACCTGCTGGCAGGCTGCTCCTCACCAGAGGGCACACATTTTCCAGGATACATAATTTCCCAGATAATCCTGATAGTGGTAACTGCCTGCCTTGGGTGTGGGTAGATCTCTTCCAGCTCCCAGAACGGTACACCGTGGCTATACAGCATGATAGGAAAAGGGGGATATAAATACATGTGGTGACAGCTTGTACTCTGAGATGGGATTGGGCTGGGACACAACCCTAGCAGGCCACAGAGCGCAAGCAGCCAGCCCTGCACAAGCCAGCACCCAAAGCTGACTCCTCCGCCCTGACATCAGCCCACACAACCCAGCAGAAGCCCAGCTGGGCCTCGTCCGTGCTGCTGCTCCAGCCCTGCTCCAGCAGTGCAGGCACTGTGGCCTTCACCCTCCAACAGGCCTCATGCTGCAGTCACCCTGAACTTCTCACGTAGCAAAGCCCTGACATCCACATCTCCTAGCACTGAGATGCAGAAGGAAAAGGGACTTTTCCATAAGGCCATCTGAACAGAGTGATGTGAGCCCATCGTCTGAGTTAACTTTAGATTTCCAGTGGAAGAGCTGCTGGCAGCCTGCCCAGATTCCTTGGCCTGCTGCCTGCCAAGTCCTCAGAGACTATTTTTATCATTATTTATTTATTACATTTAACTATCTTGGGGCTGGACCGCAGACAGGCGGAATCTGAAAACGCAGACGCTCAACGGAAAGCTAGCTGGGAGGTAGGGGGAGGTTAATTATAATATCAGGACCTGTCCCATTGAAGAGAAAAAAAAAAAAAAAAAGGAGAAAAAACCCAACAACTTTAAGAGAGTTTGTGGCTTAACAGGCTGAAATTCTTGCCATTCTTTTAGGCACCACATTGCCTACAAAGAAGAGGTGCTGGCTCACCTGGCAGGTACACGTGCCGTTCCCGTACAGCCTGGCAGACTGGGCAGCAGCTTGTGAATTTGGAGAAAGGGCAGGGACTGGAGAGAGTGAGAAAATGATGTCCTGGGAGCAGGCAGTCCATTGCAGCAGTGCGGAGCAGGAGAGACCGCTTATGAGAAGCCAGAAGCAACTGGCTGCTGCTACCAGGCAGTGCTGCCCACTGGGCCCTCCACAAAAAAGGCACTTTGCAGCTTTTGGGGGGCAGCCCGAGCCCACCAAATCATACAACACACCAAATCATACAACACAGGCTGCTTGTAACTAAGAGCTTGGTCTGGTTTCTGCTACTAGATACCCAGTGTTCTGCTAGCACCTTACAGGTCTGCCTCACAGACCTAAGGGTAATTCCTTTCAGTCCTTCCCAACCTGAGCTGGAACCAAGCCAGAGCGGCCATATATCCCATTATAAAGCTGAAACCATTCTCTGCTATTTAGAGAATGCAAAGCCAGCTAAGCCACAAACAAAATGGATCATTCCAAAACACATTTCCAGATGGATCATGATGAATGAAAGTCAGAATACCTACAAAGAGATTTCCATCTTCAAAAGGAACCCGTGATCTCCATGAAAAACAGGCCTGGGAACAGGAAACTATGGCAAATGAGACTAATTCTTTCTACAACAGAAATACTTTGCACTCAAACGAATGCTTCCCACCCACAGACCGTAAAGCATTTTTTATAAAAGCAAGCACTACTCTGGTTTCACACAGAATAGCAGAAGCAAGGCATGTAAACCATTTGTCCAGGGTCACGCAATACAATATGGTATTGTCAGCTCTTTGACCTTGCTTTTCCAGTGCTTACCTTGCCCTGTTGTGCTGCCTGGACAATGTGTTGATAGACAACAGGCTTTCTACTCCAACAGAGCCCTGTAAATTACAGCCACCAGTCTGCCCACATCATGCTTGGGTTTAACTGAATCAGGAGCTGGTAGCTGTTGCTAGCACAACGCTGATGCAGGAAACCTCCTCTTATTCACACAGTAGCAGCGGGAGCCTTGCAAGCATGACACAGCACACAGCCAGGAGCACCACACAGAAAGCAGGGACTCACTGCTGCTGTAGGAGACAGCAGCTCTCACAGTCACAGCATAGGTCACAGCAGTTGGTGTGCTTCATATGTACGTACTCTTGGTTTCAGAGGGATTTCTGGATGCAGAAGGACCTGCAGGTACAACAATGGCTCAGCACACTCTGATTACCTGCCAAATTTGAGGGTTCTCCCTTTTGTGCACACAAGACAACAACATGCGCCTAAAGAGAGTTCCAGGCCTATCTAAATCAGAACCCAAACAACCCTGGTGCTATTGGTACAAAATGTCTGTGGTACCTTTCAGACTATACACCAGAATCCCACTGAATGAAGCTTTGTAGTCCAAGCTGCATGGTCTATCAAACGTTAAACACAGCATCTTCCTTCTTCCCATTTGGAAGAACACTTTAGCTAGCAATGAGATGTGCACCCATTTCAAAATGTAAATATAGCAGGGCAGGAAAACAAAAAGGAGTGTTTGACTGCTAATGAATCACCCTTGTTGAAAGTTTCCTCTGGGGCACGTTGCCATCTGAGTCACTGAGCTCTGCATGCTTTTTAGGTCAGCTTTCTCCCGGCTTTATTCACCTGACGTACATCTCTCCAGCTTGTAAGGATATACGCCTCTTCTCAGCACGCTCTTGTAATGCTATACAGAATCAGCTGGGCAGTGGATGAATGTACAGCTATATTTTAGGCTTAGTGCAATAGCAGTGGCAGAAAAATTCTCTAAAACAGTATTTTTTCATCAAGACTAACCTTGAAACAGTCAGAACAGTACCTGTATACCACTCCTCATCTTCAGAAGAACGTTGCTAAACATTAACTCGCTGCTCCTCGTATCACACGTGGCGTGGTCTCTATAAACATGCATTAATTTCCTCATCGGTTTAACAAAGATGAGATTGATAAATTAAAATGAGTTGCTAAAGACAAGGGATTAAAGACACACACCGTGACTTGGGGCCCTGGGCTCCCAGCCCTGTGACCCGGCCATTCTGCTAACAGCGGATGTGCTGACTGCTTTCTCCTCTTTTCCTCCAGTGACGTCTGGGTCAGGGCCTGTTGGCTGGATGCATTAAACCAGAAATAATCCTTTCAAGATCTGTGCTCTGGCCAGTCTCACCCATGCTGAACTCGACCCACAATTTCACCCACACAAGCACAAATCAGCCTGCTACATGTACTGCCTTCCCCTGCACTGTTTACAAGCATCCTCCTCCCCCTTCCCTAGGTAATTTCACATCCTGCCAGTTCCCAGATTTAGGTGTCAACATGCCAAAAAAATACTTGTGCTGCCACAGCAAATGCAGTGCCAGGCTATGCAGACTAGAAAATTTATCCTCTGCTGAGGAGAAATCGCATCTGGTACCGTGTATCTGTTATCAGTGCTTCCTCCAGCAAACCCCCTTGAGTTCCCAGTGTCAACGAACAAAGATTTCACACCCCTTCAGTCCTCAGCACCTCTCTATTTCCCTCCGTCAAGCTCTGGCAGCCTGTATCTTCCTTTTCCTTTTGGAAGAAGCCCAAATAGGTAAAACATGCCTTTGATAAAAGCATAAGAAAGCTGCGTAAAGCCTACCCTATGCAACAGTGCAAGACCTCCAGTACTAGGATACGCTCAAATATAAGACCTCAGCCCCTCTGAAAACCACTTTTTCATTTAACTGCTGACCTATGCCACCAAGCAAGGTGCACAGAGAGAAGACGGTCTCAGCACCATGCACTGCTTTGCCTGACAAAGACCTGATGAACAGACCCTGTAGAACATCCTTCAAAAAGAAAACGAAGTGCATCCATTCAGCTGTAGAGCCTGATCCATGCCAACCATCCCGTAGGACAACATGACACAGCAGCCTCTTCCATCCATGGCTCTGTCAGATGCCAGCCCTCACTGTGCTGTGGGAAGTTTGCGACCCACAGAGTTAGCTTTGCCCAATTCCAAAAGCTAAGAGCCTGGAAGGGGTGGTGGTGGTGGCAACACAGAGGCAGGGCATGCGAGCCTGCCAGCACTTTGTGTTAGATGGATTCTGACCTTCCAAAAGTAAAGCTTGCTCGCAAAGTCTGCATTGTTTACAGTTACACAGCAGATGGTTCCTTTAAAACAGAAAAGCTCAAGAACAAAACAGGAGGCAGACCTACCAGCGAGCTGTTTGGTAAAAGTTTCCTACAATTTTTCTATTGTCAGTCCCAGCTGAGTGTTGTTTGTTATGGAGAAGCTGCACGTGAAATAGAGGACAAACACGTGCATGCCAGAAGACTTCTGTAAAGCGTTATTCCCAATATAAGATGCAAGGCAAGACATTCTAGGTCTCATCTTCAGAATCTGCCTTTGCTTCTTCCAGCCCTTCGCCCTCTGTTCCCTGACGCCTCTTCTTTGAAGCCTCCTTCAGAGAATTTTGAGCAGCCATTACTCGCTTGCCTGCTGCCATATATCCACTGCCAAGGCAGCAGCAGAGCTTGGGCATACTTGGTGCATTTTTGTGCCCCATTTCTTTGCCACAGCCTAAGCTCTGTGCTTCACTGCATCCTACCGATTACTAATTCAGCCAGCTCACTATATTATGCTCAGCAGGCATCAGATAACGCTTCACAACTCATTTTAATTGCAAGTTCTTTGTAATGTTTTTTTGTTCAAGAGAGAGAAGAAAATTTAAGAAGTGGTTGGTCTGGCCTCCATTATAATGAAAGCAATCCTTGCTTTCAAACAAACAGGAACAAATTTACACCGAAAAAAAAAAAATCAAAACCTCAAGTGATTCTCATAGCTGCCTCTCTTCATCTCCATGCTCCATCCCACTGATTTAATCCCAGCCTGCTGATCCCATCACTCCCCTCCAGCCCACAAGACCCTCCCATTCTTTCCTGCTCTCATTACACACATGCTCTCTGTTTTCAGTCTGACCTCCCCAAGTCCTGCAGACCAACTCCACCAATCCCACAGAATATCCCAGCTTTTCCTGGCCAACAACAGTGCTGGGAGAATCCTCACTACTCTACCACATTAATTTCTATTGCTGGTCACATCACCAATCAGCCTGCTGCACCTCTGTTGGGCAGCTTATGCCTATTCAAGTGTTGCTACCTCCAGAAGTTTGGCAGAACAGTGGTAAATACAGAAACCCAAAAGCTTATTATTTATTCTGTAAAAGTGACTTGAGGCAAGAGGAGGCTGTTGTACCACTTAGTCAATAAAAAATGCATTTTAGGATGTTTTTAGATGCCTACATTTAGAAGACCCACTTGGGAGCATACACCTAACTCAGATACTGGATGCCTGAGGTATACTCGTGAAGTGCTTAGGCTCTGCCTAAGAGTGCTTTTGGGTACTGTTGGGTAGGTTAACCGACCCAAAATGAATCCTTCTTCAGACCATGCCCCCTTTCTAGATATTAAGACTGGAAAGGCAAGGTATTCCATAGGTTCACTGTGACAAGCATTAGATGCTTCACATATATGAAAACCCATATTCACTTGGTAAGATGTCCTCACAGTGATTCAGATGCTCATCCAGGAGGACCAGGTCACTGCTCGTCATGTACCTTGAGCACCCCAGCTTTCAGAGGAGTTCTGCAAACTTCAGCACAGACTCAAATCAGACACACAGTCATGAAACAGGGATGAAATACAACCTCCCAAACTCAAAGCAGTGAATCTCTAATGAACACAGTTGTTCAAACAGAATTTCTCTGATCCATGCACTTTTCCCTTCTGGGCAAGTTACACTGATCTGGAAAAAAAAAAAAAAGCTAGTTTTCCTAAAGCCATCAACGTTAAACAAATTCTAAGTGCAAGCACTGATCTCAAGCTAGTGTAGCCCAATAAAGCCCCATCACCATTTTCTATAGCAGTTTCATAAAAACATTTAAGTCAGAAGTTAACATACAGCTGTGCATGCTACAACTCCAGGAACTCTGTGAACAAGAACCAGTTTAGGTCCCAGTTATGGAAAGAGGTGCCAGTCCAGCTTCCTTGGCTGCTGCTGACAATGCTTTATTGTTCCTCTATAATGCTGTTTTGTTTAGGGCCCTCTTTGGAAATTCCATGACGACACACATGCAAAGTGCCAGGGTGGATGCATGTGCTCCTGCAGCATTGTTTTCACTGCTGTTAATATTCCACCCCCAAGACCTCCTAAACGACGGTCTGTTCCATATGTTCACCACTTCATAGAGCAGGGATGTGCAGTCCTGCCTCCATCCAGTTTCTGTCTGCCAGTTCCCTTTCCTCACAAAAGTTGCCAGAAGCCCTGGCAGCTGCTTGTCAGGATTTTGGAGCTTGCACTGAAGGCATACCCTTGTGAACTCCTCAACATTTAATCACCATGACCAGTGATGCTGATGGCACAAAATCATGGCTTGATGCATGCTTCTGTTTGAGAAACTGCCAGCAAAAAAAATGGTGTGAATTCTCAGGACAAAAGAGTTAGGAAACACCTGCATACTAACACTAGCTAAATAAAAACCTCCCTACTTCCTCGGCAAAACAGCACTTCACCCACAACTACCTAGAAAGCACCAGCCTCCTTATTGCTCTGTACAAGCAAATTCTGCTTAGAACAAGGGAAAAACTGGCCTACAGTTGAGCTGTCTCCAAGATCAGTGGAGCACAAGAAAATGCTCCCAAGTAACACCATTAGCCCTGAGCCATCCACAGGGGAGAGGTCCTCTAAGGTAACTTTTCTCTTGAAAGGAGCAGTGCTGAACTCCTTGCCTACCACATCCACTCAGAGTAAAGCTGGTTACTCCGTACTTCTGCCCAGAGCAATCATGCCCCATCACAAAAATCAGCTTCCACCTCAAAAACGTTTCATAAACTACCAGCTTCCTACTAACAGGCATACAAAGGGTCACTGTGCAGGCACTGCACGTCAGGCACTCAGAAAACAAACCTGGTGGTCCCTGTGGTAAGGTGCTCTGCTGCAATAAGGGAAGCCATACAAGTCAGTCTACAACAAAACAAATTAACGCACTCCACCTGCACCTTCCACACCCCCCTTCAGTATCTCCAGAGGTCTCTCCTGGCGTTTTAACCCCTAGGTTTCTCTCTGACTGGGAGTATACTGCTGCACATCTGCTTTGCTATACCTTTCCTATCCACTTGTTATAAAAATCCTTTGGAACAGTTAATGTTCCAGTTTAGACACGAATGATGCTGCTCCTTACACAAGGAGTTCATACACTCTGACAATACTGCAGAATACATGCACTCCAGACAGTCACATATGGTCATGCTGTGTACCACAGGTAATATAAGGTCCTTGTCAACACAGCACCTCAGTGAAAAAATGAAGAATGGATCTGCAGCTTCCCACATGTGTGCCTGCCTGCCAGGTGATGCCACTTCCAGTTTGTCAGAAATCACCCCAACGTTCTGCAGAGAACAGGTCAGAAATGGAGAAAGATAAAGCACAGCACGGAGAGACAGTGCTGGAGAACTTCAGCACGCTGTGCAAGTCGTGGCCTGATTTTCTAGAAGCATGCAGTGTTTCTCTGCAGCGCAGGTAGAAGAAACAGGCAGGTGGGCCAGGCTGGGCAGCAGAAGAAAGAGGCAGATGCCAAGGTAAGCCTGAAGCAAATTAAGTATCAGAAGGCAGCAGGTTCCTTTGAGACTGCCTGGTTGCTCTGTTGGCAGAGGAGGAAAGCAAGCCATTAAAGAGGCAGAAAACACCAGCGTTGACTTCATTTGCAGCACTAATTGCCATGCACGTGCACTAATTGCCCTCACATGAAGTGTAAGGGAGTAGGCACTACCTCTAATCCCATGCAGTAGGTGAAACTTCCAAAATAATACTTGTTGGGTCATGCTCTCAACCACACTCTCCACTTGTACCAAAGCAAAATGGAGGGAACTGGGGCAGTGCCCTGTTTTTTAAAAAACTACCCGTTACAATTTATTGAGAGACTGAAGAGAGACCTTTCAATCTATTGATTGTTGGAGACATTTGGGACAAACAAACAAAGCCTGAAGCTTCTTACTGAGGTAAGAGGAATGACAGCCATTGAAACACTGCTGTCCCCTTGGAGGACAGGGCAGTGGAGATCCAACCAGCAGCTGTAGGTACCTCTCACAGCTTGCTCTCCTCTTGCTATTTGATTGCTGCCAGGGCCCACCCTAGTCACCAGCACAGATAAAGTGCTCCAGGAAAAGAACAGCCAGAAGTATGAGCACCAAGCTGCACTGCTCAGTGCCCTCTCTGTGGCTGCTCACATCAGTGAGGAGTTGAGAGCAAAGGCACAAGAGAAATGGGAGGCTGTAGCAGGTGAAAAGGCCAGGCATGGCTATTCTCTTGTTATTCTAAGGGTTCTCTGGAAATAGAGGGTTTATGTTCTTCCCTCCTAGCAGAATCTGAAAGCAGTGTATGTCCTCATCAGGATGTTGTCCTTAGCTACATCTGTGTTTGCTCCTGTCTCCTTGACACTGTTTTCTCACAAGATGATGCCCAGCTGCCAGTTCAGGTGTGCATGTGCACCTCCCAGACTGTTTCGATCCAAGTAAGTAGAGGAAACCAACTTCTGCTGAGCTAGGCTGACACCAGGGTGAGGGAAAAACACATCAGCTACCAAGTTGGACAGTCTCCTTGGCACACACTGCACCTGAAGGACATGCAACCAAAATTCTGCAAACCCAAAACCCTACCATGTGAGTGGAGAAGAGGAACACACACCTCTCACCAATAAGTTGTAACAGAATTTCTTTTCAACATGTTTAGTTTTGTTTTCTAGGGACCTGTAGAGGAGTCAGGCTGAACAGAGGGACTGGAAGCATATCAAACATCTCCCAGGGGTACCCCTCTGTAAGGTGTGCACTGCTGTAGGACAGATGCCTTTCAGAAAGGTGAAGGCTGATCACTACAAATCAGTCTTTATTGTTCTGCACCAGCTGTCCCTTCAAACAGAAAGGCCCTGAAGGGAGTTAAAGGCACTTCCCAAGCAGCCAGAGGGAAAAAAGGTATTTATGGTGATTGGTAGAACACATTTAGATTCCATTCATTTCTTGTGGTTCTAAATACAAACTATACAAGGCAATGAGGATTAAGGATATGGTTTGGACAGAGGTACGATTCCTATTAGATCTGTGTGCAACAGGGAATAAAAGGGTGAAGCAGGTAGCCTGGCCATTAAGGTTAAATGTCAGAGAGCTGCTCCTGCCCAGGCTCCTGAGATGTAGCTCTGTGCCTGACAGATGAGCTCCTCTCTTGACTGTCCCTGTCACAGACAGCCCAGCATATGCCAAGGGGCAAGCACATAGCACAGAGGATGATACTGTCTGTTTTAATAGTGCACTGCCCATATAGCTGCTTCCTGCATTAATAATATAAATGCTCCTATCTCACACAAGCTACAGTCTTACCTTGCAGATACTACAGTAAACATTTGTCTGCTCAGAAAAGTTCATCAACAAAGACTGAAGATTATTTAAACCTGTGTACACACTCCTCTAAACAAGCATGACTTTATTTAGTTTGCATTCCCTCTGGAGATGAATTAAATTAACTGGGTCCATTAGCATCTGCAGTAGTAAAATAAGGTGATTTCAGCTGTGGACAACAGCTTCTGTACAGTGTTGAGTTGGGGTTTTTTTTTGTGGCTTACCTAATCCACCTGTGATTACTTTTCCTGGACATCATTATTTAGTCATGACACAAAAGTTTTGTCCACAGCCAGACATTCATTATCTACATTCGTTAAGAAGGAAAAATAAATTGTAGTCTCCAAACTTATCTAACGAGAAATGAAAATATTTTCAGGATATACTTTAAGTATTTGTTCACAGACATTTTGAGCGTGGTTGCAAGAAGTACGAGTTTTTAGGAGCCCATGGAGCAGCCCTGAAGTGCTAGCGGGTCAGGAATGAAGCAAACCAAGGGCATCTATCCCAGCAGCTGAGGGAAGTCATCCATGAAAGAAGCTTAATGCCAAGCTTATTGAGGATCCCCTTATTCAAGCCAGCTGCACCAGGTGCTGTACAAACATACTGCTCGCCTCCAGAGGCATCCTTCAACCACATCATTTCCAGTTTTGTAGCTTTCAAAAGTTGTCAGTGTATCTATCAGAGCAGTGGGAGGGTGCTTGCTCCAGCACATTAACGTGACTGAGAAGATAACAAGCCTGAGTTCTACTCACACAATTTTTTTCTGGCCTGCCACCAGCCTTGCAAATGTCTCAGCTATGGTAGTAAAACCCACATACGCACAGCAGCTACCTCATGGTGCTATCATGTTCTGTCAAAGACACCAGGATAGAAATGGAGAAGAGAAAATGCTGTGTTCAACAACAGTTACGAAGGTAAGAAAGTAATTACTGAGTATGAAATCTAGGCCCGATGTCAGAGCCCCTTCACAAAGTAACACATCTGTGTTATGCTTTAAGTAGACGATGCTACCTTAGATAGGAAAATATCCCAGCACATTCCATCACAGGGTGTTATAAACTTGTCTCACAGACGTGGCGGAAGCACTGGTTCGGTTCACCACCAGGTCAGAGATCAATGCCAATTCCTTTTTCAGCTGACAAACACCATCCATTCAGCATTTCAGCTTGTTTTACCTGCCATGAGCACAAGCCATCACTAAGTGCAAGGGAACGGTTCACTGAACTGCGTCAGCAACCTCAGCACTCCTCCTGGCCTTATGATCCAGTGCACTCTCTGCAGAACAGCTCTTCCCACACTGGTAACCTCCCTCTGGTTTAACGGTTTTAAAGACTGCAGTTATCTTTAACGAGCTAGAATGACATTGTAATTACAGTCCCCCACTACAACTACAGCGCATAGCATCTTCCTTTGCTGGTACCATGCAGCATTGCTGCATTTCTTCTACAAGATTACAGGTAACGGCTTGCCTAAAAATAAGAAATCCCATTCAGTTGGGAGCATCTTCATTAATCCACTCCTGTGAGTACATCCCTATACATTAAGGAAGAATACAGACAACGCTGCTTTTGGGTACCTCCCAGCAAATGGAAAGAATTCATCACTCAGCAGGCATGTCTGAGTGCTGTCATCTGTGGGCTGACTGGCAAACTACTGTTTTTAGAAATACTGATTTGAATAGTCCCTCACCACAGCACTAGCTCTAAGAATTCTGTTTCCAGAGCCTGAGGTACACAGGGATCAGTACTTGTAACATTTAGTCTATGGAAGGGAATAAAGGGAAGGAGCTGTGGTTTTTTTGAAAGGGAAAACGCAGCCAGGGAACCATTGGCATTAGAAGTACTTTATGACAGATTCTTGCAAGCAGTGTCAGTCTTTTCTTTTGACTATGAAGTGAGACAGAATATCTCATACAAGCTGCTAATATGTTTAAGGAATAAACAATTTGCTTAAGCTGCTGCTTTGAGAGATCAATTTCTAATATCTGGGGGGGGGGGGAAGAGTTGGTAAGGAAGGGAACAGAACCAACAACTTTCTTCCTTTATATTCCTCCCATGTTGCATCAGCACAGTCCTTTGTTTACTGTCTACAAAGATGCACTCTGATACTAGTGGTATGTGTATGTTATATTTATATGTTAAATACATATGTTAAAATAGCAGCTTTAATCCCCAGCTCAACTCCCTGAAAGCAAAGTTTCCCAGGAAGAGGGAGCACAATAGCAAAGCACTGCAATACCATGAAGTCCCAATTCACAGTAGGAACTTTCATGGGTATTCCACAGGTTTGTAAAACCTTTCATGAAAAGAAGAGAAAGTTCTATATTTCACCTGAAAACTCACCAAACTGCAGAAGAACCAGATTAGCTAAAGGGATCCAACCAACCATGCCATTCTTCTGCCCGCCAGCAGTGAGGCTGGCAAGACTCATCAACATCATAAAGCATCAAGCACAGATTTTCTTGGGAGTGGTCCAGTTGCAGGTGCTAAAAAGCATTTTGACTCTTGTCTTGGCCTAACAGCTATTTTATGTGTGATCTTATTAAGTGATAGAAACCTCAAGCTTTTCCACGATAAAGTGAGAACATCCTGGAGTTCAGGAGACAAATATTAAAATTCTTGTCTCTTTCTCACACCCCCTCACAACTAGATTATCTTTTTTAATATCTTTTGGGGTTGTGTTTTTTCATTCACATGGCATTTCCCCTTGGGTTTTTACCTAGCCTAAGGACTTCATAATAATGGATCCATTTAAACTTCTGGCAGCAGCAGGATACATTTTGGGTGAAGAGAAAAAAAGATTTTTCTGAAAGTATCATCAATTAAAAAACAAAAAGAAGAAAGAGCATCTCCTGGATGCAAGATATCAGAAGCCAAGATCGCTAGGCTAGACTTCAGAAGGAGTACAGGCACTAAAGCTGGCTGCATCCCACATCAAAACCCAGGACTCACAGGAGATGAAAAAAGTCACTCAGTTATACAGGAACCCCACCCACTTCCCAGAAGCTGTGAATTTTTGCATTCCTCACACACACACACACGTGTTGTCACTATCCTACCCCTCTGGGCCCTGAAACAGCCACGCAGTGCTGAAGCATTTGTAAGGCTGGGGGGAGGCCGCTGAGCTCCAGCTCCTCCTGCACTGCATTTTTGGGCACATACTGCCTGTGCAAGGTGCCAGGTAAATGCTACAGTATAAAGCAGATGGGAAGACAAAGCTTGCCCAAGGGGAGCAGAACTTGGAGCCCTGTCCTCCACCTCCCCAAACAAAAACGGGTATTTTTTCTGAACCGCACCCACCTGCAGAGGAAAAAAAAAAGAAAAAGAAAGGAAAACAATAAAAAAAAAAAGAGAAGAGGACAGGAATTTCTCAAAGCAGAGGTTCTCAGAAGCCACTCACAGCTACAGGGTGGACCGCTTTACCGCAAACATGGAAGTTGCTGTCAGAATAATTGCAATTGTTACCTCTTGGTGTTTCAGCTGCTGCTGGAGGTTTTTTTCTCATTGCATCTTGTGCCAGGACAGAAGGAAAGGTCTTTTGGTTTGGTGAGAAGATGGGAGTAGTACCCATTAACAAAATGAAAAGACAAAAGCAGCTATTCCCAAAAGACCGTAGCTGTTCCCACTACTGTAATGCCCCAAAAGTTGCAATTGTTTCAATTTTCTTATGAGATTCAGAGGGAGCTGTGGTGCATGACTGAAAGATTAGCTAATCAAACACAAGCTGAATGCATTGAAACAGCCTGGTGCCCAAAGTTCACATTGCAGCTGGGCAGAGTCCCAGCCAGCAGCACGACCAGCAGCAGTGAACGTGCAGCAAAAGGGCATTTTAGGAGTGCTTGCAGCCAGTCTGGGCTTGGGAAGGCACAGCCAGTTCCAGTGAGTCGCTAGCACGAGACTCATCGGCATTTTGTTTCCAGTGCAGTTCAGGTTTTAAATCATTTGAATGCGGTAAGTAACAAAAGAGCATGTAAATAAGAGGTCCTGCCCTGGGTCTGCAGCAGAGGATAAGGGCCGTGGTCGCATCAAGGCATCCAGCCTGGGACACGTGAGGACAAGTCAATGCGCTGTAGGATTGGGACACGCATCTGTCCACAGTTGTGGGCATCACACTGCAGCAAAATGCCAAAAATTCAGGGTGGTGGGAAGGGCGGGGGTGGAGAAGTGAGGGAAGAAGATAAGAAGTGGCAGGACCACAGGGTAATTTCACAGATAAGAAAAACAGATACGCCTTTATAAACCTCAAGCAATGCATTCATTCCCTAGAGACACAGGCAATATTGCTTCTAAGGACTAATTGATATACAATACCTCAGGGATTAAATTAATTACCTCTGTTAGAGAATTACACTTGGGAAGGCTATTATCAATGCAACAGTTACTGGATGTTTTGGGCTGCCATTTTTTTCCTCTCCTCAAACGGTCAGTTTTTACAAAGTTCAAACTATGGCTCAGCTGTTCAGCTGACAGGACTGCTGCAGCAAATCTCGCTGCACAAGCAGCTCCCCCAGCAGCAGTGCTGATGCAGAACAGGATGCTACGAAGTGCTGTAAAATCACATCCCAAATGAACATTACTAAATGTCAAACAGGCAGCATACAACCATTCAAACAAACAGATCCACTTGCACTTCAGGTAGCACATCTCTCCTTCGTAAATAAATGCCAGCAGAAGACAATGAAAGGGCAATGCAGTGAGTTGGTAACGCACTTCTGAGAATCTGTTAGTCTCAAAATCAGTCATCACCTACTTATCTTAAGCATGCTGCAGCCCAGATAGAACATGCAGTACTATTTCTCCTGCTACACAGCAAGCTTCTCATACAATGCCATTTAAATTGCATCTAAAAAGCTTCTTTACGAGATGCTAGAAGATACCCACAAGACACAAGTCAATATCCTATTACAGTAAAAAGCTGTTTTCAGCCCTGCTGAAGTGACAGTTTACTCAGGGAAAGGAAAAAGAATGCATGTTTTTGTACCAACACTGAAATGGTTAAATCAAAACACTGCACTTTGGAGAGAGGCACCGTGCAGCTGCAGATCCATCACATATCATTAACTTAGGCTGACAGGGAGAAAGGCCAACGCACAGATCTCAGAAGTGAGGAATGAGGAGTACTCATGTAATGTTGTTATGATGAAGGTGCAGGGACGGGCTGTGCAACAGGGAGCTCGAATCAGGAGCCTGGAAACAGAGTGCCAAGAACACAAGCGTGTACTGACAGCCGTGCTATTAGGAACTCTTCGCAGGAGGTTTGCAATAGTATTTGGGCAGGGAAAAGATCTGAGATGTTCAGCTTCTCTTTCAGTGAGGTTATAGACACAAGACCAAAAAAAAAAAAAAAAAAAAAAGAAAAATAACACAAAAACAAATTAAAAAAAAAAAACACTTTAAACA
>JAOWBP010003503.1:23094675-23105067 GCA_028571105.1 Tragopan temminckii
GAAAAAGGAAATGATTTCAGAGATCTTAATTTGTCTGTATGGCACCATGCATCAACTGTTCCACAGATGAAACATGATATGTGTGTGAAATACCCTACTGGCACTGGAAAGCTTGAATGGGTCTTAGAGCTACAGTCAGAGCAGCAAAACCAGAGAACCACATCTATTGCAGTTACTCCAAACAGGCTGCTACAAATACTCAAGTTCTGATTTTAATGAGGTCTTGGATGCTCTGTTTACTCCCCAAATGACTGCTGGAATACTTTGTGGGTTTTGCCCTTTTAGGGCAAAAGTTAAGTTCAAGATTGTTCACATGAAACATATATTCAGGAATGTGGGTAGGGGAGAGTCTTCATGAAGCCATCAGAACAATTCTGCTTCTCATTATTGCTGGTCATACCATTTCCAGAATGCCCATGTTCCATGGGGAAATTCACCCACATCACACAGGACAGTCCTTTCCTTTAAGCTGTTAGCATCTTGCTGCGTGAAGTCATACTTTGTACCTACCAGATTTCAATCTCTTTGGTCTTCAGGGTCTTATTACTCCTTACACCATCTTGGACACATAAGTCCTCCCAGTTCCCTAACATCAACACAGAGCTGGTATTTAACTTTATCTATTGATGAAAACGATGATTAAAGATAGACCAATTCTGGATTCTAATTCACTCCTTACAGTGTAATGCACCCCTTAAAAGGATGTTCAAGACATTTCTCTTTGAAACAACTTCTACCCTACACTTACAATACTGTTCTCCTTACAATCTCTATCTTCTGATATTTCATTATCTACTGTTTTAATAAAAATAATAAACAAGTTGCTGAGATTCCCTAGAAGTGAAGGGAAGCTCCATACAGATAAGGTACCACAACTTGAACTACATCACTTTGGAAAGGATTCAGAACTGGAGTCATGAAAATGCAGCTGCAGCCATAAGCTTTACAAGGACAACAGCGGCTGTAGTATGCATGCAGTGCTGGGGAGGGAGGAAGAACACACTGTATGACAGCCACAAAGCTCACTGCACTCTGTGCCAAGCCATGTTGTTGACAAAGGGCAAGAGTACTTCTCCCAGTATGGTCATGGATGAGAAGGTGACTTTCATCAGACTTTGTAGCAAGCAAATAAGCTTTGTTACCCTTCATAAACAAAAGGAATTGCTTTTGTTAGCTTTTCATTTTTTAGATTTATACCAGAAATACAATGAATTTCTGATCTGTTCTTGTTGTGTACAGATGAAATAGGCCTACAAGCAGGTCCTAGTGTTGGTGAACCCTGCCGTTGAACGTTCAGTAGATATTCATTACCTGAATTGTGAAACTTCTTATGATCCTTAGGGTAGGTGGAGGAGGTGAAAACAGGGGAAAGGAAAACAGCAACACTTTCCAGACTTACTAAAAGATAACACTGTTAAACACATTCATTCCACAGCAAGTGGGAAACCAGATTCAAAGGCTGCTGAAGAGCTATTTTTAAACAAGCATCAAGTGCACTTCAGCTCGGCTTATTTCAGGGAGAGGTGGGGTGTAGCTAATCAATGAAGTCTAGACATCTGAGGTGTTACTCAGCCTTGTGGGGGTTATGTGTCAAGGTCTACGGATTTCATCAAGTCAGCTACTGCAGCAAGTGAGACTTTTCTGGTTAATGTACAAAGAATTTTCTTCATAGGGTTAGTTCAGTAAGAACCTTCTTGTGTTTGACAAGACACTTTGTCACCTGCCACTTAACTGTACTTCATGCGGAATAAATAGCACCCTTCCAAGGACTACTGAAAACTAGTTACTTACAACTTTTTTTATTTTGCACCTTGCATACAAAGCCCAAAAGGAGGCTAGTGCAAAGTAATAAGAGTTTAGATCAGATAGGAGCTAGTAGGTCTTGACAATGTACATTGTATGCAAAACAAGGAAATGCTGCTGCCTATTGCTTTTTGAATAGTTGAAGACACTGCTCTTCAAACTATGTATTTGTGTTGAGAAAATAATGCTGAGAACAGTGGGTGTCTATTTGCATCCTTGCAGAAATCCAAATTATAAGGATGTACTGTATCAAGCTCAGACTATGTACCTCTAGTCTTTCCCAAGATTAAGTGAAATCTCAGTCTACTTACTGAGGAAAATGAGAAGAGTACTGCATAGAGGCATCTCTGCTAGTACTGCGGATATTTTAGAAGATGCTTTCACAAAGAAAAAAATAGAAGAGAAAGGAAAAAGATGCAGATTCTCTGGGCAGCAAGGGTGGTGTAGACATCGAGGTCTGCTCAGTAACCGTTCAAAGCTGAATGAACTTTGTGCCTAAACTTGCATCATGCACTTGCACTCATGATGACCAAACAGATCTCATTTCCCCACATGCTGAAAGTACCGTCATGTGAGAGCTTACATCTGAAGCAATCACTATTCAATAATGTTTGTGATCCTCCAAGTAATATTACTAGATAAGGGTCTCATGTTTGTTACTTCCCAAAGACAGTGGTGGTCTGGACAAATACAGAACAAAAATTTAAAAGAAAAATCCTAAAATGGAGATGTAAGTAGAAATAAAGTAAAAAGCATCATGGATATGTCTCTGTGTCAGACCAACCTTGTCGATTTCCTCGATAATTTGTCTAAAGTCAGAAAGTGCTGAATCTGACCTACTTGGAATCAGAACACATGAAGAAGCTTAACTAGAAAAAGACAGACCTTAACAGAGGAGTTGTACCATGAGTAAAAAGCTGGTTCTAAGACAGATAAGTACAGAGTGATTGAAATTTAATAAAGTTATTATTAATCCTTTGATTTCACATTTCTGTTATTCACTGGAATTCCTTGGGAATGAGACTTCCACCAGCTATGGTAACCTTTGCCACTGTCATCAGGAGATGGAGCTCTGATCTCCACATGGCCGTAGCAGATTCAAGTATCTGTTTTTCTGCTGTGAAACCTTCACTGCATTTTGTTATCTTATTCCAGTCGGTCTCTACTGCCATCAATCCCCTGGCTTGGTTATCTTGCTGCAATGCATGGAATATCAAACTGGAAGTGAATCTCCTTGCTATTTGTTCTGAAATTCTCCATGGGGAATATGGTACTTACGAGATGGCCTCTATCATATCCATTCCCATTTCAACACAGCAGTGTGCATGGTCAGCTCTTGCTTCTGGTAACCCAGACACACAGTAATAGCAGTCACCCAGGATCTTGATACGTAAACAGTGGTTCTCCTAAAAAAATAATAATAATAAAGGAGAGAGAAGCATTCAGCTTATATTCATGCTTGCAATAGCTTGCCTTTTAGGGCAGAGAATATTTACAGAAATCCAGTGAACCAGCACAGTATGTCAATCTTGCAACAGGAAAAAAAATATATCAGAATTATAAAAGAAAACTTACAGCTGCTAGCTTATCAAATCTGGCAAAGAGCTCGTTCAGCGTCATGACCAGCTCCTGAGCAGTGCACTGGGAGGCCAGACTTGTGAAACCCTCTATGTCTGCAAAGAGGATGCTTGGGAAAAAAAGAGAAAAAAAAAAATGAAAGTGTCATAAATTTGTTGCCAATATTTGTGTAAGCTCTGGGGTAGAAGTCCTGGGTTGGGTAGGCATGTGAAATAGGGGTGTCCCAGCCCTAAAGGAGCAACCTCTACAGAGTTTAGAAAGGGCTGAAAACCCCACAGCCTTTCTTTCTCCCACCTCTGCTCTGTGACAGAGAATGTACAGTATGTTGGGAACCAGAGGTGCTGGATAAAGCTACCAACCATTATTAACAGCCAGGCTCTCTTACACAATGGCCAGGGCAGCCTAGCCCACTTACTGTTTTCTTCACATTCCTGCATCTGTCAGCTCAATAACATTGCCTAACTCTCAACTCCATCGTAGGAAAACTACACACTTCTGCCCCTTCCCCTCCCCCCTTCTCAAAGTGCAGCCACAACATAAAGTCCCTATAATACACAGAGCCTCAGAAATTATTCTGTCTCAGAAACAATTACAACACTGAAAACACTGGTTTGCAATCAAACAAAGCCATCATGCTGCATTTGAAACTGTTCAGCAAAACAAGCACCAGATTCTGTCTATACAGATCTCAGACAGACAGCGTTTATATATACATGCATATTGATACAAACATAAAACTCATAAGTCACATATTATTGTATTAGAACTTTTAACAATAGCTGATTTCTTCTTTGAAGCTGCAAACTGTATTTGAATGAGAAGAGAAATTAAAAATGTAAATAACAAGCACTTCAAAACTGTTTCTTCTTTGTAAAATAAAATTCTGACGTGTTTTCAGCAATTGCAGAAACTGTGATTTCATGGTAATGTCTTCAGACAAGAAGCAAAGACAAAAAAAACCCAAAACATTTTCAGAAGCATTTTTTGCAAAAATCCCCAAACACTTTTAATTCTGGCATGCTTTTCATGCTCTTTTTCTACATTTCAACTCCAATAAATCACCAACCATAGTGCATTAAATATTTATTTGCTGGTCAGACTGAGGTTAAATTGTACAAGAAAAATACAAAAGAGGAACGCAGGGATGTCTGAATGAAAATATACTTTGCCATTTTTAAAAACACTTGACAAAATATACACAAAATATATCAATGTTTCACATATTTACAAATAGAAGCAAACTTCCCAAAGAAATACACTTGAAACCTACTGAAATCTTCAAGATGTCTATGTTGCTCTCTAAGCAACTTAAGTATGTTTTCTTATGCAATGTAGAAATAGGAAATTCATCCAGCTTCAACAGCAGTAACAAAATGTATCTTGTTGCAAGCTGAAAATCTACATAATGCTTCTGTAACATGACTGCTAAGTTTTCAAGAGTGGACTATGTGTCACGCATGAAAGACACAATATATAAAATGTGTAAAATCAATGCAAACCCATTCATTCAGAGGGATATGGATTTGTTCCTGTTCCAGCATAGGGCAAGTAGCAAATTCTTCACTTGAGGACATGTTCACACTCTGCTTGTGTGTGTGTATGTGTGCGTGCATGTGTGTTATTACAGATGTGTGTGTTAAAACAGGAGAAGCATAGAGCAAATGGTGCAACATGACATTGGGTATATCTGAAAACTCTACACAGGGATACCCTGAGCCACCTCCTCATGCCCCATTCAGAAAATTTCTGCCACTGTAGTGCCCTAATAAACATGGATAAATGACTGAAGGCTGACCCCTCCTTTCACCATTACTATTCTGCCAGATAAATGCATCAGATGTTCCCAGAGGTTAAACTGCAGCAATATTTTCAACTAAGTAAACAAAATCAGTGGAGACCTATGGAGGCAACCTACGCACAGATTCACGGCCTTTTAAATTTAAACTACCTGATTACAACATTTTCTGAAACTTCCAACCTTCTGCAGGCAATCAATAAATTGATTCTTGCTTGAATTCAGCAGCAAATCCTTTGGGTTGATCCTATAGTCTTGCACTTCCAAGGACAGCTGCAGCCCCACATGCAGCACTCTGGCCAAGTTCTTGAAAACTGCAATTATAAGCAATTATGAATGGGTTTATTATGATAACAAAGCCTTAAAAAGTTGCAAGATGGGACTTGAAAATGCATTAAGTGCATGAGCCAGAAGCAGTATTTGGAAGTTAATTTTGTCTGATGCCTCTGCTAGAAAGCCAACATTTATCCCATCAGATGCTTCTCTGGGCGAGTGTTTTCTTGAGGAAAGAGGAGTGCATAAAATAATTTCAACAGAGTCGGCTTGATCATTTTGGAGAGGAAAGTCAAGGAAAAATAGGTTTGGTTTATCTAAAGTAAAAAATGATTCAGTTCTTTGTTAGATGCTTCCGGTCTTCTCAGAGTCTTCAACATGGACATGATGTTAGGCAATAAGGGAAAGAGCTCCACCCAGCATGTGAATTTTGCTGTTTATATGAAAACCTACTTAGAATTGGTTACATATTAAGTAATCCCTTCACATGACTTTGCACTTTGTGGTTAACAAAAAGGCATCTATCTGACTGAGCATGGTGCCCTCTTCCACGTCTGCTAACTGAGTAACACAGCAGCAGGAGCTAAGCACCGCAGATTAGAAACAGATTAAGACCTCTGCAAGCACCTGTCTAAGCAACTGAGCCATCAGAAGATGCTACCTGGGCTTTCACTGTCCATTT
Source organism: Tragopan temminckii (assembly GCA_028571105.1). Taxonomy (NCBI): domain Eukaryota; kingdom Metazoa; phylum Chordata; class Aves; order Galliformes; family Phasianidae; genus Tragopan; species Tragopan temminckii. Next base: position 23,100,807 of record JAOWBP010003503.1, read on the forward strand.
TGCAGCACAAAGGCTGCAGGGGACAGAAAACCTCCTCAAGGCACAGAAAGGAGAGGGCAGTGATCTGTGACGTGAAGGCAGCGAGAGAAAAGTCACACCTGTGGCAGCAGACTGGAGAAAGAGCAGCACACAACTGCTAGAGAAAACAGCCCTTTCAAACAGGACTCCAGACTGAAGCCTCTGTCCTCCGTTGTCAACAATAAGCTCTGAGAGCCACTAAATCACATTTTACTCCTCCTGCCTCATCTGTTCCCTCAGCATGCTCCTGCTAGCACTGTTCCAGCAGATCCAGCAACCAGAAACAAAAAATGAGCTTATCACCCCCAATCCTGCCAGTGGCCCATAGAAGAGGAATGGAGTTCAGTATATGGGGTATTGTGCCATGCCACATCCGGTCCTTTTGTTACTAGCCCCAATAACCCCTAAATTCACCCTTCTCCTTGCAAAATATGCAACAGCCCAGAAGCAACTAGGAAAAGATATTTATAATACCTATCAGATAATGGCATGTGAACTTCACCCTATGTTTAGCCAGAACTTTTCTTTAAAAAGGAGCCTGTAAGGTCTCCTTGAACACGCAACACACTGTGAGGCTGCAGGAACATCTCCCACTCCTGCAAGTTCATTGTACTGAGATCACAAGCCTTCAGCCCAGAGCTTCTCCCCTACCCCTGGATCTCTGCCCACAGCTCAGTTCAGACTTTCATTTCAGACTACCCTTAGTAATGAGAAGTCTGCTGCTGCTGATGGATGATTGTAATGAAGGGCACAACTTAAACCGACTATTTGTCAGTCTTCAGAGGTCAAGGCATTTCCTTGATGGTGGGAGCATAGTGCCAGTAATAGGCCTTCCTTGTGCCAAAATTTGGGGTAAATGACAGTGGTCAGCAGAAGGTCAAATGACATAATTCCTACAGTTATAAAATAATGTGAGATAAGTGAGTGGTTTAGAAGTAGTATTACATGAAGCTGACTGGAAGGGATTGACCACACAATCTGCAATCTGGGCTTCAGCAACTATTATCAGCAGAGGGTCCCAGTCCCTTCTGGAAGGCTATTACTGTGTGGAAAAACCAGTTTCACAAGTACTTAAAGTGTTGTAACGGCTTCAGAGCTCTTGATATATTTTCCACTTCATCACTGACTTCAGTTATCATCTGATTTGGGTTTTGTCCAGCACTAACCAGAGTATGACCTCAAAAAAAAAAAAAAAAAAAAAAAAAGCCCATACCAAAAAATAATTATGGGAAGGAAGGGCAATAAAAAGGGAGTTAACGTTGATTTTACTAGGTTTTTCAAAAATTATTTCTGTTTAATTTAGGTTGAAAAGTACCACAGATTGTGTTATAGGGTAGAGGTGAATACTTTCCTAAGCTCCTATTTCAGCTCCTATTTCCAGCAAGGACTGACTCAAGACTTCATAGCTGTACAAGACAAGCTGAGCTTTGTGGCTGTTGCCCTACGTGGCTCGTGACACTGGTGGAGAAGAGAGATGAGGAGGAGCTTGAGAAGCTTCCAGATCCTGTTGCCATCCCCGCTGCTCAGAGCCTGCAGTGGGAACCTGTCTGGCCGGTGGTGCTGCTCCATGACGCAGGGCCCACAGAGGCCTGCAATTGAGATCAGCCCAGTTTCTGGGGCTGTCTGTGGCCAGCACCATCCCATTGCATCTCAGGCACAGACACTGTAAACCATTTAAAACTAGTTCCTGTAATTCAGGCAGTTCTCACTGGAACTGCACAGCTAGCACACCCCAAAGCAGAAGCATTGCAGCATCTTCTGGATGGCAAAGGAGAGAGTTCTTAGCAAAAATGTGGGAAAGGAGAGAGATCTTGCCAGAAAACAAAGAACCTAAGGGGTAGGAAGAGCTAAGCAAAAAGTGGGAAGTAGGAAAACCACATGGGATTTTTAAAATCCACAGACACCTACGCAGAGTGATTCTGAAGTGCAGCCTTAAATGTCTGAAGCTAATAGAGTTATCAAAGGAGGGATACAACACAGCCAGGTTTCCTTGCAAATGCAGGATTGTTCAAAATGCTAATTAAATCATCAGTGTTTCTAATGTAAAAACAAAAAAAACAGTTGTGTTCTATTTTGAGACATGTGCGTGCCATGTACGCCAGCCACAACATAAATCAAGCAAAGCAAGAAACACAAACCCTATCACCATCACAACGGTAATGCCAGTCATGAATATAAACACCATGTGTTACTGGAAACCGAACACCACAGGCACTGCATGGGAAACAACAAAACCCCAGACTTGGTAAGCTTTAATGACTTGTAAAAACAGTGAAGTACATTTGACTATATGTGAAGCAAAGTATTTTACTGTAATGAAGGGTACCTAAGAAGAGAAGGAAAAGTTAATGCACCAAAATAAAATACTAATCACTCACTAAATACAAGCTCACTAATTTGCACTCACGAGTAAAGGTATAACAAGAGAAAGTCATTTGCTGTAGACACAGCATGTGCATGTTAGTGAATTCACCAGGCTAACTGGCAAGGATAATGTCTCAAACGTGCTGCTGTTATTTTACAACACCACGCTACTATTGGTGTTGCTGGTTATTAAGTGATGCTACAAACAAGGAAGAAGAAAGAAGGATGGACTGAGATGAAGATGACTAAACTCTCAGTTGAAGGGTTGAGTTGAGCCCCGTAATAGCAAATGAATCACAGAATGACTGAGGTTGGAAACGACCTCTGGAGATCCTTTGGTCCAATCCCTGCTCAAGCGGGGCCACCTACAGCCAATTGCCCAGGACTATGCCCAGGAGGTTTTTGAGTACCTCCATAGGGCAGCATTTCTTGAGCAGTTTGATAAATGAGTCAATTTTCATACTTGGACATTTATTTAAGTCAGTTCTCCGCAGCAGAGTAAGCTCCAAACGTGTTTTACAGCGCATACTTCAGCATCATAAATGTAGTGCTAAATTCATCTAGAAGTACCCAGGGTAGACATGGCATCACTCTTTTCTTTTCTACTGATACCCCCCTTGGGGATGGCACGGCATGGAGGATCTCTGTGTGCTCTCTTCTACCAATCCTATACACATGAAAGATTTCAGCTTCCGGAAAGTGAGAAAACATCATGATACACTTACCCTCCAGTGTTAAACATCAACAGTAACAAAAGAAATGGAGCAGAGGCTTAAGTATACCATATGGAGTGACCACAGCCAGGCAGACCAGATCAAGCAAGAGCAGCAAGACCCACCTAAGGAGACGGAAGTGGCCCACACAGATCACTGAACTGAGGGACAGCCCAGAGATGGGCCTGGCAAAGGCTGTTTGCTGCTTCCAGATCAACTCAGGTCTCAACAACGTCAGTCGTAACTCTCTAGGGATGTCTACAAGACAGGCTAAGGTCTTAGCCTTAGCAATACAAGATATATTCTCCAGAACAGCAGGAAGTCAAACAGAACAGAGGTTAAAATATTTCTTTTCTTTTTCTTCAGTCATGGGAAAAACAAAAACCCACCACAAAACAGCAGTAAAAAGATAATCTCTCTCTTTCCTGAACTTTTATGGTCATTTCACAGAAGATCCATCAGAAGATCCATTTCCTATTGGAAATCGCCTAATTGAGCTGTAGCACTTCTGTGATGCATTGATCAGCTGGACTGCTCCGTTTTGGGCACAGCCATGCTAACTCTACTTGCTGAAGAGGGTGAGAAGGCACATACAAATACAAACGCTGTGATAATGCGATAAGCAAAGTAAAACTTGAGAGAAAGAAAGGACAAAGTAAGAAGAAATATACACACACAAAAAAATAACACTCTACAAAAACAAAAGCCCAGAAAACTGTGGGCCTTTTCACCATTTTCTTATGAGTAAATGCAGAAAGCCCCCATACCTCTTCCAGAGAAGCCACAAATGTAAACCAAAACCACATTCCTTGTTCAAGTTCAGTCTGCAGTACCATACCAACCGAAGCTGGTGGCAGTGTAAGAACTGACATCAAAGCAGTAGACCAGATGGCTCTGAAGACATCGGTGGCAACGTGCAGTCCACCATCCGCAGAGCTCCTGGACAACGACAGCAAAACTCATTTGCAAAGATATCAACTCCAGAACCCTATGTTTACTTGATTTTCCCATGTTTGTTCACAGATGAGAGAGTGGAGGTCAGAGCTGCCTGGGGAGCACAGATGGGAGGTGGATATAACCGGCACAAACTATCAGTGTTTGTGGATTTAGCAGCGTCAGTTTAGCAGCTTCTGGGAACTGCCATCTGAGAGCATCTTCCTCTCCTA
>JAOWBP010003503.1:23111974-23182060 GCA_028571105.1 Tragopan temminckii
TAAGTAACATACAGTGATCTAATACATTCTTACAAAGTTGGTGCTATCTGGGCTTCTGTACTACAGAAGTGTAGCTGAGATGATTCTCATTACATGTCATTTTGCAATGTGGGAACAAATGCTGTCACCTTCCTATGCTGATTACAGAATCCCAGATCCCCACAGAATTCCCACAGCATCAGTTCCACACAGTTGTCCTCCAGCACTATTTTTTCTTTTTTTAATTCCAGTTCTTTATAGACTTTCAGAGAACACATTGTTTTCAGTTTATTCCTTCTCCCATTATATACTTCCAAGGAAAAGGAGCTCAGCAGGAAAGTCACAGCTGCAATTTCAGGCTTTGTAAGAAATTTGTAATCACTTTTGATTTCTGTAACAAAATTTTATTCTGTTTGCAGCTGAAAATGACAACAAACACTTGTATCTTCAAAAGAGAATATCACTTACTCTTGATATTCTCTAATACAAACTTGTCCTGCACTGGACCTGTCATCCTAAACTGCAACTTGGGGGCTGCTGCTCTGCATCAGAGAAGATTCTTAAGAAAGAAATGTACAGGAGACATGGTTTCTTTCTCCTTTTTAATTAAAACAAAGTAGAACTATTAACTCAAAACCCCTTTTTCTCTTGCCTAGAAATAAAATAAATCCTATAAATGAGTTTACAGTAGTTTTGAATATAACCCAGAAGAAAAGACTCCAAATGAAGGTGAATAATTATACTTGTATGGATCACCATTTCACTCCTGCTGAAGTCTGATCCGTAACTAGAAGCGCTTAAGTTCACCTGAGCAGAAGCCAAAGCTTTGTTTGCTTTGTTGTACAAACTGATTCTTGCTAGCTCATTCTTTGGAAGCACCCCCTGCAGAAAGCAGCAGCACCTTGGTGTGCACACTCCCCAGGCTGGAAGCTCTCCACCAGAACTGCTATGGCAATCCACTGTCTGAATCAGTATGGGGCTCTTCTCCATTCTTTCATCTCCTTTCCTCCAGCCATTGCTAACAATTGCTAAATTTGCTTTCCAAGGCTTTTTGGGCTTTCCTGTAATTTTTGCCTCACCACTACATGAATACCCCACCAGCACACAACGTACATCTCTCATCTCTTTCACACTCCAGGGTGTTACAAAGCCTCTCTCTAACTTGCTGCTGCATTCATTGATGTGTGGGTCTGCCAGACCCTGGAGACAACTGAAATTAAATGGTTGTCAGAAGGAGGGTTGTCCCAGTAAGATCCTATTAGCAACACATTCCCTACAATGAGTGTGAAATGGTGCCAATGTATTATCAGAATCTGTAAGAATTCTTCATAAAGCTAAAAACAGTCCCACCCAAAACAATAACAACAAAAACCAAGTGAGCTGTCTTGGTGGATCAACAAACTGTCAGCATCTGTATTCAGAGAAAATTCCCAGCTGCCTCACACCTTCCCCTTCTTGTGGGAGGGCAAGTTGTAATTCCAGCAGCTAAAGAGGGACAAAGGGATTTCTGGATGATCTTGCAACAGAACGAAGTCATCCATCTGTGTCACCAGCCATGTGCTATGATATCCTCGGCCACACAAGGCTAAGTGAGAATATTTTGCTGAAAGTCACACAGATGATGGAGCATCCAGCATGAGCAGTCACTGCACAAGGGCTTGGGGGTCAGCTCTATACGACTGAGGTAGACAAAGCCAGTTTCAAAGCCTCATCACCCTTCTATATATTTAAAGTATTCATCTAGGACTCTGGCTCAAAGAGGAAGATGGTTACTCGCCAACATCCTTAGAATTTGTCAGTGTCTTTGAGAGCCTCAGGTATCCCCCAAACACACATACAGCAACACCAAAGGTTTCTGCTGGCCGCAGTAAAAGGGAAGAAAATACACATCTTCTTCTTTTTTTGTTGTCTTTTAAAAACAGATCACTGATCGAGAAGAACTAACATGCACATTTCTCTGTGGTTCATGAAAATTATTAGCAAACCTTCAATTTTTCACAACTTACCTGCTCTTAGAAATCTTTATTCCCACCTTTTAAATCTCTGTGTATATTTTTAGGTCTTTGTACCAGAAACACAAATGGACACAGAGAAGTCCCCAGTTTCTATAAAGAGGATTTCCATCATTTCACAAAGCCAATATTCTGCCAATGGTGTGCACACTGACATTCATTTAATCTCTGGTCTTTTTCCTCCTTTGCTGTTATGTGTAGTACCCTGGTTGCTTCCTATTTCTGCTCAGCTGTCTGAAGCAACCTGTTCCTAGACTAGTTCCTACACAGCCAGTGCCAGGCTGTTTCCAGCTTTTTTAACATCTCATTTGCAAGCGAAATTAATGAAAAAGAAGTTTAAAAAATACACGATGATTTTCAGCAACTGGAGGACATAGCTTCAAGGGAGCAAAGCTCTAACTCGAATCACAGGATACCAGACCTCTCTACACTACTAATTGGTTTCAGGTTTGGCTCTTCTTCATCATTTATCAAGTGTGTAAGTTGTATATACATCAGTGAGAACAGATGCACATATTAGCAATTATTGAGGGATTTAAATACAGTGTAAGACAAGTTAATCCATCCCCACAAAATGCTGTGCCCCTGTTCTACAGCTTCTGTAAATTAGTGCTTTAAATAGTTTTGCCAAGTTCAGTGCATTACAGAATGAAAAAGTTTAACTGATTTTGCTTTTCAGTCATTATAGTCTATGGAGGAAGCGAAAAGGTAGGATGATTTTAACAAGAACCTCTTCAAATGTTATTATATAAGCTCAGTGTTCTTAAAACCACTTTGCATGTTAACTACATGACACAGTAATTGATTTAGTGAAAGTTAACCAAGTTTTTACAAGTAAGACTTTATAAAGTTCTGATCAGAAATAACATTTTTTTCCCCCTCCCTTAAGGTTACTGTAGAAGACTGAAAGTATTTAGTTCAATAATTTTTATTTTTAAACTACATTTAATGCAATTGCCGTTACTATCAATCAGGCCAACAAGCAGTGAGATTTGATTTTTTTTTTAAATTACTTCTATTACTACTGAAGAAAAAAGAAACCAAATAACCTTGATGAGCTAAAATTCTGCTCTGTAAACTTCTGCAGGCACCTTCATTATTCTCTCCAAATTACTATTCAAGCATTTCATCATTAAAACATCTAACACTTCAATCCATCACCCTGTGAACTTCACAGACCTTTGGGTGTGAATTATACATCACAGGCTCTTCCTTATTGCTGATGGCTTGCTGGTGGCTGCAGATCTGCAGTCGCTTGGCATGCTGCACTTTTGGGCTGTTGTCTTTATTACAACACATGTGTCTAAGTAATGCAACCAGCAGGGCGCCCTGCAAACTGTTATTTATCTGTTTTGTTCTAGGAGGGTACAAGACTCTCTTATGCCCCAGAAGGCAGCAGGAGTTCCCAGCAGAGACCAAGATCACAGAGTATTCCCAGTTCAAAGAGAAAAACCTGCAGACAGTCAGATGAATGCTTAAGCAAGTTAGCATGTATTTGTTCTTCTGAGAGGGTGCTGAGCATACGCACAAATAAGCAGGATCAATAAATATATAAACCTCCTCTATTCTACAAATTAAAATTTTCAAGATTGAAGCACTGACACATACTGAAAAGAGGGTGACATTTAGTTGAAGTGCATCATAAAGTATCAACACCCAAACTTACTGCATAGCTTCAATATCAAGCTCAGACAATAAAGGCTACAAAAAACCAAATTCCTTTATACACTGGATTCAGCTTAAATGCTTTTCTCTAAAAGACACTGATTTCCCTCTCAAAAACAACAAATATTTTAGAGCCAAGAAATTAGCAATAAGCACAAAGTAATTAACCATCACCCATGGGTGAAACCTGCTTAGCCATTTCCTAAAAATTACTATCTTAAAAAAAAAAATCATAAATTTTCTGGAAAACTAGACAGACACAGGTGAAGTACCCTGAAGCCAGCTCCTGACAGGGAAACAGAAGAGTTCCTGAAAAAGTAAAATTCACTGCTGCCACTTGGGGAAAGGCTGATCACTTCCCTCCTACTCACTTTTCTCAGCCTACAACCTGAACCAGAATTATGGCAATTTAATGCGGAGGACACCTTCACCCACATGAAACCCACACAGTTCTCCTCCATCTACCTCCAAAAATAACTTACTGCTGCATGTGAACATAGGCCTGGAATGAAGAAAAGCAGGTAGATGTCTTGTTAACTGGATAGCAGGAACCAATCAACCCACCCATGCATGCCTCCAAATCAGGAAAGCTGTGGAGCTGCCAGAGCAAGTCCAGAAGAGGGCCACAAAGGTGATCAAAGAGCTGGAGCACCCTGTCTATGAAGACAGGCTGAGGGAGTTGGGCTTGTTTAGCTTGGAGAAGAGAAGGATCTGGGAAGTTCTAACTGCAGCCTTCCAGTACTTGAGGGGAGTTTACAAGCAGGAGCGAAACTGACTTTTTACGCAGGCTTAGTGATAAGACAATAGGGAATTGCTTTACGCTAAAAGAGGAGATATTTAGGTTAGATGTTAGGAAAAAAATCTTTACTTATAGAGTTGTGAGGCACTGACGTAGGCTGCCCAAAGGAGGCAGGGATGGTCCCCCATCCCTGGAGGTGCTCAAGGCCAGGTTGGATGGGGCCCTGGGCAGCCTGAGCTGGTGGGTGGCAACGAGTCCATGGCAGATGGTTGTAACTAGATGATCTTTAGGGTCCTTTCCAACCTAAGCCATTCCATGACTCTATTATAAGAGTTATTGGTGCTGCCTTTCCCTAGCAACATGACTTTCCACAGAAATTAAGGCTTTGAACAATACAAGAAATTATTTGGGAAATTTTTGAAAAAATCCAGAGAAGAACATCCACAGATTTCTACATTCCCTTAATATAGTTTTATTTATCGAAGATAGTAAAATTAAACTGGTTTCTGCTTAGCTTCAATAACCTCTCATGATAAAAAAGCACAAAAACAGAAACCAGATGAGCTCCTGAAGAAAATCAGCCAATTGGCAAAACTGTCCCCAAAAGACAATCTATTGTCTGACCCAGACTGAAGAGAATATGTCTCATTATAAACACATTTAGCATTTCAGAAGACATTTTGCTGTTAGCAAGTTGGAAGCAGCCCCCTGCCTGTACTCACCAACCCGAATACACCATTAAGCAGCGCACTGCTTTCAACTGGTACATCCCATTACAGCTATGTTCTGGGAGCTCTCCTATGAGCTGCACAGAGCTCAGCCTTGCACTGCTATTTATACTGACAACTCTTTTAACTTCAAGAAATATTAAGACTGGACATCCTGTGTACAGGAACAGTGTAAAGAAGGAGAAAATTGGTTTTTTTTTAGCTGAAATCCTTGAAAACATAACACACAATTAGATAGCAACTTGCAATCCAAGAGTTTGATGCCCTTTGTAAGCAACTAAATTAAGCACCACAATGCCCATAAGGTGAAGAGTTTAAGTTGACATGGCTGGACTGAACACTCTGACACTCAGCCAAAGTGCAACTGTTCAGTCATTTTTAAGGAGACATTTTCGTTGTTAGAATGTTACTAGATCAGAAAACTACTGTCAGTGGGGACAACTAGTTACAAACGGTTTTCATTTACAAAGCCAAAAGCAAATAGACTGTTTCATTTCTGTGAATAGTTTAGTTCAAGTTCTCAAGATGCTTAGAAAACTCTGAGATCAGGTTAATGTTGTTGAGTACATGATTCATAAGAATTATGCAAAGGATCGAAAAGAGGAAACTGTCACTTTCACCATGCTTGGATGTTGGCCCTAAAATAAACTTCTTAAAACAGTTCATCAAAGGAATTCTAATGACAAAGCCAACCTTTATCCCTTCACAGAGGACTTCAAGTCTCCTTTTACAGCATAGAGATTACTATATTTGGCCAAACCTAGATAACATTAAAGCCACTATCTCTGCAGAGAAATACTATAAATAGTCAATATAAAACATTTTAAATTCCGCCTAGGAAGCATTTCAGTAAACAGTATTATCTTTGAGTATTTTTGGGTTTGTCTATCAGACATAATCTCATTCATGATAAAATAAACTGCTTTACTTACATAATTCACCTTGTTGTTTGCCCAGAATTACTTGCATGGTCTTGGGAACTCCTTTCCTGATTTCATTTGACAATAGACTTTATATTTAACACACATATGTGTGAAAGGTCACGTCACGCTCTACCGTTCTCTGTTTGTCAAAGCTAATTCTCATTCAATACACCAGGATGGGGAATGGTTTCATTCCCTGTTCAAAGGTTTTGTTCATTTGCCTCTCAAAAGAGAGTATTAACCCCAAACCTTCATCTTAGTTCCATCATCACCTTAATTTCTTCAGAAGAACATAATCTTGAAACAAATTTTGCTGCCAAAAAAAATGACAGGAAATTATATTTTCATTGTGGATAAATTAGTCTCTGAATTTTACTTTCCATAACAATAAGCAGGAGATTATGAACTCATTCACAGGAAGTCCTGATAAGGTTCTAAAAACGTTTGCTTTTATCCATTCAGGTCAGAGAGACATAAAAACATCACCTTTCCCCCCACAGAAATAAACTAACCCCTGAGATAAATGTAACACAGTAAGCAATATTGTGGCAGAAATGCCATTATTAAAGGATCATGACTGTGTTTTGCAGACCCACTCCTGGCAGCTGGGAAAGATCTTTGTACATTGTTTGATGTTGGGTTGTGTTTTTTGTGTTGTTTTTTTTTTTTTTAAGGATAAGAAAAATGTACGTTTCACAATATCACACACCAAAAATATCACAGCAGAACTGGACATTTAAAGACTCCACATTTTAAAATTTTCTGCTGGTAAAGTGGTTTGGGTTTGTTTTTTAATTGAAATTAGAACTGCAGCCTCCATGCTGATGGGGAAATCTGTGAGCAGCTTGAAGAGCCAGTAGAATGGTCAAAGTATTACGACAGCAATCTTAACAGCGAACAAAAGTTCCCATTTGTTTTACTTCCATAGAATCACAATGCTGCTTGGGTTGGAAGGAACCTCAAAGCCCATCTAGTTTCAACCCTCTATCCCAAGTAGAGTTGCCAACCACTAAATCAGGCACCAGCTCAGGCTGTCCAGGGCCGCATGCAACCTGGCCCTGAATACCTCCAGTGATTGGGCAGCCACAAGTTTCCTGGGCAGCACGTGCTGGCGCCTCACCTTTCATTGACAGTCTGCTTTTTCAACTAATCCGGGAGAGTGGGAAAAGAGAATCATTGCCTATGGTCGCTGGTGGAGGAAAACACGTGTCTCTGCACACATACACACAGACCTTCCCACCTCTGCAAACCGTGGAGGAAATGTTTCTGCTCGTAAATCAGCAACAGGAAGCCAGATTCAATGGCTGGGCACAGCACCCTTCGCATGCCTCCCAATTGCCTTGACACAATAACCTCTAGCTCATAAAAACTCAGATCTTATGACATTTTTCAACAGTGACAAAAACAAAACAAAATTACTTGCAGCGTTCTAATGTCAAAAGCCTCCCCTGGAGCATTTCCCCATAAGTAATGTGTGCACTTGCTTTTCTTCAGCCAATTCATTAATCCACATTGTCGAGGCACTACCCCCTGCCACCACTGTGTTTCCAGGTGCGCGTAAGTGCTTCAAAACCATTCACAGTAATTTCTACCAGGGGTGGTTTCAGAGCACCCAGGCAAGAGCAAAGGCTCTATACTGAACTCCTAGTGTGAAATGAGTCATTTGTACCAACTCGTGTTTCCTTTTTCTCTATTCATACTTAGTTATTCATTTCCCAAAAGCATACAAAGATGAGATGTTCCGAAGTTACCTCCTCTTTGCTCTCAGTACATGTGGGTAAAAACTACATGAAGCTGTTACCTGGCAAAGTGAAAGAGAGAAAGTAGGAAAAAAAATGTGTGTTGAATACTGAACTTGATTCGCATTTGTTAGTTTATTATTAATTTGTTTTTGCTTATTTAGTGATATAATTAAAACAAAATTTCAAAGCATCATCATCCTAAACAGATAATAATCTTTACTAGGATTTAACTGTGCTGAATGACTTTTAGATCTGCAAATAATGATATACGGAAACAAATGTGAACAAATAGAATACCATACTGATGAATCTCATGTCACATCCAATGACTTGCATTCAATTTGAATGTCAAGCTGACCTTTGAGTACTGGAAAGAAGTAATTTCTCTATTACAAAAATTCAGAAATGCTATCTATCATAAGAAATTTACACACCTACTGGAACAAGCTAAGGGTAATAACGGAAAAAACTGGATATAAAGACAGAAAACATCTTCTACTGCAACACCTACTCCACTGTGGTCACTCTGGGAAGACTATTCCCCTCACTTTTATCATCATAATTATATTCTTAAATGCTCAGTAGAAAATCATTAGAAGTATTTAACAGCTGATGACATTTTTGCCTTCAGTATTGCTAGTGGATCTTTACAAGTTTGCCCATCCACAACCAAAATGATGAAAGGCCAAACTGAAGTTGACCCAAGCCAGTGCAGACTTGCCCCAATTTCAATGAGTTTCATATGAGATTCCACAGAAAGCAACCCACTCTCAATTTTCCATTTGTCTGTTACCTTTCCACTCCACCCCCAATGTTAAGGAAATGCCAACTTGCTGTAGCCTTCAAAATCTTCAGAATTTTAATTTGATTTCTCCGCATCATCTAATGGAGATTGTGCAGGCACAGTATATAAAAGATGCAAGAAATTCACTTCTACTAAGTATCAAAAAATATAATTAATCAACATACTTAAGCTACATAAGTGAGTAGGCTACACAAGCAATTTACAAGAAAGCCACTTATTTAAAGGGCTGATGGACAGAGCAAGGAGGAAAGCTGCCTGTTCCCAGCCCCATGTCTCAGAAGAAGTACTTACAGAGCTGTTACACAGTGTCAGGATCTGGCCTGACAGACACAGAAGTCATTCCGAAAGAGACTACAATAGCAGAGGTAAAATGTGTTAAGATTAGGTTAAACTTTACTTTTAACTGCAGCCCATACAGATATCCAGCAACTACATTACAACTTCAATCCCTCTTCCTTGGGGAGTGGACACAGGGAACCTGGTGATATGCAGAAGCTCTTCTGCTTATCCACGTAAGCCAAGACACAGCGCTGTGTGGCTGACTGGTGGCTGAGCAGGTGCCAAGGGCTGTCACAAATGGACATGCTGCTTGAAATTACAGGCTGGCAGGGACTGCTCCAAGGGACTTGAACCCTAGCCGGGCTCTGCAATTCATCCCACAGAAGGTGGTATCCATCTTTAACTTGCATCCCTTCATGACTTATCAGAAGGGTGTTTGTTACTGCCAAAAAAATAATCAAATTCAAATAATCCACTTTCTCAAAGCCATTGAGACACAGTCCAGGGGAAAAAAAAAAAAAAAAAAAGTGTAAGTTTAGTTAAAGCTGCTTCTCAAAGGAAGATGCTGAGGACACGTGGCAATGCTTCTCCTGTCCTGTAAACAAACTTACAAAGTCAACTGGTGATGCTCCAATCTGCATTTACACTTATTTTGGATTATGTGCTGCTGTCATCTTCATCCCTGGGCCATAGGTGCCAAGCACTGGGAGAGTCCATCCTCCCCAGCTGGGAGACAGCCTGCTCTTCTTACCTGACATTGTCATGCTTCTGGATGTAGATCTTATGAAACATCATATCTTCCTGCTTGGCATTAATGTCAGCTTTCATCTCCATGGCAACATGTCGAGGAAGTACAGAGAGCAGGAGACGCTCCTGTGGAGTCAGACAGATGAAGCAATTAAAGCACCTGCTGCCCAGTTAACAAACACACTTTGCTCCGCACTGGGGTGGAATGAAGTCACCACTTTGGGGGTGATGAGTACAACCAAGTGGAACCATATCCAAAAACCCAGTAGCTGATCCCCTGTTAAGGTATCTGCAATTCTATCCTGATCCTAAAACAAGAATTCAATGCTTTTAGAGTAGATATTACTGTTGTTCATCCCAGCTGCATTGGGCATTGTGATTAATAGTTGCGAGTTCTTGCAAATGAAAGATCCACACAATTTAGAAATTGCACTTGCACATTCCTAGAAGGACCCTGCTACATGACACCATCTGACTTTCCACAGTCTCTCCACACCACCATGAAGTCCCCTTTCCCATACCACCCCAGGACTCACACCCCATCACCTTCAGGCACCATTTAAAATCACTTCTTCCCCACCTAATCATCTGAGCATGTTCCCCAAGCAGGTACAAACCTATTCTCAGCAAGTAACAAGTTAATAGGAATGCCCCAATAAAATGAGCATGAGAAGTTAGGCCAATTGTGCATTATAGTGCTACACCTCTACACTTAAAACCACTATTAGTGCCCAGTTGAATTAAGACTCATACAACCACTCACTCCCCCACAAGAGTGCTTCCAATAACCGCCTTCTGTCATCAGCATTTCACTGCTCTCCACCCTCATTCAGAACAACTAAATTGCACTTTTATTTACTGATAATAGCTTAAGTGTGACTTTCATAATACCATTTTATGAGCTGTTCCAGATATAGTTTAGTATGCTAGGCAAAAATTAGTTGCATGACAAAACAGTGACTTTCTGGTAACTTTCCTAAAAACTCACACAAAAGCCAGCACTTGCTATTATTCTAAATTTGGTGGCAATTTTATGTAAAAGCTGTAGAACTTACACCTGCAGGTAATAAGCACCCTAGGGATGTGTTTGTGTATTTCAGAGATCTCACCTGATTAATTCTGCCCATACCGTTCACTCTCTGTATTCAATTTGATTCCCACTCACACCCTGCTCCTGAACAGGAAGGTTTTAGCGATGGTTGGAGAAGGTGATGGGCATCTGGGAGATGCCCAACTGGCAGGCAGTACTCTGGAACAGCTGAAAAATCCCAAAATCTCACAGCGCCACTTTCCTTTATTATTTTATTTCCCTGCAGTGAGCAGAGGGAAGAAAAATGGCCTTCCTTCCTGATGACAGAGACCACGAAGAATAAACGAAGGTGCCTAACCCTATCTAACAGCTCATTAATTCTCAACAACACAGGGAACAGTAGGGCTCAAGCTGCAGCCCTGACTCAGAGAGGTCAGCATTCCTGCACTAATTATTCACGTCACCAAACCTCTTGCCTGCACTTCAGTTATAAACACATCCTAGTTTCTGGTTTCTAATTTCTAGTTTTTTGTTGTTGTTGTTGTTGTTTTTTCCCTGAAAGTTCCTCATTAATTTCTTCCTCTAGGGAGGGAGAGAAACTTTGAGGGAACCAAAAGGAGGTGAATGTGCTGAGTATGTGTTCAGCATGCACTGAGACGTATTATAGGCTGCAGCACTGCCCAGTACTTACATTTTCCCCTTTCAACATGTACCTTAAAGAGACTGATTCTCAACTCCAGCCCCTGAGGAAGTAGTAATAACACAGGAGAAGATATGTTAGAAGGATGTCTACCTCCCCAGCTCCAAACTGCAACAGTTCTAACAAGATACTTATTTTGTAAAGCACTCTCACCTTCACTAGCATACTGCATGTGCTAGCATTCACACATCAAATTTTATATATATCTATATAAAAGATGATGAATCATGCACGCGTCCTCAGGCTTCTGCCAGCTATTAGCGTACTCCTCGAGTGCAAGAGCACAACACATTTTGAATGTTTACCAGAGTAACTAGTGTTACATGCTGCTGTCATTTGCATATGATAATTGGCATCTCTCAAATGTGTGAAAGCTGCTATTCTACATATGCATCCTTTAAATAACTCGGAGCTCACTGGAGAGTTCAGGGGCACCCCAGGTTGGAACATTCCCTGTGGGTGCAGCAGAGTGGAATGATCTTTTTTCTTAATTGCTTGCAAAACAGGGACATGTCTGGGGGAGTGAATTTCTCAACTAATGCTCCAAGAGATTTTTCACACATTTCTGGCTAACTTTTGCAGGAGAACCCCCAGCTCTTCCTGACACCACAGGCACTTGCCAGATAAAACCACCAATGTTTTCAACACATTCAGGACCCTGAGGAAACTAACACCTCTCTGAACTATCACTAAGTGGGAATAAACCTTAACAAATGAAACGACTGCATGCAACAGGAGCTATCTTCCATATAGGAACTAATTAGGAGACTGAGCTGCATTACAGAGCTGGACATTACCTTCATTCCCTATGCTGGGAGCGTCAGGATCACTGAAATTAACCTCTGAAACTACCAAGAGGAGGTTGTTACAAGTGCTTTAGTAAAGGACAGGCCATCATAAAGACCTTGAAAACAAGAAAAAATCCCTTTATTTCAAATAGAGAGATGAAATTAAAGTCTCCACTAGAGTACAATTTGCATGTTTGTATTACGACTGAAACGTAGTGCAGCCCTCACTGTAAAATTACTTAGGCACAAGTGAGATGGCCGGGACTGCTGCATAACAAGGCATCAGTCTGACCTGATAACAAAAGCAAGAGCAAATTCATATATAATTCTCATTTCAGAATACGATTCCAGTATAGTTCTACTGAATTATACATTAAACAAATGCATACTGAGGAGAAGCAGTCTCTAGAATAGGCACAGATGAAAGAGTACAATACAGATCTACTATATTTACATAAGCACACGTGGATATATGTATATGTGGGTGTATATATAGAATACACACATCTGCACACTGACTCTATACTACACAGGAATTTTAACTATATATGCTGTACTCCCCCAAGACGACCTTGAGGCATCAACAAATATTTAGTGTCTCATGTCCAACCATTTGTCCTCAGGTTTAGCAACACTGACTATTCATCACACGTTAAGTGATGCAGAGATGAAAAGAAGAATGATTTCTCACATGTGAAAGCCAAGCGATGCTAGAACCGTCTGCACTTCTGACAACCACTTTCTTACTAAAATCTGAAGTATTTGCAGATTATTAAGAGCGTTTTTTTTTAATCCAAGATTATTTTATTCTAGGCAAGGAACAGAGTTACAGCTCTGCCCTAGGCTATCTCAGATAATGAAAGCATGAGGAGTGTCTATCTTGGATGGGACACCCTGGATTTTTATTTCTAATTTTGGGTGCTGGCAGAAATTTAATGAGGAAAAATATACAGCCCTTTCATGGAGATAATATGCCTGCCTTTAATAGAGAACAGCACACAGGAGCATCATCAGGTCTTCTGAAACAGGCAAATGAGTATAACAGCACCGGGCTGTGCCATTCCCTTTCCCTCTGCACCTGTTTGGAGCCTGGCTCTCGCAGATGCAGGCTGAACTGACATTTATTTGCATCTGCTGTCACCTTAAGATTACCTCAATGCATTATGCATGGAAAAGCATCTGAACTGAACCTGGAAATCAATGTCAAGGCAGGCTGTGGCAGCAAGTAATGTTATTAGGAGTCCCCAGCTGCCAGGATCCACAGCTCCTGCTGGAAGTTCCGGAGGGCACGTCTAAGTGACTGGCTTTGACCTGTGTTTTTTTGATGTTCTGGCTTTCTTCTGCATGGTATGGCACCTTCTGGGGGCAGGGAAGAAAAAAGGCCTAAAGCTAGAGCATTTCTCAAGGCTTTTCTTTCGTGAATTACTTCTGACACTGATGCTTCTACCCCCAGAATGGCACATGCATTCTCAGCAGGGAGGACAGAGCTGTAATCAATAAATAAAATGGGTATTCCCTTGGGCTAATCCTTTCCTCCATCTCAAGGTGCCAAAGGAGTCCACTTGTTTCATCTTTCTGAAACTACATTTGTTACAAAGGAAAAAGAAGCTTTGATCGTGAATGTGGTTTTCATATATATATTCTCAAAATAAAGCACACGTACATGGTATTCAACAGTAAGGTTAAACAGTTACTATGTCTAGCCAGAGGAAGCTCATAAAACTGCCGAAAACAGACCCAAAGATGCAGATGGGCTGAGACATGAGGGAAAATTAGGCCATGTTGCCAAAAAAATGCAAAGACGCTCCACTTGATTCATTCTCTTGATCTCTTTCCCAAGCCCACAACCAAGCTCCAAGATGTCTCCCAAGGGATGGAAGCCCCATTTCATGATTCATCTCAAGTTGGACTGGACAGACTACTATGAGAAGTACAAATGTACTGCAGGGTAGAGATGTGTATTAGCAAAGGAACAGCCACGCTGGTCCAAAAGGAGCAGACGTGGTCAGCACCCCTGACAATAAGGCTGTTTGCTGGCAGCCACGGACCTTTTTATAGCAAATGAACATTGGAGTTGGTGATGAATCTCACTTCTCAGTTAAATACAGTTCACTTGAGGCCTATGTGGTGTGCAGAGGTGTACAAACAGAAAGTAAATTTTGAATAAGGCAGGAAGTGGACTGTCTTTGGAGGAATCAAGGGACAATATGCTCTATGGGGCAATTTCTACATTCTTCTCTACAACCCACCTTTCCTGTTGGCTGTGGCTTTGCTGACAAGCGCACCACACTTTGGCCTCACAAAGAGGGTCCATCTGAAGCCTGTGTGCAGCATCTAAATCCAACACATTGCAGCTCCAATGGGTACAAAAAAGCTGTGCAGACTCTCTGCATACTATGTGATTTTCATCCACAGTGCACAGACCACAGGATTTTTGTTGATGTCTGCGGACAAATTCTTCAGTGTATTGGAGAATTCTCCCTGAGTTCTCTTTCAAGCCTTTAAAAATCCTGCCCTTTCCTATCAGCCTCCTCTTGCTTGTATCAGTCATAATGCAAGAGGCCAACAAATGCAATCCAAGAGGAACAATTTGCATGCTAATTGCATTTCAGCAGTTCCATTTTTTGTTTCCTACTGTTGTTCTTACCTGCTGCTGGTTTTCCCTTTGAGAATGCAGCCTGGCTTGTATGCATTCCCTGGTCTCCTGGAAAGCCTGTCTTTGGGACACCTCTGCTGGGTAGTGGGTACACACGCCTACAATGTTTGTACAGGAGAAGATGAGAACATTGGAGACCAGCTGCAACAAAAGGGGAAAAAAAAACAAAGAGAAAAATACTTGATTACACTTTGGAAACGTGCCATCAGTAACAAAGCAGCAGCCAGAACTCAGCCCATTCCACACCTCTTTGATCCAAGCCATGGGTAAACCTTAAGCTCTTAATTCCAATTTATTTCACTACTGTCGATTTCAAATACAAACCTTCTATATATGGCCTCAAATATATGTTCTTAGCATTGTGTATTACTTCCCTGGTAAAATAAAATAAAATAAAAAATACAGCTCTACTAGCAATGCTATAGTCCTACCTTTGGTAATCCAAACCTTGGAACTACTGTGACAAAAATGCACCTAAAAATGCACCATTACTCTGTCTGCTAAGAGTCAGCTTAGCCTCATGCAGACAGAGGAACACAAATATTTCCACATTTGCGTACTTACATATCTGGCTTGAAAACACGCCAAAGATATATATAACTGCTATCTTGAAACAGTGCTTAAAATAGTGAAGGGAAAATGTTGGTATTCACAGAGTTTAAGAGCAATCCTTTCTTTATGTAGTTCATCTCAAAAATTTATGTTAGTAGGTTAAAAAAAAAATTACATTTTCTACATTTCTATGAACATGGCTACAGAAAAGGTTATTAAGTCTAACATATATTTGGACTGGACATGTATAAAGGAAAAGCAACATCACTCCTCTGCTTCCACATGGATTATGTTTTGTAATAAAGCAGTCACATAGCTTTTGCTGCAAACTAGTGTCGCAACTCTTATTTCCTAACCATTTTTTAAAAGGAAAAAATAAAACATGTCCACTGCTGGCATTTGGTTCATGTATAATGTTCAAAACTACTTCTGACAGTATCATATAAATATTTTCCCCTGACAGAGGTCAAAATACAACTTCTGGAGAGCTGCACAAACTGTACTGTATCTCTCTATGAGGACACTTATTCAAAACACCTCTCATTTCTTCTAGCGGGGAAAGAATGTCAGACTTACAGGACTCTCAAATTAAAACAGAGACCTTTATTCTATTCCCTATAGACCAAATATAGTTCAAATACACCCTTTGCCTTTATTACTAATAATTTCCAGAGCAGTCCCTTCACTGAAAACACAGGACCAGGCTCCAAAAGGCAGCACCTTTATGGGCATCACTCAGGCTCCAAGACAGCAGTGGGTGCTCCGGAGTCCCCACACCAGAGAGGAGAAGAGCTCTCCCTGTATCACCCACCAACATCCCAAAGAGCAATAGAAAGTCCGCTGGGATTACTCAAACATCTTGACTACATGCAAGCGATGAAGGCATTGAAAATTGTTTTATTAACAACTCTGACCTGAAACAGCTTTTGGGCAGGAAAAATTGATCTTTCAGCTCAAAATTAAGCAATACGTTGAACTACAACCAGCTGAGGGACTTCTCTCTGAGGATGGCTGCCAGTAGATGGCAACACACAAAGTTCCTGTATCCTGCTGCATTTTGGGCTGCGTCCCTGCAGAAAGTTCCCACGCTTGTGCACTATGCTAAAATACAACTTGCAGGTTATAGATACCCGTGGGTGGTTATCATCAACACCAGTTAGATCAGCAGATAACTGGTTTTCAAGGAGGAAAGTCTTTCTCATCCCCTGCAGATTGCTCTCTTCATCCTAAGTGCCTTCACATAGGACAGAGATAGGGCCAAGGCTCAGTTCATACACATGAACACGATCCTAAATTCACGCATTTACAAACTCTTGCTATTGTATTCACTCAGCTCTTTCTAAGGCTGGCTGGATCCTGACAGGTCCAATGTCCTGCATCTCTTCTTGAAGCTGATCAGACATCAGCCAGCTGCCAGCTAACCCACTACTGCATCCGATGGGCATTTGTTAGGTTGTTTTTTTTTTTTGCTGATAATGATCAGAAAGGCAGGATTTTAAGGATGAAAAACCCCTCTCCAAGTATAAAAAACACTGCTGTTCATTATCATGAAGAAAAAGCTTAAAAATGGAACAGAAAAAGAACTTTCCTGGGGGTTACTCAGATTCCTGCTTCATGGCTGCATTACTAGCAGTCTGTGAACAACACTTCTACAAGTTCAAGATGGTTATTATCAGTTCAAACAGGTTAACACTAAATAGCATCATTTACACAGCTGGATTACAGCAAGACTTCCCAGTCCTCTCAACTGGAGCTATTCAATTTTACAGTAAACAAAAACTTTGTCAGAACACAAAAAAACAGCATAAGTATGCTAGATATATTTGGAATGGAAAAAGATGAGTGCAGAGATGATTTTCAGGAAATCATCAGCCTGGAGAAGACGAGGCTCCGAGGTGACTGGATAGTGGCCTTTCAATATCTAAAGGGGAGCTATAGGGAAGAAGAGAACAGACTCTTTAGCAGGGTCTGTTGTGATAGAATGACAGCATAGATTTAGGTTAGATATAAGGAAGAAGTCTTTTACAGGGAGGGTGGTGAGGCACTGGAACAGGTTGCCCAGAGATGTGGATGCCTTGGTCCTGGAGACATTCAGGCCATGGGCAACTTGATTTAGCTGTGTTGTCTCTATTCATTGCAGGGGAGTTGGACTACCTGACCTTTAAAGGTTCCTTCCAACTCTAAGGATTCTAGGATTGTAAATACTCAGCTTTCTACTTTAACCCCAAGAAACCAAGGCCTCATTTCACTAACAGTTAATGCAACCCCAAAGCAAACTTTCCAAAACAGTGACTCAACTCTTGCACCAAGAACAAGAGACATCTCAGACCTGACAACAAGCTTTCCATGGGTAGACCTCAGTGTCAACAAACAGCCCCCAGAGGGAACAACCATGAAAACATCATTGCCCTGGAGCAGCCCTTAGAAGCCAAGAAGCACAGCTCAAGGCACGTGATTATGCACAAAGATCAACTCTGCCAATATAGAGTAAAAAACACTATCAAACATGACATAAGGCGTGCAAACCAACAAAGCAATTTGACTTTTAAGCTCTCACCGATATCATTCTACACAAACCCAAGGGACTTTGCAGACTAATATAGAAGACAGACTCAGATGACCATGTTTTGTCTAAAAACTACACTGCAGCATAATTTTAAAGTGGAAAGAAATAGACATCTGTACATATTCTGTGAAATAGAAGCTGTATGGCATCTTTGCAGCACTCTGAGCCATAGGGAGGGAAATTAGAGTGTAATGTTAAGAGCATCAAAGATCTGCAGAGGTGTAAAACTGAAGCTCCTTCTATCTGCAGCAATGCTTGTTACGTAGGTAAGATCATTTTATTCAGTATACATTCACAAACATTTTCTTCAGAAGCATTTTATACCATATTAAAGCAGAAAAACAAAACATCTAACCTCATTTTTTTTTCATAGTCCGTTGTCTTAATAAAATGAATTTGTACCCTGTTTGCCAAATGGTACCACTAGCTTATCGGCCTCCTCGCCATTTTGCTATGGTAACCAGCTTCAGTCCCAGGAGGAAAGAGATGATGTAGATGTTAAAAAACTGAATCTCTAAGCTCTGCTGCCTGAAAAGTAGAAAGATATTATTGCAACTACTTCAGACAATCTGTGTTGAAGAGCTGTTCAAGGCAATGGGAAAATACAGTTGTCTATTTTAGAGTTGAATTCCTTCCCCTGCCTAGCTACAGTCTGAGAAGATTCCTGCCCTTCTAATTTTGGAAAATAATAGTTTATAAAAGACTATTTCACTTACATATAACTCCTAGATAAGCTATTAAATCAGCCTGCAGTAAAATCGCATTTGAATCTTTCATAAACTGGTATGTTTACTCCTACAGCATCTGCGTGTGGCGAAGTGCTATTATTCTGATGTTGCTAAGGCAGAGGTGTTTAAAGGCAATTCAGAACCTAACAAAAAGCTATGCACTAGGAGGGCTCTTCAAAAAACTGGCGCGACTTCTTCCTCCCACTGAAATTATAGATTGGTCAATCTCAGACAACAGAACAGACAAGACCATTTTTTGTCACTTTGATTTATCTCGCACCCGGAGCACTGCAATGCTTTTGTTGAACCTCACGCAGGAAACTGCTGTCAATATTTTTCCCTCGGTCACAGAAGAAAAAAAAAAAAAGAAAGGAGAAATGGAAACAGTTCAGTTACACATGTTCTTGGAGTTATGAAAACCTGGTATTACAAAATCAAAATTGAGAGCTAAATCTGGCCTGGCTTTGCTGTTACAAAATTAACATCTTGGGCATTTCAGGAAAGGCTGAGGAGGAACCCCGATGGTTCAGTGATCAGCAAGAGCCTTCCAGCAGAAAGAAATATCAGCTTGAATCAATATTGCCATGTTTCTCCTCACCATCTTTCTATTCTGTTATTCTTCAAACACCAGCTACTATTCAATATGTAATTAAGAGACAGCATACTTAGGAGAGATGGCACCAAGACAAATTTTGTTAATTCCTTTCCTCTGCCAGTTTTAACAAGACTGATTACTACCATGAAAACATGAGCCAAATTTATTTGAATAATATAGCTTCTTGTAATAATCATAGCTTTTTACTCCTTTCATTTTTCCTTTCTTTTCCACCAAGTTACCCTGCTTTGATTAACTTCTCTTGCAGAGGTTCAGTTATTTCTTTTCTGAGAGCATTAGGTCATTTTCTGATAGCTTATTTTTCATTTGCATCAAAATATTTTGATATTGAATCAAAGTCCCACTTTGCAAACATGTTTTAAACTTCTACCACAAGACAGTAAAACCACCACAAGGGAGAAGGAAAGCACCTTTGACGGGGATCAAAAAGTCACAGCAAACTACCGAGAGGAAAAGAATTGTGTATCTCATCTTTCTGGAGTTTCTCTCTGCCCTGCCTCTGCTTGCCAGCTCTCACAGTACTTATGTAATAGGAAAAATTATGTTCAATCAATTATTGGTACAACAGCTAGATTAAAAACAGATAACTCAGCTTCTAGACTGCTTTTTACGGTTGACAAATTGGATCAACTATTAATGATAGCAGCAGACACTGGAATTAGATTTACTTTTGAGAGTTCCTTTTTTAACCACAAAAAATGGTTATAAAATCTTTAATTCTTACCTGAAACAGAACATAAGAACAAAAATGTGATGGCATACAAAAGCTCTAGATATTTCTATAGCACCTATGTGTGCAATTCAGAATGGAAGCATAGATAAATTCTAAAGTTCAAAAAATAAGAAACAAATATTATGGAAAAAAAAAAAAAAAAAACTGTTACGATGCTATTTTAAAGCACTAAGCAGCTTAATAGCCCTGTATTGCTTCTTTATATTCTAATGTCTCAAAAAAAGAAAAAAAAGGAGCAGCTACAGAGCCAAAGGCATAATGGAAATTAAAACGAAAGACAGCATCAGCTGGCTCCAAGATCAAATTACTCACGCATTTGAGGCTGTATATACAACAACATCTTTTGTTTCCCAAACCTACAACTAGCAGGGTATTAAGAAAGAGAAAACCTGTAGATTACGTTAGAGAGATAATTAAACCATCATGTGGTCCTCCTCTCATGTTTGGCCAGTAAAGAACTAGTGAAGAAATTAGGAGTTCTTATTTTAAAAGTGACAAATATTTTTGCCGAGTTCTTGAAATAACAGCAATAAAAAAAGATAACTCAAAACACTGGAGTCTTGGAACAAATCTGCCCAAGTTGCTATGTGGTGCCCTCCCCGTGTTCTGGTACATCTGTGCAGCAAGCACTCACTTGGATCTTACGCAGAACAGAAAACAGACCATGGCCACCACCTCTAGACTTCTCTAAGCACACTTTACACATAAGCAGCACTACAGAAGCCAGCTTGGAAAATCTGAACACTTCCCTAAGACATAAGGCAACTTAATGATCCCCAAAGTAGCAGAATTTATTAAAGAGCGACGCCCTCAATTGAAGAAAATCTACTCAGAGTTGAGGACAACAAAAAATTATTTGTAGAAATATTTCCAATGCCTTTTTTGCGTATTTCTTCCATTTGGGAAGCCAGTAAGCAGTAGAAGTTGTCTACTTCAGCCTTTTAACTTGACTTTATATCCAGCATGAAGTTACTTCTTGAGGGCAAATTAGTGGTACCATGCCCAAGAACACTGAAAGAATCTCCGTGCCACTTATGAATATCTCTGCTCA
This sequence comes from Tragopan temminckii, assembly GCA_028571105.1. NCBI lineage: Eukaryota > Metazoa > Chordata > Aves > Galliformes > Phasianidae > Tragopan > Tragopan temminckii. The sequence continues at coordinate 23,133,014 of JAOWBP010003503.1, forward strand.
ATAATTCAAGTCAATAAAAACACGACACTGCAGCCTTCCATCCTGTCTATTTCTGTGACCATCTCACCTTTCCACCCCAATATGTGATGCTCTTCTTCTCCCAGAGGAAGGGCAAACAATTATCTTGTCTCACATACATTCAGTCTTCTTTTAGAATAAAAAAATAATATCTAAATCACCTTTTATATGCATGCCCGCAGGTAAAGTCTTGATACATTACACACCTCATAAAGAATAAAAAATGAAGATTATGATGGTTTTCCATTCTCTCAGATGAAAGCAAAATATCTGTTGCTGCTTTCTTAGTTTTAATCTCACACATCTCAACAAGATTTCCATTTGTTTACTGGCTGCTGTAACTGCAAACCTGCCACGCACTCCTTCCTACTGATACTCTCATTGCCACACAGAATACAGAAACATAAAGGACTGTATTTATGATTTGTTTTTATAACTAAAAATTTTAATTCCAATTAAAGAACAAAATATTACAAACAGATGTATTTTTAGTAAGCAGCTCAAGGGGAAACATTTATACATCAAACTGATAAATTCTACTTATTCGTTGCTGCCTTAAAAAAAAAATTTCTTTGGTTATCAAGGAAAAGAATATACTGTCCTGACCAAACCTTGGTCTAGCACCTGCTAAAAGGGGTATTTCTGTGGTTGAGTTTCCCTGGAACTTTGCCATGACGCCAGCAAAGATCCTCTGCGTGGTGGCACAGTCCAGTAGGGAAGAAGCGTTGCCTTGCACTAGGAACAACATCACAGGGAAGGAGATTTCAGGTCCTATCATCCATCCTTCCACAACCTCTGTGGCAACCAAGTTTCTGTGCATCTTCACACTTAACAAACACGTTACAAACAAGGGACAGTTTTCACGTGATGGGTGTTTATTTCCAAGCAGTAGAGGTATCTACGTGGCAAAGGCCTGAGCAACCACATACAATCTTAGTGAAAGAAAAGCTCTTCAGATAGGACTTCAAACATTCAGAACATCTCTATGAGGTCCAAGAAGTGGATGAAAGCTCCTGTTTTTACTATGCATGACTTGTATCTGACAATGAGTTTGACCCATACTGGGAACACACATTTTTTTCATTTGGATTGGTGTGTACATGGTACTTTCCTACAGTATATCCACCAAGAGACCTCTGCAGCCCATCCTTTGACATCCCAGTTCTTCAGTCACCTCCAAGTGCCACTGCTTGTCCCCTCCATCCTCCTGGCACTCTGTCTTGCCAATCAGCCTTCAAGCTACCAGGAAACACAATTCACAGAGAAGTATCTTTTGCAAGACCTATGGCTGCTTCCAATGGCTGTGAGAAAAAATACTCATATATCCATTCCTTAGTGATTCTGGGAATGTCTTTGGGATCCCTGTACTCAGACATGGGTAGTGCATCACCCTTTATCTTCCACAGTCATTTAAGCACCAGACTTCACCTCCCAGTCACTGGGAAAACAAAAATATTTATCTAGTTACATGAAAGTCTTATTTATCTCAGAAAACAGAACATTCGCCAGCTACTCAGCAGGAAAAAAAGAGTGCCCTAAATATGGTCTGTAAAACCTGAAAGCCATTATTTCCCAGGCACTTGAGTTCGTGTTTTCGGGGTGATGGTGAATCCGGTTGGTTTTGCTTGTTTGTGTGGAAGAAACAGAAAATTGGAGAGAGTGGAATACAGAAGTTGAGATTCGTTGCTGTATCTTACAGTCCGGCTGCATGAGCAGTTGAGCTTACTGATCTTTGAACAGACTGACTTCCAGCACTGCAGAAAACTATTAGCAGGCAAATTCTCAACCAAATTTTAATTGAGCACAATGGACAGCTTGAAGGCACATTCCTTGACCTTCAGCTTTGTCACAGCGTATTTCAAAGATCTACAGTTAAACAACAGATTTTAGAGAGAAGCTCCAAGAGACTCTTCAGAATAGCTTATAAAGAAATGCATGACAATCTAACAGCACTGGTTACAGCTAGCCCTGTTTGCAATACAAATCACACAACACAATTTAGCAAGCTGTTATCTCATTATATCCAGTCCCTCTTCCATTTGCCTTTAGACGTGCACCACTCCACTTTCACTGTCTTTTATTCGGCCTTCTTTGTACTGTAATGCTCATTAGTATGGGTTTTCTTCTCATGCCCCCAGTCTTTTTGCCACATACAACTTCACAATTCCAGAATCAAACCAAATGAATATTCGTAAGTCAAGATAAACCTCATTATTTTCCAATAGCTCCAACAATGTGGTTTCTTTGCTACTAGATGTGCTTTTTACAGTGCAAGACACACTTTAAAATGCTTTGTGACATTTGAAGAAAAAAATTTCAAGGTGTAGTTTCAAAGCATACGTAGTGCATACATCGTTCCAGTCCCATACCACGAGAGCATATCACTGATTTCCTTAAGCATTACAAAATGGCAAGCAGCTGGATTCTTGAACTGAGATATGCCGTAGCCAGAGGTTATTTTTGCTAAGATTGTAAACCTTCTTTTCTTGTTGCCCTTTGAGAAGAATATAGTGAAAATATTGGTATTATGACACCGTAAAAATTCAAATGCTTAACTGAAACAAACAAATCAACCTCACTGTGATGGAGATGTACAAGTTGGAAGAGTGTCTGTTGAGAATTGGGCAGGATATGAAGAAAAGAAATCCAAATTTCTAGCTAGTGGAAAATTCTGAATCTGTATTTGAGCTTGTACTTTTATTCTCCCAAAGATTATTACCAGAGATTATGCAGCTGAATAAGTTTTCTGAGGTGAACTTAAAATAGACCTAATGTCATATTGACCTCCCCAAGAGGATACTGCACACCACAGAAATGGACTTTGAAAAGAAAATTAGGAAGATTTAAAGTAACCTAATCTGAGGAAGAAATAGAAAAAAAATAGAAAAGACTTTTTTTTTAAATTTCAGAGTATTTTGTAACGTGACAGCATGACAGCAAAGAACTGAAGAAATCCCATTGACTATGTAGCTCATTCCCTGCTTGCCTCTTAAATACAGTATACAAAAAATGATATAACAATAGGATTGACGTTTAAATGACATCTAATTGCCATACTTGCTTGTTTTATATTACATACAATACCTTTCTTAATATATCCCAAAGAGACCCTTCCTTTTCCTGAAGTGCACAATAATGATCATGAACAAATTAGTTTGCAATCTCCTTTCCCTGTCATCGTCATCTGTTGCACCACAGCATAGATATTTAGACATGGTTTTGCATTAACATTTTTCATTTCCAAGAACACAGCACCTGTGCAGTTAGCCTTGCCTGGTAACCCTTTCACAAATCATCACTTGTATCATTTGGAGATTTGCTAGTATACTTGAAAACAAAATGATTTTATGAAAAATGCTTCAAATGTGGAAGATTACTGGGCAAATAATTGCTTTAAAAGGAATAAAATAGCTGAGAGAGGTTTTCCTATCTACTGAAAATGAGGTGCAGTTATTGCCTTCATGTCTGGGAAATGAGAGGCATATAAAAACAAAGAATTTATTAAAAGATGATGATAATTTGGAAAAAAAATGTTACAGGATAGTGCAAAAATATTTTAGTGTGTAATTGGTACCGTGACTGTAGCTTGAAATCATAAATTGGTTCTTTGCTGTGCTACTGTAATGCCATACACTTGTCGGCTTAAATCCCATAGGGAGTGACTAAGTAACTCCTGATAGGATAAAGGTATTGGAGCCAGTTTTCTGTTCTTATCAGTTAACTCTATCAACTTAAGACAGATAGAACTAGAGAACACGTTTTGGAATTAATCTCCAAGATCTTTGCTCATCAAACACTTCTTAGCGCTTTATGATCATCAATAGTAAGCAAACATGAGATATCCCTTCAAAGGCAAAGCAGGTGGTCCTTGACAGATTGCAAGGATAACTGATACATCATTTGCAATACAGAAGGCCAAACACATCCTAATATGCTTCCTGCTGCAGCGCTCCTAAAATAAGTAAACAGAAGAGAAAGTGAACGGATGGTGAAAGTCAGGTTTGTTAAGGTATGCAAAGAGAAGCACAAATATTTGCACTTTTCTTGCAACGACTACACATTTTTTTCATATACAACCTGAAATCAAACCACTGCTGTTTTCATGCTTTTTCCACTTGTGCTCAGTCACAAACTAGGTTCACAGCCCCTTCAAACGGCAGGTCTGCAAAGAACACAATGCTCCTCTGTCACCATACCTTGCTGGAGAACACACAGGCATTCAACACTGTTTGTCCTGGGACTGCCTTAACCAAGAGAACAGAATCAATGTTGCAGAGGCCACCTAAATGCTGAAAAATGTCCATCAGCTCACAGGCTAATTTTTATCAGTTTAAAATCAATCCTCAGTAAGAAATATGCTGCATCTCTTAGCGTGAGTTCCCAACTTCACAGCTTCAGTTTGCCCTTAAAATACCATTTTTACAGAGTAATATTGATACATCTGATTACTGGCACCAAACAGATCTCTCCAACAAATGGCTGTTTAATTAGATCAGAACAAGCTGTGCTGCTTTCAGACAGAAACCAGTAGAAAAATGAGTGCTAAGTTTTACCGGACTGTCAATAGCTACTTGATACAAGTGAATATCCAGAATGTGGACTCCGAGGAGAGTATTTACCTTCCCAGTGTTTCCTCCCACTGCATATGGGTCAGATGCTAGGATCTAATCATGATTACATCAAACTATGCACACATCAGTTCTAAACAACAGGAAATTAAATTCCAGAAGTTATCTACCCACAGGAATTAAGGAAGGGAATTTGATATCTAAAGCAGTGGGATCAGAAATACAATATTGGGTGAGTTCTCATTCCTCTTTTTAATCCAAGTACTGTGAGAAGGGTGGTTTTATGGGAAGAGTAGAAAAAGAGACCTAAGGAGCACACTGTCCCAAGTTCACAATTGTATATATCATAAAATATCTCTAGAAGTGGAAGTCTGTGTAGATGATACTGGATAGTGAAGAAGTTGGTTGATCATGAAGCACTTTCTTGCAAGCTTGCCTTCTCAGCTCTACTCCTGTTGTCAGTAGAGCTGAGAACTCCAGTATCAAAGGGACAGAAGATGCACCCAGCAGCAACAGCTTTAGGGAGAAAATCATTGGTCCTCTATCTGAATGTGAATGGAAAATGTGCTCAAGTATACCAATCTGCAAAGTGTCCGGAAGCCGTCAAAGATCCCCTACATGGAAAATCATCTTAGTAACAACAGTCCCTCAGGGGAGGTGAACAATCCTATGCCTTGACATCCCATTTTTATCCCCAGCTCTGCAGAAATGCCTCATTCCGACCACAGTTAAATTTCACCCAGCACATGTTCAATCAAGGCCCCTGTTGGCCAACTGGCCTTTAACAGCTGTATTAAACAACCATCCCACAATTAAAAAAGAACATAGGTAACACAGAATCACAGAATGGCCTAGGTTGGAAGGGACCTCAAGGACCATGAAACTCCAACTCTCCTGCCATAGGCAGAGCCACCAACTTCCCTATTTAATACTAGACCAGGCTGCCCAGGGCCCCATCCAATCTGGCCTTGAACACCTCCAGGGACGGGTGTCCACAACGTCTCTGGGCAGCCTGTTCCAGTACCTCACCACTCTCTCTGTAAAGAACTTCCCCCTGACATCCAACCTAAATCTTCCCTCCCTCAACTTAGAATCATTTCCCCTTGTCCTGCTGTTATCAACCCTTTCAAAGAGTTGATTCCCCTCCTGTGTATAGGCTCCCTTTAGGTACTGAAAGGCTGCAATGAGGTCACCCCGCAGCCTTCTTTTCTCCAGGCTGATCAAGCCCAGCTCCCTCAGCCTGTCTTTGTAGGGGAAGTGCTCCAGCCCACTGACCATCTTCGTGGCTCTCCTCTGGACCTCTCCAGCAGCTCTCTGCCTTTCTTGTACTGGGGGTTCCAGACCTGGACTACACATTGCCGTATCTAGATATGTTAGGTTTCTATTTGTGTTCTCCAGTGTTCCTTGACATAACTCATATAATCCATCTACAGCAAGCACTAGGCAATTAAATACCTTTGGTCCCTCTAAACTATTTGGTTTCATTGTTTCATGCCAAATGCTTGACTATTTGATAGAGGATGTAACACAAGAAGGCAGAGTAAGGCAATGGACAGAATGGAAATCTACCTTTTTGTGAGAAAGTATTTAGGCAAAGGGACAACAGTCCCAGGCTACTGGCTGTACCAGTGTCCTCAATACGTACCAAGGGCACGTCAACAGTATTTTTTAACCAGGAGCACAAGTCTACTTTAGCAGAGCAAGAGAAGCTCTACCCCCAAACAGCCTGTAATGAACAGATGTGTTACCTGCATGTGCTGTCATCCATCTCCACAGCATGATGGGTACGTGGGTCTTCAGAGAACCAGCAAACATTTGATTAATTTCCTCTCTTTTCCACCTCATGAAGTCAAGCAATTTTGGCAAGACTCATAAAATACTGATACCATCACAAGTACTTTATTCACACAGAACAGAGTTTATTTAATCATTAAAACTTTGTTTTTTCTTTAAATGGTATTTCACTTCTGTCTATATAGGAAAGCAGACAGAATTGAAGGGTGGATTGATTTTTTGTTGTTGTTTTTTTTTATTTGCTTTGTTTTAAATAGCCAGTGAATTGAAAATATATTGGCTGTTTCTAAATAATGGAGTACTTTGCAGAAATTCAGTCTAGCTATTTATTAGAATCAAGGGGCCTACAACCTTCTGTTTGCAGAATATAGTAATAGGGGAAAGATGGATGTGATAACTCCATACACAGGTTTTATCTTTTGAAGAAACCATCATGTTTCTGAAAATAACTTTTTTCATATACTTCCCTTACAGCTCATCCTGCTCTGATCTATAGTCCTCCCCTCCCAGTTCCCTTCTTTTCTGCCTACCTACGAACAGTTTGAGTTCTTCTTAATTTGGCAAGGCCTACAGAAAATGGAGTTACAGTCCAGACCTCTAGGATTAAGGTTCAGCCACAATTTTAGCGCTTCTAGAAGACCTTCTGTTCATCAGTTATTATTAGACAATGTCCCTTTCCATTTTCGTGTTGATAAATTGACCTTTCCCTTCTGTCATTTGGCCGTTACCGCCACTTCTAGCTGTGTGTTACAGAACCCACTTCTAATTGCTCAGCAACAGTCGAATTAAAACCATTTTGTGCATTTTTAAAGTATGCACATTGGAAATACTCTCCATCGCCTGTGCTGCAAGACTCAGTCACTAATCCATTTAAGCAGCATGAAGTGTTAGGAAAGTCAAATGCAAATTCAACCAGGAGATAAAAAAAAATTTCTTTTTTCCCCTGGCCCCAGAGGGAAATCAATTTTTGGCATCTGTGCCCACACTCTCAAAGACTTTCAGGTGTATAGCTGTCATGGGTTCAATAAGATGCTTTGATGATGTGTTTTTAGGAGCTTAAACTATCTCTATAAAAAGTTCGATTTTTAAAAGCTGTTTAAACAAATGAGCTGCACCTAAAGTAAAGTGCAGTCTTCGAGCATGTAAAATCAAAAGTAATTCATGTTCTTTTTTGAGTCTCAGAAAACTCAGTTCTTGTTCTCCTGTACATGTTCTGGTCTAGCAATTACATCCTGAGTTTCGATGGAGACAGACACTGAGAGGTATTAGCAAACGCAGCAAGGGTCAGTGTTCAGAAGTGGAGAGGCTGTTGATTTTATTTCCCACTGGAATCTACTGGGAATAAATGAACTACAGGATTCCAGAAGAACATCTTGTTCTCCTGGCTTTGCTCTGCTTGAGCAGAAAAAAAAAGTTATTAAAATACATACCCAGAGCACGAAGCCTGAATACAGGCTGTGAGGTCTTCAGCACTCAAAATCATAAGCACAATCTAGACCAATGCCAGCGAAAGCACTTGCCTTTATTTTGATCACTGCTTTATCGCTTTTTTTGTATCATTCTTATTATTAGCAATGGTGTGTCAGTATTGCTGTTGATATTGCTTCCCTCATGATGCTGCCCAAATAACAGACATTTCCATTTGAACCACTGCATAATAGTGGAAGGTAATGACCAAATGAAGGGGTGGCAGTTCACTTTGAACAGGCTCAGTCTTACAGACCACCATGCATCTTTACATCTGACAGGCAAAACTCTGACACTTCAGAGAAAGATTCTCCTAGGCCAATCTATCACTGAAATAACCTATCCCTACACAACACTCCTCCAAAATCCCATGAGTTGGGCATTTACTTACAATCATCAGTATGAGGGTTTATGTCTCTTCTGCTATACAACATTTAAGTAGGGAATCAGTAAGTACTGCTCTTACACAGGTTTCCTGTACTTATCCATTACAATCTCTCCCCTACATCCAAACTTGAGATTTAATCTCCGGTTTTAGAAAGGATAGAGTTAATTTAGTACCATCAGAAACTGCACTAACAAGAGTTATATGATTCCCTACTTGATCATTAACCTGTCAAATTCAGAATAATAAACCCTTCACCAATTTAAGGAAACACAAAAGACTTGTCACAGAGAGAATTTTAAGAACACGACAATCATGTTTAAATGAAAAAAAAGCACTTGATGATACTTTCCACAGCTGTATCCACAAGAAATAATTTTCCACCTTCATACATTAAAAGCAACTGTTTCTGCAAGAAGTTTTCTCTCTCTCTCTCTTTTTTTTTTTTGATAATTTATTGAAACTTTCTGAGCTTTCAGGCTTGTAAAGGACTCGTCTGAATCACAGAGCCACTCAAAGTGACACCTGAATGCTTTTCAGGCACCAGGCAGTGGTCTGGTATACGTTAAGTTTACAATCTATATTTCCTTGTAGTCTATCACAACCTAATAAAGCTATGTCAACAAGCATTAAAGAAGGAGAACCAACACAGTAATTTTCCAGTCCCATTATGTCAGCTATCAAATGCCAAACTTCTATTGCCAATGTGACTGCAGTATCTGAAGAGTCGGTGCATGAAGCGTACTGCAACCCAAGCTCTAAGCAAGTTAACAGTGGCTGGTTTTCTCATAGGGCATTTAAATACAAGAAATACTTCCAGGATCTCTACAAGCAGTAGGAGCATAATATTCCAGGGGCAATTTGCACTCACAAGTTTGGAAACATCTGCACTAGCAGATAAACGCAGGTATAAGCAGTATCAAGTTAACAGACCTTTCCAAGGTGTAAGGAGAGCCATAAAACAGATACCCGCAAGTGGCAGGACACTGATAAATAATTGGGGCTGTAACTGTGGGAGGAATTTCAGCTTAACTGTGTTTACCCTCAGACGGTGATTTCTGGTGGTGAACTCGACTAGCTACAGCTCTCCTGGAAAAAGGGTCTGGAGGCTGGCCAGGGATTTTGAGCTTCAGGGTCTGCCTGCACATTCAGCCACAACAGGAAGTCACTGCCCATTCTTTACAGCCTTTAACCATCTTCTGCCACACCAGCCATGCTAAATCACCTGATAGAAACCCTGAGATTTGGGACTCTGTTGCTGCAGTGATGCCTTCAGTGCCCCCAAACACAGTATATCTTTCTCAACAGATCACTCCTCCTGTCCATACCTCACAAAAAGAGGTCAGCCCTTGGGAGTTAAAAAAGGGAGGGTCTTCAGGGGTATCTCAGAAGGCTTATTGCCCACACTTTCAATAACTGATACATGAAGCTCTCTGGGTATTCACAGGAAGGAATGCTTCTGGCTGAGGTTTGGCTAACAACTCTAAGCACATCTTTATATAGCCAGCAATTTCAGCAGTGAAGTGAGCAGACAACACTTGTCTGATAGCAGTGGATGAGACTGTCCGTCCTCATTCGCTCACTTCTTCACTTGTAGCCCTGCTGATTTATTTGTAGCAGCAATACGTTAATGTTATCTGACAGCTACTATTGAAGTGTCACAAGCATGTGTATGCAATAACGCAGATGCTGCAGGGAATCCGCTGCAGGCCACTATCTTCCCAGGCACAGAAAGCAAGGGGAGGGATGGGAAATACCTTACAGAGCAGAATTGTTCTACTACTCCCTACTGCGCTTGTTCAGAGGGAAAATTGACAGACAGGTGAAAAGGCTGAAGTAAAACACATGCAGAAAGCATGGGAATATTCAGACAAAATCTATGTTGCAAGCTTTCCCACCTGTGCCTTGATAATTAAAAAACCAGTAAAACCGAACCCAGACCCAGCTACTCCAAGGACACCATCCCACACAGGCTCCCAATGCAACGAGCTGATAGTGATGCTGTACTAACAGATGGGTGATATGAATTGTTAGAATTTTAGGAGAGGTAAGAAAAATCTTTTGGTTTGAAGCTTCCTTCTTCACAGCAGTATACAACTGTGATGATAACATGGCATAATTTTGGTTTGATGATACTTACTTCTCCATTGCCCCTCAAGTACTTACAGACTAATTGTTTTAACACCCTTGCAAATGAGAGATATTACCCTTGTGTCTCATATATAAAGACTGATCAAAGAATTACTCCAAGGTCACAGAAGAAACCAAAGGCAAAGTCAGGATTTGCATACAGATTTCTCAAGTACCACACTGCCCAATGCTTTAAAAAAAAAACATCCACCAGTTTCCTCCTATCACAGAATCACAGAATCACTGAGGTTGGAAAAGATCTTCAAGATCATCCAGTCCAACCATCCACCTGTCACCAATAGTACTCACTAGACCATGTCCCTCAACTCAAAAGCCTGTCTTCATCTCCACAACAAAAGCCATAGAGGAAAAACCAAGCAAAATATTCTTGATCACTTGAAGTTCTTAACAGTGAAAGCCATCGGATATATTGTAGACTGGGTAAATGGAAGTTTTTTACAATAAGGGTGGTGAGGCACCAGCACAGGCTGCCCAGAGAGGTGGTGGATGCCCCATCCTCAGAGACACTCAAGGTCAGGCTGGATGGGTGCTGAGCACCTGATGGAGCTGTAGATGTCCCTGCTTATTGCTGGGGAGTTGAGAAGGCCTTTAAGGGTCCCTTCCGTCTCAAGTGATTCTATGATGATTCCATGAACTTGCCTAGTAGACCACTTTGCTGGCCACTGCCATTGCTCTCTGGGTACCTTTGGTTGTACTCAGCAGGAAGGCTGATGGTCCCAGGAACAACTGGGAAACAAGCTGCAACCTATTAACTGCACCACCTACCTCTTCTCCTTCTAGCGCCAATATGGTTAAAATTCAGTGCAGGTCAGATTTGCACAAGTATTTAGGCCAGATGTGCAGATAAGCAGCTAAACTATTTAGATGAACGTTAAATCACATTAAGTGCCTATCTGCGCCTTTTTAAACTGAGCTTCTTTCCCTTTATCAGATTCATAGTAATTTAATAGGAGCTGATTAGAAATGATGGTCTCCAGGGCCAACGCTCAAAGTTTACTTCAGTTCACTCCAACCCACAAAGGCAGCCACAAACCACTTGTTGCCATGCGAGCAGAGGCACAGCACATGTAGAGGTGCCCAGCCAGTGAAGTGGGGAGGCTGGGCGCCCAAGGTGTGAGCAGGGCAACAAGGACCAGGCTGATGAAGGCTATGTCATTGTGCTACAGCCCGCTGTGTTTCAAGCTGTGCCTCAGCTTTGAGTCCCCCTAAGGGGAGAAAAATGCTCTAAAAACAAAGGCCAAATAAAACATGCTTTAATTCTCAGCCATTAAAAACTCAGCTGCAAATATAACTGAAGCATGTTTCTTTTTAAAGAAACAACACAACACTCTCTCCCCTACAGCAGTGACGACTTCAAAGGCTTCAAAAGGAACCTGATGCCGTGACCAGAGGCGAAGCTGCCTCTAAGTGCTGACTCCTGCAGTCACAGTGATTTTGAGGTCTCAAGTTCTGTTGTGATTCTCCCTCAGATGAATTACAACATTAAAAAGAAGGAAGAAAAATAAGATACGGAGCAGTTTCCAACATGGTTGCCTCAGTGCCCTCACATATGGCAAAAGCTGTTGGCTGAGTGAATGCCCAGAGTCCATGTTTGTAAGACATGACCTTACAAATACTACAAATACACGCCAGTTTGAACTATCTTGTCCCACCAATACATAGCTCCTGTCCCTCCTTTTCCACAGTTCCTGGTACCAGGCCCAGCTGCTCATCAAGTTCAGCACTTGCAGAAAACAAGTACCTTCTCCAATGTGCTGTTGCCACAGACCACTAAGTCCACAGGCTTCAATCCGATGCTTTGCACAACAATTTCAAGAGGCACCAATCTTCCGCATCCACAGCACACACACAGGCTCGGGAACTGCAAGGCACAGGCTGTGGCTTCTCTCTGCATTCAGCTGCAGACACTGGTGGATTACCATGGTCCCTCATGTAGTCTCAAGAAAACCTTTCCTGACCTGAAGCCATAGACCAAGGTCCAGGCTGCCCCTCAGACACAGCAAATGAAGGGAGGGAAAATGAGGGAACAGAGAAGAAAGGGAAAAAAAAAATCACCAAAAAAGAGATTGAGCCTCATGGCTACCATGTACTTGGATGATAGATTGATTCTTTGCTTATGCTGATGATGTCCTGGTACAGACTGTACATGAACAAGGCATTCCTGAGCTTTTAATTTATTGCAGTGTTCCCACCAGGCACAAACAGAAAAGTTACATTTTCGGATTTCTTTCATTCTTAAAAACAACGCAGCCATGCTGAACTACCTTGGCTGGTGGGTCTAGGTCTTTGTAGACATGGAACAGTGCAGGCAAGAGCCCCTCTGTCCTTTCCAGTTCTCCATCAAGAAGATGGGAACATGGGGAGAAGAAAGAAATTGAGGAGCAAACTGGATGGGCTGGCTCAAGCCTTCAAAGCAGCCCTAGCTATTCCATAGGTCAAAATGGAATGAAGGCAACTCTGCATATGAAAGTATCTTGCATAAACGCAGATGCTATCCACAAAAGCTTAACTTCAAAAGAAACAGACTCAAGGATGCTTGGCATTCCAGCCAGCATCATATCCAGTCATCTGTAATCTTTTAGTTATGTTAATAGCGATAGCAGAGGATTGAGAACAAGCAGTCTTGAGGGATGTAATCCAGCCACATTTGTATGCTCATCTACACCATTCTCTGGACAAGAGCTGAAGGAATAAGTGGAAGCTATCAAGTGAGAAGAACGAAAATAATAAAAGATATTTTTTTTAAGTGCATAGTGACAGCACAGGGGACTTAGCTCAGTTTCCACCTCTGCAACAGACTTACTACACAACCTACAGCTATTCACTTTAGTATCACCATGTGCCAGGGCTTGGTTGTGGATTCTTTTTTCATTTAATCAGGCTGCTCAGAGGACAGTTTACAGTTTCTTACAATGCAGTTTCCCAGCACATAGTACAGCGAGGCTCCAGTCCTGGTCCTAAGGAGTATAGTTTAATAACAATTTATTATAAACAGCACAGCATGCCAGTGGCAGATTTGAAGGGCTGGTGGAAGGTACAGCGTACACAGCACAATTACTCTTCATGATTTAATTCTGCAGTCCCTTCCCTTGGGCAAACACTATTCCAGTTCCTTAAGTGGGAGTTCAGTTAGAGTAAACTCATAATTTCTAAGAAATAAAGTCAATGCACTTGCACAAGCATAACGAACAGTTATTTCTTATTATCCGTCATTAAGCCCTAGAAGTTGTTGAATCCCTTCAGTCCCAGTCCCTGCATGGCCATGAAGGCCAACCACTAACGGCAATCTGAAGCACTGCCTCCTCCTCACAGGTCAGCTGTGTCTTCCCCAGAGACTTATTTTCTCAAGACAATGAAGAAAACCTGTTTTGCTGTTTATATTAAGCAATTTCCAACAAGAAACAGGGAAAATGACAAGCAGGCGATGTGTTTTTCTTCAAAATTTTCAACACAAAATAGGAAAGTGTGCCTAAGGGTTTCTAGGCCAGCAGAGTTTTCTTGTTTTGTTTGTTTATTTTAGCCAAAGTAATTCAGAAAGCATGAGAGCAGGACGCACTGGTACCAACTATGTTATCTCAGCACGGCTGCAGTTTCCCGTAGCCTACGGTATCTGCAGGACCTCTGTTTCTTTCTGGTCATTAATTCAGAAACAATGATAGAGCTGAATAAATTTGCTTGCCCCAATGAATAGAAGAGCACAGAAATGCTGTATCTGACCAGCACTTCCTGGCTGGTGCCTGCACGGAAAAAGCTTGGCATGAGTGATGCTCTAAGAACGCAAACACTGACAAGGTCCGGTCTTTGCAGTCAGGCTGTTACTGTTCAGAGGTCACACAAAATCTGCCCTGCCATGAGCCCAATCTCTCTCATGAGCCTGAAACCCATTTCATTTCACTTCATCTGCCCACTTGGTTCAGGGCTGCACGGCCATAAAGCGCATTCTGCCTGGTGTTGGTGAGCACTGGAACCTCAAAGATAGCTGTGAGCCCTCCAGCACAGAGCTTTTGGCCCTGGAATGCGGTCCACCAACAGTGAGTATGCTTGGATGGGCTCACATCTGCCTGCAAGACATCTTGCAAATGTAGCTTTGTTTCCTTTGGCCAAGGCTGGGAGCCCTTCTTGTCAGCTAGCAGCTGGCCCAGAGCAGTTCGCCCTGAGCAGCGGGGACAAGAAATGTCAGGGGCTGAACAGCTGGGCCTCCCATGCTCTAAAGGTCACAACAATTCCATACTAACCAGCAGCTCCAGGCTGTGAATGAGCAGCACACCTGGGAGCCTTGATGGGAAAACCCCTACAAGAATTACTCTCTTGGTTTAAGTTGTAGTGGAGAAACGTGTGTGCCCTCAGATCAGGGAATGGGATACGTCAGGGAACGGGCCCACGTACCCTAACACAACCCAAGTGTACCAGACGGCAAGCAGCACAGCACAGAGCTCACAGTGTAATTTCCCTCTAGACTACTCTAAACTTGGAATGAGCTTTTTCCAAATTTATTGCTTCTCTGATTTCATAACAAATTAGTTCCATGTACCATTACAAGAATTGCTTTGCTGTCAGCCCCGCAGGCTTAATTTGGGGTCTGGGAAGCAGAGGGCTCTTCCCTTCTCACACATTGTCAACAGCCATACAAGATTTTAAACACATTGTTCCACCCACGCTTGTCCTTGTACAACCCCAGCAAAGCCTTACAAAAGGTTGGACAGGTGTAAAATGACATGCATTGACCTAAAACAGCACTAAAAAGACATATTGAGGGAAGAAAAAAAAAAAAGAAAGCTGCAGCACTGACTGCATATATTATTAGACTTCAATTGACTAAGGGCTTTCAGGGCTTTTTTTAAGCATCAACGTATGAAATCAGAAGGATGATAATGGAAGGAAAGGGGTAGGAGGAAAGAGCTCTGCTGCCAGCAGTCCATGCAATAGTACTGTTTTCATGGAGAGTGTGTCCCCTTTGGAGTGGTCTGATACACTGATGCTACAGCCATCCTGCCACTCAAGCATGAAGGAATAAAAACTAGGAGTACGACATTGCAGGCAAGCTGCCACAGATTTATGTAGGCGACTCTCAAATCTAATTATCTTTTTTCTTCTCCACTACGCAGATCTCTCACTGATCATAAGTACTATGCATCAAACTAGCAGCTCCTGCTGGATGCTGTGCGAGCTGGGGTAAGGCTCACATTGACAGGCACATGGAAGCAAAGGCTCTGCAATTAAATAATCCAAACTGGACTTGGATTAAGTTGCACACGCTAATGGAAAAGCTTGTTCTAAAGCTAGAAAAGTCCTAAATACGCTGAGTAAGAGTGCAGGCAAGTATGCTGTCGTGATGCTGACAGATGATGAATTTGTTTGTGCAGACAATACGCATGAGTGAAGCAGCCTGAGCCGTACTCGGATGTGCACACTGTACAAAGGGATCTCTGCCCAGCTGGGTGACACTAGGCACAAACACAGGTATGCATTTCTCCTTGTGATTAACGGACCAAGCTTAAAGGAAGATATTTGAGGAAGGGCCAGCACAAGGTATACTAAATTAGTATCATTTGAAGAGGTAGAAACATTCTCCAAGGGGGGCTGAAACAAAATGATCTTTGAGGACCCTTCCAACCCAAGCCAGTCTATGATTCTAATCTTCACTTGAATTGACTCACAGCCAACGTTTTTGGTATGAATGATGCCCACCCATTTAACTCAGTTTTTTCCCCTTCTCAGTTTGTTCACAAATGCGAAACAGAGTACATCACAATATTTCAAAATATTCAGTGTTTTGTTGTTGTTGTTATTAAGTAAGGAGAAGCCACTTTCCTTTAATTTCCCCGTGTAAGACAGGCTCTCTGCTCCTTTGCTAACCCAGGAAGCCCTTCCTCTTACAAGTCCACAGTCAAACAATTCATTCCCAAAGCTGGCTAACAAGAATTGCACACAGCATTCCCAGCACCGTGAGCCCTTCGCTGAATGCAGCTCAGGGTTGTACGCATCTTCCAGGGCTGCACCACTATGGCAGCTTAGTCACTGCGGGGCTGACTCATGCATGGCGCTCCTTCTCCTCTTCTATCATTTCCAACCCATGAAGGCTAAGTGCGGAGCTGAAATTAAATCTAACATGACTCAACAGCTGTCAACTGGTAAGACCCTACCTCTAAGAAAGAGGGCACAACTGCAAAACAAGATTGAAGTCCAAGATTTCTATTTGTCAACTGAAATCACCGCCAAAAACAACCAGGAGAGTACCCAGACCTTCACTTTGGTGGGTCTGCATTCTCAGATATTCTTCAGACCTATTCCATCCTCTCAATACAATGCATTCATTAAAACTCCTCGTGATGTAATGTACCACTATTTGCCTATTTCAGGATTCCTCAGCTCCTTTCTCTCCATTTGAGCATGCAGTGCTGCTTACATTTGATGTGACAGCTGCACTACTCCATATCTCCTCACAGTACTCCTTTCACCTTTTCTCCCCTTTTCTCCCTCCCATGCTGTTCAGCAGCACTGTCCCGAGGCAAAACAGCTACTCACCTTTATTCCATTCCTAGGTGGTCTTAAACTTAAACCAGGCCTTGGCAGCTGCTGTTCTTCCCCTGCTCTATTTTTATCTATGTAAATATGCTCAGGCAGGCAAAATAAGAACAGAAGTGCTGCAATTAGGTGGGTAGTTCAATGACACAGTGCAATAGAGAAAGTCGAAGTGTGCAACACTTTAAAGCCCCACTTGCTGCAATCCAGCCCAGAACCTCATGGGAAGCAGGTGAGCCATTGTGCTCAGCTCTCACCGGCCTGGTGTCCTCTCAGGAAATAGGAGGGTACCAGAAGCATGCCTGCACTGTGCCCTTAGACGTTGCTGGCTGCCAACTCACATTGAGTATAGCTCTGACAGTTTTTTCTGCCTCTGCAAGGTCAGTTCTAAGGAATAGTAAAAATTGATTCAACACTGAACCTCAAAGCAATACAGCGCACGGAATCTTTTGGCAGCATCCCTGGGATTAAATGTTTACTGGATACATTTCTATTCTAGGGACTTTGCCAAAATGAGAGCGAAGGCACGCAAAGCCAACCTTTTCCAAGGCAAGCATAAAACATCACACACAAAAAGCCCTACGTCCCCTGCTGAGAGATCTCAGAAACCTGGCTGCCTCGGAGATCATTCATCTGAAAGGAAAAACAAGAGTGGATGGGTAGGCTCGCGGGCACATGAGCCCCATCTTGACTGCGGTGTGTCAAGGAACAGCTGGTCTGACCCTGCCCTCCCTCCCCATTCTCTAGCAAATATTGCTTCTCATGCAGCCGAACCAGAACTCCAGCAAATGTTTACATTATCACATGATGAAGGTAAGGTTTAAAAATACTCTACTGAACATTTTACTCTACATGTGATGAGAACCTGTGGTAGCCACCATGCTCTGAAACTAACTGGTTACTTTTGTTATCACCTTCCTTCTCCCATAGCAACCCATTCCAATCAGGTCATGTTAACTGATCTTGGAAATCAATCAAGCTCCTATTCTGTTTACATACAATAGAACACCGTGACTCACTTTCATTTAGAGCCCCTTAGGCTCTGAACACTGGTTTAAAACTGGCCGGAGATTATTATAATCATGTTTACACACAAAACAAAATGTGCCAACCTGTCAAAATATGGTCAACATTTACTCCACATAAATCTATCCCCAAAAACAGAAGTGAAAACTTGATGAAACATCAGTACTGAGGAAGGCTGGGAGAAGGGCAGAAGCAAACGTTGGAATCAAACAAAAAATCCAGAGATAGAAATGGAGAAAAGAGATGAGTATCAAAAAATTATCTCAAATCAATTCAGCAGTTCCACAGCAAGCTGTATGACACATGAAATTAAAACTTTCATGGCTATGGAAGACATAAAACCCAAAGGGAAAGGGTGGCAGGCTGCTGCTGGCATCAGGAGAAAGCAGTGCAGTCCAAAGGAGAAGGTGAAGAAAGGCTGGCCCCATAGAAAAGCAGAGGTACCAGTGAGTTAGCAACATGCTTTGCTTTTTAAGGAGAAAAAATTAAAACTAGAAGGTGAAGCATCATGGCAAGATGAGCTACATTTCTACCAAAATGGAAATGAGACATGCCTTTTAACTACTACTCCTCAAGGAAAGATCCGTGTACGAGGGAGTTACTCTATGCCGGAGGGCAGCAAGCAATCTTTACAAACAGACAGTATCATGAAGCTACACCATGTTTCATCTCTCCTTGAGGAACCGTTTTTTTTTCCTGATGTAGCTTAGAAAAACGACAGCTGATTTTCACATCATTTACTACTTTGTTTGAGAGATTCTGCTCTGCTCCATGCAATGCGAGCTCAGATTATTTCAGTGGGAATTTGCATGAAGAGTTAGTAGCAAAGCTTGTAAGCAAATCTCAGGAAGGAACTCCATGTTATTTTAATCTAATCTTATTTTTCTACGTGATGTCATCTGGGATATTTTGTTCCTGCTGGAACCCCCACAGTCCATGGGAGTTTCAGGTAATCTAAGCACTGCACAAATAAAAGGGCTGACTTATTTCAGAGTTAAAGTTCTTATCTCTCTGCCCAAGTTCCAATCCGTATAATGCAGGACGATATAAAATGAGCCTGAAGGGATCTTGAGCCAAGTCCTATTTCTATATCTAACCTTTTATGGAAATCAGCTGCATTCTCAGTTTTGAAGCACAATTTCTCTCAGTTCCATGAGTTCCCACTAAAACCCTTAAATCAGAAAAATCTGACACATTAATTCAGTGGTTCTCGAAGGCATGTTCAGAACACCAGAACAAATACAACATTAACACTACTTTGCACTCATCCCTTATCTTCTGATGGGCCAGATAAAATTGTTTGTGAGTTTGCACAGTCCTCCGTGCATTAAGGTCCAGATCCCTGGCTGAACACTTACAGCATAACAGGAAAATAGGGTCTGTATGGAACGAGTCAGTAGTTATCTCAGTGTGGACCCAACACAAACACACAGTTTGTGGGGATAAGATTGTTTCACATCAGCTACTATTACGCTATTACGCCCATTGTCTGCTGTTATCTTACCAACAAAAATCCCCTAAAATCGCCGTATTTCCATTACCAAGTTATCTAAATTGGCTTCAGATCTTGTTGCCGGTTTCTGCCCCTAGAATTGTTAGGGTCTTCAGTGTTTGCACTGATGTAAATGGGCCAAAAGCATTTGCAGCAATTTGCAGACCACTGAATGTAACCCATATAATTTTTCACTCTTGCCTAAAGAATACATGCAGTACTTGATTTTCTTTGTTTAGATTGCTCCTTAGAATCCAAGTTTGTCCAGGATCTATGACTATTACTTCACAACTCCACATCACGCAACCTCTGCCTTAGCAGCCTTCCCTCTCTGTGTTCACTTTATTTACTATTAGCTGAGGAAAAATGGCAGGATTCTCTCCTGTCTCCATCAATATATTCCTTACATAGGTGTCTCCCTCAGTATTGATTAGCACTAGATACAAGACTTAACATTTGTCTGCTGAAGCTGGTGGGAATTTGCCTGTAATGTCAACAGGGTCAGAATTAAGTTAAAAACGTATTCATAGAAGTCACAGCTGTTGCAACGCAATGCAGAAATTGGCTCACAGTGATGCTTTGTCAGCCCCTCTCCTTTCCAAGAGAGCTCTACCAAAGCAACCCCTGAAGTCCCAGTGTTCACTGGCACTCTCCTGCAAAACCAGGGGTTGCATACAGTACCTAGATCCTCACTCCTTCTCATATTGCGAAGTAAAGCTGATGCAGAATTGTACACCAACAAAAAGTAGATTGATTTGGTGTTGTATCAGACATGAATATACTTGTAGCAGAAGCATCATAAAGCTGTGTTACTAGATAATCAATACAAAAATCAATGCAAATCTGACCAACCGTTACTGCATTCAGTAGCCTGTAATTGGTAATGGATGGTAACTGATGGAGCAGAAGCTGAAAAAAACTCTTCAGACCTAAATTAGGTGATAAACTGCATACAGAAGGAAGTCTCTTCCTAACTTCCACCACTCACCATAATTCCATAACTAATGGTCTGATGCATAATTTTTTCCTATATACATATAAAGAAAAAAGGCACAACCTACAAGTGGACACTCTCCAAACACTGGGTAAACATTATTTTGCTCAGTTTCATCACTTGCTGATATAGAGATGCAGCAGAAATAGGAGTGACAGAAAATGCCTACTTATAATGATGGAAAGTATTTGCTGTCCTTTTCCTTGAAGTCCTGACATATGTTCTATTAGATCACCACCACGCACTGAGCAGGCATGTTCATTCAGCTTCTCACAGTGAAAGCTGTGGGAATAAACATTTTTATTCCCCAAAATATTTTTTTCCACCCACAAATGATAGATGTTAATTTAAAATCCTGTAGCACACACAAATCAGTCTTGTTACTCTTTGTTCTGTGCACAGCTTGTGACAACATTCATTTCACGTGCCACCACGTCCATTCACCTCTACCCTCTTCTTCATTAACCTGTACAATTGCCATAATTTCCAACTTCTGCTTCCACTCCTTCATCCCATTATCTCAATTAGATGCACATTACTCAGGGTCCATCACATGAAATAATGAAGTCCCTTACTTTGCCAAAAAAAAAAAAAAAAAAAAAAAGAAAAAGTATTTCTAAACCTTTATTTCCTGTTTTGTGGCATTATGGTCAAAGTAATCCAACAATTAGCAACAGCAGTGATTAAGATAGAGAGAAGAGGATTAATAATGACAGTGAGTAGTTTCACAAATAGCTTCAGAGAAATAGAGAGCAATGAAACAATAAAGTTTGCAATACAATATTTCAGTCAGCCTTGTGCCCTCTGGTTCTGGAAACTTCACTCAAACTCTCAGTAGTTGCTCAGATCTAAAGCGTAATGGTGGGTATTCGACCACCTCTTTTCCCTGACAAAGCCTGTCCCATGGGAGAGGCTGGTGATGAGCAGGATCCTAGTATGGATGCATATCTGGTGAGGGACTAAGCTGGGTTAGACTATCCTTGAGTGGCTAAAATACACAGTAGTATTTCTTCACTGAAATATAAATTCTGCTGAACTTACTTCCACAATTCTTTCAGATACTGACCTCAGGTACTGAACTGCACTGGGGACAAAAAACTAAGGCAGTGTTCAGAGCAGCCCTCCCTTCCTTTTTCCCACCACTGAAGTCCCAATTATTCACTTACTTTGTAAATTAAGGAAAGCATTCCTAAATATTATTTCCTGTTTCTTAGCATTATAGTTAAAGTAATCCTACAATTAGAGTTTCCACCCACATTCTCCCACATGCTATTTCACAACAAAGTGAGAAGTTTGGACTCTATTCATCCTCCTTCTTCTCCGGTATCAGCTTTGGGTGTGCCAGTACTATAGCTCATAGCCCAGTCCGTACCACTTCACTGCATGGCAGCATGGACTAAAGTGAACACACTCTTCAAATTCTCACCACAAGTGACATCTGCTACTCCTCCTGTGGATGAGATGATATTTTAGCTATGTTATTTTTCTCATTTCTTCCAAATTCACCCATCAGTTAATTTTTTTTTCCCCAGTAAGTCCTTCTTTATACTCCAAAGATTTTCATTTCAAAGCTGGGTTCAGCAATAAGAACTGCAGGTGCTTGTCTGCCTTTCCTCTACTGCCTAAGTGGTAGCATATTTCAAATTACACTGGATTGCCTGATTCTGAAAGCCTTTGCCTTACAAAATGACAGTACAACACATTACTTCACAGCTTCTGAGACTGGTTCATAACCACAGAGCACTCTGCACACATCCCAGAGCTGCACGTCTCCTAAGAAACAAGGAAACCCTTCAGTCCTTCAGCTTTTCACCAGGAAGCTTAGATCTTGATCATTGTTTTGGTCTCAGATGAAAGATGATCTCAGCACCTTTTTCTTGCACTGCTCTACCAGTAGCTTTACCATAGTGCAAAACTCTGAAAATAAGCAATGCTATGAAGAGTGAACGTGTGTCTACTTCAGTTTCAAATACTGTTCTTAATCTAGAACATAATCTCTCCTATTTCAATACTTTTCACATGACTTGTGTTGCAGGACATCCAGAGATCCTGAAGGGAAGATGGGAAAGCCTTTTTTGGTGGCTTTTGGTTTAGAACATGAAAGTTCCATACTTATCAATATGAACTTCACTCTGCAGAATTATTCATTAAGAACATTAGTTTAGAGGTGCCAAAATAGTTTTACACTGAGGGATTTTTTACAGAAGAAGGAATTAATGAAATTCTAAAGGAATGCCTTCACATCTCCATTTCATTTTCCATTTTATTGTTAATCTATTTTTTCTATGCAATTTTTCTGCTTCAAACTGAAGTACTGTGGGTGTGACATTTCGCAGTGAATATACATAGGAAGTCACAAAAGAAGATAATGGAACTGATTATAAGCTACTGTGAAAAAGTAGTGTGCTGGTTATGGAAATACCTTTCACTAGAGATAGACAGGTTATCATGCAGACATAAAGGCAGTATATCTCACTGCATTCAAGATCTCATTATGTTAATATTTTACTCCAGCAGTGCCAGAATGCAGGAATTCCAAGTTGCTGATTCTTCTCTTAAGGCACCTCTGAGGCAGTAGTCAAGTCCACATGACAGTATAAGAACACAGAACGGTTGCTGGCTCAAGACAGTATATGCTTGCATTGCATAGTTCAAAGCCATGAAATTCTCAATAACTCCAGTTTAAGATGCCGTGAGTTTATTAGGTTGCACTAATGCCCATTCTAAGGAGTTCATTAGTGAGTAACATTCAAACTGACTGTATCCAGTTAGCTCAAGTGTCTTTCTACTGAATTCATTAACACTTAGTGTCACAAGGCCAAAAGAGTCAGAGTAGACTTGGATGTGTTTGATAACAGCCTAGGATAGGTGGGGAAACAAAACAATTCCTTAAGGCTGATCAATGCCAACGTAACGATTAAGAAATGATGCACAGCCCAATTATTTTACCAGATCAACACTTCTCAGCTCTTCCACACTGACCCTACTGGGAAAGAGTAATGAGAGGCAGACAGGGAAATTAAGCTGTTGGGGACTCTCCCTCCACCTTCTGTATGCAAGAAAGCAACAAAGAAGAAAACTATCATATCACTGAAATTCCAGTCCTTGCTGACACCTTGTCAGACATTATCACTAAAAATGTGAAGATGCATGCACATTTTTACCAGGAAAACATGCAACAGCTATTTATAAAACCTTTACATTTTTTCAGTATTTTATGGCCATGGCACATAATTCTTCTCTTTGTTGGCACTACACACGGAAAAGACCAGTTCTGGTTCTGCTTTCTGTACAAATAGTGCCATTTTTGTCTACATCACGTCAAATTAACTCATCACAGAAATGATGACACTCAGGATTATCTTCAGCAACTTGAGCTATAAAACCATAAAAAGATTAGAACTGTAACTGACATTTATATTTCTTAGGCAAGTTTTAAAAATAACTTACCTAAGACATTTCAGTTACTCTGAACGCACGGCTGATGGCATGTAATTTAACTATTCCTTGATGAGCTTTGGATCCTATGAACATCAGTTGAACTCAGTTACTTAATTCACCAGACAAGATAAAGAAATAATGCATTTGCCTGCCTGGCAATTCCTCAGGCCAGCAATGCCCTGATGTTCAACTGAAGTAAACCATAAGGACTTCTTCAACCTATCTCTTGCTTGGACAGACATACGATGCAGTATCCAATGGTTTGCAGGTTTGTGTAAAATGATAATGGTTGCATAAACTAAGCTGTGGACTGGAATACGCTAGATGTCAGAAGATGGTCACAAAAATAGAGAGATCCAACTTAGCAGAAGGATGGAAATGGACTTTCCACATCTCTTCAATAGCAGCACTGATAGGAAGTTTTATAGTTGATCTTAAGTTTCTATCATCCCTTTCAATTCAATGAAGTCAATTCAGGCACTTCACAGGTGCCTTCCGGGTTCATAAACTCCAGTTCTCAAGAACCTCAGAAATACTGAGATACTACAAATGGTATTGCAAAAGTATTCTGATGTTCAACAAAATCAAGATCCAGATTTTTTAGACCAAGCATTAAAAATTTTGAAAATAATTCAAAGATCACTACTGAATGCATCACAAAACCACATTACTACAAGACCCCATGAGACAGTTATTTATAATTATCAATATTCAATTCAGAACTAATAAAGTACAGCACAAGTAGTAAACAACATCATTGCTACGATTTTTACCAGCTTTCCTCCCAGCTCGTTATTCTGCTATGGAAAAAATACCCCGTAATAAGTACTAAGATTACTTCATCAAGGGAAGGGAAGCAAGACCAACATAATAATATATACTTCAGTACCTGAAGGGTTACTGCAAAAAAATGTAAGGGAAATCACCTTTTCTTCACATCACTGTAAGCCAGAATAAGAATTTAATTGTAAATAAAAAAAAGCTGATCATCATCATCAGCTTGCATTTTACCAAACACAACTTTCTAAAGGTGAAGATAATTAAGCACTGGAATAGATTGCTCAGGGAAACTGGGAAATCTCAAACTCCAGAGATGTTACATAATAATTTAGACAGGTCAAGAATGACTCGAGCAGATATTTAATCCTTCCAACTTGCTGTTTTAATTATTATCTTATGAGCATGACTTTTTAAAAGGCACAGTTTCTTTTAAATATGGTGCATCAATTAGCATGTCTGAGGATTATGCATTTCAGTTGGCTTATGCAAGGAAAATGAAATAGACTGAGTAAATTCTCAAATTATTTTATTTATTAGAAACACTTATTTTCTAATTAAGAAGAAAATGCACACTTGTATGTATAACTACAGGATTCAGCAGTGTTCTCAAAGAGGCCAAAACTCCCACCAATTTCAGTGAGATAGCAGTAATTTTGAACATCATTATCTGCACAGGGCTTTTTAAAACAAAATCAAAAGAAAAGCCAAGCAGAACAATCCAATGCTTAAGAAGAGAAAAAGCACCCGCATGCTTTGCCAGCAGAGGTTGGCATGGATGATGAGATCCTCCTCTATGAGAGAGAGCAACTTACTAGCTCCTTCCTACGTTGTGCTCATTTTCTTAATTACATTATTCAAAAGGAATTTCATTCCATCTGCTTTATTGGTGACAATTTGCTTGTATTATGGAGTTACTACAAAAGTCAATTACACAAACATAACAGATGTGAAACAACAAGACACACATGGAAAATAAGAATGACTCCATCAGTTTAAATGTTCAGGCTGTTTTTCACGTTTTTCATGTCAGTTTCACATTACAGTGAAAAATATGCTCATCTTCCAACTACATCATTTATAGTACTGGTTTTGTTCAGCACTAAGATGTAATTTATTCAGACACCAAATCTTCATAGGCCAAAAGTCATTTATCTGCTTAAAGCAATCTCCTTCCTGCAATTTGTGTTCTGACAGGACTCTGCCTCACTGGGATATTTGTATTTAATCACAGAACATCTGAAATGGGAACTTCATAGCAGCAGGGTTTAAGGACAGAACTATGGATAAAGAAACCCATCTAACTTCTAACTGACATGCGCTTCTTTTCCTTTTCCATAAAGTTGTAGCAAAAACTTCTACAAATCATTGCTTCACCATCATGGGACACGTTTAGTGGGCATGGTGTTGGTGGGTTGACAGTTGGACTAGGTGATCTTAGCAGTCTTTTCCAACCTCAATGATTCTACAGTCCATCTAGAAGACTGCATCCCAAAGTATTCTCACCATTAGAAGGTGCTGAAGAACTGAAAAGGACTCAGAAACAGATGACAATGATAAAAAGCACGAGGGGAGAACGGTTTCTCCGGAAATAATACTGAAAGACTGGAATCCCTTAAATAAGAAGATGACTGACAAACGTACGTCCAGTCACTAATAAGCAGCAGAACATGTCTAAAACTTGGGAGCTGACATCAACCTCTCAGCTATTGGCTTTAAGAGGAATGACGTCCTTGAGCAGATTAACTGCTTTCTTCTGCATTCTGTAAAACAACCTCTGAAATACCTAGGACTTGTTACTGTCAAACAGTTGGTAGATTTAATATCATACACTGCTTCCTATGCTTTGTTTCCAGAAACAATGCTATGGAGATGCCCTGAAAATGCCCACTTACTTGCATTTTTCCTCAATGAACAAAGTCTCTCTGCTAAGCCTCCTCCAACAGAATGCTGAATCATTACCATTTAAGTAAACCTGTGGTTAAAAATCAATGCAATACTATGAGAATCACATGCCACTCTCATTCAATTGTTAAACATCAAGTCAGGAAGCTGAAGTTGTAAAAACATCTTCATTGTAAACAGAGTTCACACGTCAAATGACTTTGTCCATTGTACTTTATGAGTGCCTACTAAGGGATATCATAACATGTTTGGCCACCGAGCTCAAAATTATTCAACACTCACCACTTATCTCAGTGCAGGATACTCAGCTGCACACAAAACACACTTTTGCCATGAATTCTAAGATTTCTTGTGCTGTATAATGCAAGTGAACGGCAGAACGATTTAATGCTTTTTATTGATAAGGAGAAAGTCTTTCTCTCCTGTGGTACCATCCAGCAGATCCCTCTGCTTCAAGATAGAAAGGTAAGTTTGTTGCATCAACATAACTAGCTTGTTGGAATTAGTAGTGAATCTTTAACACCTTGGGTGAGTATTACTGTAACAACCCTCATTATTTTAAGAAGTTTTCTGCCCTTTGGAATGAATAGATACAGTGACGGACTGCCTTATGTGTTGAGTCACTGCAATAGTTTTTCTGATGACCCGTCAAAAGAAATTTTAATCCTGCCTCAAATTCATCTGTTTATCAAACAGGGATGCTACTTCCACGCTTTAAAGAGGAATAGAAGACCAATGTTAATTTGTAGTGCTGCTAAAGCATGAACCCGTTGCCTCTTGGGTGTAATCCTGCTACTGAAAAAGGATTGCAAGATGTTATCACTGCAGTAATAAAAGAAGAAAACATTTCACAACAGCAGAATGCCTTTATCCCAAAGGCTCTGCAGAGATAGCAGTACAGAAATTGCTCTCTCAGTACTGAGATACAGTACACACTCAGTAAACCCAGTGCTATTAGACAAACATGCTGAAAAAGGCTAAGACAGCTCCACTCTGCAGAGAATAGAGAGGAGGAAGCAAAGAGCATCACCTCCAAGGAAAATTCTAGGGGAAATCCAGGTAGAATGAAAGCAATAATCTAAGAGGGTACTTAACCAAGTCTAACATCACCTGTTATACAATTAAGTGAATAAATCCACCTTGCCTTTTACACGTGTGCCAGAGATCTCATTTTTCAATCTGTTTTGGAATATACTGGTCTTGTATTTAAAGGGATTCAAAGTGAAAGAAAACCTAACAACTCTGATGGTTGAAAAAACATTCCTTGGGGCAAAAAAAAACAAAACCCAACACACAAACTCCTGGAGATGGTAACTGGCCTTTCAAAGTCATTTAACTACTGGTATGACTGACAAGCTTTCAAACAGAAAAAATACCAGACAGAAAACTATATAAGCACCAATATTTCAAAGGATATAAAACACTCTCTTCAGCTGTAAAACACATCTCTCCAAAGCCTTCATGTATGAATCATGGCTTTTTTCATTTGGTTTACTTGAACTGCGATTATGAGCTGGAAGACGGAGGGGATGGAGGAGGACAATGGCCTCCTGTCTCCCCAGCAGACCCTGAGAAGATCTCTCGTTTCATTAAGAAAACGCTGGAGAGATCTTTCCCTCAAAATCTGTGCTCTGGAGAGCTCAGTTCCATGCAGCCCAGCTGTCCAAGACCAACTGCATGGGTTTCAGCTGAGACCCTTCAAGCTCTAGCCCAAACTGCACCAACAACGACTGGCTGAATCATTAAACTAATGAATCATTAAAGTTTGCTTTTCGTGACAAGCAAATGTCTGAGTAGAAAAATAACAGTCAGAAAATTAAGAATGCTGAATTACAGCAGCCTCTTGCTGGCTTTGCAATATCCGTTGTCACAGGACTTACAAATCCAATGCAGATCTCCAGGTAATATTTCATATCACTCACAGTAAGGTCCCGGCAAGGTCCCATCTCTCAAAGTCACAGAGGTCAAGCTGTATTTATTACTAATTCAGGCTGAGCAGTGCAACAGTATTAACTCCAGCATGAACCACAAGCAGCAGACATCCAGCAACAACTGTTTTCCTACAAATAAATAAACTGGTGTGTTGAATTTTGAGCAGCATCTAAAGGGCACCAAACTTCACCCAGAGACCCAGCAGAGAATTAAAACAAAGCAAAGCATACTGTTAGGAGATGCTGAACTTCCTTATAGGGGCAAAAAATGTCTAAGAAAGTCAAACGATATCAAGCTCATGTTCTAGAAAGGAGGAGGAAAATATCAATAGATTGAAATTGCTTATTTTATTGGACTTTGTAGAAATAAAAATAAGCTTACGTTAGTGCATCTCTGCTCATAAAAAAGTTCTCAGTGTCATCTCAGTATAAACAACTGAACTACCGCTTTGAGCAGGCGTTTCCTATACGTAATTATTTCAATCATTACTCTCCAAAATCAGAGATATCAGCTGTACAGAGGTGGAGGTTTAAAGGCTGAAGAATCAAACACCTCCCTTTGTTTACAGAAATGCGCTAAAGACCCATTTTCCCCCAGCTGCCATACATAGCTTTCCCATAAAAGGAAACGACTTTGGCTAACTCCAGTACAGAAGTAAAAAAAATATATATCTTTTTGATCCCGACTTGAAAAGCACCTGGAGCAAAACTCCAGGGGTTCCAGTCCAGGAGTGAAAGATGCCACACAGGTTTCAGGAGGAGCCCTAATGCTTTTTGAAGGCAGGATGTCAGCAAGGCATGCTGTGCTGCAAGGAGTTTTCAACTCAGAGTACTCAGTCAAAGTGCTGCTCCTACAGAGCTGCACTGGAATTAGGGCTGCCCACACAGAACCTCATTGCATCCAGTGCCTCCAACAAACAGCTCAGTGCCCCAGAGCAGACAGGAGCAACAAACCCTGCTGATGTGCGGTACCTGTGGGGCACAGATGCTCTGGGTATCTGTGCCATACCCAGCTTCCCCAGCTTGCAACAAAGCGAGGAGAAAGCTCATCAGTGTTGGGCTATCAGCTCACACAAAGCACTCCTTGTTCTACATGTGGAGGCACAAGGGACCCAGGACAAGGTTTCTCTTGTTTGCTTCCTGGTTTTGCTTTATGCTGAGCTTGGATGCATCTTCTCCCCTGTGCCCGAGTTTGTCATTCTGTGCAGCAGAATGACCCTCTCCTCCCTCAGAGGATGACACATGCCTCGAGCTGATGGGGAATAGCACATACTAAGCGCTATTGACAGCTGACAGGAATCTCTCTGTGCTGATGCAGTGCTTTGCACAGTCATTGCCTGCAGTACTACTACGATTAGTTAAGAGCAATCTAATGGCACTGGCTAACTATTTTCATGCTTGTTCTCTCGCTGAATGAGCTGCTCCACGCCACACCACGTGCAGCACTGCTATGCGCCAGCCACAAACCATTTGTAGATCTATCAGCAAATGCCTTCCAGAGTCTGCATCCAACACTGGCACATATAGATACAATGACATTTTAACTCATATTTAGAGCTCAGACACAAAAGCAGCATGTTCTGCACCAGTGGTCATAGAATCACAGGATGTCTTAGGTTGGAAGGGACCTCCTTACAGCCCATCTCATTCCAACCCCCTGCTATGGCCTGGTTGCCCCCACCAGCTCAGGCTGCCCAGGGCCCCATCCAACCTAGCCTTGAGCACCTCCAGGGATGGGGCACCCACAGCTTCTCAGTGCAACCTGATCCAAATATCTTATGCAACAAATAGGACCCCTGCCAGGTTAGGCCACCCTCAGTGACACTGATGGTGCTCTTTGACATCCTGAAGCTCCTCTCCTTGAGGGCCGTGCGGAAGGCAGACTAGTTTGAAACCAGCGTATATTCTAAGTGGAATATGGCCAGGAAGAGAGAGAAAGAAACCAATCCTCAAGCTAAATGTTAAAGAAAAAATAATCCTTTGCTCTTCATTTATTTACAAGCAAGCCACTCAATTCCAAAGAGACAGATGTCATCCACATTTGCGGCCTTAAAATACATATAAATAAACAGTGCACCCGGCAGCTGAAGTTATTGATTTTCCAATTCCTGAGAGATAATAAATCTAAATAAATTGAATTAAGCACTTAAAAAATAAAGAGCATTTTGTTCCTTTAAAATCAGCACAAGGAATAGAAATACAAGCTTCTGATTTCAATTTAATCTTTAAATTCAAATAGAAGGGAGATTTTTTATCAAAAAATACAATATGAGATGTGAAAGCTTCCTGCTGGAAAGTACTGCTAAGGAAGAGATAGATCCTCTTAATTAAGGTTGTCTTGTATTTGTCTCCCTAAAACAGACATGATCAATAGGCGCAGAATGAAATTGATTGCTGCAGCTCATTTCATTAGGTGAAGCAAATGTCTCCATAGAGATTAAGCATGCCTTTAATATCTGAAGGTGGTAACATCTGTCCTGGTGAAACCGCAAGCTCTCTGAGGCAAGGTTAAAAAAAAAAAACAAAAAACCACCCCAACCAAATTAGTCGTGGCTGCGTAATTCTTACAGCTCTCTCCCCCACTCCGAATCACCGAACCCCATATTATAGAAATTATCCTTAGGGCTCTTATCCAACTGACCCTCTGTACTAGCACTAAATGTCACATCCTTCCCTAGCAACAGTTGCTAGACTGAGCATGGACTCGTCTGTCACGCATATTTCTGCATAGCTATCATCCAGGGGCTCCGGCAAGGCAGCAGCTGGGGAGCCTGGTGTGCTCTCGTGCGGCCAAGGCAGGACAGCAGCAGGGGAGCTGCAGCCTACAGCCATGCTGCAGGAAGCCCATGCAAAGCAAAACTGGGCAGCAGAGGAACCCTGCCAGGGATATTATGCTGAACATAAGGTTGAGTACAGGTTTACCTCAACCATCACTACATGCATGCCCTGTTTGTGCTCTTGCCCCAGCTATTTCTCCATTGCCAA
Source organism: Tragopan temminckii (assembly GCA_028571105.1). Lineage (NCBI taxonomy): Eukaryota > Metazoa > Chordata > Aves > Galliformes > Phasianidae > Tragopan > Tragopan temminckii. The sequence goes on from JAOWBP010003503.1 coordinate 23,164,470, forward strand.
GCCCCTATTTTAAATACAGTGCCACAGAGCAAGAAAACAGTGGGAGGGAATGAAACAGGGATGGAGAGGACTGGATGATGATGGTTGGACTAGATGATCATAGTGGTCTTTTCCAACCTTAATGATTCTGTGATAGGACAAAGCCCATCTCATGGCAGCAGGGAGTCCAATTTCATAATCTCTGGTGTCAGCTCAAAAGGGAGTTCTCTGTGCTCACTGTGCAAGTAGAAGGCATAAGGCAACTTGCATCTGCAGAGCGTTGTGTAGCACTGTAACTGAATAACTGAGGATCTGAAGCCCTCAGAAACCAATCCCACCATTGTTTTATGTTTTCATTTGGGGAGGGGTAAATAAAAATGTGTTTTGGAAGCCAAAAATTAGGAAGAGATTTGAATGAAAAACAGTCAAGCCAACATTACCTCTCCATCCTGCATCCTTGCCGAGGTGGGAAACATGACAGCAATCAAGCTACCTGGAACTGCAGAATGCAATTTTCAGCCAGCAACAGCCCTGCATGGGGGGCTTGTTGTGATCTCAGGCCCAGGTCCTGCCGGAGCTTCCCCGCAAGCCAAAAGATGTGAAACATTCCCCCCACCCGTGTTTAAGGAATTGTTTTCATTGTAACTACACTCATACCATCTGTCTCGGTTGCCTAAACAGTACCATGTGTGCAGTTTATGCTACCCTCCCTGTAAAGATATTTACACACTCTTGCACAATGCACTTGCTGAAAGCTGGATGAAAAGAAAGCACAATCCCACTGAGGCAGCTGCAGGGAAAATGACAGACAGGCATTTGGATTTGGTGTGACTTGGGATGCTCGGAAAATTATTGAAAGATTCTCATCAGCACCTCACAAACACATCTAAGTAAGCTGGGAGGGTAGGGGCCAGGGAAACACTTCCTCTGCTCCTTCAAAAAATACATTTCTGTTGTTATCAACAAAAAGTTTAAGCCTTGCAGGAGTATGCTAAAAGGTGGTAAGGTCTTAACTATCTGCAGACTTGAGAAAATCTCAATCAACTTCAGTATCAGCAGTGAAAGAAACATCACTGTCTGGTTATTTACCAGGTTTTTACATAGTGCTTTCCCCATGAAAGGCTTCTGAGCACTTTCCTCTTTTCCTAGTTCCTCTTCCTGTCCCACTGCCTGTAGTGATGCAGGCCAACAGCAATCCCAGAAACAAGAATTCAGGTAGCTGGCATCCCAGGCCCATTCCCTGCTCAAAGAACACAGCACAATGCTTTACAATTGCAAGAGAATTTCATTTCAGGTTTCATTCCTACTCTAAATGAAAACCAACACAGATGCAGAGAGGGATTCCCCACTGACCCAGCTCCATCCAGCTGGCAATGGACAGCTCCATTCAATATTTGACAAATGTTCAGTCAAGATCCTGCAGTAGGATAAAGCTTACCTAGCAGGGAAAATTTACTAAAGATGAAGATTTTAAAAAAGAAAAATTTAACCAAAGGCATTTGACGTAGGGGGACACAGTAAAGGCCCTGAATAAGGTCAGAGGTACAGGCAGACCAGCAGCGAGCAAACAATGTTCCTATTGATGCAAAACCTACCAAACTGACACGGGAAGATTAAGGGGTACTTGTGAGCACCATCCACCTGTTCCGCACTGAGGTTTGGGGATCCAAGTGGAATTTATGAGAAATGTTTTCCTGGGTTGTGACTAATCATTTCCAGCAGAAGGAGATATTGGCCAGTCTTGTCTAAACAAACCAGGCGAGGTGTGTTTAGGAAAGGTTTGAGCTAACATTTTAAACACCACTTAGCACCTCCTTTAGGTAAACGACTTAGCTAGAGCAGCTCGTAAACACTGGCTGCCTTCTGAGTCGGGACAGCGGCAGGAGAAGTCGCACTGTCCAGGTTTTACTCCAGTGGTTTATGTAGCAGCCAGTGTGCTTTAAATAACTCCTTGGATGGAATGGGCTGTGATGTGCACCACAAATGGTTTCCGGAGGCTCCACTGTGGCCTCCCTACCACTACCCTCAGAGCAGTTTAAAAAACAGAAGTTTTGAAAATCCAGTGTGGAAATAATAACTTCTTTTGGCTAAGAATCAATATAAAATAACAGCAAGGCTCTCCCGTGACAAAATCAGAACCTACATCACAAAAAGAGCATCACGAGTACCAAGGGACGTGAAAGGTGAAAAGAGAATATTCTTTAAGTATAACAGAAGGAAGATACAGATCTACTGCTTAATAATGAAGAAAATAATTGATGACAAAGTAATTCACGGTTCCACATCTCCACACCACATGTTAGCTATGGCCAGAAACTTCCCATCATTCTATAAATGAGGTAAAAACACAGACTAGAATAAGGAAAGAAGCAACTGAAAAATATAAGGTGGATTAAATGTAGTCAAACCAGAAGTTCTAATTAACTCCAATAATGAATTCAACCAAAAATCCCAAATCTTTGAATCACTGCCAGTTGTCTTTGAGAAGTGACACTGAATGTCAATGACTCAGAAAAATGGGAAAGTAAAATGTTGCAATTCTCTCTAAAAAGCAAAGGCACGGGAAGTAACTACCGGAATTATAGAGTGAAAGATCTGGATTAGTTTAGAAAAAGAGGAAGATGTTCTGGGTGCGATGGCTCTTCAGAAACAATAGTGATATTCAAAAAGACAGCAATTAATTGTTCTCCATATTTATAGAGGAAAAGACAGTGAGCTGGCTCCACTGGTAGAAGAAGAAGTTTGCTTAGGTCAGATTCTAGGGAATTTTTTCCCAGGTAAGAACAGTTAAGGATAGGAACATATGCCAGGGATACTTGTGGAACTGTCCCCATTAAAGATGCTCAAGAATTGAAGAACAGCTATCAGGAATGGCCTCAGGATATTTAGTTGTGCTAGAGAAAAAGGGAAAGAGACATGAAAAATGAAGCTAGATAGTTTTCTGAAGTCCCTCTCAGAGCTACATTACATTTCTGTGACTCCTTAGGGCCTCAAGAACAAAACTGAGATGATGTTAGGAGGTGAAAAAATAACAAAAAGAACAAACCAGCAAAAAAGCAAGGACTGTAACCAGGTTGCTGCTAATCTCTCAGCTTCTGAATCTTTTGGAAAAGGTAAAATAAGATTGCAAAAGTATTCAGAAGAGTACACAATTTTGGACAGTTATTCAAACCTGAACTTTGCTGTAGGTGCTCTGAGTTGCCCCCAGAGAAGCTTATTTCCCTCCCTCTTGGTTCATTAGGCTGAGAAAATAGCCTACAGAGCTACATCAACCATCATGAACACTGCTCTCAGTCCCTGAAATGACACAGGTCAGAACAGTGCTACGTATTTCACTCGGAAAAACAAAACTCTACCCACATTAGCTGTGGATTGCCTACATGAACCCAAAGTTCTTTCTCAAGGGAGCATTTCCAGTCAGCACCTCATATACACTCGCATTTTAAATGCTGGAGCTGGAAAAAGGTTTCCTTTGCCTGAGCATCACTGAGGCAACATACATTCTGTGGAGAACACAACGATATCTGGCACCCACAACTGCTACCAGCAATTTCTCTGCTACAACGGGGGTGGCCTTTAGAACAACTGAACAAAATTTCAGTTTGCCAGAGAAATGACTTGCAAAATATGCTCCAAAAAGGCCTTTGTTCATTTGCTGCAAGCCTTGTCTATTGAGGATTCCCACAGACCATACTCCACATGAGAACAGTTCTTGTAGCTGACAGTCACAGAAGCAAGGACTGTCTTGTAAGACTCTCACACTACGGGCAAAGACAAGCAAAACTAACCACGCAGCTTGTAAGGCAGTGCTAAAATATGGTGATTTACCACAAAATAACCAACAACTAGGATCTAAATCAAGGCAAATGACTACCAGAGCTAGATGCAGGAAATTAACCTGCAAGAATAAAGTACTGTGCATCAGATAACCAGAGCTCGCCTGCTATATTACTTGGACCTTCTGGAGGCCTCTCAGTATATCCCTGCCCTGAAGTAAGCTTGCAGCCACCTACAGAAATACAGCTAGGAAGTCAGAAAAGCCCATACTTAAACTCAGCTCTTAAAATTTAGGAGGTATACTGTTGAGAAGGTAATGTCCTTTCAGCTTTTAGCAGCATGCCATTCCCAGAGGAGGCAGATGATGCAATGAAATGGGAATGTCTATCTGGTCAGCTGGACAACAAAATTTACTAACATACCCTTTGGCGGATGGAATCTAAAGTGAGACTTTTCTTTTCTTGCCAAAATAAGAATATCACCACAGTGAACAGATTTTTATATATTACTTTGTATAAAATAAAACAAAAAAGGATATGTTCTGGAACCACTGGTTCCCACCTGCACTACTTGCTGGAGTCAGGCATCTGCCTTTGCTCTGCCCAAGGCTAGTAAATATTCCTAATAATAGCTAAAGAAAAGCCCTACAGTGGTGGTGGGGAAGACCTCAAATGCTATGAAGTTTATACTAGCTGTGCACATTAAAATCTTGGAGTAACATGATCTAGTGATACGGTTAAACTGGCTCAGCAAGAACTGCTGTGAGATCACAAGGCTGATGAAAAGGTATTTTGGAGTGAGCAATTGAAACCAGCCCTCCAATAGCTGGTTTGCTGCTCATAAAACCAGTAATGCAGAGAAACAAAAATCTTATGGGAAATTTAACTTCAGGACCGCTAATGTGGAAAGATGAACATATTCCAGATGACTGAGGCTTTGGAAATTTTAACACTAACCATTTATTGTAAATATTCTTTTATGAAGCCACACAGCTACAACATAGTGAATACACACTGTGTGCCAAGTTCAGCATGTTTTTATTGCAAATGCAGATAGAACATCAAGCTACGCGTAAATCTGCTCTGTGTTCCCTCTCTTCTGTCTCTTGTTACTGTGAAATACAATGAAATGACAGAAAAATTGAATTATAGGCTGACTTGAGATCTGTATCTCATTCTAGATCATTTCAGATGCATCCCGGATTTTTACCACACTACTCGACAGTCATTACAAATACAGCAGATGCTCAGTGAACTCCCATTGCTATCAGTGGCACCGTGTAGTCCTATAGCTGTCTTGAAAGAGAAATCCTGAGAAAACTACAGTACATCACATGGCTGAAGGGAAAATAGGTTAAGTGTATGTAGGTATAAACCTTTCAAAATAGTGTAACAGAAACCTGAAATTAATACATGTAGAAAAGTGAATGCCTGTCGAAGAAAAGAAAAGCCAGCAATGTGCCCAGTCCCTGCAATAGACATTCACAGCAGCTCCTACACACAGCTATGGCTATTTTATCTGTACTATTGCATTACCCTGAAGATGTGCCTCCCAAGAACTGAATGCATACTACAGTTTCTTGAACTAGCAAATTTTTACAATTTTTACACAATTCCCACACAATATACCTAGCTGCAGTTGTTTGAGGGGATGTTAGACATTAAAGAAAGAAGTGCTACTCATGAAATGCAGTTCAATTCACTGAGGATAGATGCCATCCACGTGGCACCTCCAGGCTACTTCATGCTGTAAAATCTGTGTTAAAAAAAAAACAACCAACACAAACCTTCAGAGGAGAAGTTTAGAAATGCTTTCATACACCTCAGGGTGGGACTGCACAGACATTGCCATAGGTCCATGTGTTGAGGCCACCCACCCATCAGCAGTCAATCTAGAAAGTTTGCCTGTACAAAGTTAGCCCACATTGCCCCTCCTTGGACAGGCAGTATATGATCCAGCTACCGTATCTGCATTGCCATGGGGGTTTTGATACTAGAGTATCAAAATATTAAACCACGTAAAGCCAGATTTACCCTGCTGTCAATCACAGTCTCTGAAAAAATTGGATTTATATCAAGATGTTCAAAAATGCTTTTTCTCATCAAGTCCAAGCGCTTTATACACGTCTAATCCTTCAAAGTTTAGGTAAATACAATTCCTATTTTACAGCTGAATATAAAGAAGCATGCCCCGGAGAAGAATTCATCATCGTTTCCCCAGATCTGTCAGCTCAGAGTGCTGTAACTTAACCTTCAGGTGACGTCACTGGGAGATGCAGATGCTCAATAGCTGTAAGGATTCAGCAGTAACAGTTGTTTTACTTTGTGTTTCCAAAATAAAGGATTGTTTCTGGAAGGTTGCTGTGCGTTCACCAAGACTAGGGAAAAATTTTGCAGTGTTGCTACAACCTCATCATAGATGAAGATATTTTCAGTTATGCACTTCACTCACAAGATACATTGCTTACTTTTGCAAAAAAAAAAAACCAAAAAAAAACCAACAAGAAAAAAGCACTTACACAGAAGAACAGACATTCCTCTCTGGCTAGCACTACATAGCAACTGCATTAGCAGAATATTCTCTTCCCTGAAGTTTGAAAAAGTTAAGTCCACTTGAAGCACTGGTCACAGATGCCCTCCATCACTTTTGTTTGAAACAACTGCCAGGTTTTCGCAATGTGGAGAGAATTTGGTGGAAAGCAGCTGCTCAGAATCCTGGCTATTTCTGAAACTGACAGTCAAAAACCACCTCCTACAAACACAGCTTTCTCCAGCTCTGGAGACCCATGCTGCTCACAAACCTTCATCTTCCCTACAGTGTTTTTTGGGACACAGCTGCCTTTCCCAGAGGATGCCAAGGGAGCCACAGGCAACAAAGGTGTTGTGTTCAGCTTTTCAGGAGCACATGATGAGGATTTACACGTGCTCTGCTGGAAGCTGCAAGGCAAACAGGCCTTTCACGCGACTGTCTCATGTCCCAGGGAATAATATTTTATCTTCTAGCAGATGTTATAGGAACAGATTAGCAGCAAGGATACAACTGCATTTCACCAATGCTCAGCAGAAGTTAGTGGTAAAGAAGTGTTGTGTACCAGGGTTATTGTCATAACACTGCCCTTATTGCGGCTAGTAGCTAGGTGACACAGGTACTTCACTGCCCGAGCTAGGACTGTTATCCTGGGGACATGGGGATGATTAGAGTTGGCTAGATTGGGGCACTTTCTGCCACTCTCACACATTTCTCACTCTGAAGGTTTGGGTTACATGAACCAATCTGTGACTGAAAGCGAGGAGTCGAGGTTGGCTGGGCAGGAGCCCAAACTTCGCTTCTCCCCCTCTCCCAACCGTCAAAAGGCTGTGTCTCACCTGAGCTTAGTGCCAAAGGCTGATTTTCAGCAAACACAGCTCCTTAAAAGCCTTGTACAAAGCTAAGCATGTGGCAAGGATGGACTTGTGAGGGCTAGCTCACAGCAGTGACATGGGATGTCACCACTGGGCTACCACCTCTGGGCTGGACAGCAACTGCCACCCCTGGCCTCAGTTTCACCTGCCTTCCCTTCAGTACAACATGAATTTGGGTTGCTTTCCTCTACCCAGTTGCTTTATGCAACTTCTGGGAACTTTGTAACTTTTGAGACCTCAATTCCCTTGTCAAATTTGGTGGAAACCAGTGAGCCAGTTCAAATCCATCTTGGTGAGGGAACAGGCCAAATTCACAGACAGTGTGATCACGCAGCCTCATTTCCTCAGAAAACCAGGCTGTAAAAAGCCAAATATAAACAGAAGCACTTGTCAAAGTTTTTCCTAGTTTGTAAGATCTACTTAAAGGAAAGAGTGCTGGGCAGGAAGAGGAACTCCACGAGCTGCCCTGGTTACTGCCCATCCCACACACTGCTGCAGAGGAAGGTAAATGCATCTCCCACTTCTCAGCAACACAAAGGCTCTGTTCGCCCTGACCCGGCCCAGATCAGATGGAAACAGGTCCCAGAGTGTGTCTGACAGAGAAAATAAGCAGGCACAGGGAGGGAGTTGACCAACCACTTTCTGAGGTATAGAAACCACACTACTTCAGACCAAAAGACAACTCCAAAAATGTTTTCAACATAAAAGTTTTTTTTTTTCTTCTTTTTTTGCTTCCCCTTCCTCTCTTAAAGATAAAATTAAAACCAGCAATATCTTGCAACCTAAGAGGCATGGCGGATTTCAAGTTCTGCTTTCACCATCTCCAGAGTCTCCTCTGTTCTGTTCCACATCCACATAGGATCACATCCTCCTCACTCATGCCAACTCTTCTCAGGAAAAGAGTATGAAGAAGCCTCGGGGGCCAGCTGAGTCCCAACCATCAGTCCTGCCACACACACACTGCACGCACAGAACCACAGAATCGTTTGATTTGGAAAGGACTCTTAAAGGCCATCTGGTCCAGCCCCCCTGCAGTGAACAGGGACACCTACAGCTCCATCAGGTGCTCAGAGCCCCATGCAGCCTGACCTTGGATGTCCCCAGGAACAGGGAGGGCATCCACTCCCTCTCTGGGCATTCTGTGCCAGAGTCTCATCACCCTTATTTTAAAAAATTAATTAATTAATTAATTACATCCAATCTAAATCTGCCCTTTTAGTTTGAAACCACTTCCCCATACCCTATCAAAAACCTTGCTGAACAGTCTGTCCTCTTCTTTCTTACAGCCCCCCTTTAGATACTGAAGAGCTGCTATGTACAAACGTGCTATATACAAATATATGATTGTATAGAACCATATCATAGCTATGGCTATGTACAAAGTACTGCACTGATTTGTTTCTAGTAGTACACAGATGCACTGGAAAAACTCAAAAGTGAAGCTTCAGGGATTCACAAGCTATTTATGAAAATATAGCAATGCTACCAGAACTTCACTAGCTTTTAAACATATGCAGTCTTGGATCCTCAAACTGCAAGCATTTTACTGGTGTACAAATGACAAAACTGCTCAGCATCTTTTGCAAAAATTTCCACTGCTCCCATGACATTCCAATTAGGTCTGCTACTAATAATTGTCAGCCTTATGGATGATTTCACATAATTCACATGGGCAGAAATATCCCCTACAAGTCTGCGGTTGGAACTGAAGTAACCAACCGTTACTCACTTTCACACCGTAATGCAGTCACAGCTCATCTTGTTAACTTTAATCTTCAGTGTCCAACTGTGCTGCCCTGGTGACACTTCTCTGCACTGAGTTACAATAATGCATAGAAATGGGTGCAATATGTGGACCAGGAGCAGCTGTCCTTGGATTCAAAGCAACCTCCTGCACAGCTGAAGGCTCTTCCGAAGTCTCTCTTACGGATTCTTTTTCTCTTTCTGTTCCATACTGTCCTCAAGTAAGAATATCCACTTTTTAACTCTGATGTTGTCAGAGACTTTCTTCTTAATGTGAGGAAAATGATGAGTTATCAATCTAGTCTGGACCAGATATTAGAGCATGTTCAATATTTCCATAAGCAAAATCAGTAACATCAAATCATAGAATGGCTGGTGTTGGTGGGGACCTCAAATAGCATCTTGTTCCAATCCCCTGCTGTGAGCAGGGTTGTATCAACCACTGAAAGCATACTTAATCTAATTTTATTTTTATTTTTTGAAGTTGTACTATTTATCTCAACTTCCTAACTTATTTTCACTAAGAAGATATATGTGATGGTCAGTGCCACATGCAAAATTAACTCTCGGCCTCACAATCAGGTTCAACAAAAGATGAAGAATTTTTAAGAAATACATATGTACTGAGTTTTAGATTGGGAAGCTTTTGGTCTTGCGGTGCAATAGCAAGGAAATCTCTGCTTCAAGTTTGCAGCCAGTGCTCTGCTGGCAGATGGGAAGCTTTCCCAGAGCACACCCACAGCAAAGCAGGTACAGGACAGGAGGCTTGGAGTGCCGGACCCATTCTTGATAGTGATTTACAGCTGATCCCTGGAAAACCTACAAGTGCTGCCAATGGCAGAGCAGTGCACACGCCAGAGAGGTGTCAGCCCTGTCTTGAGCTGCTGCACGGCAGTGCAGTTCACTCTAAGCAAGTGGTCGCATTCCTTTTCAGAGGTGGTTGAGATGATTCAGCATCTATATATAGACGCGTTCAAGTACAGCATGATGCTGATATTTTTTCTTGCAATTGTTCTCAGCATATGCTTTTCCTTTTCACATTATCACGATACCAAAATGGTACACTGAATATTTATCAGACTAAAACACAAACTATTTGTGCCATCCCTTATAAATGTAGACTTGAAAAGTTTCTCAAATTTATGTTAAACTTTTAGAAATAATTTAAGAGAGCATTGCTAGGTAAGTAAATTTCCTCTTAACACTTGATCAGGTTCAGTTTAGTTATTCAATGGTTACCAGATTAAAAAAAAATCCACCTATGTTAATATATAATAACACATAATAACATTAAAGTACAGTGGAATATAGCCAACGAGGCAGATCTCTCTTGTATATTCTCCACTCGTACATAAGCCATCTGCAGCTGGGAAGTTTCACTGTTAGAAATCCATTAATGAGATCAATGCAAGTTATATCCACAAGGGATTAGCTGGCTAATAGGCTATCAAAATGCTCTTGGATTCAGCAAACTGTTTTTGTTTTTGCATGCAGCCATGCCTAAATGTGCCCTTCCTTTCCTCCTTTTGCCATTCAAAACCTGAAAATGAAACCATTCCCATTTTTACCAGTGCCAGCTTTCACACACACACACACACACACACACACACACACACACACACACACACAGAGAGAGAGAGAGAGAGAGAGAGAGAGAGAGAGAGAGAATCATACAATACATAGATTCAGAGATTCTAAATTTATTTTCAGTAAATGCTCTGGTTATGATAAGAGGTAGGTAAAAGGGAAGGATCTCTGCCAGATATTTCTTCTTCTGTATTTACTGACTTTTTCCCTGCTCTCCTTTGTGGCTGTTTCAGGCTCAGCTCTGCATTCATCAGTTTTACTTCTGGTCCCCAAGCAAGCCATTCTGCAGTCATCCTCCTATACCCTCTCCTCCCATCTTAACTTTTATTTCTAGAAAATAACAGAGACAAGTGAAAAAATAAATTTCCAGATAGCAACAATAACTCTAAAGACACTCCCTCCGCTTTTACGCTTTGGTGTGCAGAAACAGAAGGACAATAAACACAGAACCGCTGAGCACAAGGGTCTGCTTGTTTCTCTGGAGAAGAAAAAACATCAAAAGCAGGCGCATTTGCCACAGAAGAAAGCATGCCTTTCTGGTTGGGTGTCAGCTCACATGACAGATACAAGTTGACATAACACTGCAGTTATTTATCACACAGATGTTTAAAGATAACTCTTAATAAAAAACGATAATCACACACAGTGACACAAACCCACCAGACCATGAAAGCTAATATTTACTCAATACTAAATACCTAATGGTCATGCAAGCTGCTCAGGAACCAAATTCAGTTGCTGTTGTACTGCCTGGAAAGCCAATGCTTCAGAGAAAATAGATTATTTGGATTATTTTTTTTTTTACTGAGTTATTCAGCCTTTACATTTTCCGTCAAATAGTCACAGAACACAAGTTTTCAATTTTCAGAAATACTATAGTGTCAGCACTTAAGATGCCAGAAAAATGGATTTTCACCTTTGTATTTAGTTTTGCATGGTTGGCTTTAAAAGAAAAAGCAACTGAAGAACAGCAAAGACCTAGAGAACAGCTCTGCCTGGGCAGAGGGACACAACTCACGAGCTCAAGGGAAGAAGGTCCCTTGCTGCATGCTTTGTCCTGCTTACTGATTGCCTTTCTGGCCCTTTGGCATTTCCTGCATCAGCTTTATGAAGGACAGCATAAAGAGGCCTCCATCCATTTTTCATCTTTTTTATCGATGGCATTGACATGGCCAAGTAATGGTCAAATGGTTCCACATAAGCTTTAAATTTTTTAATCTATTGTTAGTTGTAATCCTTACCACTGAGACATTAAAGCATTGCAGACAGTCATTTCTCCTCTCTGTGAATACAGACACATTTGCAGAAGTGCAGGTCTGTATAAGAAGTCCAGGATAGCTTGAGCACTTGGAAACATATGAACAGATCAGTGTGGTTCTTTGCTTAAGCTAATGTCTCATTTCTTCTCCCTTATCTCTCAACCTTTCTTCATAAAGCACCAACATAATCTGAACTCGAATAAATTGTGATTGATTTACTTGAAAGAAGCAACAACCAAGGCAAAAATCCTTCAGATAAATTATTTGCTCAGTTCCACCCACTATGAAAGCGTAAATGCTGTAAACAACAGAAAGATAGAAAGTCACTTGGAATTACAGTGTCAATAAAGGCAACAAGCTGTACATGGATGAAACCCACTGAGTTTGTGCATACGCAGTCGTGTGGTCTAAATTATCCATTACTGCTCAGGAAAGAAGTCTCGAAACCACAGAACAGAGTTCTCAGTAGCAAGTTGAACACTCATGAATAGTAAAAGGGAAAAGGGATGATTACAAAAGGTATAGATAACATAATGAGTCTCTGAATAACCTGAAGTTTTGCCCACATCTTCAGTTCTACACACAGTTTTAAAATGGATTTGGGAGCATTAGAAAAAATTGAGGAGAAGGAAGATGTAAGTAACAGAGGTAAAAAATAGCTTATTTACAAGGAGAGATTATCTGGAGGATGACTATTTAGCCTGCAAGAGAGGTGATGGCAGAGAGGAATGGGATTATGGTCAGAAATTGCGAATAGCAAAGAGTGAATAGGAAGAACTCTTCTCATGAAACAAGAAATAGGGGGCACAAAATGAAGTGATCAGACAGTTTAAAAAAAGAGGGGGCAATTTTTTTTTTTTAATTATTATTATACAGTACATTATTAAGTTGTAAAACTCATCACCACAGGATGTTTTTTAAGCCAAAAGCATAAATGGATTAAAATAAAAGCAATTAGAGAAAATCATGGAAGAAAAGTCCATCATGGACTATTAAGGACAAGGATGCAGATACAACCTCTGGCTCAAGAAATACCCAAGTGGCTGACTGCCAGAAGCTGGGAAGCGATGCTGCTGCTCCTGCTCTACACTGACCAACAACAGATGCCTTGCAAAAAGAGCGTGAAGGACTGAACTATGGTCAGAGTCAGGATATGAGACCAGGAGGATCTTTGCTCCAACCCAATAGAGCTGTTTTGATGCTCTTCTAAAAATGAACTGATTTGTCTTTGAGAATCTGATGCTTATTAAAATCCAACTTTACTTTCTCTCCTATAATGAGAAGGGGTGACCAGAAATTACCAGAAATAGTACAAGCAGCAATTATATTTAAAGAGCAATTATTTAAACTAACTAGGTATACTTCATATTTTTTGATTGTCTTTAGGCTGAGAATTTCTACATGATTTAGAAGACACATGGCTAAATCTATTGCTGCTTGTAAGTTTATGTCCATGACAAAAATCTTTACAAGACACTGTAATAATGCTTCTCTGTTTAAATGTGCAAGAAAAACATCTGGTTAAATATGCAAAGGTCATTACTTGGGGAGGGAAATAAATTTATAAAAGCTACGGAAGGTCCCATCCTCTCTCTCATTTATCAGTATAAACTAAGTCAACTGTGCTGAATTGATACAGATCAGCAGGTCTGTAGAAGGGCAGAATCACCTCATAAAAGCCAGTACAGATGTACTAGATTGCTTCAAAAATACAAATTAATGTTTTCATTCTTGCAAGTTTCTCTAAGGGCAGTGTAAAGTAGAAAAATCAATCACTAAAATAATACTTAATCAATAATTCAAGGCTATACAGAAATGCATATACACCAGGCTGCATAGATCACTGTCAATTTTTTGAGTTCTTCTGTTTCTGCTTTAATATTTCCCTAGCATAGTTTTAGCATAGCGAGTTATTCAGCTGGTTAAGGAACAAGATGAAGAAATTTCATCAAAGTGAGATTTGTTCCTCCTCTGCATTTTGAAAAAAAATCAGGAAAGATGAGATTCAGGTAGGTGGACAGATCTGAAATGAGAATATTTTACACTAAACCTTTTACAGCTTTGTAAGTTTTCAGTATTCACTCCACTTCCCTCAGTCACTTCTTCCAAGAGAGACAACTTGGGCCCTGTTCTGTGCTCTACAAAGCATGGTGGATTAATAATGCAAGCCCCTAAAATAAGATATAACACAAGATATTAACTTGAAACTTATCTTTATTGCCATAATACTGAAAGTATATATATATGTGCTCTCAGCAGTCATGGAGAGAGATGAAGGTAGAAGGAAAACAGAGGATGGAATGAACATACTCAGATGTTCCTTCATGGGCAAAGATGCCAGAGGACTCTTTGCAAAGATGTTCCTGATCAATGTTGTATTCTATGTATTTACCCCTCATGATGTGAATCCTACTCTGTCTACAGCTTTAACAGGAAAGGGTTTTCATCTTCATTCCTTATCTTGAATTTCTTCACAGCAAACTGCAGCTCAGCACTCCTAAATGACTGCCAGATCTCACCATATGCAGCACAGTGTTTTGATGTTGGGAAAGGAATCATTTTGGGGCACTTGGTCAGCACATTGTCTCCCAGTGATAGGCAATGACAAGAAACGTTAGAAACAAACAGCCATTTTAACTGAAAATGGGTAGTTCTGGTGAAAGGGATGAGAATCCCATGTTGCCCTGTGCCAAGTTACTCTTCTAAACAGAATATTTCTCTTTCACATGGAAGTTACTTGCATGAAGTTTCTAGCCTCCAGAGGAAGGCTTACCCACAGCTTTTCCTACAGGGAGAAGGTTGATTTCTCATACTTAGCATGACAGTGGTATAGTGTTCATTTTCAGAGGCCTCACTTCCCACAGTCAGAGTCCCAGTCTCCTCAAAACATAATATCTAATTCTTAATACCTCTGATGTTCAGGTTCTGAAACATTAGGCGCGCGTACTACAAAATATTGCTTTACCCATTTAAATATTGAAAGCATAATGTCAAAGCAGGTAAAGGGCATGGTGCTAAGTTCCCAGGCTCAAACAACACACAGGCTGAGTCGCTGTTTCACACTCCAAGCAAACAAACAGAAATGCATCAGCTGCACAGCCAACTGCTGCGCTGTAATATGGTTCTATTGCTAAAAACCCCAACGCTTGTGGAGTGTTGTGTGGCTTCCAGCAGCACTACCATAGCCAACAGAAACCAGATAGTCCTTCCTCCTCTTGCTGAACAATCCCTAAGTCTAGATCAATACAATTCTGCTTCATTGAACCCTTAACATTGGACACAGAAGTTGTAGGAAGGGCCTGCAGGAAAGGCACAGCTTCTGCTCCGGCTCTGGGTAAAACAGCTTTTGGTTACCATGGGAACACATCTTCCTGCAGTTCTGCAGTCTCCCAGCCACCAGGATGAGTTCACCAGCACCCTGAAGTAATTCTGGCTTTGAACACTTCACCCTCTTCTCTAGTGAGTGCACACACAGGTGTGCAAGCACATACACACTGAGAGCAGTTGACTTCTGCTCATGCGAGACAGGCTGCCTTCTTTTATTTCTGCTTTTCCTCTGGTAGTCCATCTCAGGGACCTGGAGAATTAGTTCAGGTCCCTCGAGGGTATCAGAAAGATTTACTGTTCCCAGAGTGACAGTGCTTCTGCTGCCTTTTGCCACTGTTCTCGGGTTCTGCTTTACATTTAACTTTAGCTTTGTTACCATTTGTCAGCAGAATTTGCTTGTCCAGAATTAAATGTTGCCTGCTGATCCCTTTCAATCTCCCGGCCACGGATGGGAGCTGCCAGAGCCCATCATCCTGTTACATAAATTACTGCAGCATTTGGGGTTTGTGGGTTTTGGGGGGGTTGTTTGCTTGCTTGTTTTGGCACCACTGACATACATCAGCCTTCAGATCTGAGTCCCTGGCCATTCCCCTGAAGCAGGAATAATGCAAGCACAGACCTGACCAGACTGCCAAAGGGAACCATGGAAAATGGAGCACTCTGAACAGCTCAACTCTTGTGCTGCTGGCTGGAGAGGCAGAAATATAACAGAACCAAAGCTGTGAACAATATGAGGGAAAGTCTCTTAGAAAATGGTTTGTATTTTAACCATCTGATTTTAGCTTAAGGACACTAATCACAGCTTCTCCAGAAGAAACCAAGGGTTTAAAATGCTAGCTAAGGAAGTGCAGCTGGATAGGACTTCTTACACATTCCCACCTTGCTCTTGCGAAAGAGACAGACACTTTCCTGCCTGACCATCATCATAAGAACATGAATCATTTTTGATTCCCTAGACCACTCGAGCAAATTTATTGCTTCTGGGAGTAGCAACTCTCCTCTGACAATCAAGTATTAAAGGAAAAATCAATAAAGTTTTTAAATTCACACAATCTCCTGCTTCAAACACACATCAAATCCTACTTGGAAACATGGATGCTCCACCTGGTAGCTCAGAAACATGCTGTGGGCAAGAAGAGGTTATCTGTGTCACAGTTCATTGAGGAATGTCCATCACACAGTGCATTAAGCCATTTGGTGAGGGAAGAAGAGATGGCCCATACTTCCAGTTGTTCCTCACAATGAATGTTTTACATTGTGCCAGACTGAAATTAAGTGCACAGAGAGAAAAGAAACTATTTCAGGGAATCCTTACAGAAAATGATTATTTAGTATCGATAATTGTAGTGATTTATAGCAAGCCAACTATCAATCTCCAGGCCTGCAAACATGCAACTTACGAAGTGAGAAATAGTCTGATCTTAGACAACAAGGAGAGCAACAACTGAGGGAAGATCCCTGTATCAATAAACTGATGTTAGTATTAGCATCATCAGTCTGTGACCACTTTTATCTCCAGGCCTCAGTGCACATTACCAACATTAATTAGCCTTGTGAGATAACCATTTGATGGGCACGGAGCAATTATGCCTACTTTATGGGTGCACAGCAGCTAAAGGGCATACTCAGGATCAAAGAAGAGTTCTGGTATACAGCCACCAAATCTGTCCAGCAACTCATTTCTGTTCCATCAGTATTGCATTTCATTATTATTTAAGTTCTAGTGCTTTCAGACTGAAATTTAGAAAACTTGGTATTTCCCACAGTTAGGAACTGAAAAGCATTACAGTCAATCTATACAAATACGCCACTGAACAGCAAGTCTCAGAAACAGCATTTGAAGCCTTAGAAATCTGATTTTCCCACAATTGCAGTCAACAGGTATCTGCATTTAATGAAGAACACCCCATGCAAGATATAACCACAGAGTTCTCATTCTCTTTCTAATCTACAGTCACTAAATAGTGCAGTGAGACTACAACCCATCAACACCATTATAAAACTCAATTTTGTATACATGATTGGCAGTACACCATGGTTGAAAGAAGATAGGAGAGTTACCATAGCATCAAATGAAGGAGAAATGAGCCTAAATACAAGATTTGTAATAGGACTTGGCACAGGCACAAAGGCAAATTCTGATCAGAGTATCAGGTATAGGTAGGCGTTTCTTTCTTATGCAAAGGAAAGACAGAGCAGCAATCAGGACACTCACATGCACGGCACTTTCAGTTCTGCCACTTACTTGTGGTATGTCCACACATATAAAGCTCCATCCTCATGTTATAGAATCATAGAATCATAGAATCACAAGGTTGGAAACAACCTGTAAGATCATCTAGTCCAACCATCTTCTCACTACCATTGCTACCACAAACTAAACCATATCTCGTAGCTCCTCATCCAGGCGCCTCTTGAAGACTGCCAGGGACGGTGACTCTACCACCTCCCTTGGCAGGCCATTCCAGTGCCTGACCACTCTCTGAGAGAAAAAGTTTTTCCTCATGTCTAACCTAAA
>JAOWBP010003503.1:23182160-23215992 GCA_028571105.1 Tragopan temminckii
ACGGGGGGACGGGGCCGCCCGCCGGCTCGGTGGGCTCTGGGCCCGTGCGCGGGGTGTCCGGTTGGGCCGAGGCCTGGCTGTCCGGTGTGTGCCGGGAACGGCTATAACGGGGCGCTTGGAAGCATCGCGACGCACGCCGCTTTCTAGGCGCCCGGGGCCGAGTGCCTGCATAACAGAAGTGAACGGGGTGGTGGTTGAATCCGGCATAAAAGTAAGGCGGGTTGCGTTTTTCATCGTCCAGCAGAAGGGACGGGCCTGGGGCCACGTGTCAGAGCGGCGGAGGCCGACGTGTGGTGGACGGCGCAGGAACGGGCGGGCTGCGCTCCCTGCACAGCGCCGCGCTTTGCTCTTCCCCGAGCCCGCGTGGGCCCAGTTTGCAGCGTCGGACAGAGGGAGGTCGGTGAAGACGTGCCGGCAGGTGCGTGCAGGAAAGGTGTGAGCAGCGCCGAGCGCGGCGGGGTGTTGCTGTAACGAGCTCTCCCTGTTGGTCCGCGGGGTTCAGAATCTCCCCGAGCAGAGCGGTGGTTTAGTCTGTAGAACCCTCGTAGTTTTTTTGTGAGCTTTTCAAGTTGCTTTTTGAATTTGCTTGACATCTGGGCATCGACAGCATCCTGTGACAAGCAATCCCACGAGCTGACTGCGCGTCCCGTGAAGAACCCTCTGTGTTACCCGAGCCCCGCACCTGGCACTGCCCTCAGGGCTTACATAGAACAGGATAGCAATCCCCATCCCTCTTGTTTCCCCATACCTCTGGTGGGTTTATGGACTGTTTGTGGTGTGAGTGCAATCAAAGGACATAGATTATTATTATCTAGTATTAAAAATGGAGATTGGCAGCCCTGCCTGCAGCAGGAGAATTGGAGCTTGATTGTCCTTGAGGTCCCTTCCAACCCAAGCCATTCAATGATTCTATGATTTATTTATTTATTTTGGAGGAAAGCCTATGGAATTTGAAGTAATAATGAAGTCATATCTGCACTTTTGAAGATGAGTTTAAAAAAGACACTTAAACTTAGTTCTGAAACCAGTCCCGTATCGCTAATGCTCTTTTCTCAGTCTCCCCCTCTGCGTGTCACATTACTGCCTGATACCTTCTGTGAATCTGTTGTCTTGAGGGCTGTATAAAGTCGTTTGTTTCTTTTCAAAGGTTTAATAAACTTTAAAAAATGTTTTCAGGTGAGGCTGAATGTTGTGTTACAGTATAGGTGCTGTACACGTGTGTGCATGTGATTGTGCAGCAGTGTGGTATTTCTTTTATTGTCTTCATTTTCAGGTAGCTTTCTGAATGTGCTGAAAGCTGTGGCTTCTGCTGCTGTTCCAAGTTCAGGGAGCTGAGAAAAAAATAGATCTTTTCACTGGGTGGGTTTTCAGAATGACGGTAGTGGAATCTGATTAACTGTTGATATTAAGACAAACACAGTTTTTTCCCTGTGTTATTTTATAGTACATGGAGAGAACTGGCAGGTTGCAGTGTTGGCTTATCTTCTGTAACAGGCTAATTTCTCTAAGTAGGAGTCCTGAGGAATGTAACTGTTTTCATTCTAGGTTTATGCAAATGTTTATTTAAGATAGACATCTAAATGAAAAGAATACCTCTGATGGGTTAATTATCGTGCCCACACATACATTCTGTTGTTAGTGGTACTTTCTTTATCCTTGAGTGTAGAACAGCTGTTGTTAGACTGAATACTGAGAGCCTGAATGTTCTGGAAATACAGCTGTGGCCGTGTTGTGCTACGTTCCTAAATTTTCCAATCGGAGGAAATAATAAATTAATTGAATTTAATACGTGAAATGTATGGTAGGATTCAGACATAAGGCAACGTTATTCTGCTTTAGTGATGTACTATACAGCTGGCAATGTATTTGTTCCCAAATGGCTGAAGTAATGGGACTTCTTCAGCTTCCAGTAAGGAGCACTGAAACGTTTTAGTATTTCTGTTACTCGAGTACCCGTGTGATCCTGTTGGGTGTATTCAGGCCTTTCCAACCGGTGTGCCCTCATAAAAAGAGCTTAAGAACATTGTTAGCCAGTAAATTCATACGTTCATTGTTTTTTTTCTGTTTGTTTTCATCAGATGGCACAAGATGAGCTGTAACGATCAAGAGCATTTCAGTGAACAGAACAATATTCTTCCTTCCGAGAGCTGGCAGCAGGATTCTGAGCTCCTCCTGCCGTGCCATCGTACTCACTGCCTTTTCCTAGGATGGGACATGGAGTTACGTTCCTGTTTTCACTTTAGCTGCTAATGGAGTTATTTGCTTCATCAGAGGAAATGCAGATCCATGAAATTACATTTTGTGCAAGTAAGTTAATGAGGGGAGTTTTAAACTTCGCTGTCCCATTATAGTTCTTATGTTCATATTAATATAGCTTGCAGAAGTCCCTTTCAGAATTAGGTCCCAAGTGATAATTATGTGAGAACCATTGCAATTTAAAGCTCCTCTGCAGTTTTGTCATGCTGTGGAGCTGCTGCCGTGGGCACGTGGCTAGCAGTATAGTTAAGGATACAAGAGCCATTTGTTTTCCATATGAATTGTGCTGCGGGAAGCGTATACATTAATTTAAACACACATAGAGAAAAATTTCTAGAACTGCAGGTTAAATTAACTCTGGGAAGTCCTGAAGTTGTTTCTGGTTGCTTTTATTTTTTTGTTTGTACGTCCTCCTGATCAAAGCACTTTGTACGGTGAAGAATTCTGTAATGAAATGGTGAAATGATAAGCATACCTTACAGAGCTCAGAGGCTCTCAGTAGACTACAGGCAGTGGTGGCTTCTGCTGCTGTTCCAAGTTCAGTGCATAGCTAACTTGCAGCATCTCAAAACAGGCTGAAGTTTGCTGATGAGGCTGAGCTTCTTAAGTTGGAAATTACAATAAATCTTCCGTGTTTGTATTAACACGTGTCTTTCTCAGCAGTAAATATACAAACAACCTCAGTATTGATTAGTACTCAGTAAGTATCCTTATTTATAACCTTTGTGGAGTGGGAAAGTGGGGAGAGAAATGTTCAGGGGAAAACCAGCTGTTTCATTTATTTTCTTTTATGGAGAGGCAGTGCTAATTGGGGAAGACTTGGATTGCTAGGTTTTCAGAATCCAGTCCTTGAGTTGCTAAGGCTCGTAAAGCACTGTTAATGTCTTGGTTTGAAAGGTGCTATAAACACGTCAGTATTGCACACTAAAGCATATTTCAGTTGTATTCAGAAATCTGTTTTCTGTTTCAGTTTATGACTATATGAAACTTCGGTAGCATCATCTGAGGGAGGCAAAACCCACTTTTTTTGTAATTTCTGAAGTGATAGGTGTAGCAAATGGTAGGAGTCAGCAGAGCAATGTTAGGAGTTGACAAGGAAGTGTTTGCTTTTGGCTTCAGATTGATTCTAGCAGTTCGCCCACTTGTCAGAGTAATCCTTCTTTTAAAAAATCTGCATAAAGCTTGTCTTGATAAACTTCTGCATGTTTTGATTTAACGTGAGGTTTGAAGAACTTGAAAGTTTTAAACTTGTCATCTCTCTTGAAAGACTGTCTGCAGGATGGGTGTTTATACAGTTGATAGTGTTAATTGCCTGCTAGAATTTTACTCCTTTTGTGTGGGAAATGTTTAAATACACAAATTTTTTGTTCTTTAAGTGGCTGGATTCCCCAACGATTTAATTGTTACGCTTGAAAATTCAATACTGGAAAAGCACACAAGCTTTGCAGGCACCTTCTCAGCCTGCCCAGTGTTTCCATGTTACTGACAGACATGTTTCACAGATGTAAAAACGAAGACCCAGATAAGAAGGAAGATGCATTATGTTTAAGAAATTCTATTGTGGTTTGGGAGAGCTGGATTACCTTCCTTGCTGTTTTATTGCTTGTTTTTTATTATTTGATATCATCTCTATTTGTCAAGGTACTTCAGCAAGCACTCAGTAACAGTTTCATGAAAGCATATCAACACTGTTGCTATCAAGACCTGGATATGTTTTCTATCTGATGTATGCTTATAGCACACACTTTTCCTATCCAGCTGTTGTTGTGGTTTGTTTGTGCTATCGTTTTTATCTCATTTAAAAAAAATAAAATTTATTAAAAATTAAATATTAATAAAATCCTCAGCTTGAAGAAAGTAATTGCAGCAGTGCTAAGGCTGAGTAATAGTGTATCCCCCTCCATAGGTATCTCCGAGAGAGGATTTATGGCAATTCTGATTAAAAATATATATATATTTGAAAAAGTGACATTCTATTTACTGCTGCTTTGTGTTTTACATAGACTAATAGGTCCTCTTCACTTAGAGCTTCAGTCTGAGTTGCAGCTGCAAATTATCCCCCTATTCTGTTTTAAGCTTGAGCCCAACACGAAGTTTGGACAGTTTGATTAATCACTCCTTTAATTAATTCCTTTGTTTTCAGTTGGACCTCAATTCTGAGTCATCTCCTCGTATATTTCTAAGTTCATTTTGTGTTTTGCTTTAGGTTGTCGTTAACTCTGTTGGCAATGTCTATGATTTTATCTGCCTCTGTGGTCCGTGTGAGGGATGGACTCCCTCTGTCTGCATCTACCGATTATGATCAAAGCACAGGAGTGCAAGAATGTAGAAAATACTTTAAAATGCTCTCAAAGAAACTTTCTCAGCTTCCTGATAGATGTACTCTGAAAACTGGACAGTACAACATAAAGTAAGGCTTCTCTTTTATATATGTAACATCTTTTTTCACACATCGCATCCTTATTAATGCTTGTACAGTAGAAATGGTTATTCAGAATAATCACAGAATCACCAAGGTCGGAAAAGACCTCCCAGCTCATCCAGTCCAACTGTCCACCTACCACCAGTGTTCCCCCACTAAACCATGTCCCTTAGTACCACATCCAAATGTTTCTTGAACACCTCTAGGGACGGTGAATCCACCACCTCCCTGGGCAGCCCATTCAGCCCATTCCAGCACCTGACCACTTGTTTGGTCAAGAAATTTTTCTTAACATCCAACCTGAATCTCCCCTGGTACAGCTTGAGGCCATTCCCGTTGTTATGTCACTAATAAGAGTAGTACTTGGCTGTATTTGTGTATCAAAAGTTACAAATTGAGAAATAGTAGAAAGATTTAAGGCCTGGTTATATTTCAGTAGAAGTTCTAGTTCAAAATTTATAACATCTAATTTCAAAGTTTTTGACTTACTAGAAGCATTTTTGTTAAAAAGTTGCTTTTCACGTAAAAATAATCACATTTGTCCTTTGTCATTGCAGTTCAACTATTTCTTATTTGTTTTTTCTTTTTAGTCTACAGCAGATTTAAAAACTACATAATAATCCCAAAACTTGATTATCTCATCCATGGTTGAGTGGATGTGTACATATGTATATATACATACACGCACAATGTACGTGTGTAAAAACATTGACTAAAACTGAATTGATTTTCTTCTAGAATAGAGTTTGACTTTTCATTACACGTTAATTTGTTTGTTATCCCGGTTTTTTGCTTTTCTGATTGTGGAATATGAGATCAAACTAGTGAAGCTGCCTATTACCTAGATAGACATTTGAAATTCTGGTTGTGTTGTCTCAATTACAGCTTTATCAGTTCTCTGGGAGTAAGTTACATGATGCTGTGCACTGAAAACTATCCCAGTGTTTTGGCTTTCTGCTTCCTGGATGAGCTTCAGAAAGAGTTCATCACTACCTATAATATGATGAAGACAAATACTGCTGTCAGACCATACTGTTTTATAGAGTTTGGTAAGGATCTGATTTCTTTTCATGCTCATTCTCACACTGACTCAAATGCTTATTTAAATAGATGTGCAACTTAATATACACAAAATAGAAACATCCAAGGCAGCTAGTAGCTGTGCTTCAGGTGGATTTGAAATCTGATGTAAATCCCATTAGGATCAGTTTGAAAGAAAACAACTGTGGGCTTTAAATTTGGCTACTAGAGTTTTATGCAGACATTCAGGTAGATCTTGGCTCGTAACTTGTTTGACCAAATCAGAGTTCAGCTTTTCGTAGTTAATCATACATGGAGCTGATGACTTTGTACCTGTTAACATTCTGAACTCGTAAAGGCACTGAGCTTCATAAATTTCTCAAGTAAAAGATTGCATTTTCTTGTTGGCTCTTAGCTATGCTGCAATTTTGATTCAGTGCATGGAAAGGAGATATTTTAATTTGTCTTATGATAGGCATTTAATCTTCTGTCACGCAAGCTCCAGATACAACTAATCTCATATAAACCTGGTTGCAGCTCTTATGGATTCTATTAATATCTGTTGCTTTAATACTGTAAGCTGTGTGTTATTTTGAGTATTCTTATAAATGCATCAGAGCAAAAAAAACCCTGCAGTTTTTAGAGGAAGTTATAATACATATGATATATATTGATATCTAACTAATATTGAGGACATGCTCCATTTAGTTAATTTCTCTGTAGTTCAGTCAGTCCATTAGTAACAATATTTGTATAATGTTTGTCTATAAAGATTTCCTTAGAATTAATTTATGCTTTCATTTTACTAATTGTTGAATTGAAATGTAGGTCTGTTACCGTCTTTATGTTGGTATAATGTGGTATTGTTTTTCTTTGCCTGCATATTTTGCAGGCACATCCCATACCCAAGTTTATACTTGAATTCAGGAGTTAATTTTCTCCTAAGGATATTTACCAGCTTCGCAGAAAAGCTGGAATAAATGCAGTAAATCCATTGTATTAGCAATTCATTCAGTATCATGCAGTGAAAAGTCTTGAGTTTATTCACTATTATTAAGTAATTAGCTTTCTAGAGATCCATTTTTTTTTTCCTGCAGAATTAAATAGCATATGATATATTAGTCACAAAACCGAAATAGTATTGGAATGTGCCAAGATAAATGTAGGCATTTCAAACCATCGATTTAAATTTGGGAAGTGCGTAGTGCATAAAATTATGTGGTTTTGCATTACTTTATAAACAGAAGTCTATGAGGATGTAACTTTTAAATTTTACACAGATAATTTCATTCAGAGGACCAAACAGAGATATAACAACACGCGTTCTTTATCAACAAAGATGAATCTTGCTGACATGCAGACAGAAATCAAACTGAGGCCGCCTTATCAAATTTCCCTGTCAGAACTTGGTTCAGCTAATGGGTTTGCACATTTATCTGCAGCAGAATATAAGGGTACCGGTAAGATATCTGCAGGTAAGTTTTAAACTTCTCTGTTTGCATCCTTAAATGACAAAGATAGAGAGTTGTCTTTATTTTAATTTTCATAGAATCATAGAGTGGCCTGAGTTGAAAAGGACCACAATGATCATCTAGTTTCAAGCCCCTGCTATATGCAGGGTCACCAACCACTGGACAATGCTGCCCAGAGCCACATCCAGCCTGGCCTTGAATGCATCCAGGGTTGGGGCATTCCCAAAATGTTTGTTCTTTTCTTCAGAAAAAAAAGGTTTTTCACTACAGTGTTCTTAAAATACATGTTCTATCATGACAATTTTATGCTTTAGCTTAGATACCTATTTTGTTCTCAGCTCTAAGTGTTCATCTTTTCAAGGCATTCATAGAGAGATACGGGCCTATTCAATGGGCAGCTTATTGAAGGAAAAAATCTACATGAAAATAAGCAAATGCAAAAGAGCACTTAACAAGATGATTGTTTTGTTTTTTTTCCTCACATTCTATGATATATCACAATTTTGATTATTTCTGCCCAGTGGGATGTGGATGCTTTGGAATTTCATACTTCCTAAGAGCTGTGCTAAAAGAAGCTCTATGTGAAATAAGTGCTTTATGTGTGATGTCAGTAACAGCCATTTTGTATTATTTGTCATATTCACTTAAGCAGTCTAATTTTTTTTTTTTAAACTTCAGTTGACCTAATGTAGGAATTAAATATGGTGTGATGTGGTTTTCAACTGGGCTGAAACTTTTGCTAAGATTTCTGATGTTGAGTGCTCTGAATCAATCTGTAACTGAAAGAATTATAAAGCAATAAGCATTTATTTATTGAGAATTCTGCCTGCATCAAAGTTGGCTGTACATTTAAACTGTCTATGATGTGGCAGATAATCATCTGATTTATCTTTTCCCCACTTCCCCACAGCTTGTCTGTACGGAAGCTGTTCTTTTGTCCTCCATTATTCTATCTTGGTTTCTGGTTCTTTTCCCCTTTTTGGTTACTTTTAACATTCTTCCTCCTCTGAATTCTATGCATCTCTCTGTTCAGTTATCTGTTTCCATCCTTGAACTGCTGTAGAAACTTGCCATCAAAGGGCTGTACATTATGAAAGGTTTGCACTTTCCTCTTCCTTCAGCTCTTCCAGTTTTAGATGATATTGAATAATAGCGTCTTGAATGTGACTTTTGAGCACGTCTGCTGACCTTCATAATACTTCACAATTGTTGTAAATTCTCTCCCTCCTTGAAAAGAACCTTCTCTGGTTGTTTGCTACACTGTCTGTCCACTGGACTTCAGAATTTCCCTTTTGCTCTAAGGACAGCATAGAATTGTAGAATCACTCAGGTTGGAAAAGACCTTAAAGATCATCAAGTCCAACCATGACCTAACCATACTACCCTAACTAACAAACCTCTGCTAAATCATGTCCCTGAGCACCACATCCAAACAGTTTTTAAACACATCCAGGGATGGTGACACAATCACCTCCCTGGGGAGCCTATTCCAGTGCTTAACAACCCTTTCTGTAAAGAAGTGTTTCCTAATATCCAACCTAAACTTACCCTGGCGCAACTTGAGGCCATTTTCCTTGTCCTTGTCCAACCCCACTCTTGCTGTAAGCACTTTTCAGATATTGGAAGAGATCAGTAAGGTCTCCCCTCAGCCTCCTTTTCCCCAGACTGAGCTCCTTCAGTCTCTCCTCATAGGCCATGTTCTCCAGGCCCTTCACAAGCCTTGTTGCCCTTCTTTGGACCTGTTCCAAAGTACCTCAGTGTCCTTTCTGTATTGAGGTGCCCAAAACTGAACACAGTGCTCGAGGTGAGGCCTCACCAGTGCTGAGTACAGGGGCAGGATTACTTCCCTAGTCCTGCTCACCACACCATTCCTGATACAAGCCAGGATGCCATTGGCCTTCTTGGCCACCTGGGCACACCGCTGGCTCATAGTCAGCTGTCTGTCCATCAGTATACCGAGGTCCCTTTGCATCAGGCAGCTTTCCAGCCATTCCTCCCCAAGCCTGTAGTGTTGTTGTGACCAAAATGGACCCGACACTTGGCACAGTTGAAACTCATGCAAATCACAAGAAGATGTGCTCTGTGTAGTGTAACTTCTACATATGCTGTCCTGTTAAAAATATGGCACGCTATAAGTGAACTAAGTACAATAAATGAGTTGGATAGGAAGTTAGGCACAAGTGTTGTGCATGGCATGGTAGAATTTAATGTGTTTTGGTTGTGCTGATAAACCATTCTCTGTTACTTTCTTCTACCTGGAGTTGGGTACGTATTTAAGCTGTAGTGTTTCAACCTCTTACTGCTAAGTAGTTGACCAAAGCAGTCCTTTCCTGTACTGAAAGTTGTTGTGTGCAGCGAGTAATAGGGCTAAGCTGTGCATCAGGGAAGCAGGAAGTGCAGGTTATGGGTAGGATTTTGTTTCAAACGTATATGTAGGTGTTGACAGGAATTAGAAATAGGGTGACAACGTGCTGATATGTGAAATTTTAGGTATTTATTTGGTTAGGATAGATGGACTATTTTCTGAGCTTTTTTTTTCTTTTTTTTTCTCCAACAGAGGAACAGTTATTGGATCAAAATTTCTTTTTGCCTGATGGTGTACCCATTAAAATTTTTTTTTTTAAATAAATGTTCTTACAAGTAATGCAGTATCTTATGTTGTGTAAATTTCCTAAATTGTTATCTAAACTTCAAAGTTTTGGTTCAGGATTTCTGGTTTCTTTGATCCTTGGCTTGCTGAAGAGAGTTTTTCATACAGCTGTTATGATCCTTGTCAGATCTGTAGATGAGCTGACTTGAGGACAGCTAGCCTTTGCCCTATCTTATCCAGTACTCCTTCATTCTTATGGTTTTGCCTTTATTTTACTGTACTTAAATGATTTTTTTTTTCTTTGATAGTGAAACTGAGATTTATTAAGCCTGGGAGAGCTTCTGGACATCAGTAGCACTGTGCAGTGGCCTTTAAAGTTTTTAGGTTTATTTGTTTTTTTTTTAATAAGAGGGAAACATTATAATTTCACGCTTCTTCAGAGTCTCTCTTGTTTAACTGACAGCACTATTTACTTTTCCTCCACATGGTTCCAGAGAGGCATTTTAAACACTTTAATACATGCTGCTTTACAGTACCCTGGTTACACCAGTGTGGAGAGCTGTGTGTGAGTTGTCAGAACTCACTGGAGAGCTGCTTTTATTCACTAGTTAGTGAAACACGGGGACTTTGGAGCAAAAGCAGTCACATAAGACCTTAGCTCTTTGCTGCACTCTAGGTGAGATTGTCTATTTAGAAAAGTTACGAGACAGAGTTAAAGAATGGTTTGGTGTGCAGATGCTGTATGTAACCATAACGGAGTGGTTTCTAGTAGTATTCCCTTTAGTTCGTTATTAAAGACTGAATTTAGCACAGGTGAGCTAACAGAACTCATTTTGTGCTGTAAGTTATCACAGACTGGTTGTCAGACAGCCCTGTCTGCTTATCAGTGTGACCTCGCTTTGGTCATTTTTTTGTTTAGTTTCTGCAACTTCATAAACTGGATGTGTTCAGAATGCACAGCCAGGATTGACACCACTCTCTATTAGTGCTGAGCTCATTAACCTCATTCTTCACATCTTTACACTTGGGTGGTTCCAGCAGAGTGATTTAAGCATGGTTCAGCAGTCCTTTTGTTTTCCCTGTGTTGCTAAGAGTTTTGCATTACTTCGTCTTATTTGCTTTCTGTTATTAATTATGGAAAGGGACAGTCAGTGCGAACATACACAACTGTTATGTACTTGTGATGTTAAGATAAGCCCAAAGGAAAGAGTGTTTTAATTTTAATGTACTTCTAAACACTGTCTGAAAGGCCTATATGAGGTTTTAAGGTTGATAATGAGCTGTAGTTTCAGAACTCTTCTGTTTCTGCCTTTGGTAGTACTCCCTGGCTGCATTTTTTTTAAGGTACAGGAGAGTAATAGGCTCTGCCTCAGAGTGTTCCAGTTCAGCAAGCAGCTAAATAAGTCTTGATAGTTCTGCTAATACGTTAGCGTTAAAGAAAAACGAAGATTGTGAGAGGAGCTCCTAAGTGTGTGACCTATTACCTGGCTGTTAATTGTGGACAAATTTTACTAGTAAGTGCATCATTTGCCATTGATTTCCTGGCATGTTTAAGCAGCTTTCAGGACCTTACTGAATGAGTTGAATGTACAAGAGTTAAATACTAAATATAGTAAGACAAGTTGGTCTTAGATTAATGGAAAGAAAATATGCTTTCCTTCAAACCTTAAAATGTTTCCTCTTCTTAAAAAAAATACATTTTGTGGTTTGCTTCAACAGTCTCCTGAACTAGAAGACACTGAAAAATTAGATTAATATTTTACTATATTTCTTAATATACCATTTTGACTGAGTTTTTCTTTTTGTCTTTGATTTGCAGCTCCTCACCAACGTCTGGAACCTGTGACTCTGCCCGGGATTGTCTCATTTGTACTTAGTCTCTTGTGCGGAGCTTTGAATTTAATTCGTGGCTTTCATGCCATAGAAAGTCTTCTACAGGTATTGTACCATGTTTATGAATGTGAGAGTTGCATCGTAGTAATCATGCTGTCTTCTCAGAACGTGCTTGCTATGTGAAGTAAGTCTTGCCAGTTTTATTTTCACAAATATTTGGCTGTGAGGTCAGATCGTTATTTATGACACTTACATTGTTTATAAGCTATGCGTCCTTTCTGAGAGTGGTGCATCGTTCATTAATGTTGGGAAATACAGAAGTAATGGAAGGTGACCAACACTCTGTAGATACTTTGGTAGCAGTGGGTGTATGAACACATTGTTCCTAAATTTGTTCCTAATTTTTTTCCTAAATTTATACCAGGATATGCAACACTTTAATAGATACTATGTAAAAACACTTGGGAGGAAATGATGGACAGCTGTGAAAATCTGGCCTTTTTTTTTTTTTTGGTTTTTTTTTTTTTTTTAAGTTCTGTTATGCAGAGATCTGGAAAGCCGTTTTGTAAAATCCTTTTTTAGAAACCTTTCTGTGTTTCTGTTTGTTTTTCATAAACCTTAGGTTACTTATTGTTCTTGGTGTTCTGAAAGGATTGATGCAAGAAAAACTGCCGACTGATTTCTTGTTTCCAAACTAAAATGTACAAAAAAAAAAAAAGTACCTCACACCGCTCCCACATTTATTTGCTTATGTGAACTCTGCTGAAACCTGTGTTCTGGTTATTTACGTAGTTATATGTAAAGACTTAATGAAACAGTAATCTTGGAGGTCTCAGCAAGAGTTGAGCAAGAGGACTGAACGTGCCTCATGCTGTGGGGCCTTGGCACATGGGTGGGATTTTTGACCCAGCATTTGATTTGGATATTAGCCAAACTCTGTTACAACCTGTGCTTCAGCAAATATGCTGTGAGGCAGAGATTTGCCCATGGTTTAGGAGAGCATTATGTGTGTAGGTCAGTTTTATCATAAAATGGTTTGGGTTGGAAGGGACCTTTAAGATCATCTAGTTCCACCTTCCTGCTATAGGCAGGGACAGCTTCCTCTGGACCAGGTTGCTCACAGCCCCATCCAGCCTGGCCTTTATGTACAGACCTACGCATTTTTGTTGTTTGTTTTGTTGTTTTTGTTTTTTAAACACAGAGTGGAAACATCTGTACGTATCAGGTATTTTTTTCCCCATCTTTTCCTTCAAGAAAACAAAATTTTGTAATAATCTGTCTGATAAACTTGTTTGTTCTTGTGGCCATTAATGCAGAGTGGCCTGCGTTGTTCTCTGTGTAGCATTTTACCACACCCTAGTGGCCAGTTTGTGTCCTTCTCTTTTACCTTGTTTCCCTTTCTTGGAAGCTACAGGAGAGTAGAGTTGTGCAAAGCTGACTTTAAAGGCTGTTAACAGTGTTTAGACTTGAATTTTCAGAGGCATCTGGAGAGTGTCCAGTGCCAGCTTTGATTTAGCTTATACAGGAATCTGTATAAATCTCTGTGTAAGGCTGTCTTAACATACATTGGAGAACTGCCATAGGTGCGATCTGGTATTTCATTAAAACATTGTAAAACATTGCTTTTTGCTTTATTTTCACAGAATGAAGGTGAAGATTTCAGCTATGTTATTGCATTTTTTCTTGGAACAGCAGCCTGTTTGTACCAGGTGTGTTCTGGTGCTTGCCTAATTCACTAAAGTTGAGACACATCACTCAGTCATGCATAAGTGTTGACACAGAGTCATAGAATTTTAGGAAAACGTATTTTCCTAAATGTCACAGCTACTTGGATAGAGTCATCATAAAAATAATTTCAGTGTTTTAATGTGTTGATCATGAACTGTTGCACAGTAGGTTCATACATACATCTTCTGTGTGCTGACATATTTTCATGTTTTTCCAGGTAGTTGATTAAGAGATGTGGTGTAGCTTATCTGTTATAATCTCCATTGCTTGAGACTTTTCTGTTTACTTCAAGTACAAGTTTCTTAGCTCAAATGTATCTAGCATTTCTTTCCTTTGCAAGGATTTGAGTATATATATTAATACATAGGCACTGCACCCAAGATTTTCTCCCACTTCATTCGTTCTCATGCATCTCTTTCCTTTTGAAATCTTTCAGCCACTTTCCACTGTGTTTTCCTGTCTGATATTTTGTGCTTACATTTCATGTCTGTAGGTTTTCCACAAACTAACCCCAGTAAATTAGATTGTTTGGCTGCAAATGTAAAATGCTTTAGCATTTTTTGAGGAACATAGATAATTAAAAGAATGAAGTAGAATTTCTCTGGCATAGATAAAACGCAGCAAATAAATAACCAAGAACATACTTAGATAATCTGGTGATGAATTTGGTTAAATATTGGTGTGAAGATCATTATTTGCTCTATGGGAAGAAATTTCGATTAAAAATTAAACCTAAGTGATGATGGTGTTTTCCTTACAACCCAACAAGAACTGTCTTTGACAGATGGAAATAGCTCAAATGCAGATGAGACAAACTTTTTACTTTTTTCTTTTTTACTTTTTTTGTGTAAATGAAGTAGGCAGAACAATAGCAGAAGTAAAGATAACGCTCACAAAAGAGTGTGGGACAGTTCTGTCCTTTTAGAGATTTTCCATGTCTTTCCCACTCTTTCCTCTAAAGAGGACGTAACAGTGGATCTTGTTTCTTCTGAAGCAGAACAAAGAGTGTGTTTTTGACTGGAGATTGCCAGGAACATCCACTTTACTTTAGCATGGGCTAAGTTAACACTGGTGTTACATGTTTCGAGTTTGACTTGTTTGTGGGGTATTTTTTGGTAATTCATTAATAACCAGAGGCATTTCTTTATTGGAAGCTGTTTTCCCTGCAGTAATACCATTTTTTTTCTCCTGACAGTGTTACCTGTTCGTATATTACACAGGCTGGAGGAATGCCAAATCCTTCCTGACTTTTGGGTTAATTTGCCTGTGTAACATGTACCTGTATGAACTGCGCAACCTGTGGCAGCTCTTCTTTCATGTGACTGTGGGAGCGTTTTCAACGTTGCAAATTCGACTGCGACGACCGCAGGGGAAGTCCCCAGATTACAATGTCTGACAAGTCCTGGAACACTTAGAGGCAGTCTTGTTCTAACAGATATTCACTCTCAGGAATGTAAAGCTGTTCTCCAAAAGAAGAAGCTGGCTGGATGGCGCTTTTTGGTTTTGTTCCTTTTTTTGAATAAAGCAATGTAAGATGCCTGCGGACATTTTTCACTTGCTGGTTAAAAAACCTTTTCTTTTAAAGGAACGGCTGAGGACACAGATGAATACAGAACTAGAGGAGAGAAATGGGTCATAACGTGTAGTAAAATATATGTTGATGGGAGACTCTTTTGGGGGAATTTGGTGGCATGAAAAAAGCTTTGCTCAAGAGTGTGTCAATGGAAGGAACATATAGAATATGTGTCCTGCATATCATGCAAGCTCTTCACTTCCAAAATCAGTTTTGCCTTTGTGAGGCAGTAGAGGATAGGCGAAGTTAATATTAAAAATGCTGTTGCATATTAGCAAACTAGATTTGGAATATGTAAGCTACTAAATTTTGGAATGTTTTGTTACACGTTGACATTTGCGTGAGTGTTTTCTTGATTAAAACATAACCTGGAAACTGTTTGTTTCTTGGGGTCAGCTCTTTGGCACCTGTGGCCCTCCATCTAGTGCTATAAATACTTGTATGTTTTGTCACTGATGGTTTCCTTTCAGTTATCCTTTGAAAGTGGTCTGTGTGGACAGGGTTTTGTTTTGGGAATGGTCCGAAGAGTTCTGCCACTTAACCCAGGACTTCAGTGCACTTCCTCTGAGCTATGGAGAGGTTGAAAGGAAACGAACCAGCGGGTGAGTAGAAAGAGCTATTGTTCTTTATATATACCTTTACAAATGGGGGAATGATGAGATAAACAAGAAGATAATAAATCAGTCTGATTAGCATAAATAAAAAACCAAATGGGAATGTTGTTCATTTTTGTGGCTTTATGCATTTTTGTGCTGTGATTGAACCTCTTGTGTTCAAGAGGGTCATCCTTGAGGTATTCAGAGGTATTCCTGAAGTTTGTGAATAGACCGGGAAACATCTAGCGTTTGCAACATACAGTAGCAGCAGTGTTGTACCACCTTTGGTTTCCGTGATTTCTGTGATCAGTTAGATTGCTTTTGTATTTGGCAATTAGATGGCAACTATCTGAGCTGTTTTGTGAAATGCAAGTTGAGAGATTTTAATGTGTGATTTGTAGTAACGTAAAAATTCACTAAAATAGTTTATCTTAATGTATCGTGCTGTTGGATTTGGAGACTGGCAGAGCTTTGCTGTGCTCTAAGGTGTCACACTTCATTCCAGAATGGTGCGTGTTTCAGTAAGCTGTTTAGAGTCAGATTATCACTAAGAGAGCTAGATATTTTATTTAGTTCTTTAAAAGATCATTTTAGTCAAAAGAATTATGTAAACCTAAGAAAGAAACCAGACTTTATCTTGTTCATAAAGTCCAGAGCAGTCCTGCTGCCTTTTCACCCTAGTTGGTTGGTAGGGAGGTTCTCATGAACACCCAAAATACTGCTTTGTTTTTGGCTTCTGCTGTTGTGCATATGAGGACTTTTGTGTTGCATCGTGTCGTTGGTTTATATGTCAGCAGATAATCTTGTTTTCTCTGTGACTCCTTCCTGCTGTTTCTTAAGGAATTGCTTCCTTAAGGAATGAAAACTTCCTTTGCTACAGCGTGTGATGACATAATTCTGTTCCATTCTGCTGTCATTAAAGTAGTGGATGATTAGCGGATGTAGTGAATGAATGCAATTGTTACGTAGCAGAGGACAGTTGGGTTTTTGTTTGCTTGTTTTTGTGGCACCAATTTAAAAACAAAACAAAACAATTTCACAAGGAAAATTCAGTATGCATGTTTGGTAGTCTGACTTTTCGTCACTTGATATTACCATGTGCTAAAAATGTGGCTTTTGAGGATATTACTTTAGCTTGACTGTAATGTCAGGATGTGCTGAAATGTTGTGTAAGATGAAATGCAAGATAAGCGAGAGCAGCTTAGAGGTGAAAGTTGGCTGCTAATTCTCAGGGCTTCCTGTCTGCTTGTAACAATCCAGCGTTGTTGAAGAAACAGTAGGTGCTTCCCTGCTGGTAGCTGCAGACATGAAGAGCTGGACTTGTGAGGATGGATTAATGAAAGATGAATGCTCCCTGGAGCAACGTGGTTTGTTTTGGTTTGAGTTGTGCCACCATTCATTGTTGCTTGGCTGTTCTGGCATCTAGTAGAAGCAGAGCCCACGTCATGCTGCGTTTATGGAATTTGTCCTCTCTAAGGTTGGAATGGGTACATCTGGCAGCCTCAGTATCATTTTGTTTGTTTGTGTTTTGTTTTTGAATAAAGTGTCACGATCTGAGTTCACTTGCAGTAAAGAATCACAATGCTTGACTGATTTTCACAGTGAATGAGGTTTGATTACCCCAGAGTGTCCCGTTCGAGCTTCTAGAAATTTAATTCATTTTTTCTTGTGTGCTTTTCTCTAGAGTCTGAGCTTTTTCTTGGTGGTGTGCTCTCTTACATTCAGTATTTGGGCCCAGATCACATATGCAGACTCTGGCTCTCTTGTAAGGAATGTATCTAGTGAGGGGATGTAGGGCAGCTTTTCATCATGGACTGTATTTATGTGTTACTTGGACTGATTTTTAGATATTTCAAAGCTAGCAGAGATCTATAAGATGACAGAAAATGGTTTCCTTTGCAGATATTGTGGTTACTTAACGTTCGGTATGGATTCTTCAATATATCAATCATTTCTTTACTGAAGGACCGAGGAATGACTGATTTGGGATAGTGTGCCTGTGCTGCCCAGCTGAAGCTGCATGTTTGTTTCCAGTAGATGGCAATAGGTGTTTGGATCTGAAACCGTGTGCTCAAAAAGATGTAGGGCCAGCTGCTGGTGGTGCAGCTTTCTTTGTCCATGCTGATCTTGGGCAGGACAGGCCTGGCATGAGGCACACGGTCTCCCTACTGTGTTGTGCAGTCCTCCAGAGCAAAATGGGGACAGAGAAGTACTCGGGGATGGGAAGATAACGGCAAACCTCTGCTTCTTACAGCAAACTGCCTGCTGCTGACTGCCCCATGCTGCTGCCTTCACCACACTAAAGTGCTCCAGCTTCTTCCATTGAAAAGCTTGTGACAGAGGGTCAAGAAAATGGAACCTGCGGTGAGTTTTTGCTTGTTTGTTTGTTTTCATTTGTTTTGGATTGGTTTAGCATCAGTCAGCTACATTGATCCTGTCAGACTGTATCCCCTCAATTGGAACATTGCTTTTGGGTTAGCTGACAGACATTCTGAGACAATTTTGAAAGCTCCCCTTCCCTTCATAAGTTCAAACTAGAAGTGACTGTCTTCAGAGGCAGTCAGGAAGGTCAGTGGACAGCAAATATTTGCCTCTAGGCATTGTTTTTGGCTGCAGCTTATTCCCAAATAATGTAATATACCAAGATGGGGTCCAGGTGTGCTGTCAGTGCAGGACACGTGTAACAAATGCAGTGCCTCCTACAGGTACCATTTTGTTCTGCACCAGCAGACACAGTGCAGCCAGCATTCATCAAAATGGTTTTTGGATGGAAAATAAAAAACTGAGGGAAAACAGAGGGTGTCGACAACAATCCTCAACTTAAATGAGAGGGCACAAGACTGATTTCCCTCCCTTTAGGAATACCCTTGTCCAGCTAGCCCGAAAAGTGGCTTATGACAGGTAATGTCCTGAGATGCTGCTTTATGTTATGTAGGGAGACACACGAAGTATGAAGCAACTTCCCAGTACCTTCCTGAGGGCTGGTTTTAAGCCTGTCTTTTAAGAACTTTATCTCTTCTTCTTAATGCAGTTTTAGTCTCAGTACATACATGAAATCCCACCTAACAAGGAACAGATTTGAAGTCATTCCATTTTTACCTGCCTGTTTAAAAGACCCTGAACTGAAAAAATCATTGTGAAGATGGAGCCTTTTGCTTCCCAGTTACACCTCAGGCTTCTGGGGATTGGTGTAGATAAGTGTGGCACTTAGTGGAGCAATCCGGCAGCAACTTTTACCTAGAAAACTGACAAGGGCTGCATTGCCCAAGCGGCTGCCTTCTTTAAGGTGTCTTTGT
This sequence comes from Tragopan temminckii, assembly GCA_028571105.1. Classification (NCBI taxonomy): domain Eukaryota; kingdom Metazoa; phylum Chordata; class Aves; order Galliformes; family Phasianidae; genus Tragopan; species Tragopan temminckii. Next base: position 23,200,947 of record JAOWBP010003503.1, read on the forward strand.
GAGGACAAATACAGAGAGGTATTTGTGGAATGCTTTGGAAACTGATCTACTTAAAATGCAATTTATTTATTTATTTATTTTTAAAATCAGCTATTCATAGTGCTGCTGTGAGGATGTGTCAGCTATCCCAGGACTAGCAGCTCAAGGTAAGTGTGTACAGCATCCCTGCACCAGAGGGGAGTTGGGATGCTCCCTGTGCAGCCAGGGACTGGGAGAGCTGTAAGTGGGTACTGTCCAGTACTGGTGTGGCCCCATAATCCCCCTGTAGTTGAGAACTGACTGCTGCTCTGTGCCATCTGATCTCTTCACTAGCCAGCTGCATCTAAAATAAAACAGACACGCTTTACCAGTGAAACAGTGTTTAATATAGTTAAATTACTTAAATAGATTTCAATTTCCATGGGAAATCATAACTGTATCCATTTTTGCAAGATCCAGAGTAAAGAGTGTGTGAATACCCCTTGAAATGATCATGACACACTGTCAACAATCACAGCTAGAGATACTGGGGACTTGAAATTTCATTGACAACACAACCTCCTAAGATGAATCAAAAGTTAAGAAGACTGCAGACACTCATAAAGCAGAAAGCAAACCTAAAAATGAGTGTATGGCACGGAGGTAATGGAGCTGAGTGAGGGGATCAAGGGGGTGGAAGGCGGAGGGGGAAAGAAATGCATAATGGCATGATGAAACATAAGTATTCTGCGAACCAGGAGGGATGTCAAGGAGCAAAAGTATAGTACAAGGGCAGACTTGGCAGTTTTACAGAAGTCAATATACTATACTTTTCAGAGATGTTTCCTAGTGGAAGGGGAAGGAAAGGGGCAATGCCATTTAAGCTCACACTTAAATGGCTTAATGCTAGGGTTATGCTTAGCAATATGGCAACTTAATTAAGAAAGACCCATGGATTTTTACTTATTCTTGTTGTCAAGTAGGAAAAAATAAATTACCACCACAGTGCAACCATTAAGCTGTTAGTACTACAATAATTCTGCCCTGAGAAGAGTGGAAAAGAACTTTATTAAACGTCAAAAGACTGGAGCCACTTTTAGCTAGCCAAATTCAATATCAAAACTTGCCCCTCATAGAATATAAAAAATATAACTTTTTAAAATCTTTTCTTTTCTTTAATAAAATATCAAGGGATTTTTCTTTTGTAACTAGAAAAGGTACATAAATGGTAACAGTGAACTATTCATAAACCCCCGCTAGTGATAAAGATGTCGGACACAATATCAATGGCACTGTATTTTAAGGTCACTCATCTCATACACACATTTGCCATCAAAGCCTCTTTTTGAAGATCAGCTAAATAACTCCTGAAAATGGAAAATGTGACAGTTTAAATAAGTGCTTACTACAGGAAAGTCGACTCTATGCTGCAGTACATAGTTCTTTGTAATGTCAAATGGCAGTTACAATATCAGACAATTCTCATATCATCAGATTCTATTAATGCATCTCTGAAAACTGCTCTTTTTCCAAATAAAAGTTCAGATTTTTTTTTTCCTTGTAAGAGTTCCTGTTACAGTTAATTAGAAGGTTTGCTTAGAGCTTTTAACATGCTTGACAGATACTGTCTCATTAGCTAAAGCTCATAAAATAAGTAAGTCCTGTTTCCATTTGTTAAGATGCCACCCTCTGTGTGAATGCTGCATTGAGCTATTGTACCTTGTTGGGTTTTTTTTTCCTCTTCTTTGGGATTGCAGATTTTTCTGGATTTTCCTTTTAAAATGCATCTGATTCAGCCCAGAACCTCACCTGTTGTTGTTTGATTGTATAGTGATAATCTGAAAACTGCCAAGTCTGTGTTCAGAGTATTATGCACAAAAAATTACACAAAAGTCTAACAGGTTATATACACCTCCCAACACACCTTGGTGTGGACAGCCTGCCTTCTAATTTATATATAATTTACAAAATATAGAATTTGGTATTTGTTAGATCTCCATGTTTTCAATATTACAAAATAAAAAATAAAAAAACAAACAAAAAAAAAACCCCACAACAAATTTCAGGGGAGTTCTCTCCCACAAAGTGTCTCTTGTTTACATCTAGTCTTTCCCATGTAAACTGATATATACCAAGGATGAGCACAGAAGACTTTTTAATAAATATGTTTGTCAAACCTTCTTTCTTGATCTCGATCTTCCCCGTCGTTAGATGTGCCAGCCCTGCTCAGAAGAGCAGTCATTGAGCCATGTGAAAGAAGGGAGAAAAGAAGGCCAGGGCTAAAACGTCTTCTCACACTAAAACATTAACGATGCCATTCTAAAAGGCCTTTTTGTGTGCTGCAACAGTGGGTGTCAATTTTGAAAGCCCATTCAAAACAGCTAATAAAAGCACAGTGGTACACTTCAAATAGCTGGCAGTATGGGATGGAAACGTTATGGGAGTGCAAATCCATTCCAAAATAATGCTTTATAGTGAATCATACATTCCTTCAACCAAGTAAATGTTGTGTTGCGTCAATAAATACTTAAATAGCTTCTTAGATCATCCTGCAGTAGCAGCCTTTGTAAAAACTCCAAATTCACGTCTTATCTGTGAATGCTGTAGTACACATCTTTGGTCGGTTTAGCACTCAGCCAGGAGCCAATCCCAGGTGGTTTCTCTCCATTGCCTTTGGGGACAGGTGGCCAAAGAGTTTGCTGATACCAGCTCTAGAGTCACTGTTGAAATTTCAACTGCTTTGCGTTTCAGATTCGCTGCCAAAAAGTGATTCTTCTCCCAGTCACAATCTCCTGTAATGCAGATTCCATCTTTGAGCGATGCTGCAGTTGGTGCTAACTAATTGGAGGCCCTTCATTTAGGAAGTAGGTGGTCATTTCTCCTTTGCCTTTGACCTTAATGACCCCTCGGTATTCCAGCTGATAGTTGTTGGCTGCTAAAACCTGGTACATGTCTGTGGTAACCTGCGGAATAAATGAGAGTTAACATATGCCTGTCCTGCTTTCCACACAGTTGTTCACCTCAGAAACAAACGAACAGACAGGTAGTGTTAAAGAAGATTCGTTCTAAGTTGACTCTCATATCAGTCACTGAGAGATTTGATATCAAAAGTTGCAGAACAAACACAGCCTTGAGAAACTCAGCAGCTACAGAAGCCATACAGGTACACAAGTTGGAGAGAGGCGCACTTTCCAAGATGTAACTTTTAGGTATTTCACTGCTCTCAGTTACCAACTAGGGCTCAAAGTGTAATTTGCAAAATCCTATCAGGCACCTCAACTAACCAAACCTCAAGATTTTGAGAGGGTTTTAGCCCCACCAACAGACCCATCATGTGAATATCACATAAACATTAACTCCTTACGTGAACATTACCTTTATTATCAAACAAGCACCACAAAAACAGCAGCAAATTCATGTTAATTAATACCTATCTGCTCAATGGCAAAGCCTTTCTTACTTTGTATTTTCTCATCCTTCTTCAGGTAGCTTCTAATATTTCCATGCCTACCTTCCTATTGCTGTGTTGTTTTACTTAAATTGAACAAAAATTGTTTGGGGACTGTCTTGTGGGACACTTTAAATGGTGTTGGATAAATACTGATCCAGCTATCTGACAGCTGAGTTGGAAAGAGACAGCATGGCTTTCCCTCTCGGATTTTACATCAATTACTGTAATTCCTTTTTACATCTCTTCAGTATTTTCCTAGAACTACTTTCCAAGTGTTTGACCCAAGGCTGTTATGTTGGTCAAAATTAAAAGGCATAACTTGATGCTGCCACTGGCATTCCCCGGTTTGCTTTTCTTTCAGTGCTGTGTAAGTAAATATACGACGTAAATGAATAAAATAAAAATTCCAATTCTGATTAACTTTCAAAAACCATAAGTGACACAGGCAGTATAAACGAGTTTTCCAGTGAGTGCCTTACCTGAATCCTGTCAGGCACCCCTGTGCTGTCCATTCGGCTGGCTACATTCACCGTGTTTCCCCATATGTCATACTGGGGCTTACGTGCCCCTATCACCCCAGCTACAACAGGACCAATATTGAGGCCTAGAAGTAGGGGAGAAAGGCATCACATATGAAGCTTGAGGCAAGTTATTTTTCAGGCAGGAAAAGACACTTTAAAGAAAAGTTGGCTTCTTTGGTCAGCTGCTCAATCCACAGTTATTTTCCAGTGCCAGATAATGGAATAAGGGTTATTTGCTATCCAGCTGCCAAGCTGACTGGACATCTGTACACAGCTACTGTGATGCTGGGCAGTTGTGAGATGGGCACTGTGGCAGCCCAAAAGCCTCCTGAGTAAACTCAACACTGGGCATCCTCACTCTTTAATCTCCTTTCCTGTCTTTTTTATTCCTATATCCAATAACAGCTGATGAATGGCACCACTGGGAGTGTGCACAGGAGAGCACATCGCAGGTGCAGTGAGCCCAAGCAGAACCACCCCGTGTGACCATGCTGTGATAACAGATTCTGTGCACAGAGGACTCTTGCTCGATCGCTCCTGGTTCTCCAGGGAGCTTTGGTAATAACATCTCAGCCTTAACTGAACTGCTCTGACATTTCACAGAGGCTGAGGCAGGCAGACTATTATTTTCCTGTCACTGGGTACAGAACAATCAACGTCCCTGCACAGCTAAGGTAATGACTGTGTTGTTTTCTCTAAGATCCCCAGCTCAGAATGACAGCTACCAATACTTAATCCCATAAACAGTGACATTACCTATCTTCATCTGGAAATTGTTGAATGAATGTTCATTAATGTATTTCATTTGGTCCATTAACCTCATGGCAAAATCAGCCAGAGCTTTGATATGCGTCTTCCCTTCCTTGTCATAAGTGGAGTCGTTGAGGCCTGATGCAGCCATGTATGTACTGCCAATGGTTTTGATCTTCTCCAGCTGCCGAAATTGGTCTTCACTTATTATCTGTTACACAAGAGAATTGCAAGGGAACTGAATAAGCTTGTCAAATGCATACATGCTGGCATGTCCTTGCCAAGTATCCTGCCTTGGTACAAGCACTACAAAGCGCTGGACAGAGTCTCCATTACTCAAATTACAGAAGGAAAGGGGATTAATCATTCTGAGGATGGACAAGGGAAGGAGAGGGATTTTCATCTGAAAGAAAAAGAATTAAAGACTTCTGGAGTGAGGAGAAACAAAACATGACATGAGGATTCAATAAGCCACCTTCCTTCATAAGCTCAGCGAAGTCCAAATAAATGAACTCATCGCTCAGTTTTCTTTAGCAACACAAATTTTCTGTGACTTACTTCATCAAAATCGGCAATGATCTCATTGAGCAGCCTCAGACACTCCACCCCCTCATTGTTGGCCTCCAGTTCCACGTAAAACTCGGAGAAGTTGCTTATGGAGGCAAACATGACAGCCACACACTCGCAGGACTGGTAGTACAGTTCATCATTTCGCCGCTCCTGAGCCAAGAAATGGGCTGCCACATCCTTCGGCAAAATGTTGTGGAGGAGGCGTCTGTTATAGGCCTGCAGCTCCTCCATTTCTTCTTTCTCTTCAGTGGCCTAGTTTAGGAGGGTGAGAGTGACACGCTTATATCTTTTGGTAACTGCTCTGAAGGAAAGAAAAAAGCTGAGCACAAGCTTGCAGGGAAGACAGAAATAGAAGAAAGGGGGGAATGGCAAAGGAGGGCAGGGACAGAGCAAAGCAGGATCGTGTTTTGCAGTGGAAGACTGTGTGTCTGTCTGTGCACGTGTATATAAAAGCCAAAGGGCTTTTTGCGTAGCTGAGTACATGGTCCCTCCTTTTCCACAAGGTTTATGGGGTACTATGATGGTCATAACATACACTTACAATGGAGCCCATGAAACAGGTTGGACTGACAAGCTGAAGTGGATTTTTCACCAGCCTGTAAAGCCCTTGGCTCCAGTGGCAGAAGGGGAACATCTGGGCAAAGGGGATCATGAGGAGAATGAGCTGCTTTGTTTTTGTTCTAACAGGTGTGGATTTGAGGCTGGAACCAGAACTTCCAGAAGGATTCAATAGCTCGTCTTTGCAGACTTGCCCAGTACTAGCATTACCTCAAGTCATTGTTGCAAGTTTGCAGGTAAAAACATAGAGGTGTTTGCTTCTCTCTCTTCCCTTACCCCAATATAAGCAGCAATATTTTACCCCTTGTTTTACTTTTTGCTATTTTGAATATTTCTGGGGAAAGACTAATGGACAAAAGCAGGGTCAGGCAATAACTGCAGAGTGCACAACAAGTTGAGGGGACACGCTGAGCAGTTCAGCTTATGGGTGTCCCAGAGCCATCCTGTGCACCACTTGCTCAACAGAGGCAGCAGTCAAAATTCTCCTAACACTGCAAAGCCCTTTAAAACAGGTTTTCTTTAAATTCTTCCCCCCGCCGCCCAATGACTTTTGCCACTGCTGGAGAGCTGGAGTCAAAAAGAGAGCAAGTCTCCTGGCACTTTTGCACTCCATCACAGACTAACACAGCACAGCCATCCATATCAGCCATCACATAGAAGGGATTACTGTTCCAGCATCTTTCTGCCATATGCTGGCAAAGGGACAAGCAGGAGCTGCAGAGCACTTTACATCTTTTCTGGTTTCTAAAAGAAGATGTTTGAAACTGGAAATGGGGCTAAGCAAAGAAGGATGTTTTAGAAGATATGTCCAGACAGAACAAGGAAAACATTTGGCTCAGTATGCTCAGACTTGGAACAGCCAGGTCAGCTCATCTCTTCTGTTACTTTACCATTTATAAATGAGGATAACAATGTTTGTTGATCTGCTCCCTAAGGAGCTTTAGTTAATTGCTTCTTCCACAATGATTCCTACTAAAATCAGTGAAGCCTATTATTAGAATGATGTTCTACTATCCAGAAGGTAAAAATCAATAGGAGACCTGTGTTCCTCCAGCTGTGAGCCACGGGCAGAGCTGAGATGCGTTCTGCTTGCTTGAGAATCACACAGGACACCCTAATGTCACTCATGAGCACACAGTAAAAACACTGACAACAAACCCAGGGATGGGAGCAAAGCTAGGCACTGTCTGTAGCATGTTGGTTACCCAACACCGCTGCCTAGTGGCTAACGGAGCCTGGATACTGAGCCAATTCCACTGCTTAAGACGACAGTGAATGAAAATCCAGCTGTGAATCTTTCACATCCTGAACACAACAAACTGAAGCTGAACTATGGGAAACAAATCAGCTGTGAGTAAGAGCTGCTTATATTTACAAATGTTGTTTTATTACAGGTTCCTGCAACAGTGACATGCTCAGGCGCCCGAGTTTGTTAACCTAGATCTTCAAATCTATGATCTGTGGCAGGGACCATCCCAAGTGCATTTACAAGGAAACAGAGGGTTATAGTAAATGACCAGGACGAGAAGCACTCAGAATGCAAAGTACAAAAGAAGAAATGAACGTTACTAGTATGCCCAGTTATATGTCAGATTCAGCTTAAATGCAGACATTTTGTAACACTCTGAAACTTATGAATAACTCAGCAGTTTCATACTAAACCCAGTGACTCCAGTATTCCTCCAACACAGCGATACCCACTAACCTGGAGTTTCCAGAGGAAGTCAAGCCTTGCAGTGGATTCCACTTGCTGGGCATGTAAGTACAGTGCCAGGACAAAGACCGTAATGATGACAGGGGTGACGATCTTCAGTGCAACTCGTGTCATTGGTGGAGAGCTGTGGCCAACAAGGAGCAGGACTGACAGGTTATTCTCAGTGTGAAGGGACACAGCTTAGCCAAACACCCCAGTTCTCACTTCAGGACTAACCAAACTCTGAAGAAATGGCATTTTTCCTTCCCCTTGAAGCCCACATTGGTCAAAGGAAAGCAATACCAGAAAAAAAACCTCAGGACTTCAGACTACAGGTGCTGGTTTCTAAAGCAGGACCTTGGAATTAGAAATGCAATTCAACTTCCTAACAAGGGTTAACATCGACCTAAAAGTCATTTTTAAGAGAGCAGCCGTACATGCTCAGCCACTGCTACACTTGCCAAAACCAAAATGCTGACACCTCTTCAGACTGCATTTACTGTGTCTCTTGCACTGCCTTCCCCGGCTTCCAAAGTCTGGAGCTGTTCTACACTTATTGCTTTCCTAATTAGCAACTTCTAAATGCCTTTGTTTTATAGAAATTCTGATAGCTGAAAAGAACATTAGGATGCATTCCCAACCCTTCTGGCAACCCAGCAAATAAAAATGGTTTGAGTACTAATGTTATACAGCATGAAAATATTTTAATAAAAGCTTTAGTTTGTAACTCCAAGTATCATCTACGAGGAGCTCTATAAAGCAAGGTATCACAGGGAGAAGGGTGCTAAGGGAGCATCAGTTGAGATAAAAGGGCAGTACTCCATGCATTTAGGACATCTGTACTGCGTTGCCCCTGAACATAGCAGTGCACATACAAGTACCAGGCACTGCTGAGAAGTCAATGTGCTGATACTGCGCCTCAGGAACAGAAAATGCCTACTGATAAAACCCATACAAATAAGTAATGTCAAAGTGACTCACCATGGTAACGTTGCATTGGTTGACATGCTGGAAAAAAAAAACAAAACACGCACACAGACATGGTTAGTGGAGTGCTTTGCTGCCTCCAGCACCCGCCCCTCTGCACATAATGCAACAGAACCTCTGCAGTGTGGCACTGCTGACGCTGAGTGGGGCTGTAGCCCTTCTAAAGCAGTCAGCAACAGACAGATGAGTGGAGAAAGAAGGACCTTGTCTGTGATTGTGCCACGTGGTTAATATGGTTAAAACATCTAAGGAGCCCTCAGAGTCAGAGAATCATTTGGGATTTTAATGTCAGTATGGGATATTTAGCAAACGCTTGTGCATCTGTCACTGCTTCATTAGGTCAGGCATTAAAAACTGATTTAAAGAAGCTTTGGGTGAACGGCTCATGAGAGATAGTTACCTTCTTCCCCGTGCATTCTAACACGGAGGGAAGCCTAGCCCCTTCACCCCATCACTACTCACTTCTGCAAGGTGCTCATCTCCTGTGCTGTGCTCAGCTACACGTACTGCATGTGGGAGCACCAAGAAAAGCCTGATGCAGGTCGCTGTTACTGCTCACTGCACTTGGCATGCAAAGGGCTCCTATGAAGCAGAGCTGCTGAAGATGGAGAGCGAGCTTTTCTTACAGTGAAAAGATGGAGAAGAGCTTTCTGGTAGGTAGCAGCTGGCTGAGTTCCTGACTGATCGATTGCTTTAATGCTGCTGGTTTCTTCTCAAGTGTGGGTGGAGTATTAGGTGGCTGAGAACCAATACATGTATCTTTTAAAATACCGTTTATATGGAAAGCAAGCAAGCACTGGATTTGCTTGTCCTGACTATAGTGATGTTGATGCACTTAGAGATTTGCAGGCTACTGATGGGATACAGCTCTAGCTGAGACGCTCACATTTGGCCAGGTGTGTCAGTCTGCAGCTTGCTCTTGCTACACAGAGCTAGAAATGATAAGAACTGAAAACACTGAGGGAGCCTAACTGGGCATAAAATCAAAAAATAAAAGCATAGCTACTCTCTAATCTTGTTTGTTAAAGATATTTTCTGCAGCTCTGAGCATGCAATTCCTTCTGACATGGATTCTGCAACCCGTGCCGCCTTGCACAGATGTTTTCCCTTGGCCACCTCCAGCGCTGACCACGCAGTGAAGCCCAGGTTGTGTCTGGCTGGGGACACAGCGCTGAGACCAGCTTCTACACTGCAGGATGGATCCAGTTGGAGCTAGAGATGCCTGGTGCATGCAGCATGGCTCTTCAGCTCCCCTAAGTCACTGCCTGGTCAGGGATGACTGCCTGCTCTCATTATCTCTCAGTCTTATGACCAGGCTGTGGCAGATCTGACCCCCTGTGCTGGGCCTGCAGCTCACTGTGGTGTTATGCTTGCTCTAAAATCCTCAGCAGTAACACAGACTACAGGATGCAGCAGACGAGCTCACACTGGCCCATCACATCTTGAAATCCAACACATTATTTTAATCTCCTGCATAGCAAGAAGGTAAGGCAATAAATAGTAGCTCTGTGAATCCCGTTGTACTTCACGTGTCACCATGCTGGTGTGGCACTACAGTCAGGACAAGCAAATCCCAACATACTACAGTCAGCTTTTCAGTTGCTTGCATGCTGGTTGGTTTGTACACAGAAGTGTGAAGCGACATCTGCATCACTTCTAATTACTCAGAGCCCAATAATGGCTGCAGAACAGACAGTAATTATGGAGCTACAACAGGCATCCAATTAAAGTAGCATTAGGTCATGGTTGCTTTTTTTTTTTAAAACTATCAGCTGGACAATAAGGTCCATCTCTGAACCATGCATCACGCACTGAGCTCCCACTGCACAAAGGGACTGCCAGGCTTTGGGGCAGTAAATAGCTGTCCTTGGGGCTCTCAGGGCAAAAGAAATGCAATTTAATGAGAGATAATACAGCACCACACAAAGTTATTTCTGGGAAAACCTGCTAACCTTCTCCACTTTATTACTGACATTTTGATTGTGGAATGACGTAAATTATACTTCTAAGTGCTCTAATTTCACTTAGTGCTTGACTTACAAGAATTAAATGATATTTGGGATATAAAAAGCTTTTGTTTCTTGAATTCTGTTAGAAAATGTGAAAGATCTTCCACTGCTGGACTACACATCATCTGCAAAAAGAAGTGAGGGAAAACCTCATTCTCCCATACGCTCACAGAAAGCTCAAAGGGGTTTCCTACATGATTTTATTTGTATGAATTAACAAAATAATTTAAGAGATTACTGCCAGTGGATGTAAAAGTCACACCTCCATCAATTATTAAGGGCTACACAGGACTGGTAAAAGTCATAGGATATTTATGTGGAGGACAGAAGTAACCAGGCACATCCAGCTTGCAGGGTTGAATGAGTATCAAGAAATTTGAGTAATTACACAAGCTGCTTTTTAACATACAAAAAAACATAGGATCACAGACATATTCTCAATCATCCTCCTGTTTCAAGACTGAAACAACCATAGCTATAATCCTTGACTGATAATTTACCTAAACTGTCCTTTAAACCATTAGTAGTGGAAACTTTTCCTCTTCAATTATCTCTGTCCTTACCAGATCTTTACCATTAAAGAGCTTCTCAGTGCCTATGCAAATGCCCTTTGCTGTCATTTAAGTCATGACTTCATGTTCTACCCACACTCAAGCACAACTGTTGCCCACAAGGGGAAGTAATCACAACAAGTATTTAACAAAACAATGCAACTCCAAAGCTGTGGAGGAGGACGAGTTTATGATTGTGCCTCAATTACCTCCCTGACATGACCTTCAGGAGAGGGACAACCCTGTCATTGGATGGCGGTTGGAACCATGATTAACATGCGACCTGGTGAAGACAAACTACCTTCTGTAGCAAAAAGGCACCTGGCTACTCCCAACCAGTCCAGGTCCCTCAGCTGGGGGTGTTGTGAGACCAAGGTCATGCAAACATGTGGCCAACAGCAGCTGTAATGAGATCCCTAGCCAAATGTCAAACACCACATGATGCCACCTGCACAATCAATAAGTGTACAAAGGTTAGACTTAGTAAGATTATCGTGATAGAAAGATAATCAAAATAAATGGGAATGCTCACCAGTGTCATAGGCTCACAGCAAACTCCACAAGGAGTGATCTCCAGATCACCCCCCAGTGGTAGTCAGCACTTAAATGGGATCTAGGAGAGATGGAGCCAGGCTCCACCCCTTCCAGTGAATTGCCTTCACCTGTGCTTCCACAGCTGACTCACTGCTTGCCTTAGGTGGTCAACCAGAGGTTCAGGCCTTGATCAACAGTTCCCATACACCACCCCAACCTGTAGCTGTAACACACCAGATGTCTAAATATTGCAGTGGTTCCTTATCACATCCCTGAGCCACCTCAAATTTGCTGGAGATGTTTTTCTTTTTGAGAAAAGACATTTCTATATTGAGAGTGTATTATCAGAAGTGAGAATGACTAACTGCAGCTCCCCTTTCAGGAAGAAAAATAACACAGATCCACTCTGATTGCAGTTATATTTTGTTATTAGTAGGCAGTTCATTAGTCAAATCCCAGATTTAAAAGTTCTTAAAGGGAACTGTGATCCCCAACTCTGAGGAGTTGAAGTGCCTTTAATTTACAGCCATGCCTGCCCTGCTGCCATGCACTTCCCTTGCTTGCACCATGGCCTTGGCACTCCCATCCAATGCTGGAATCACTGGCTGAAAGAAATTAGGTGAAGATTTCAGAAGTGAAAGGCACTTACTAGGTGTTAGCTGTAACCAGGAGATCTGCATTGTCAAAAAGGTTCACCCCTGGCACTTCCACAATGAGAACATATATAAATTCAATGATTAACATAAGGATCAGTTTTCCAATACAGCTGATCTGAAGGAACACAGAGCAGGCCAGGAGACTCAATAAGACACTGTAGGTAAAGTACTGTATAAAGACAAAAAGGGGGAAAAAAAACAGAAGAAAAATGAATGTCAGCAGGATAAATCAAATTTAAAAACAAAGGAAACTGAACAGAGGGATAAGAAAGGGATTGGGAGTCATGTGGTTGAGCTGAATGAACATGTAAACTGGGTTCTGCTTGTGGGATCCTCCATCATTACAGGGGGTTTAAATGTTAAATCTGAACTGAGGACAAATACATTGTTCTGCTTTGAACACTATTTGTTTTACACTCCAGAGGCATAAGGCTCACAGCTGTAGACCCAAAAGCTGTGGTGCAGGCTCACCCTGGACATAGCTGTTAAACTAGCAGAAAGCATCAACCAATCATGCTGGAATACTTCCTGTTTTAAACTAAAATTCTGGTCTTGAAGTCAAGTATTTGCACATTACACGAAACCCAGGGTATTAAGAATTCACACTGTCCTGACTTACACATCCACTTGAGGCCAATTGGAAGGTATTACCCTGCTGATGTGACACACTGAACCCACTGGCAAGATACAGGCTGGACATACTCCTACCAACACTCTGATCACTTTTTCTACCAGATGTTGCAGGAGCAACACGTGGATGTGTAGGAGCAGAGCCCTCTGCCATGCTTTGCTTTACCAGTCACCAGGTACAAACTTCTGCCATTCTGACAGCTGTGTTTAGCATGCCAGTGCTTTCAAATGTGGTTGCAGGTTGTGAGCTCAGTGTATGGCTCCTGGGAAAGTTGATATAGATATAAAACCAAGAGAGGCATGTTATCCATCTCATCATCTTCCAGGTATCAAATCTGTGAGGCTTTAAGCTTCCACTCTGTGCAGACAGAGTGTACCAGACTGTATCAGAGGTCTGAGACAATTCATCCTTTTGAAAAAGGTTAAAAGCAAGCCTTACTTGAAGACCAAATATGCTTATGTTCTGAGCTCATTTATTGATAGTTCATTGCTGATATATTCTATTTGAGAAAATCACTTTACAGCTTGTTAATTGCCTCCTCAGCTTCTAGAAAATGTGTGGATGTTCCTTGTGGCTGAAGGGCAGGATCCCACAGCATCCTGAAAGCACATTGGGAGCAACAGGCAACAGCAGCACCAGATCCAACATCCACCCTGCAGAGCACAGGGCAGGGTCTCCCCCTCCTTAGCCCACTGAACAGCAGAGACTCAAAGTGGTGACAGCATCCTCTGCATGTACAGTGGCTGCTCCCCATTGCTTAGAAACATCCCTGTCCTGAGCCATCATCACTCCTCCCTACCTTCTGATGGGTACAGACTGTTTCCAGTTCTCCATCATGCCAGATTTTGCTACCGGGTCTTTCTGGGACACACCAAGGGCCTTTGCGTTGAAAGTCAATGTCATGGTAGTCTGAAAAACCTCACTGAATCAGACTGTGACAATATTTCCATTAGGTTAAATGGAAACCTGCTCAGTAGGACACCAGGGACATCAATAGCTTCATGGATGTCTGTATGGTTATAAATCAGCCATAAATCTGAAAGATCCCCAATAACCCAGATGACCATGACATAAAATCCCAAATCCTTAGGGTTGTGACCTAAAAACTCATGGAAGGACTTTGAATAACTAAGCAAAAAGGTATTTTTCCTGGAAAAGTATTCTATCTCTGTGTAAAAGGTATTTGCTTTTTGCCATTAGAAACAATCATAAAAGCTTTCCAATTATTCAGCCCTGAGGGAACTTAAACATGAATGTGGACTCACGACAACATCTTCAGACACCTGAGTTTGTGTTGGCCCCATAAGAATCCTTTCCTCTGAATCACTGAGATCTATCGCACACCTTTACTCCCCCTTCTCAGATCAAACAAATGCTGCCCATTTATTTCAAGCAGTACCTCTGGAAAGTTGCAGTTGGGCAAAGGACTGTCACAGAATCCCTGCAACGTGCCCAGGCTGTAGTTGGAAGTCAGGTTGCTGATAAGGCAACTGTCCACCCGGTCAGGAGTGATGTTGTATTCTGCAGCCATGCAGCTGGCAAGATCCACAGTGCTACACATGAACTGAAGAAAAAGATGGGATTAAACTGAAAGGCACAGACAAGGAAGAAAAAAGCAAATAGTTTGTAACAATTAAAGAAGCCCTTGAAAATGGCTCCAGCAAGGGAATTAAGCAGTGTACAAAATTAAATCACCAGGCTGTATTTTACTGTGTATACCAGTAAGCACTGCCTCAGCTGAGGCTGTAACTGAAAGCAGAGAGCCATAAGGAGCCTGTGGAGCTACTTCCAAGTCCCAGGGCCATCTCTAGTTTTCTCCCTTTCTCAAAAATTGAAGTAGATGTATGTAGGGGATAGAATATTAAAGTGGTTCTTTTAAATACTTGCAGCCTTGAAGTCATTTGTACAAGTGAGAAACCAGCACCTGCAGGGTTCTAGAGAATAGCCAGTCTCCCTCCAAGCCTGAAATCAGCAAAGGTGGTTGCATGCAAAGCAAAACCAGCCCACTCCCAACAGTGCAACTTAAAGCAAAGTCTTTACAGCCCCTGGTAAGCGATAACTACACTCGGAGCAAGACTTGGCACTGTGCAGACAGCCAGAGCAAAGCCCATGCACCACTTCAGTCCCACTCACTGCTGTGGGAGTTAAATAATGCACAGGCCTCGTGCTGGCCCTTC
>JAOWBP010003503.1:23216092-23241129 GCA_028571105.1 Tragopan temminckii
GGACTGACCTCAGATACTGTGAGCATTAGGCAGGATTACATTAAAGCCAGTGGTTGTAAGGGTCACGATGCTGCAATGCGTCAATAAGAACACCATAAAGAACTTAGTGGGCTGAGGGAATTGATGCACGTACCATGTTGACAAAGGCAGAGAGAAAAACTAGGATAATGGCAAAGACTCCGACTAAGGTACTATTGGTCCTGGACTGCACAATCTTCTTAGAAAGAGTCTGGAGTGGTGCTGGGAAAAGCTGGATGTGGGAGGAAAAAAAAAAAAAAGACTAAATAAACATATGAAATCATTGCTTATTTTACAAATTGCAACTTGCATTTGAGCTGCCCACATCCTTCAGCGCGGTGTCTGTGTGGATGCTGCACAGGGGTCAGAGAACGGCTGATGGGATGACAGCTCTGGGACAAAGGCAGGCAGGAACGTGACGGACTTGTGGTGGAATTTGCTTATTCCTTCCCAATGGGGAACATTCTGCCTGATCGCAGTTTGTGAGCTGTGATAGCACTGTTCACAGGGCTGCCCTCATCCTGCTGGGAGAAGCAAACCACAAGCCACCTGTAATTGAAATAACAAGGAACTGGAGCTTTTAAATCGTTGGATCCAACTTTTAAAAAAGCAGGAATGAAATTAAAAAAAAAAAAGAAAGGAAGAAGAAAAGTGTTACATCCCTTTGGTCAAGAAGCAATACTGCAGCACTTTTTGGTGCCATTTCAGCAATGCAGATAAAAAGCCCTGGCCAGCCCTGTGCTCTGTTCCACCCTGGATGCAGAAACCAGCTGGCCTTGGCTCATCTGCAGCACACACAGGGGGCTAAAAATAACCTCTGCTAAAGGCAATCCCTGCACTTCCCTAAACAGCCCATCTCTGAGATTTGCTGTAATCAAAGCTGGAAGATTTCTTCTAATTGCCTTTTAACCATACACCTGCAGCACTCTTGGTTTCCAGGTGCTGCATCGCATCCTAGAAAGAAACATCTGTGTTAAAACCTAACGAGGGGTGCTGTGCTGCAGGGGTCACACCTCAGCATCAGTCAGACCTCCTTGCACTGCATCAGTGCAAGACCAGAGATGCTGAAACAAACCCTTTCTCTTCCCGTTGTCTTTACTCAACATCACCAATCCAGAGCATGTTCAGGATCTCAGCAAGAGATGGGCACAGCAGATCCTCCATCACCCTGTGACTGGGGAGAACCAGCCCTGCAGTGCCTGTCCCCTCCAGGCTGCCGCTCCAGGGACTCTGCTGAGGACTGCCAAAGTTTTTCCAGAATCCAACTCCCCATACCCACACGCTGCATGAATAACCCAGCCACCAGAAGGTATTTTTAGAGACACAAAGAAGCTAGCGGCACAGCGACATGGCACTGCAATTTAACTATGACTAATGTTTCTATTAAAAGTCCTGCTTTTCCCTTTTATCCTTCACTCTTACATCTTTAGAGATGCAACGATTTGTCAGTGCATAGCTTCCCACACAGTGACCCTACAACGTAATTACGAAGCAAATGGAGCACTGATTTGTTGGTGACTTTCACAGGAGGAAAAGAGAGGCCAACACAGTGAGAGTTTCCTCCAGGACGGAGGAGAGGGCCATTGTCTGTTTGGGGTACTGACCAATTTGCACTGGATGAAAACGGATTGAAATCCATGGAAAGCTTATACAATCCCCAGGCTCAGGTGGTCTCCTTCTGTAATCTTTGGCAAATCAGGCACTAAATAATGCTTGGGAATGCTTTGCTGTGAATCTTGGCTCAAGCCTCTGCTGCCAGCGATCCCCAAAAAAGCCTGACTTTGAACCAAGCCTGAGATATCAAGCAAAGCTATCAACGAAAGACACTTGAAGTTTAATGAAAACATGTTGGATTTTTTTATTATTATTTTTTTATTTTTTTTATTTTTATTTTTTTATATTAATCTTGGTTCTCCTTACTTTACAAAATAGAAAAACCTTAGGTCAGTAAACAAGTGCAGCTGGAAAAAGTCCTGAGGAGGTAACAAATGCCAGAAGCCATAGGAGGTTAGGATTGCAATGGAGAGCACAGCAGCACAGCTGTGCCTCACATCTGAGCGGCCTCTGCCTTAGGAACAGCCTTCAGGAACACTGCACATGTGTAACCTCTCATTTTACAGAGGCAGTCACAGTGACCACTAATACTTGAGGTTTGGAAGACTTCTGTGGTAGAAACGGGGGACCTGTCCCAGCTCTGGCAGGTCTGCTCTAGCAGTGTTCCTTCCGTAAAAGTAGGCACATGTTAGGGGTATAACAACTCCCAAAAAGAAAAAAAAAAAGAAAGAAAGAAAAGTGGGTAGCTCTAACAAAATAAAATCCCTTCTGTCCTTGTAAGAGAAGCAGAACAATCGAGATGTTATGGTACAGTGAAAATCTGCTCACTGTCGGTAGTTAGCCCACTGGTTTGTATTGTCCAGCACCCTCCGCTCCTCTTAATATCTCAGATCATGCCTGAATGAAGGACAGAACATGAGAGGGCCCAATGAAATGGCATTTCCAAGAGTGTACGTGCATCTCCTGAGAAACTGGGCTGAAGGATCTAATTCTGTGACTTGGGCAGCCTGGATTCACACTTGGGCTGCCACACAAGCTCGAGACTGCTTGTTAGCTCTCTTAAAATACCTGTGTTAGGAAAAATAACCCCAATGGGATAAAGTCAATTCCAGTTCATTCTTCACAGAAATGCGTAAGCGCTGCTAGAAGATGTAAGCTCCCTCAAGAGTCTCCAAAAGCATGCAGGTACCAAATCATAGAATCACTAAGGTTGGAAAAGATCACTAAGATCATCCAGTCCAACTGTCAACCTATCACCACCATGCACACTGTGAATGTGGGCACAGAACACAGAAGGGGAAAGTAGGGCACTGAGTTCCAGGTGAAAGTCCTAATGGAACAAAGCAATAAATACTAGTGCTATATTGAAAATGATCCACATCATCCATTCATTTGCATGACAAAAATAAGACATAATAAAATACAATAAATAAAAACTGTACTTTGCAGCAACAGCTGATCGCAGACATGAAGGTAATATTTCTCCTTTCTATCTTCTTAAGATATACTGTGGACACGGAAAACCACTTAGATAATTGCTGCTGCGTTATGAGATGACAAGAAAATAGGAAGTCTTTCAGTTCTGAGTTTTCAATTTGTAATAAAAGCCTTTGAGACATTTTGAAGTATGTTTAGATGATTCTGGAGTGAAAGACAACATCTCCAGGCAACTTGATGCTGCAAGTCCATTTATGTAACTTATTTCATAGAGATTTATTAGTCTATAAAAAAGTACAATTTTCAGAGGTATTTATTCCTTAGCCTGAGAAGAAAAAAAATAAAATAAAAAGGAGCTTCTAGCCCAGTCTCAGGAGGCAGAGAAACAAGCAGGCAAACTGTATCTATCCAAGGTACAGTCTCAAAATCCTCTTTTTTGAGAGTAAGGGCTAACTTGAACTTTTTGCCATACGTGCTCCTAGGAACATGCAAGAAGTTGAATTTCATGCAGCAGTTTAGATACCAGGAGTTAAGGATTTTAAGAAGAAACACAAACTTGGTAAGTTAGTAGCAAAACAGATGTCTGACAGTGGAGTATTTGTGAAGAGACCACGGTTCTCATGACCTTAAACTCTATTGGGAGGGAACACAATCTCACGGTGGCCAAGTCTTCACGGAGTATCAAAGTGAAGAACTGGAACTCTCTTGTTTACTGCAGCCGAAGGAACTTGGAAAGCCAGACTGGCTGTGTTGGCAGGTCCAGGATCGGCTCATAGTCCGTAGAGAATTTTATAGTAGAAGATAATAATGACAGCAAAAGAAAATAAAACATGATCAAGTTGTCCTGAAAGAGCCTGCTGGCCACTGTCAAAGCCAGAGATGGAGAGGCCAAAACAGGGAAGGAAGGAAAAGAGACACTTATCGTGTAACAGTACAGCAAACAGGCAGAAGTTATGCTTACACTGGTATCCTGGGGTGGACACCTGCTTTCCAACTTCATGTGGAATTAACCACTGGTATGTAAAATACATGCTTTCCTATCCCACATCCAAGTGTGAAACAAAACAAATAATGCTGACATCTCTGTGTCTTAAAATTTCCTCCAAAGGGTCTGTAAAAGTGCCCTCGTCACTTCTGTGTATTGGTAAAAAGGCTTCACGGAGCAACGTGCAACACAGTAATAAAGTAATACCCCTTAACCAAGCGCTAGCTAAGTATGTTGATTAAAAAGTTCTGACCCGAAACACCAAAATTTTTTATGACAGAAGCATCAGATAGGTAGCTGACAAGCCAACCATACAGCAGGAAATACCTGTCCCTAAACAAGTCATCTCATAATCAGATGTAAGCTGAGGCAATAAAAAGGGGTAATCAGAAAGCTACTGGAGCCAGAAGGCTCTATGTTTTCAGTATTTGCAATTTGTACATGTAATACAATGGTCACGTACAATGTACATGTAATACAATTGAATGTTATATGTAATTACATTGTGGGTCTGGAGCAGAATGCTGAAAACACACTTTTGGAAATATTTCATAAAATCCCATTAAATTCTGATGTTAGTCTGAATTCACTTGGTTGCAGGCACCAATAAACAGACCTCATTTACAGGAGCTTGGAAGGTCAAGGCAAAGAAAGCAAGACTGAACATCCTCTCAGGGTCACAAGGATTGAAGAATGCCACGTGCCTTTTAAATTTATCATTAATTCAGATCAGTAATAATGAAGAAATCAAAAAGTTCCAAAATTAAAACCAAAACCTTTGAATTTGTCAGAAGTAGTGAGTATTGCCATCCGTACACGGAAGCTTGTAAAAGCCAGTGGGTGACAAACAACCATGTGCTTTGAAATCCACCTGGTGGCAAGTAAATGAGCTTGAATCCCTCAGAGTTCTGAGTGTACCACTTCTCAGCTCAAGGGACACAAATCATCCCATTAGCACTGTTATCTCTGACTTACACATCTGATTGCTGGTGAACAAGCAGGACCAATGAGATGCTGCGCTTGACTCCCTTTAGAAATCTTATGAGCCCAAGGGAAGTCCCGTGAGTTGTTAAATTCAAATTTAATCTAAGGCTTTCATTGAGAACAGTTCATAAGCTCTTATTAAACAAGAGGCAAAGCTTGATTCTGCAGATCTAGCTTTCAAAAACCAAAAAGAGGTGAAAGGTGCAAGTCTGTCGAGCTCCCACCTTCAGCTGTCGAAAATGGAACAGGGAAGATAACAAAAGGGAGGTAAATCATCTGCCTGACATAATCCATTACCTAACTGTCTTCTGCAGAAAAATAAATGCTCCTAAGTTATTTTCTGCTAAGTTCTGAGTAACAAAGCTCAGCTTGGATTGAGGTGCCTGAATTTGTATGATTTCCACGTTCAGACCCTGCTAGAATGGAAAGACTCCCAGAACAGCATATAAAGCCAACTAGCATCAGCATTTTAATACAAATACCTTTGAGTGAAAAAGAAGAGCCTATCACTCTTCCAAAACACTGACTGCCATTTTACCACAAAGCGCCAAGAATAATTAGTATGACTTCAGATTTCACACAACAAATTTCTCTGCTTATCAGAAACAGTTGCAAGAATGAGCTCTGTACACTCATCTGAGAATGGCTGATAAAGTTATATATGTTTATGGCTTTTATTTCCCCCCAGGACATTTTTCCTTGATGATATTTCACTTCTGATTATGTGCCTACCCAAACACGCATATGCAGCAGGGGGACGGTGCACAGGCTGCTCTGCAGGAAGTTTGCAGGGAGGAAACGAGTGATCAGTGTTTTGTTCCACATTGGGAAATGTGTTCTTCTTATATCAGTATGAGAGTGCCTGCAGAGAGAGTGGGGACTTAATAGACATGCAGATCCACAGAGTGATTACTGCTTGCTGAGCTAAAGAGATGCCAACCCTAACATCTGTTTGCTGTTCGTTCTGTCTTATCAAAGCCTTCTCTGTAACCCTTATCACACAGCGTGGACAGGATGGCTAACAAAACATGCTCTGTTAGCTGAAGAAACAAGTTACTGATCCAGTTAGCTTCAGCAAAGGACTCTACAAAGAAAACACATTGCTTACCTTTACACAGGAGTAAATGATGGAAACAAACACCACCGTGGTCAAGATCAGAAAACAGGTCAGGTAAAAACCCAGCATAAATGTAGAGCTGAAAGCAAGGAGATTTATTTTTAATGCATACCATATAGAAAGCTACAGCTCTGATCTCTAGACTATGACATTTGTACAAGCTATGACACACCGCACAGGCTTTCCAATTAGGATAGCAGTAGGAGATGCAAGGTGCCTTGAATACCAACAGATAGGCTGCCATATTTGAATTAGTCACACAGGCTGCAGAGCAGAGAATGCTGCATCTTTTATAGCACTCACCTTCCTGCTGAGGTGACAGCAGAGGGACTGAGAAATATCTCCTGTGCTTGAGGAGGTGATGGAACAATTTATTACAGAGGGTCAGCCCCGCTGGCTGCGGGCTGGAGACCCCAGAAAGGAAAGCGTGCTGTGCACTGCAGTGCAGCTGAGTGCATGTGAAATCCACAGGGAAGACGTTTCATGTTAAGCTGATGAAACCCTTTTATCTGTGCCCCAGGTAAAGCTGGGAAACCTGGTGCTTTTCTGAGGTAACGCACAAGGGAAAAGCTCAGTGGGGACAGCCCTGCCACATCTGAGCTTCGTCCTGTGTGTGGAACAGGAGCAACCATGGCACAAGGATGGGGGTAACAGCTCTAGCCTGGTCAGCTTGAGACGTTCCTCTGCTTTCTCTGTTCCTCTCAACTTTGAAGTACAAACAGGACCTCAGGGCTAACTTTGTACTATGCATTTTTTATGTGTTTTGATCATGGAGATATTCAACAACAATTTTGTAGTGATTGGTCTCAGTACAGGGGACAGGCCCCCTCCCAGGAGTTTGCCTTGTTCATAATTTAAAGGAAGTACTCTTGCAACGTGACATTAAGGCTAACCACACCAAAGCCAGCTGGTCTCTGTGTTCTCTCATGACTATTAGGATAATTGTACTTGCTAATTCACTGTTTGAGCCTTTGTGAAATTCATTAAAGCGACTGCTCTTAATCATCACAAGTCACCATTGTCATTTTGTCTCTAGTGTCAGACTCAAATTCCATACTGTGTCTTTGATGAAGCTCTGATGGTGACACATACACACCTGTGGTTTCGGTTGCAGCTTAACTGTTACCTTCAACAGAAGACCAAAGTTATGCAATTGAAATATTGGAAAAAACAACCCTAAAGTAGTAGGAAAATATATCTGATCTGCATTTAAACCATGAAATTTTATTTTAATTCAAATAAAATTATCTTTCAGACAGATCAGGCTACCTAAGGATGCTTAAAAACTTACCAGAAGTGCTAACCACCCCCTTCCAGGTCATGTGGAAGGGGACGGAGCAGCATGACATTTATACCACACTGCCATAAGAGACTGGCTCCTGTAATACGAAAGAGTCAGCCATATGGTTGGTGCAGATCAGAAAGTGTCAAGCTGTCATTTCAGTGTTCAACTGGGTTTTATGGAGACAGTTTAGTGGCTGCTTAGGGAGTTTGATGAGAACCACAGAGTCTCGTAGAGAGCCTCTGCATGTGAGAGGGGTAATATCCAGCCAGCAGATCCAAAGTATCAGCCATTAGTAAGCAAGGCCAAGCTCTCTAAGAATATTTTGGCCATAAGCTACAGTGCGGTAATTGCTTGGATCTATCTGATTTCAGTTTTGAACCTCTAGTTTCCCAAAGCGGATCTATCTGTTTACATAATGCATTTGCACTGATGTTATTTCACTGATCTGATATTTCTGTGAGCAGAAGTGAATGTCCTCTTTCCTGGGAGAGCAAATGACCTCAAACAACAGACCACGCGCTATTTCTATGACCTTCCAAACATCTCTTCTGAATGGTACAAACCAATCTCTACTCTGAAAAGAAGTGCAGTGTGAACAGACGTAGAAGCAGTTGTAATGACAAACAATAGCACTGGAACTCTCTATAAAAATTTTTTGTCTTCTTGTAATGAAGATGAATTTGGAGCATTGTTAGAGCTTCTGAGATCTTGTTCTTCAGATTAAAAATGACTAACTCTAAATTTATTTCCAACACAGCAGTGTTCAGTGAATGATATATTATTGTTACTAAATGAGAGCACAGGAAATACCAACATGTTTTAATTTCAAGGGATTTTTTCATGAACTCTTTGAGAAGAAATACCATGTCTGCAGAGCTCACTGCTGGAAAAGATCCAGAGAGTTACACTGTTCCTTTCAGATGCAGGAACACACTGCAGTGGTTCAAAAGCTCTGTGTGCCACAGCCCAGAGGAGCTTATTCCACTTCAGTCCCTCTCTTGCCTGGGGAAAGAAATGACTGCATCCCTTAAACCCCGGGTAAGCTATCAAAGCTTAGGCATTTATAGCCTTTTGTACTTTTCTTCTTCTTGCATGGCTGCTCTGAATCCAGAAGAACAAATGCACAAGAGGTTAAACCTCACCTGTGAAGCAGACCCTGAAACCTCAGCACTCCAAGCAGTGAGACTGCAATGGGCTTTTCACCTCTCTGTTCTATTGCATTTAGATAAGGGGACGGACCAAACTCATGCTGTGAACACACACTATGCCTCAATAGGCACAGTGAGCTTCCAGCTTAGTGATATTTGTTTTTCCATGGCCTTATAAATGTGCCAAATCAAATTCTGTAAGGTGGAGGTAAATGGTAAGAGAAATCGTGCTGGCAAAACTGAAAGACTCACATGCCAGTGAGGAAGTTTAATATGCGCTAGAAATGAGTGGAAACAATAAGCACCACACATGACTCAAGAATGAATTATTTAAGGTTTTTCCTTTCCCCTTGGTGCTCTGACTTCTCAAGAAAAAAACAACAAAGAAATGTAGGCCAGAATATTGGGGGGGGGGGGAGCAGATAGAAGCAAGGGGATGATAAGATAAGATACTCACTGCGGCACAATTATGATCTGAACAAAGCAGATGAAGAGGAAGACTAGGGAGGCACAAGCCACGTAGGCTCCAAATCTGTCATCCACCTGCTTGGAGTACTGCAAAAAAAGCAACGTATTACATTAGTGGGAAAATTGGCTGCTGCCTTCACCCAACCAACAAACACTTGTTTCTTGGCTTCCATTTAGGTTCTTGGAAAGAACTGTCAGTAGGAAAAGACCAAGATTACAAACCCTCCTGGTCCCTGGGCAAGCTATAAGGGTTCAAACCCTTACAATGTTCCAAAGACCAGGGAACAAATCAATACAGCTAGATGGAGAGAGGGTTCAAAGCCTGGTCCTTGCATCAGAGGAACAGAAATGAGGATACTAGGGACCAGGATAATAGGTCACTATCATCAGACATGAACTTCTTCCATGGGAAGCTTCCTCCAACAAGCATGAATGTTGCTAATGAGAAAACCTTGGGTTTTTTTTTGTGCAGACAGCTTGGCTCACTCTAACGATAGTGTGAGGATGCTGAGGTTTTCACACAGTCACTCATTCCAACTACTTGTCAACATATCAGTCACATGGGAGCTGCATCTGATTCCCAAAGATGCTTTATTTAGCTTGAAGCATGGTTCTCAGTACAAACGGTCTCAATGTTTGAACCATGAAATGAAAGGTGCTGAGAACAGGTGAACTGCTAATTTCCTTAGCAGTTTTCAGCTATAAAATTGAAGAGAAGGAGTGGGGGTAAATTACATGCTTGCGCTTTTACTTGATCCCACACAGATTCATTGAATAGCTATAAATCCTACAAAAGTCCGTTTTCACAGTAGGCTGCAATTCTTGTCATTGAAAGAGTATTTCTACATAAAATGAAATAAATAGTGCCAACTTAATTTCTGAAACCTTATCAATTAAATGGTGAGCTTAACACGGAAACTGCTCAAGTATCCCAAGGATCTATGCTAGGATGAAAAAAAAAAAAAAAGGAAAACTATGATGTGGAATTTCTTTGGGCAATTAAGAACTGTAGCTCATGTGGTACCCTTAACAGTAACTGGATTTAACTGGACTTAATGTTACAGTCCAGAGAACATTTTGTCTCTATTAAATAGTCAGAGAAATTGAAAAGATCTTTGCCTCCCAACACAAAGATATCTGAAAGCTATCAGCTATTCAGGACTCCTGGCTCTGCTACTCTCCTCTCCCAAATCTGTGTGAGTGAGAACGCTAACTGTTGCTTAAAATGGGTTCCCAAACACAGACTAATGAACCTTAGTAGCACTTATGGCTTCCTGGGTGGCAAAACATTACCTTTTTCTCCAGGTCAGGCTCCCTGAATGTTAAGAGAAACTTGCGCACGTGCTCAGAGCGTAATCGGTCAATACTTCTGGCATCAATGGCCCGGCCCAGAAACTCATCCACTTCATCTTCTGGGTTCATACTTTCCTGTGTATTCCTGAGGATGTGGGGAAAAAAAAAAAAAAAAAAAAAAAAAAAAAAGGAACATAAGAGGATAAGATAATTGCCTCTGACTCTATAACAAACTGTAGGTTAATGGCATTTTGCTTATGACAACTTTGAGCTGGAAAATGGATTATGTTCTGAGAGGAAAATTAGACCAGCTGTATTGCTCACTGACAGCCCGCCAATGAAAGGATTTCATTTATTTGCCTTTTTTTCCTAAATGACCTCCATCAAGGAGCTTTCTTGCTTTGGAGTCTCTTTATTGTGCTTCATCCTCACAACTAGGCTACAGTTTCCCTCCACTAGACCTCAGACTTAGTCTTCCCTGCTGTACTATCAATGGTCTGTGTAACTAGCCATATTCACTGCTTTGCTACAATTGTGTCTATAATGATGTTGGATATTTCAGGTTGGATATTAGGAAGAATTTCTTCGCAGAAAGAGTAGTTGGCATTGGAACAGCTTGTCCAGGGAAGTGGTGGAGTCACTGTCCCTGGAGATGTTAATGGAAAGGATAGATGTAGTAGTTAAAGACATGGTTCAGTGGGCAATATTGGTGGTAAGTGGATGGTTGGACTGTAGATGATCTTAGAGGTCTTTTCCAACATTAATGATTCTATGATGTCTGCAAAAATTTCAGAACTTGAACAATTCTCCATTATTGAGAAAAAAATTGTTTACAGAACAAATCATTGACAAGAACTAATGTGGGGAAAAAATGTGGCCTGACACCCCACTGCTTCCCTTATGCAGTTTTTATGAGTAAGAGAAGCAGACAATATTTCCTGTTTACAAGATACTTACTTAATTCACTTGAGCTAGGAAGAAGGTAGCAAAAAACCCTCCCCAAGATAAATTAGATTCTGCTTTCCAAATATGTGGAAGAAGATTTTAAGATTACTTATAACCTTTGTCGCCATTTTGTTTTTGATGTTCATCTATGGCTTTCAAAAAATATTTAAAAAAATAACACCAAAAAATTAATTGCCCTGAGGCAATTTGCACATGCAGTCAGGAAACCAGAAGCACCTCCCAAAAATCTCTTGTTGCTTCTTAAAATTTAGTAACTTGCTGATGCCACTTTAATGGTCTGCCTTAAAACTAGCCATGGGCAGAAATTAAAAGCTCATTCTGAAGTGTTGTTTTTCTGTTCTGTTTACATGATTGCCAAGGACACAGAAGTTGCACGGGGGTATATTCCAGTGGACAGCTATTTCTGTGTGCAAATCCCGCGGTGGGAATGCAGCTTCCAGCTCATGTTGAGTGACCTTCACCTTTGGTACTCTGGAAAAAAGTCCCAGGCTCTGACCAGCAGGATGGGAAGCTGCAGTGCTTTCTGTTCTGGGTTTCATTTGTACTGCAGGACAGGGCACAATGCCCAAGGCTGCTGCTGGGCTTACTGGCAGGGTTGTGCTGTGAGCAGAGGCTGCTCGGCGCGGCCTACAAACCAGGACGTGATGCCACGCTCAAGGTTAAAGGTCCCTTCTCAAAGGAAAGGCTTTTTGCTGGACATGGCAGGATTGTAGAGGCACTCTGTGCCCCTGCCCTGCCACGTACCTCTCACCAAGAGAAAGGCAAACCAAGCCTACAGGCTCATTGCCACCCCTCCTGCCCCTGGCCAGCCAGGCCGCTCCAATACATTGCTGTCTTTTCATGGCCATGTGGAAATGGCAGCTTGTCCTCCTTGCCTCGATATCACATTATTGCTTCACCCAATCAATAGTTCAGTAGGGTTGGAGGAAAAGAGTTGTTTTTATTTTTGGTCTGTAGTTATTTAGTTCCTTGACGGTCATATATTCCTCTTTGAAACTATAACGAAGTTTTGTCCCTAGAAGGACAGGAAATTCAATTTACTTCTAGATGCTCCCTTGGAGGAAGCACATCTGCTTAAGCAATCAACAAGTGGCTGCTTATTTTTCACTCCGTCTTCACAAGTCTGTCTTCTAGACCCATAAAAAAGAGTAAGGAAATCATTATGGCTCGTATTTACAGAATGTCTTCCAAGATCCTGCGAGTTATTTACACACGTGGGTCATTTACATTTCATACCACTTACAAGAGAGGCGATACATTTTCCTCCAGAACTGGAGCAAAAGAGTCGGCTCAGCATCTTGGTGAACCTCAGTCACATTTCAACCTCCAGTCGAACAGCAACATTTCAGGAGGATGCGAAGAGAGAAGAAAAATCGGCATAGGCTTTGGTCACAGCTGTCTCCAGTTCTGTAACAGGTCATTGTACTGTGGAGGGCATTTCTCATACTACAACTTCTGTAGTTGCAGCTTATGTAGACACATTTCTGCAGGTTTTAGGTGACCTTGCAGGGATGTTCGCTGCAAGGTAGCCACACTCGAGCAGACAGCAGGGAAGCGTGATCACCTGCACATACTCTGCTGCTGGGGTGACTGCTCTGCATCCTTGCCTGTTGTACCCCTATTCATTACTGTACAGCAAATCTGGGTACATCTGCATAAGTCCTAAATCAAAAAAGCAAATGTTCTTGTGCCAAGGAGAGCCCTGAAGGCAGTGCTCCTAAGTCAGAGCTGAGCTACTGCCATGGAGTAATGAAATTCATATGTGGAAATGTGTATTCATATATTGATAGTGTGTGGGGGAAAAGCAGGGATTTCAGGCCCTCATGAAACTTTCAGAAACACCTCTTAAAAGTGCTGTTGAGATCTGTACAAAATGCAGCCAAAAGAAAATTGTTTCAAGGGACAGGAAAAACATGAACAGAGCTGGGATCAGCTTTTGCACTCTGCTTCTGCATGTGAAAGCTAGCAATTGACACAGAGAAGTTGGCTTCAGAATAATCCAAAAACATTCTGCTCATTCAGTTACTTCCTGCAAATGAAGGGGGTGAGAGTATGACCACTTCCAGAACTACATACATGCCATAATTGTAAATGCTTCATGCCTGGGTTCAATGACTACATCTTCATTCAGGCATGTGTCAGGTCCTGTTCTAAGAGATGCATGGTGCCCCATCTTTGCTGTTGGAAATGAACTGTGCTTTTGCATGTGAAAGCACTGAACTGAGTGCTTGATGTCTAATTTAAACAATGCCATGAACATCTCCTGGCAGAGGCGTTTTTTTTTTTTTTTAGCCACATCTTTATCCCTGAATTAAACAGATTGCTGGATCAAGAGAATCTAAGGCAATTAGGAGGTTTTTTTTTTGTGTGTGTGTAGAGCAGGAGTGAAAAAAGCCTGCAATCTGTATAGTAAGATAGGGGCACACTGAATCAGCACTAGTAAATACAGAGTAATCCTTGCCAGCACTTAGCAGCTCAAGTAACCTTTTCAAACTGCAGGATGGAGGAGAGACATGACCATTCTTGGAGTACCCACCTGTGGAGGAACCATTCCTCACTCACTGAGTGACTCATCTGTAGCCCAGCACCAACGCAGGAGAACTTACGTTCTCTTATGTGATACGTAAGGACAGATCCATGAAGAATACTTAAACATTTCTGTATTCTTCACAATTATTTTGTTGCAGTCTGTTAGATCTTTTCCCTCCAAAATATATCCAGTATCAGCTGAGTACACAGCAGCCATGGACATGGGACTCTCCCCAGATACACTGCACCACACTGAAACATCTCATGGTGCACAGAGGTAAATGTTATTAAAACAGAGTTTGCTGTGAAGGGCAAGAGGAGGAGAAAAAGATTCCTAGTATTGTCATGTCCAATCTTACCACATTCCTTTACTTCTAGGGAGTTGCACTCAGTGCTCAGCCATCATAACACGAATTTCCCCAAAGGCACATTATTTAGGACCCACAGAAGCATTCAGCTGCCCCAGCATACACAGATCTGCCAAGTCCTTATTGGCAGCCTGAGAAATGTGATAAAGAGCAATAGCAACACATTTCAGGCATCAGTCTCCTCTACTGTCACCTGTCTTGCCCTGAGCAAGCTTACAATTAATGTCATTCAACGGTTCTGAATAAGAAATAATTATAGACAACTTCACTACAAGAAATTTTTTAGTAATGTCCAGCTGTGGAAGTGAGAAAGGGACTATATTTTTTTTTCTTTCTCCAAAAGAGATTTTTTTACCACCAAATACCACTCATGTTTTATCATTATTTTTGCCATTAAAAAAAATTGTTAGATATGAAATAGATCAAAATGCTGCTCTAGCATGCTTGCATTTTACAACATGAAATTATGAATTTACCTTTTAAAATGAACTGTCATTTCTGAGTTTATTTTTGCATATAGAAATTAATACTATGTAATAATTAGAAGTACATATATAAGAAGCACTCGGGAACTATATATGTCATTTAGACATACATAATTTGTTCTTATTGGAAATGTTCAACACTGCTAGAAACACTTTTCATGATGATTTTGTTCTTGGGATACTGTCAAAACAGCAAATACTGAATAACACTGGGTGGGGTGGGGGGGGAAAAGAGCAGCAAAACGTTTTAATTCCAAATACCAGTTAGACCCAGACAAATCAATAAATGTTTTGAGACAGTGGCAGCTCTGATTGCACATCAGTCAACCCCTTGTCCTCAGACTGGCTGTCCCTACAGGAGAAGTCACTGGGGGGTCCAGGCACTATTCTTGGCTGCTGGGCAGTAATTTTTGTCCTTTTTTAATATGAGAAGAAAAAAAACAACACAAAACCCACAAACATAACAGCATATGACAGAACAAAATTTGCTTACTTGTCCTTGGGGTCCTCAAAACCCTGTAAGAAAGGAAAAGGACACAAGGGTTAGGAAACAGGCAAATCTTGAGAACTCAAAGCATGCAGAGAACAACACTGCAGAGGAGTTTTCGGAGCATTCACTGCTCTGTGCGAATGGAGAGCCTTACCAACCCACGGCAATGTTTGTGCTGCTGTGTCATCGGGCAGACAGAACAGTTTTAGAAAAACACATGCCTTCAGGTATAAATTTATGGAAATGGAGATAAGAGAAATGCTTCAGCTGACTGCTGGCACACGTTACTTGAGATACAAAACTCTGACTGCTAACATGGGACAACCACGTATTTAATTCAGCACAGCTGCACCTCTTTATTTAAGCTGGGGCTTGGCTAAGGGAGCCCAATGCATTTTGCTTTACATTTTTTCAGCAGGAACCCCATAAGAGTCTCCTTCCATCTCCTCTCACTGCATGCACACACACACACAAAGAGTGTTTTCTTGAATAAGACTGCAGAAATTATAATTTGTGTAATAGCCAAAATGTTCACAATTCCTTTGGGGCCAGCTGAACTGAGCGAGTGTGTGTATTCATGGTCACCCCTAGCTTAAGTGGCTAGAAGGCCTCAGAGAAAAACGCATGGAGGCACACTTCTCTATGTTTAGTATTACCATACCTAACAGACCAAATACCATGAAAAAGGACATTTTGCATGGGATGAAACAAAATCTCTCCTCTGAAATCTTGGCTTAACTTTAACTGAAGTTAAGAGAAGTTGTATACTTGACAAGCAGGGTCACAGGCACAGGGTTTGTACCCTGTGTTCCAAAACATAAGAGAAATGTAGCTGGGAGATATGCAACATTGCTTTTGTTTTCCTCGCAGAGACCTCAGGCCAAAACTGCTCAGAGCACATGAAGATGTTCCAGCTGCTGGACCTGCAGCTGCTCCCGGGTTGGGGGAGCAAACAGAGGCCTGCCTGATGCTGCATGACTACAAGGAAAAGCCTTTGGGCAACCGTTTTCGCACAGCTGCGTTGTGTGTCACCATCAGCAACAAGAACACGGACCAGATTCTAAAGAACAGATTTTGCTCTTGCGATGAGTTAGCAATGTGGTGTTACAGCAATGGGCAGAAGCAAAACCAACACAGCGACCCGGGACGACACCAACTCGGCAAGTGGAAAAAAGCGGCCCTGGTCCCTCAGGTCAACAGGCAGGACTGTGATTCACAGAGAGCTATGTCCATTTTTATACCCTCCGTTTCAAAGTAAAACCACACCTCAAAATAGAAACTGCAACTCCAACTTAACCCATCCGAAATCCAGATGAAGGAAGGCTCTCAGTGCCATGTACTAACCACCAGTGGATTCAAGTGCAGTGGGAAGAAGGAAACAGTAATGTTGATTCAGTGTTAACACGTGCACTTGTCCAAGCCAAACAAAACATGTACTTTTGATTTCACATTAAACAGTGCTGAAGGGATCATTCAGCTTCTTGTTGTGTGGCTTTTTTTTTTTTTTTTTTTTTCCTTAATCATTTTACAGTTGTCAGGAATATCTGATTTATTTATTTATCCTCTAAGCAATGCTACAACTCAGTGCCAAGAATGAAAGCTCACTGATTAATCATGGAGACAAAATGCTTAGTAATTTGTCTGGTGTCATAGCCAGTTAGGCTGGAAAAAATAAGAAAATCAGCTGAAGATGGATAGCTACCAGCCAACAAATGAGGGGGAGAGAACTGATGTGAAAACAGACAGTACTTGCTTATTAGATAGACATCAAGTTCACATTTTCTAGCTTATCCACGTGGGAAATGGATGACTGACTGCAACTGGAGCGTCTCCTAAAATGGTCTGATTTTCATGGACTGCTGAGAAACCATTCATCCTACTGATATCCTGAAACCAAACACAGATTTCAGACTCCTGCCTTCTAGGTGTGCATGTTTGGGAATACAAGCCAACCAGTCAATTTACAAGAAAATCTCAGCAAACATATCCTCAGTAAATGCCACAGTACTTCAAGCGTGAAAAAAAAATGTGGGCTGCATGTTTAGCTGGTCATTGACCAGGGTGAACACTTCAGCTACAAAGAACTAGATTCTCCCCTGCCTCTCTCCCCCAGCAAAAACATTGTAAGTAAAGTCTCTAAAATAATACAGAACTAATTGATTTAGTTCTTCATTTTAAAATACTAGATTGCACTTGAAGCCCTAGAAATTATTCATGTTGGTAGCTCAAACAAAATTGGTGCTTTAAAATTAAAACCTCACAAAAAGCCTATTTCAGGTAAAGCAAAAAAGGAAATGATTATTCTATGTTCTTTCCCGAATCTTCATCTAACAATATCTAAATATTTAAGAGTGACTTGAACTCTAATTAGAGAGAATCAGCTTACAATTAAATGTAGTAGGAACCTCTCTGAGTTAAGCAAATGAAATGATTCACTTCAAATGTTCCCATTTCGTGAGAAAGACTCTTCAAGCAGAATTTCCAAAAATGGAATTGTTATGGAGAGAGGTCTGCAAGGTTATTTTAGGAAAAAAAAAAAGCCCAAACCAAAAAAAAAACCAACACCCATAGCTTCTTAGAAACCGATAGCATATAACAGGAGATCTTGAGATCTTTCTCCTTTGCACTGAAACACTTTGCTAGGATTCAGAAAACATACGTCTCAGAGATCTGTCTGTGACCAGAGATTTTTTCCCCTATTCACTAAAGCTTCAGCCTCGCAGTTACACACCAAGAATACTTATAAGCAGGGAGATGATCATGTGCACAGTGTCATGCTGCTCACCCTCTTCAGGTTGGGAAGGAAATTTCCCCCCGGGCTCTGTCTAATGTTTTCAATTCCTCCCGCTTTGTGGGCATGCTTGGCCAATTAGAATCATTTGAAAATGGTCACTTAAATTATTTCCTTCCCCTTGCACAAAGCTTGAGCACACTGGTCTTTTTTCGTTTTCCACTGCTAGCAAACAGTTTCATTTCTCGATGTCTTGGATGCTTTCCTCCAATTAAAATCCTTTGGCTCAGCATAGATCTTGCAGGAATATGGGCTACAGAGGTTTGGCTTCACTCCTAAGGACTAACACACTCATGGCCTAGGAGACAAATGACCACAAATCAGAATTTCCTCACAACAGGCGAAGCAACACAGACACTGGGGCCAGCTCTCCTCCCCTGTTCACCTCTACTGAAGTGAGCTCAGTGATCTCTGCATGGAGCATATCTGAACCCGATCTCTTCTGTCCATGCTGCTGGAGACTGGGTAGCTGTGCTGGGCAGTGCAGTACCCAGCCTGTCTGGGTACGGAACAGCTTTAGTTCCTCAAAGGTACACCAAGATTGGCATTTCTGCACACATATATACAGAGATCTGAGCACCCAGACAAAATAGCTGATAAAAAGCATGTGCCTACCATTTGGGAAAGAGGGAATAAGAGGGTAGGAAGAGAAGATGCCAATTCCTGGAGTAGAGTATGTAAATCCCCTCTTGATTGCTCATGGACTTATGCCCAGCAAGCTGAAGCAGTACCAATGGCTTTCCAGGGTGCTATGAAGAAAAGTCTGGGAACTGTCAGCAGGAATGAAAATGGCAAAAGTGGTGATGGCTACAGGAATCAGACAGAAACGAGTTCACAGAAATTCAGGAATAGCTCTATAACTACGATGACGGAGTAGCCCTTGTTACAGTCAAAATTCTTTTTCTCTAGAAGGAAAACCAAGGCTTGAAACTGGTCAATGCTAAAGGACCTCATGCAATTCTTATTCAGTCACTATTTTAATATCCCTGATACTGGGATTTTTCCCTTTCCCCCAGGAGGCTGCATTATTCTGCCATCAGCCTGCAAATGAAAAGGTAAAAGCATTTAATAATTGCTTCGAGACTAAGAAAGTTCTCTCTCCGAATTGAAGAATATTAATCCAAACATAGCTGTATCAGCTCCCTTACAGGCAACAGTACCCACTGATGAACTATCTGGCTCTTTTTTCTTTTCTACATGGGATTCTTAAAAAAAAAAAAACAAAAAAAACACATGTTTTATGCCAGGTCAGGTGGCTCTGAATTTACAAGCACTTACTTTTAATGACCATCCTCTGTGGGAACTGACGTGCAGGAGAAAAAAAAAAAAGAGGGGATGTTATATTACTGCATCTGTCCCAAAAGCTTACAATTTTATAAGGGATATTTTATGGAAATCTATTGCACTAAAAGCTCATGTGACTGCTGCCTCTCTTCTTGACTTCTAAATTAACTAAGCTGTTTTCTTTGAAGATTAATACGGATTCCTTACATAGAATGATAAAGCGTTTGTCAAAGCTGTGACAAGCTGACTGCTATACCACAAGGCTTTGAATCAAGAACCATTAGAAATAATACTTCTAACTTTGAGAACATTAACTGTAATTATTAACATATTGTAAATACGCAAAGAAAAGTGGGGTAGACTTTACACCCTTTTAGCTTTTCATCTAGCTCCAAAAACAAGATAATAGAGGAGCTGATGAGCTCTATGACCTTTTTAATGACAACGTGCTTGGAATGCACAGATTCCACCTTAAAAGCTTTGCTGGCAACTCCAGTAAAGATCGCGAGGGCGAAAATGTCAGAGAAGCTAATTTTGCTTGCCCTTTGCTCATGTCTAGCACAAAGACCCAAATGAATGGGACTTACATGAAATCTAAAGTACTGCAGACTTATGAATCAAGACGACAAAGTGAGGTTTGTAAGGGCTCACGCCAACTTGCAAAGATGCTCCACGGTAACAGAGATTATGAAGACATAGATGGAGACAGAAAGGCAGAGAGTGGATGGAGTTAAAAACAAACCTGGTATGGCTCCACCACAAAACTAATTATTCACCTCCATTTACAGGTTTTTAGTATTGTGTTGCATTCTGCCTTTGTCTCTGTGGTCACCCAGACAAGGCTAGGAAGGCAGATGCTGTTAGGTATAAGAGCAGAAACAGAACTGAAGGACTTTCAAGCACTCAAGCCAGAAATAATGTAATTTCTATACCAGACTCCAGAAAGTACAGGCACACAAATACACAGTCTGGTAGGAAGGGTATTTAACAAGAATCTAAGTGTGGAACAACAAACTGGCACAAAATTAGTTTACGAAACAGATCAGACCAGTGTGTCTGCTATAGCTGGAACACAGACTAACGAGTTCTGAAAAGGAAAGCTGAAGTGCTCCCTTTCTGCATCCCACTCCACTTAATAAAATAGACTTTCATTCCTCTGCACTGCTCACAGCTGGTGAAGCACTCCACTTTGTTCTGTTGAAAACGACTTGTTACATGGCTTCTGTCAGACTGGACCAGACCAAAACCAAGGATTTATTTGGCTCATCAGATTTATACTATGTAGAAAATATGCTGTTGCTTTTGAAATAGCTTTCCCACCTTAATTTTAATTCATTTCTGTCTTGGAACTCACTGCCAGAGGAAGGGCAGGTTGCTCACACTTCCCAGTTTTCTGAACTCTGAATCCAAATTTCTACATGTCAAAGCCACATCTGCAAGTGAAACGGTATGTGATTCTGTGCCTCACTTGTGAGCAGTTACCATACCTCACAAAACAGAAAAGACCCAAAAACAGGTAGTGGTAGAAATGCTCTGAATTGGTTCCTGGCTCCTTTATCTCTGTCCTTTTATCTCTACAATCCAAGTGATGATAAACAACACACTTCTACAGAAATTACTGTTGAACTGAACAGATGCACAGATGTAGACAGATGCAGACACTGAATCCAAATATGACCTTCCTTAATTAGTCACCCACTGTCTCTAGAAATGGTTCTGGTGAGTGCCACAGCTTCACCTCTGATGTCAGCGTGTGCTGAGCTGCCACTAACATTAGAGGAGTGCTTCTTGCATAAAGAGAAACAGGTATCTTTATGTCTGTAGGCTTCGTTTAATCCTGATCCTGCTAAAAGACTGTATGACTTTTTAATAGCGTCTTGATCCAATCTGCCTTTTCCTGTATGACTACAGTTTACTTAAGAAAAGCATGTGATGGTTGGAAAATAATCAGTGCAGGACTTCCATGCAAATACTAAACTCTAACTAAACTTCACACATGCAGCTGCAGATCAGCTGTTGCATATTGCTCTTATTCCTCGTTTAAAAATTTAATCAAGGTTGACTGCAAGCCCCGATCAACTGGAATGAAATTTAAGTTTGCAGACACAAAACTGTACAAATCCTCCAACAACTTGAGCAATGTACAGTGCTTTATATGGCTCCCACTCATTTATGTGAGATCACACAGAACATTTGAATGAGACAAATCCTCTTTTCAGAAGCACCAAAGCTGACAAAACTTGCTGTTTCGTCAAACAAATTGGCTTCAGAAAACCCAGACCAGGTTAACAATTTCCTCCCAGGTCTGTAGCAGTGCCTGGGGATTACAGCAGAATGGATTGCCTGAAAGTTTCTCCCTACTTGATTATGGGAGTTTGGGGGATTCTGAATACTACAATGGCAGCAAAGATGTAGTGGGACAAATTCTCCATTGGGTGTCCTTGTCCAACTCTGTTGATGTTAATGTTGCTATTATCAGATTTAGCAAGCGATTGCTAGAAAAGAGGATAATGGTGACCTCATGCTAAACAAAAACCTTTAGAAGGACGATAAACCCTCTGTGCCTCATTCATGGAGACAAGCCTGCTTCTCTTTGAAGAGGCTGCACTACTGACTGAAGAAAACTTGCCCACTGACTTCTCTTTTATATTTTTAATCACTTCTGATGACAATTGGATTAGATCATCTCAGAGGTCTTTTCCAACCTTAATGATTCTATTACTCTAATCACTGTAGCTGGCACAGAACCAGCTATAGCATTCATTCCTTCAATGCACCTGTTCCCTAATTTTCATTTCCAAGTAACAAGAAAATCCATTGTAAGGGTAAGCTGGGGACAACAAAGAGTAGAAGCAAGATGTATTTGTGGTGCAACACACAGAGAACTGCTTGGTTTAAGACAGGGCAAATAGAACAAAGAATTATATTTTATGGTTGAAAGACTAGGCTTGTAGATGAGTGATGTTTCATTAGAAAGCAAACACCAAACAAGTATCATGCAGCAGACTGCATGGAGCAGTAGTGCCACAAGGCATCGGGCACTGCCACTTGAATAAGGACTTGTTCTTTACTGCCCTAGACATGCCCAGGATGCTTTTTTTAACCTCACTTCACATTTTTAACATCTGCATGCAGTCATGTTTCCCACACGTGTATAAACCCTATTCAATTTCACTTCTGGTTTACTTCATAACTAACGCTGAGGTCATACACAATTTCACTGCAAATTAAACGCTTCATAGGTCTCATGCAGGCTCATGGCAGAAACACACTCAGTTCGAAATCAGCATTGCAGATCTTCAGGGTTTCCTCTTTCTGTTCCTAAACTTCCTGATGTTAGATCATTCCAGCAGCTGAAAAAATAAAAGGAAATCTGCCCAACACCTACAACCAGGCCCAGGAATCACATTAGCCATTCTGCTCTTGTTGGGTTACATGAACTCAGATGTACCGGTTACCAGTGTGAATCTTCCCAATGGTATCAGTGGAACACACTGAGCTACCTGCCCATGCCAGCCAGTGTAAAATAGAATAATAAAATGGCTTTGGTTGGAAGGGACCTTAAAGATCATCTAGCTCCAACCTTCCTGCCATGAGCTGGTTGCCGTGCATCAGATCAGGCTGCCCAGGGCCCCACCCAACTTGGCCTTGAGTGCCCCCAGTAATGGGCACCCACAGCTTCTCCAGGCAACCTACGAAATTTCTCACAACTATGAGATTTCCATCCTTTCTGATTTTTATGCAAGGGCTGAGGAAATACCTGCCAGAAATGTGGGTATAACTGGCTTCTGTCCAAAGAGAGAGAGATGCCTCAAAGTTTAGCACAGCTTAGACTGGAAACTTCATAAAATATTTAAAGATATTTTCTATTCTTTATGCTCTATAAATTCTCCTAATACGGATTTATTTATTTTTTTTTTAAGAGTATTGCTTCTATATTTGTAAAATGTTTTATGATGACCCTCCAGACTGAAAAGCCCTGAGGGAAACAAATAAAATGTTTTCAGGAACAGCAGGAGTTCTACAAGCTCCTTACATAGCCCAATCCTTGTATCTACAAGCTTTTTCTTAACTTGGATCTTCCCAGCAGCAAATTAAGATGACTATTTTTCAACCTGCTCTTTGCAGACATGGAGAACGATTTACCATGATACTCTGTCCTTACAAGCCTTCATATATCCGAAGACTTCGTTACTCAATGTCCTCCTCTCTAGACTAAACAAACCTAATGCCTCAGCCCTTCCTCACAGGTCACACTGCTGAAACTCTCCTCATTTGTAATCCTCTCCACTGGACTATCTCCAGTTCATCCACTTTCTCCTAAAGAATTGTAATCCCAAACTGAACATGTTTTCCAGCTAACTAACACTGAATAGAATCATTTGTCATCTAGAACAGCCCTGCCATGTTGGAAGGTATCAGTGTTTGCCTTTTAATTGTTGATTACAGTGAAGTTTTTTCACTATAGAATCTACTACAATCTTCTTTTTTTTTTTTCTTCCTTTTTTCCATAGTTTTTTTGTTTTTTTTTTTTTTTTTGCTGATGAGAATTGATGCACAAGCATTATTTCCAGAAGTCTAAAATTCATCAATATTTATAAAAACAATCTCATATCTGTACTGGGAAAAGCAAAGTCTTTCTCAGTGTATAAATATTGTTCTAGCTATAAATACACCTGCGTTCTCAGATGCTTTGAAGTCAGTTTATTTTTGATTCTTTTGCAATTAAAAAACAGACCAAAGAAACAGTGGGGAACACCAGGCTGGTGTAGGGGACTGTGGGAGCTCTGCTCCTCCACATACACCACTAACAGAGCAGAGACTTAGGGTACGGTGGGATGGGTTGGCACCATTGCAACCTCAGCTCCCTCATGCATAGCTAAGCTAGGGTAGGACTAGGGGAATAATTCCAGAATGTTTTAGATTATTGCTGCATGGACACGTGTTTGGGATTTTGCGTTATTTATACGAGTCTGCAAGTGCCTGGATAAACTCCCACGTGCCTGGGGGAACAGCTGAAGGCAGCTGGGCCCAGCCGAGGCTAAGCTCCAGCCTGATGGACAGGCTGATGGACAGGCTGATGGACAGGTGCTGCCCCACCAGCCCTGTTGCACCTCCACCTGGGTGTGATGCTGTGCCCCCATGCCCACACTGAAACGCTGTGACAGAAGGAGGAGGAAAGAAAGAAGCCTGCAGCTGCCTTTGATATGGATCTGTCTCACCCAGGACTACTACTAATAAATCCTCAGAGTACAGACAGCTTGCCAGAGCCAGCGTTCAAAGGCAAGAAAGAAGGCCAAAATGATTTTGTTTACTTTTAAATAAAACAGATCCCTCACAAAAATGCTATTCAGGGAACTTTAATATTATCTTTTGGGGAAGTCTATGTAGTGCTGCAAAAAACGGTCTCTGTTTTTCCTGAAAATATGGGTGTCATAATGCAATGAGTTCTAAGTCCTGTGTCCTGTCCCCTATAACCACCCATATTACCCCTACATATAAATGTATTTATATCTAGATCAAGCGAGCTTTTGCCCTTCTGCTCCACGGGAGGTTTCTGGCCTACCTGAGCTCGCAAGTTTCTCAGCAAGTTTGCTAATGACACCAAGCTGAATGGTATGGTTGACATGGTGGAAGGAAGGGATGCCATTCAGAGAGACCTCAACAGATTTGAAAGGTGGGTCTGGGTGAACTTAATGAGGTTCAACACAGCGAAGTGCAAGGTTTTGCACTTGGGCCGGAGGAATCCTAGGCATCTATACAGACTGGAAGGAGCAGTCCTTGAGAGCAGCCCTGCAGAGAAGGACCTGGGGGTCTTGATGGATGAAAAACTTA
>JAOWBP010003503.1:23241229-23256096 GCA_028571105.1 Tragopan temminckii
GCAAGGGCACATTGCTGGCTCATGTTAAGTTTTTCATCCATCAAGACCCCCAGGTCCTTCTCTGCAGGGCTGCTCTCAAGGACTGCTTCTTCCAGTCTGTAAAGTAAAGCTGGGTGCAGTAACCAACAATTAAGTAGAATTTCAGCTGCAATCTTCATATTTCCAGCCCCTGCTTACAGAAATGATATGTGAAAGGAGGTGGCTGATAAAAAGAATTTAGCAAGACAGGAGTGCTCTGAGGCCACAGCAGTTGGGAGATGATTATCCCAGTGCCAGAAAGTAGACTGACTAATACTCTGCATGCAGCCAAACATTTATTGGCTAACATTAAATTACCAAACAAGAACATCACGTTCTCTGCTGCTGACAGCTGTGTTCCCTTTCCACCTCTCAGCCCCATGGTCTTCTGCTTCTGCAGCATCAATTAGGTTTTGTTATTTCCAGTGGTGGCAGTGCTTTGTGCAGTGCCCTTCACACATCTGTTTCAATAACAAAGCATTGTTCTGTAAGGGACTTCTCATGAGCACAGTGGCACCTTTTGAACCACCTTGGCCAACTACCTTGTACCTTCCAAAAGAAGGCACTTGACAGCTTTAGAAAAACAGTCTTGACACAGTTGTTGAAGTACAAAGATTGATGTCTAGGTATCCAGATTTAAAATTTTGACTGTAATTTTGATAATATTTTGAAAAACTGTAATTCTGTACGTCTGGATATGTGAAGGAGGAGAGAAGTCATTAGCAAAACTATTATGGGATGAGGAGTGGTGACAAATATGTGTATAGGCAACAAACAATCTACAAACAGATTTCAGAATGGCACAAATGGCTTACAAGTAAGGCAGGAGAATTCTTTGAACAGTTTCAGCAAAGAGGCATATGTGGCATTTCTGGGGCAGTTTTCAACCTTCTGTGAGTGCTAGGGTCTTTCTGTGCCCCATCTCTTCACAGTTTCTTGTGGAAACTGGTGAGCTGTGGAATCTCTGTGGATATTTTTCTCCTTGCCTTTTAGCAGAGCAGCACAGGGCCAGAGTACTGCATGATGGAGCAACGTCGAAGCAATAACCATTCCTTAGTTGATAATGTGCCAGCTTTCATTGGCTGTTGGACACAGAAGCTAGAAGTGTTGTTGGCATGCAGTTCTGGTTGTGGATTTGTTCAAAAATTATATATATATGACCCATATATTTTTTTCTTCTAAAACAGGAGGCCGGATTCACCACTTTCATGCGAACCCTTAGAGAAAGAGACCATGAGAGAGTAGGAAAGAAGAAGGATGAATTGTAATGTCTGCCTCAAAAGAAGCTTTCCGCTGCACTGTGAATGGTTCCAGGTCTTTTGTTAATGCACCTGAGACTTCACATGTTCTCAAGACAGAGACTTTTTTTATAAACAGCCATGGCCATTTTGTACAATTTTGAAATAAAGTGAAACCACTTGATTTTTAAAAGGAAAAAAAATTAGAATGTTGCCATAATGTTTTAAAGAAAAACTTAGCATTTTCTCTCATGTTGTGAGACTATGCCCACTGACACTCCTATGCAATATTTTTGTAGTCTATAGTGTGTTTGTAGGTGTTTGATAAGGTAATTTTTTTTAAAGGTATTGCAGTACACGTTTAACAAAACAACGAGGTGGGAGGGAGGAGATGACACTTTAAAAAAAAAAAAAAAAACAACAAACAGTGAAGTAAAGTGAGACTTGCAAGACACAGATTATCCAAATGCAGTTTTACATTCTTTTGAGATACTTACATGTTCTTCGGTGTGATTTGGGGAAACAATATTAAGGTGCTCAGGGATAGATAAGGTGTTTGAGTTAATGAAGACATTATCATTGGCCAATCCAGATCTGTTGATTTCATTTCAGTCTCTCTACCAGGACTGTTTACATACCTCTATAGAATGTATTGATTTAATTGTCTCAAGTATCAAAAACCTACAAAGCATGGGTAAAATTAAACTAAGCCCTCCTTTTTGACATGAGTATTGTCAAATGCCTCTGTACGTTATGGTAGGAGCAATGACCTTATGGGATATACAGTTACCCTTGTAGGGTATACAGCCTCCCTTCAAGTTTTGACTGGGCCATCTGAAACATTTGTTGGAAAATGTTACATTTAAATGTTTTGATAAATGCATACTACTTCTGATAATGCAGTAATTATATACTTTAATGTTTACATTCCAAAAGTTTATCCACATTTGTATGTTGGAGAGTTTCTGCTCTTGAAGGAGTTGCATACACAATCTGTTAGACAAAACCATCCCTGTAAAAGCTGGATTAGCAGCAGTTGACATGTTAACACCTGATGGTTTGGGTTTTTTTGTTTTTTTTTTTTTTAAAGACACTTTCTGGAGGTATTTATGCCTTTCACAGGAGGGGAGCAAGAGAGGTAAGAAGTTGTGATTCACTACAAATAAATCTGAAAAAAGAAAGTTACTTTTATTGTTGATCAGCCTTGTTCAGATTCTTCTGTGTTGGGTTGTCCAAGAGCACACCCACAGGCAGTGGTGGAGTAGGCATCTGCAGGATGGATGCCCGCTCTGTGCTGGGGATGGTGTAGTGTCTGGCTGTGCAAGGATCTGCATCCATCCATCTTCACACTCAACAGTTGAGCAAACAGCTTTTCACAGTGAAGCAGCACGCCTCGGCCCTGTCATCTTCCTTTTGCTCCTCAGTCTGCTTGTTTCATTTTCTATTTCAAATGTTTGAAGGCGCTGTTAATAGACAGCACATCACTGTGCTGCCCAGGAGGTGCACGGGAATTTATCTCCATTCTGGATCTGTTTATGTCCTTTCTCTCACCCAGTGAATGGCCCTGTGCGGTTGGCACTCATTAGGCTGCTGCAGCCTGCTGCAGCCAGTAGTGAGTAATCTGGAATACCAGTAGCCTGATGGCCTTGTATGGTAGCCAGCTTGTTAACCGTGACTGAAATTTAAAAGTGGTGGAGCTGTGCCAAGTATTTTCTCTTTTTAGGCACCTTCAGTCTCTTCACTTAGTCAGCTGTCCGGTCATACCTAATATCCTAGGGTGAAAGGAGCTTAATTTATTAAGAGTCTTAGTGTTTTTTTTCTTTCCTGTTAGCAAGATGCTTCATGTTGCGTTCAGTGCTTTTGCATAAAGTCATGATAGTTTTCTCCAAGCCAGCCTCATGCTTGGCAGCATGTGTTCCACCCTGCACTTAACAAGTAATATGTACTGATGCCATTGGATTTGAAACAGGAATTTCTTTGCTTATCGGCAGACAACTGAGAACGATAGTGCAGAACTTCCTGCAATGTTTTTGATCTTAGAGTCAAAGCAGCTGGCACTAAGGAAGGCAAATAGTCTCCAGAACTGCTTGTAGGCTGTGCCTGTGTTTGTGCTAATTGCTGAGAAATGTGGACTTCTTTTGAAGGGAAGAAAATAAATCATTGCTTGCCAATGGTGACATCACTTGTCAGCATCGTTCTGAATTGCAGGCTTTAGTAAATGTTTAGGATAGGACAATTGCACACTGTGCTTCAGACCCGTAATTCCTTACAGCTGGTTACACCATAATAAAATTTAAATTAAGGATTCTCGTTTTTCCCTTCAGTCTTTTGTCAGTTACTTCTTGGCCTCAGGCTTGCTTTTTTTTTTTTTCCCTTGGCTAATCATGTGTTAATGCACAAATATAAAATATTTGAGAATAATTTACCTTCTGTTATGAGGTTGTGATTCATCTGGTTTACAACCTGATTTTTTATTTTATTTTTTTTTTAAATCCAGTTTTGAACACCACAAACAATTACATCAAATGGCTGATATTAGCCTTAGTTACTGTGAACTACAGCATGCCGTGAGCTGGGAGATTTACTTCCAAGGCTGTTCAATTAGTAAAACCAGGTTTACACTCAGTTACAGTGGTAATTCTGATGTCTCCAGTAAAGCAAAAGTTAGTATTTGTATTTGCTAATGGAGCCAGTTTGTTTATATTTGCATCACAGTCAAATTAAGTTGAAATTAATCAATTTTTACATGAACTGTGAATCAGAAGTATGTAATATGTAAGAGCTCTTATTCTGTGTGAAATGACCAACTGGTCCAACATGTTCAGACTTACCAGCCAGTCCTGGGAGATGCGTGACCTCAGCATTTGTAATCACATGGGAATTTCTGCCATGGTTCAAAATGGGTAGTCTGATGTTTCAAATCATGAATCATTTATCAGCAAGAAACTTGCTGATACAAATGGTTTGGAGTGAATCAGAGTGTTCTGCTCTGGATGAGTTTGGTCTTTCAGCCCTTCTGAGATGCTTGACATCTGCTACACAGTTAATCCTAAACAGATTGAATCTTGTTGAAGAA
Organism: Tragopan temminckii; assembly: GCA_028571105.1. Taxonomy (NCBI): domain Eukaryota; kingdom Metazoa; phylum Chordata; class Aves; order Galliformes; family Phasianidae; genus Tragopan; species Tragopan temminckii. The sequence continues at coordinate 23,245,562 of JAOWBP010003503.1, forward strand.
GAGTAAAACCTGTACACCAGCAGAGGTGTTGAACAAGGGGTGTGCGTGGCTTCATTCCTCAGCACTGCTCTGAACAAGATACAGTAGCCTACTGGTCTGTGCTAGACCTGTTGTTAGACCAAGAAATTATAGGCAGCAGGAGCAGATATTTATGCAGACTGGTAGCAGCTGCATAGGAAGTGGTTTTTCTATCTAATGAAAGATCCTGAGATGTTGGATTACTTTCATCCCACAAGGGAGGGGAAAGGGAGTGAGACAAATCTAAAATGTATGAATACATAGGCATGTGCAAGTCAGGTTGGAGTCCCAAGTCTGGGCACATGGTTGTATTGTTGCCCACTGCAACCCAAGTTATGCTTTGGTCTCTTCTTCTAAGGGGTTGTCCATCCATCTCCAATAAATATCCTTATTTCTTTAAACTAGAACAACTCCTCCAGATGAGACTGGAACTGACTTGCTTTCTGATCGCTGCCCAGGGAAGTGGTGGAGGTTTTCAAGAACCGTGGAGATGTGGCACTGAGGAACATAGAGGGCACAGTGAGGATGGGTTGGTGGTTGGACTGAATGATCTTAGTGGTTTTTTTCAACCTTAATGATTCTATGATTCAAAGAAAAGCAACTTAGCAGATCTTCATTTCCTCCTTCTCCTTCCTGTAGAATTGCATTCTGTATCTGATAGCCCTCTTGACCCCTAAGGCCCTCATAACCAGATGCAGTTGTGTAAAACAGCTGTGGGAATTTCCTAAACTCCAACTCAGCCCAAATTAGGCCTGCACATTTTGCTGGCTTAAATGTCTCTTAGCAGCCATCCAGTAAGATGGATTGATAATGATGGTTTAAAAAAAAAAAAAAAAAAAAGAGATGAAACAGTGTATGTTCTTACAGTATTTAATTTGGGAGTAGGAAAGGAGATGCAACTCCTGTATGAATAAGCTCTAAGTGAGTGCTTCCGAGGGAGCCTCCTTTCAGATGGGATTGCTTCCTGGATGGTTTTACTTTTTTTAAAAGTTCACTGCTTTTCAGAGGAAAAGTCAAGACTGAGTGACTCAGTCTACGAGTCTATTTTCCTTTTAAAAATAAAAAGCAAAATTGCTCTCCATATTCTTGATAGTGTTATGTTAAGAGAAAGAAATGTTGCTTTTATGGATTTCCTAGAATAATACTCAACCCCTGCCAACTGCATTTTACAAACTGTGAAGCAAGCCATTCGCTCAGAACGATGCTCAGTGGAGCAGGGACTGTTGTCCACGTGCATCTCATTTTAATTTAATAGGCTTACTTCAGTGTGATTGGGTCTGTAATGTTACACTGGGATCTGCAGGAGTGCATTCTGGAAATGGGAAAAACGAGCTTTTATCAGCAGGTGCTGAGCACTGGGGCCAAACGCTGGCATTCCTTTGCCTTTGGCAGCCCAGTGTCAGTGAATGCCTGGTGCTTTTCTGAAAGCAGCAGAGCTGAGCCCCAGGGGTGCAGCCCTTTGGCTGAGGCAGTTGTGTACAGAACTGATTGGAAATCTAAACTCCCTGTTATTATTTTTTGTGACTTGTTATGAGAAGATGCTGTGTTTTCTCTGTGCATCCTGCTTTTATTTACTGGCTGAGAAAAGAGAGTACCTGGGTGTTTCTACAAAGGGCTTCATTGCCCTAATACTAGCCCATGGGTGTCCAACCTTCTGGCTTGCCTGGTCCATGTTGGGTGTCTAGAGCCGCATCTACAAAGGTTGCTCCAAACGTAATGCCTCCTAATTATTTCCATGGAAACTACAACTGATACAAAGAGCACAGTAACATTATTTAATAGAGCAAACTCTCAGCTACAAAACACTATTTTTTCCACATAGTGACCACCATCAGCTCTGCATTTTCACCAGTGATGAACAAGAGCCTGCATGCCGTGCTCATAACAATCTGCACCAGCAGAGGTGACCCACTGCTCCTGTCACCACTGCTGAAACACATCACCCACCACCTCCATGTGCTCATATCCACTGTTCAGTCTCCAAAAACTTTCAGCAAGCATCGATAGATGTCAATGGGTACAATTTTTTACGCAGAAAACATAAAATTAGTAGTATTTGTGAACTTGTTTTTGTGTAACTAATGTATCAGGCTTGTTCAGTGGCAGTGGTTGCAGTTCTCAATGAGCTCTCAGGTGTTCATCAGAGATTTTTGATGAAATTTTACTCTTCCTGTGCTTCATTCTCAAAATCAGTTGTTCACAAATGTATGTACTGCCAAAAAGTGATGACATGAATGAGGGATATTTCTCTCCAGTAAGAGAGGACTTATAAAAGTATGGTAAAGAGACACGATCAAATTTTTGATTGCAACTCTGTATGTTCCTTTTGAAAATTCACAAGTGATGGACTTACGAAAATTGAGTCACAAATAAACCAAAAAATTGATGATTTTTTCAGCAGTCTTGAATCCTATTCTCAAATTCCTTTATCAAAAGGGAAAGCATGGCTGCATATTTTTTTTTCACAGGACCATGTTTAGCCAATGTATTAAAATGAATAAACTTATTTGCCATAACTTGAGCTGGCACTGGACTGCACCCTATGCCCTGGCTCAGAAAGCATCACAGTGCTAATTATTCTCATTAGCTTTTGGACACTGATAATTTATCCTTCCTACTGCTCTTGAATCACTCAGTAATGAGCACCAGTTAGTCACATGTGGCAGATACTGCTCCCTCCCTCTCTACAACACGATTCCTTTCAAGCATTCATCACAGGAAAAAAGCTCCTACACGAACAAAATCTTTTCAAATGAGTCTCTGATGCCCCACTTAAGTGGGTGTCTACACTGCAGGCATGCAGAAGAGCCTTCTTCATTAATAAGAGCAATTCTGCGTGAGCTGATTAGCTCTTGCAGCTCATTTGGTAGCAAATGTGTAAATCCGTCACACTCTAAATGCCAAATATGTGCAGAGTTCAATGATGGAGAAGGAGGAAACGTACAACAGTTGAGGCTTTACTTGCAAAAAGAGGACCTTACCCCATGCATTAGATTGGAGCTCTGGATCTATCTGGAGCATTTGTCATTCCTCTGCTGTGTCATTCTTTTTCCTTGCAATATTAATAATTCTTCCTGCTGCTGCGATGGTCCTTTAGCGTGTGTGGGTGTTTAATTTTGTGCCTAACGTTTGTAACAGACACCTGATAGCTGGTCTCAATTCCCATAAAACAACAACAGCTGAATCGACGCAGCCTTCCTTGCACAGCCCATGAAACCAAATTAATCAGTTGCTAACGCTGCATTATTAATGATTCAGTCACCATCACTTTTCTTGTCCTTTTTTGTTGGTGACAAACTTAGGAGGAGAAAGGGGAAAGAAGACTGAGCAGCCAGTTACACAATTGGTGCTGTTATGTTCCAACCGATGCAGGAAAGGCACTACAAAATCATAGTACCTGCACAGAGAGAAGCTGGCTTACTGCTGCAGACAGTGAGTTAATCCAGAACAAAACAAGAAAATTGGCCTGAGAAGCTCATTTATGCATGATTTTATTTCTTTTCTTGCTGAGAACCTGCAGAACTAACCCAACTCAGAGGCCTGGACTTTCTGCCATGGGGCAGCCAGGCACACCCCACTCACATTCCTCTATTAATATGGGGGAAATTGTGGCACAGACCCAGCTGGATCTCTGACCAGAGCAAGATTTGGGATCCATCTTCTGCCATATAAATCATATGTGTATTTAGAATCATACAGAATGGCTTTGGTTGGAGGGTATCTTAAAGATTATCTCGTTCCAACTCCCCTGCTGTGGGTAGGGTTGCCAGCCACTAGATCAGGCTGCCCAAGGCCCCATTCAACACAGGCTATGGGGACAGAACTTCCCATGTCCTGAAGGGAGGGGTTCTGCAGGCTGTGCAGGTGGCTGTGAGAGCTTTGAGCTGGTTTGGGACTTCTGGGATGATTTGGGGCAGGAGTGAAATAAGGCAAAATCTCAGAACATCTTTTTGGTGAATTGTTCATTGGCTGGCTAGCAACAGCCCTCCCTCACAGCTGCGTGAGGCTGAGTGCTTCTTCTCCTCACACTGCATTTCTGTTCCATCAGACATCACGACTGCCAGCTTTATTCTCTCTTTCCAGCAGCTCTATTGCTGGAAGCCAGCTTTCTCCAAGCTGAGCATAAACTACTGCATATAGGATAACATTTCCTAGGAAAATGTGGACTGTTGTAATGACCTTCATCATCCTATAATCTCCAGGTTGCTGGTGAGGAGGAGTTTGCTTATGTTCCCTGCTCCCTGAGCATGGAACAGGGCAATCAGTTCCAGCATTGCCTATTGCATCTCCAGAATGTAGCAAGACCTCTTAACCAGCCTGGGATCTGCTTACCATAGTGAGTGCAGGGACAGTTGTGCTTGGGCTGGCCTGCAGAGGGGATGTGACCTCGGGGACAATATGGAGAAGAGAGCTTGGGCTGAAGACAATTTTTCCTTTCCAGACTGGAAGGAGCTGCCTTCAAGGTTGATATTTCCTGCCACAAGGGGAGGAGGACTGGTTCATTGGAGAGCTGGTGCAGAAATACAGAGCCTCTAATTTACATGGTGCTGCTCACTTCTGGCTGATCCCTTGGGACATAGGAGCCCATCACCTGCAGAAGATAGCACAAGGATAATGGCACGACTCCTTTCTTTCCTAAAATCTACCTCGCTGCCACAGCCTCCCTTAGGTGAGAGAGCAGAACAAAAAGAGGGACTACAGAAGCAGCAGAGGTAGAGTTCACCGTGTAATGAAGTCATCTCTCTTCAGTGAGGTACCACAGTATTAGGTGCATTAGGTTTATTTTGGATAGTTGCATAATCTTAATTGTTGTGTATTGTTTGCATTGTAGTCTCAAGATCTAGGTCCTCATTATGCTAGATGCTGTACAAATATATGAGACTGTCATGCATGGAAAGGCTTTTATTATGTAAATAGTCAGGTTGGGAAAAAAAGAAGTGGTGTTATCTGTGTTTTACAGATGAGGCAGTGAGAGGAAAAAAAAGGAAAAAGCATTTTGCCCAAGGACATACAGTCTGTGGGTCAGTGCTGGACTTGAAATTCAAGTCTCGATTTAGTTCCTTACCAGCTCTTCTTTCAATTTGGGTACTGCACACAACATAATTAAAAATAAAAATGAAGCACAAAGACAACAATACCATGTGTAATTTATCTCAATCTGGAACAATCATCCAGTACCTCTGGGCCAAATCCTCCCCCACTCTTCTCTGTTCTCCAAAACCTGTATTTCTTTCACGCCTTATACCTGTCATCACCTTACAAGTCACGTTACTGCACGCTTTGTTCTCCGATATTCTGCAACATAAATCATGTTTCACAACAAACCTGCTAGGGAAAAGGCTCTGTTCCATATGGGGCCATGTCCCATTGGCACAGCCCACTCTATTTATATTCCGATCCTTTTTGGGAGTGTTACTAGAAATAACAGTTCTAAATATTTAGATTACTAAAGTACAAAGGATGCATGTGTGCTTCTGCCAGTGAGTACAGCAAGGGATCCAGTGTGCTTACTATCACTGCTCAGCTCTTCCTGCAAAGTCAAAAATGCATTATTGATGTAAATAAATAATCCATACTGAAGACGAATAAAACATGGATTTCATTTGGAAGGCACAATGCATTTGCTTTGTGTATATCAAGGCTTTATGCCAGGCTTTAGGAAATAATGTGGAGGGAGAGAAATGTAGAAGTCACAACAGTCAATGGAAAACAATAAAACTGAATTGGTATTTACTAAGGCTAGATAATGCCAGACTAACTCAATAGCTTCCTCTGATACAGTAATTATTTAGCTAGACAAGGAAGGAAAATCTGTGTCTGGACTTCAATAAAGCAGCTGATTAGGAGCCATGTGTAAAATTATATCTCCTACCTGGGGAAGTCTGAGATTTATAGAGAAGCTGAAAGGCAGGCAGCGTGCTAGGAGAAGCTGAGGCATGTCAGAAGGGAATCATCTAGAGTTCCTAACAAGTCAGTCTTAGGATTGATTATTATTTAATATTTCCTTAATGACCTAGGTGGAAAACAGATGCGCCTGATAATTAAAATATCCTGAAGTCATGTGGCTAAGAGGCATTATTGGTGCAGGGAAGGCAAGAACCCAATGTCCTTGGCGAGGGAGGTGACAGCAGAACAACTCCTGCAGGAAACAGCAATGGCACGGAAGGATTTGTCTTTGTCCTAGTATAGTGTGGACCGAAAGGGCTACTGAAACCCTACAGTGCAGTAGGAGAAACACTGGCAGTAAAGAAATGGAGTATAAACGGCCCTGTATAGGACCCCAACAAAACTTTGTGACAATATGTGGTCCTGATCAGTCATGTTAAAGCTGGATTCTTACTGAAACCAGCACAGAAAAGAACTGCTGAGATGACAGGAGACTGAAGGACCTCTTAGGGCATGAAAGGGACTACTCATTCAGCAGCAGAAGGCTGAGCTGAGAACTGATTGCTCTTTATTAAGACACTGGTAGGGGAAATACTAAAACAAGGGGGCATGAGAACAAGCGAGAATCAATTGCTGTGAACAACTTGGGCTATCAATTTGGTGTTTTTTATTTGCCTATCTGGTGAGGGTGTAAAAATTATAAGGACAAAAACATACCTGGTTTTAGCTCAGAAAATGTATTAAATGGATTATTTGATACAGCTGCCTGCAGTAACTGGGGACTGGATTTGACGACCTAGAAGTTCCTGCTGGGCCTATGCCTTAGTGTATTTCTGTGTCTTAGTGAGTTTCTATTACTGTGAGCTATCACCTCTATATTACATCAGAAACTGCAGTACTTACTAATCCCTCCACTCCTAAGAAACCTTTCTGTCCTTCTGAATTAAATTTCAAATAGAATATCCTAACTGTGGAGTGCAAAGCCATGCGTTTGTTTCCTCAAGTAAGTTTGTTGTGGCTATTATCATAAAGACTAATTTATTTAGGGACCAAGGGCTCCTTGAATAAGAACCGGAGCGTTTATGGCAAAACTTTACTAGCAAATAACAATTTTCTTATTTATTGTAATTCTTTAAATGGCGCTTAATGAAATTTTTGGCCTCATGAAGTGATCAGCTTGGAATGACTTTCCCTCATATGAAAATATTTAAATACAAACAAAGTCTGCTAATGTGTTCAGTTACAGTCATGCAGGGAACTAAAGGGATTATGTGTACTAGGAGTATATTCCTGCAGCTTTCCAGAACAGCTTCTTCTCCAGGGAATAAAGTAAGCAGAAAACCCCCAAGGAGAGACTGCTACTGCAGGGATGGCTTGGGACATGAGCATCAGAAAAGCGCAGTCGTGTTATTTCCATAAGCCCAAAATGCTGATAAAATAAATGCTGTAAATGAAAATGCATTAACAACATGCCGCTTTTCAAACTAATTGAGATGCAGCACGAAGACTGCTTTTCAGCAATACAATGTTCTTTATGCAGGAGATCATGCTGGGGCCTACTGCAACAAGAACCATTGGGATAATGCTGTTTTGTTCTAACATCTGCATTTATTAGCTTTGAGATACTTCATTGTGACATTATGAGGTGTAAAGCCCTCAAGAATTGAACACTATTGTTGCATGAAAGAAACTCTTTGGCCAGCACAGGCCCTTAGGTTTGAATCAGCAAAGGAGTATTTAAAACAGAAGCAAAAAAAATGGATATTCTACTGATGGTTTTTATGACCTTGCTCACACTTCTGTTAGTGAGAAGGATTCATCAGCAAGGAAAGCAATGTCTCTAGTGTTAATTTTCCTAACTTCCTATTAGTCATTCAAACTAAAATAACCTTAGCTCTTGTGATCATCTTGTCCAAAACCTTTCAAATCAGATGCAAATCTTTTTTAGAGCACAGAGCTGTTAGAATATCATGAGCCTGTGCTGTGGTGTCAGGGGTCTGATTCATATTTCTAAGCACTGGTGATGAGGCTGGGCTGCACTGAACACAAACGGACAGAAACTGATTCAATATATGTGTATTTTCATGGGAACTGGCATTATTGTAAAAGAAATGGGAAGCACAGCGTTGGATTATTAGACTGGTTTCCAGCTAAATCCCCAGCCTGGGTGCCTCCAGCTACAGGCACAAATGTTAATATAGAAGAAGTTGACAAAGTCCAGAGGAGGAAGCAACAGAATTATAGAGATGTTTGGTAAACAGAAGTTTTAGAAAACAATGAAAGGTTTGATGAGTCTAAATCAGGGAAACCTAAGGAAGATAGTAACACTTTAGCCCATAAAAATGGGTTACATAGTGGATTAGAGATCTGGTTTATACTGCACCCACTGTGCAGCAGCAAAAGCAATAATCAGCTTCTTCAGTGAGCATCTTCTTTGAGCTAAAAACCATCTGAACTCATCTCTGGTGTTGGTTCTTCTCCTGCTCGCTGATGACACATTCAGCAGTCGAATGGTTTCATTATTTTGCTGTACCCATGCACCATACCTGGCACCAGTCCTCTTCAACTGCTGATGCTGTCTGTACCCACCTGTGCACTCCTCCTGATCTCTTTCTCTCTCCTCCTTTCCAAACATCTACATTCCTTTCCTTGATTTGCCTTTGTACTGATGGGATTTACTTCTACAAATCTCACTTTTATCTGTCGCTGCAGCTTTCCCTAATTTATTCCCTGTGTGGTGCCCCTCTAACAATGTTTTACTGCTTCATTGTCTTAGGGGAACCAATGGGACGAGAAAAAAAGATATTTTAAATGTATCTGGCTCATTAGCCATGCACATTCTTGAATAACGGGTACGATTTAAGTTCACCATGAGAGCTGGGAGTGCTGGAGCTGTAACTTTACTTCTGCCTCCCTCAGTGACCTTGTGCAGTTCGTTAAGCTCCCAGGGCCATGCTAGCCTAAAAATAAAGAATATTACCTTTTTTGTTGTTTGTTTTTTTGTTTTTTTTCTTTCCCCCTGGGAATGTTTGAGTCTTAACTAATAGACCCGTATATAATTTTTGAAGTTCTTTTTATATAAATGCAAAACGCTTATCTTTTTGCCTTCAAAACATTTACAAATGGTCAGGAGAATTTTAGGGCTGAAAGATAAACAGCTCACAAGAATGAGAAAAATTAAAATGACACACGTGTGCACTTATCACAGACCTTTAGGCAGCCTCTAATTAAGTAATCACTACTTCTCAGCGTTATATAGATGCTATCGCACGCTGTTAAATTGTGTAGCAGCCTGTAATGCTGTGCACTCTGTTTGTACAGGATAAGGGCTCTGAAAATTATTGAGATTAGTGCATTATCTTTCAAACGTACACTGTCATCAAGTCAGGATTGAGATGTTCCACACTCAGCTCTACAAAAGGCAGCGGGGACAGCATTTCTTCCTGGCAGGTCACGATACTCATTAGCTCAAGCGGCTGCTCAGGAGCCATCTTGCCACTGCCAGGCACTGTCTCAAGGCTGTGCCATCAGTATGCTGGCACTTGGGGTTCCCAGGGTGTCTTCTTATAGCAGTAGGTGATGCTTAGAGAAGGCAGACTTGGATTTGGAAAGTGCTGAGGCATTTTGGTGCTGTTCTCCTGGTCACCTTGCTGCTGAGATGCCGAGTATGACCAGAGCATGAGGCACACAGCCAGCACTACACAGTGCAGCAAGCATTTGTACAGAATGAGTAAAAATCAAAGAAATTGAAGGTGTTAGCAGGGAAATGGACTGCTTGCCTTTGAGAGCTGAGCTGACAGAATAAAACTGTGTGATATGACAGGGAAATGGTAACGAGGAGAAACAGGGAGAAAATTATACACAAAATCATAGAGCCACAGAATTGAGTTGGAACGGACCTTTAAAGGCCATCTGGTCCAACCACCCTGCAGTGAACAGGGACACCTGCAGCTCCATCAGGTGCTCAAAGCCCCGTGCAGCCTGACCTTGAACATCCCCAGGGCATCCACCCCCTCTGTGGGCAACCTGTGCCAGTGCCTCACCACCCTCATCGTGAAAAACTGCCCGATATCCAACCTAAAGCTGCCCTCCTTTAGGTTGAAACTGTTTCCCCGTGCCCTGTCACAACAGAGGCTGCTGGAGTCCGTCCCCTTCTTTCTTATTCTACTATTGGTAAAGAGAGCTTTAATGTACACGTCTCTCTTTGGTGATAGTAACGAGATTCGCCAAGTTTCATCTTTCTTCTGTCATTCAGAGCATGCTGCTGATTTCTCCGGGAATGGGCCAAATTATGGTCTGGCAGCTGATGCCTAACAGGAGAACGCCTATGTGAAGGTAAGCACACGCCAAGTCCTTCGCACTTCTACTGAACTCGGTGGAAACTGGTCGAATAGTTACAAAGTTATCACGCAGCGAAACCCAAAGAGCACGGTTACAAAGCCTCATTTATTTTGAACGGAACCCAAGCCAAAGGAATGGGCAGGCAGCCCCGCCCCGTTTGCCCGCCATAGCGGTAGGCCGGGCCCAACCTCGGCGCGTCGCCATGGCGACACCCCCGGCCCCGCCCCCGTCGCCACCCGCGGAGCAATGGCGAGGCCGTTTCCGCGTCACGTGACGGCGCCGGTGCGCCG
>JAOWBP010003503.1:23256196-23287282 GCA_028571105.1 Tragopan temminckii
GCACGTGGCAGGGGGGTTGGAGATTTATGATCCTTGTGGTCCCTTCCAACCCTGGCCATTCTGTGATTCTGTGATTGAAACATTTGGGCTGAGAGCCTGTGGGGTTATTGTTTTCCCCTTCATTTTATTAACAGAAAATGTCTAGAAGTGGAGAAGCTTAGTGCAGGGGGATACAGCTGCTGCTTAAGAACCTGACATGGCAAACACAGGAGAGGCGATGACCTTGGTATTCATTTAAATGACTTTTTCATTGGCCTTGAATTTAATGGCAATCCTCGCAGGACTATTGAAAGGTAGGATAAATAGTTGTAGGAGGGATGAATGGGTTTGCAGTGTGTGGATCTGACTTCTGACTTGTCTCTCCACCCTCTGCCCCGGTAGACGGGAACAGGCTGTGGCACGCAATAGCAAAATTCTTATAAAGATGGCCAGATGAACATCATTTGTTGTGGGAGAAGCTCTTGAGATTTCTTGTCCCATCTTCAGGTTTTTCCCAGACTGGCACATCGTACTGTCCTCTGCCAGGGCTAGGACAGGCATTGCATGATAAAGATTTGAGGACTTCAGCTTGCATTTAAATGCCTTTAAAGACCTGAACCTGCCTTCCCTTTATGTTAAGTGTGAGTTAGCTAGCTCTAAGCGCCCTGATGGAGCTGTAGGCCTCCCTGTTCATGGCAGGGGCATTGAACTAAATGGCCTTTGAAGGTCCCTTCCGACTCAAACAGTTCTGTGATTCTAAGTCTGTAGCACTGTATCTGTGTGATGTTTGTGAAAGAACCCAGAATGCTGAAACTTCATAGTATGAATATATTTATCCAAAATTTTATTTACACTAATTTCATATGCTTTGGATTTTTTTTTGTGTACCTGGTTCCTTTTTTCTCTGCATAGGTATGTGAAAATTGAAGTTGTTCGATGCTTTTAGTTGGTCACATCTAGCATTCGTAACTATATAACATAGAAATATAACATAGATGATGCGTGGATCCAGAACCTAGAGCACTATTTAGTCAGGCTTTAGCTAACACAGTGTAACACCTGCCAAGGTGAACTTAACCTCTGCAGAAAAATCTTTTCTTTTTTTTCCCCAAACAAATGATTTGAGCTAATTCAGTAGAGTTCCCAGGTACGTGAGCTGTGATTCAAGCTGCCCCTTACTTAAAGTGAGGAAGAGTACTAAATGGATTAAGTTCCCTGCTCTTAAAGGGAGAAATAAATCAATTTAGGCAGGTGTCAAAGGGAGCTGTCAGCCCATTCCAGAGAGCCATATGCCTGTAAGTTGTCTGTGGGTGGCAAATAAATCATTTTGCCAGCCTCTTTTGTGCTCTTACCCAAGACGAGCAGTGCTGAGGCAGTAACTCTTCCTCAGCCTTTTTCAGCCTCTTCCCAAATTCTCCTCCGAATCTTTGTCAGGTTTGTGTCTGGTTGTTGTCAGGCATCCCATTAGTGGGAATCAGAGTGACATGAAGATTTAATCCTGGCTTGATTCTCTTTTAGACAGTGGTGTAGAAATAACCCCAGCACTTTTTGCCTGCATGCCTCAGGAACTGCTGTTGCTGAAGCCATCCTGAAACAGATTTCTAGCTGTATTTGCTGTTACAACTTTCGGAGGCTCAGCAAAGTCTTAACTTTCAAGTGCCTGTTCCAACAATAACAGCTGAAGAAAGAGAAGCAGGCTGTGCTGCAGCATGGTGAGCTCTTGCAGGGGTTGCATTGTGCCAGGGAAGGCAACAGCGTGACTGAAGGTCGTGCAGTGCACCTGATGGTAGCTCTGCATCTGCAGTCGCTGCACCAAGACTGTACATCGATCCTGCTGCTCCCCCCTCAAGTCTCAGCATCCCTGTGTCACCACAGGACTCTCACCTGGTCCCAAAGAGCTCAGTTTGCCTGGAAGCAGCTGTACCAGGTGAAAGCATTTTAATTTGCACCCAGATAGTTTATTTTAAATCTGTTTTTCTCATTCATTCATTCTTTTTACTTTATTATTATGTCAGCTCTAAGCAGTGAAGTAACGACAGATCTCTCTGGAGAACTTGCATGAGCAAGGAAGCACCATTATCTTGGTTTTACAGGCCCTACTTATGTTGAGAACATATGTGGTGGTGTAATTAGGCTGACGTGATTAAATCAGTGCAAATCCTTGCTAGAGGGACACACCACACCAGTGTAAAGTGTGGCTTATTATCAATGAAGTTTAGTTCAAATTACACAACTCTATTAAGCTGTGCTAGCATAAGCCTCTGCTTAAAGTCAGGAAGTCATGTGAGAGCCTGTATTGTTTCTTTTAAATGCAGATAAAGATTTGGAAACTAAAATGAGTGAGCTCATGCCGTACCCAAGAGTGTGCTAGAAGTGATGGGTCTGAGCAGTACTGTGAATAGAGCTTCAGGGAGGGAAGTGGTCTAGGTGTGAATCTGTGGAGTTTCCTAAACTGCTTTTAAGAAGGTTAAATTATTTGTTCAAATTGCTGTGACTGCTTTGTAAACATCCTAAATCATAGCAAGTCTTTACTAATAAGGCAAAATGCATACTGAAATCTAGTAGATCTCTACCGCCCTTTCACATGGGCTTGGATTGTGGTAATGACTGGATGGGTCAGCAAATAACCATGGCGTGTACAAGTTAACTGGATCTTTTTTTTTTTTTTTTTGGCAGGGTGTGGGCACTGTAAGAAAATGAAGCCAGAATATGAGAAGGCTGCAGAGTTTCTCCATGCAGGCAGTGATGTAAGCTAATTTCCTTTATTATATCCTTCAAATAATCAGTAATAAATAACTGGACTAATAAAAGTGACTTTTCTCCCTACAACAAATTCAGCTGTTCTCATCCTCCCACAGGACCCTTCAAAATGTGCTTCCAAAGTACAGTCTCATCGCTAATGCATGAGGCCTGCCAAAGTCTTAGAAAGAACATTCTGTCTTGAACAAAAACAAAATCGAAAAACGTTTATGTATTCTGCTGCAGGGCTTGTACATAATATGATCAAATCCAAAAAGGATTTTTTTTGCTTTATTTAAAGGCATTGAATGCGAAGAAACAGACTTTATTTATGAATTAGATTTGGAAAAAAAACAAAGGGGGTTGATCCTTCTTTCATACATCCTGCTTTTATGGTTGCATCACTCCATTAGCGTCATCTTAAGTGCTCCATCAGCATAGCTGAAGAGGAGAGTCTTGATAGTATAAGTATTAGTGGTATTGATCTAGCCTTGCTCTGTGTACGCCATGCAGAAATAGGATTCATCTCCCCAAACTTCAGACATCTCCATTGTGGACATCTGGAGTCACTGTTGGAGGACAGGGAGATGTGCAGAACAAAGAGCCGATCAGTCACATCCAACAAATGTCTGTTCTCCCATGATTGTCAAGGTCATCCATGTAAAGTTATCCACTAGTCAGGAAGAGATCAATTTGCCTTCAAATGTGTCTTTAACAATTTATTTTTGCTGGGAGAAATGGACTTGTGGGAGAAAATGCCCTTCTTTCCTACGGAAAGAATTGTCTGTAGGAAATCTTGTCAGAAGGGGAAAAGAGAATGAGTAATAATACACTGGTTATATTTAGTCCATAAGATGTCCTTTTCTGGCTTTGCATCAGGCCTGTGCCTTTTTGTGTATCTACACTGAGAACCTGAGAAAGCAAGGCAGCTAGACTGAGTAATTAATTGCCCCCAAGTTCACTGCTTCTTGCCATAGGTGTGTGTGTGCTTTCCTTTGATTTATAGCTGTTTGTTTCTGTTGTAGAGCCCAGGTGTCCTTGCAGCAGTAGATGCTACCGTCAACAAAGCACTGGCAGAAAGATACCACATCTCAGGGTTTCCTACTGTGAAGTACTTTAAGGATGGAGAAGAGAAATATACTCTGCCACACCTCAGAACGAAAAAGAAGATCATCGATTGGCTGCAAAAGTAAGTTCTGCCTACTGCCACCTGAAGTCTGCTTTTCTGAGGGAGCAAATCTTAAATCTGGCTTCATCAGCTGCCTAAATCCCTTGCTAACAGAAGCAAATTGAATTCCAGTATTCAAAGCCATACAAACATGTATGTTAATTGTGATCTCTAATACACCAAATCCTTTATTTGCTGCGGGGTTATTCATAGTTGTCCTGGTAATTCTTTCCCCAAGTAAATATTTTTCAAATGTACACTAAGCCTCTCTCCAGAGAAGGAATAGCAATGGCTCTGAAAATAAACAGAATGTTTGTTGTTCCCTCTTTATACTGAGCAGCAGACTTCACTAAGTAACTGAAGCTCTGTAGTTGCACTTTTCTCCATCCAGCTTTTCAGAGTCAATGCCTGCACTGCCCGCTGCATGGGTCTGAAGGAAAGCCACACAGACCAACAGAAGCAGCACCCACCTGTTTGCACCTCCCTGCTTTCCTCCAGTGATGTGCTAAAATATGCATGAGTTGATGTATGTTGAAAATAATTTCATTTCAAGGAAGAAAGTTATTCATACAATCTCAAAATATATTAGAATAAAATGTGTTTATTTAAGCAGTGTAGTATAAAGTATTTCCACATTCAGTGGAAAACATCTGTGTCTTGTGAAGCTTTAAAATCATTTAATCATTAAGTGCAGATGGTGTGAGGAGTGTAATTTTAATTTTTCCAACTCATATTTGATCAGGGGAGGGTGTTTTTATCTGAGTGCTTCAGATCAGGTAACAGGTTTAGCCTGGCAGCATCTTTGTTTTGTGTTGAGCAGTTTTATCTACACTGTACATTCACAGACAGTACTCTTGGCCTCCTTGCTTACACAGGCTGTTGTGTCAATAGTGGATGTTAAATCGCTGGCCTAGTTTCACCAGTTTGTTGGAGGATTTTGAGCATGATGTGGTTCTTGTATTAAGTACTCAGGTTGATGCTGCCTGTTCATATCGGCAGGTGAATAAGCTCTGAGGAAGAGAGTGTTCATCCCTCCCAGATCCAGCTGTGTTGCTGGAATACTTTTGTCTACCAGTTAACACAGGGGCAATACAGCCTTCTTGTCTCCTAGTCCAACTGCTAGATGCTTTCCCAATGAGAGGTGCAGTAGAATGACATCCTTATCTGCTGATGTGGGATCAAGTTGTTATAACTCCTCTGAAGTTGGTAGAAATAGGGATGTGTGTGGGGTACAGGCTAGAGATATAATTACAGCTTGTGGAAACCTGTCCTGTTTAGTGGTCTGGCTGGGACAGCATGGGTTTCAGCTCCATTTCCCAGTCTTTGTTGGGCTTGTAGTCTGTACTGCCACGCTATGTTGTTAGCAGTATTTGCATAGCTTATTTCTGGTCAGCATGGGGAGGTCTGTGTGAG
Source organism: Tragopan temminckii (assembly GCA_028571105.1). Classification (NCBI taxonomy): domain Eukaryota; kingdom Metazoa; phylum Chordata; class Aves; order Galliformes; family Phasianidae; genus Tragopan; species Tragopan temminckii. Next base: position 23,261,496 of record JAOWBP010003503.1, read on the forward strand.
ATGAACTCGCACCTCTGACTGTAACTATAATCGATGATAGCTCACACCAAAAGTGTTCATGTGGAAGCTCAGATCAGCTGGCAAATCAATACTGATGGAAATACAATGGATGTCCACCAAGTGACCTTGAGAAGAACTTTAAAAATTGAGATTTTTCTCCACTTAGTTTTTATGCACCTGATACAACTTAATGTGTCATTCAAAGTGACAGGAAAGTCTAAAAAGCTAATTTATTACCAAGGCGACATATGAAGGTCTTCATACCATGGCTCCATTCTGATGATTTTATATAAGTAATCACTATTTAAGAATACAGCAGGAATGAATTTAATGAGTCTGAGAGAAGTCTGTGAGCTGGTGAATAGCAGAAGTTTTGTTAGAGGTGCTCTAGATATGCAGGATTGCTCTGATCTAGTCAGTATGTGCAGTCATAATTGAAACATGACATTCTCTTTATCAAGGTAAAATATTCTAGTTCAGTCACCCCCAGCCTTCCAAGTGAAATGATACTGATTATTGCATCCTGGCTTTAATATCTGAATTCAAGAGAGGGTCATGAAATTCTTTATAGAAGTTTGCGTGATGGCAATAAAGAGAACAAAAAGCAAGTTTGAATGGAAGATGCTGTCCTAGATTGGTTGCCTTTTGATTCCATCTGCTTGCTGTTCTCAATTCATGCCCACAGTGATATTAGAAGCAATGTTCTTTCCAGCCAGATGTTGGATATAATATAGAAGATCTTTGTTCTGCATACCTATTCATACGCTTCAATAAGATCACTTAAATTTTATTTTTATTGAGTTACAGAAAATAATAAGCATCTTCTTGTTGTTACTTGATGTTGGAAATACTGAGCATGTTTTCCTAATGCACAGACACCCTAATGGATTGTTTTGCCTTCGTTCCCTCAGGGTAGCTGTGACCAGGATGTGATGCCTGTTCAAGTGTTTCCAGAAACATTTTCAAACTGATTTCACTTCTTTTCTAGTCCTGAAGCACCACCTCCACCTGAGCCTGCATGGGAAGAAAAACAGAGCAGTGTTATCCATCTTGCTGGAGAAGACTTCAGGGAGTCCTTGAAGAAGAAGAAGCACACCCTTGTCATGTTCTACGCACCGTGTGAGTACACACTTCTGCATGTGGTTGAGTTTTATAAGCCCTACAGCTTATGAAATGGCAAATTAATTCCCCTCCTGTCCTCATGCTTTGTAAGAGTAAAGAACTGATTCTGAGTATAACTGCTTGGGGCACTATCTTATGTGTCTTTATAAATTGGAAACAAAACAGTATGCAGCATTTATTTAAAGAGTTACTGTGTTAATGCAGGCACCAAAGCAGGCAGGGGAACAAAAAAGAAACAAATTTATTTTCCTCTGCAGCATTTTATGGTCCACATAACAAAATGTGATCTTTTATAGTAGGACAATGGGCACAGAGAGCCCGGACCATTAGTGCAGCACTTCAGAAGTGAAATTGATACAGTAGTGTAGGAGGAATCACCCCCCAGAGGAAGAAAACAAATTTTGATGGAATAAATTTTGTCCATAATAATTCTACATCTAAATTTCAACTCAGAATACTGGCATAACTTCACCTTTCAGGATTGTTTTGCATGCATCACACACATGCTTTCTTTTTAAAGCTTTTAAGAATATTTCTAGTGAAGTTTTGAATCAAACTCTTTATAAGTTAGGTGAATTAGAAGAAAATGAGAAAATGCCACACATTTTCCCCTTCCCTTCATGTTAGATGGCTTCTGGAGGTACGTGCCATTTCCAAGTATCTGTTTATCTCTGGATATGCCTGTGGTTCTTGATGTATTATTGCAGCTAGCAGAATCACCTCTTCTAGTTTCCTCTATTGTTTCAGAGGCAGGCGGACTCAGTATAAGTGCTTAATTTTGGTGAAGTTCTCCAAAGGGAGAAGATAGTTCTGACACTCAGTATTAGGTAGTATTAATTTGCTTTTATAGCACAGTGACTCAGCCTCCCAGTATGCAAGAAATTCTTCCCTATCAGATGGGTAGCCCTGCTGGTCACAGATAACCTTTGAGATAAGCAGTTGTCAATATGGTTGCATAAAACTGAAGGTGTTTTTCAGAATGTTGGGGAAAAAAAAGACACAAAAACAGTTCCTTGATGCTTAATCAGGCAGATTCTTATTTTGCTTTTCTTTTAAAGAGTTAAAAATGAGTGGTTTGGGGCTCCTCAGGAGCCCTGCTGAATGTGCTTGTGGAGAGATAGGATGGGTACAATTCAGAAAGAATGCTTCTGGAAGGTTGTAAAAGAAAAGGGAAAGGGACTTAATCCCTCCCATCTCAACTCCAGTTCCTTCCAGTTATTGGCTGAAAATTGCCCATGTGCTCCTGATTCATGGATCTCAACCAGTTTAGAGTAAGTTGCAAATTGATAATCAAATGCTTGCACGTGAAATAATGAGTTTTAGGGGTTGTTTTCTCTCAGCTTCCTGTGGAAAGCTTTTGGATTTTTAACTGCATCACTTTGAGGCAGTTAAGTTTTGTCTTCTTCAAGTGTGTGTTTAAAGCAAAGGCACTGAGTGCAGTAAGTATGGAGCTCTCAGGGTTGAAAGGACAAGGCAGCTCCCACTGTTTGCAGGTGGTGCTGAGCAAAGGTCAGCCTGTCCCTGTCTGTGTGCATGGGCTGTAAAAGCAAGGTTTGCATGATGGAAGACTGAAGGGCTACCTTGAAGAACCAACCTGGTGTGTTCTTCTTGCACTGCATGGTTACAGTGCTGTGTGAGGTTACCTGTGTGCAAGACAGGTTGGTATTAACTGAAACCACTTCTGGATTTCCCACAACTCATAAGGCATCATTACTGTCGTCAGTATGTGGGTCATGCACGGCTTCTGTTGTGGCAGATGTGCTCTTTGTAAATGTGGAAGCACCTTTGTGCAAAGTATAAAGCGTGCACACGAATTGAGTGCAACAAGCCTGCTCTTTGTTGGTTGCAGGGAAAAGTAGCCAATGAATATTTTAAATCTCTTTTCTGTGAAATAATTATTAGTGTAATAGAACAGTACAAAGCATTCTATTTTTCTGGTTTTCTACAGTGATAATGTGCTAAATTTGATAGATTGCTTTTTGTTTACCATCTTCTCAATCTCGAGACCTCTTGGAGCTTACATTGCCAATTAGTCTTAACTTGCTTATTTCAGTGCAGAAGGAGCACTGCTAAAATTGCCAGCCCCCCTTTATATCAAGTAATTTTCTTTTTCTATTCAGATCCACATCTCGGGTCAGTGCAGACTCACAGTATGTTACTCCATTCACTTGTGACTCTGTGACAATATTTGTTACACTTACACATATGCTGAGATATTTTAGGACTAGGGGTGTGTGTATACATGCATATATAAAGTATGTTTATATATAAATATTTATACTAAGAAATGTATCTCTAATCTCCTATTAGAATTTAAAACAGAATGTTGAGTATTCTGACCTTTGTCAGAAAGCTGTGTAAAGCTTTCAGCTGGAGTGACAGACCTTTAGGCAAAGGCCACTGATATGTATCTTACATCCAAATTAAAATGAAATCTGGCTTTTCTGTGCTTTCCAGTCCAAATTATTTAGTATTTATAGAAGAATCATCAATCTGCTGCAATGCAGATAACTTTTGGACTGAGCTGAATGATGCTTTAATGGTACTGAACAGTGCTTCACAGTGATTTAGCTCCAGAAGAGAGGAGTACTGCATCCACACAGAAAAGATGGGAAACTCAACACCTATTTTCAGGGTGATGGAGTAAAGCGAAAAGGTTATCCCTGGTGCCTGTGGAATATTTTAAGGACTGAGAATGTGAATCAGAACTCCTGAAAGTGCCAGATAAAAATCTGCTTTTGTGGACTTGACACTCACAGAGAATGATGTCCATGACTTCACATTCCCATTGCTCCCTAGTGGCATTCCAGTGCACTGTAATAACTCATTAAGGGCAGGAAGCAGCTGTAAGGGCAGCTCCTCATTGCTAACTAGGGACGGAGGAACCTGTCGCAGAAAACTGATGCTGCTTGCCCCATTTAGTGCCTGAAACCTCGTCTTTGTCCTAGTGTCCCCTGGGTACACCATAGGTAAAAACTGATCCTCGTTCTTGGTGCTAAGGGCCAGCACCTAGGACAGGCTGCTAGCATCTGTGCTACATAGTACCTGGCCCAGCCCTCCAGTGGATTCTTGTAGGCCTAAGGTTTAATGGTCACTACATCTCCCCTTACCAGGTTAAAAATCCCTAAAATAAAAGGAAGGGAATGATACAATGTGCTGAAGTGAAGCACGGTGCCACAAGTATGTATTGTGACCTAGGGACAAGCATGAGGGGTTTAGGGAGCATTCATAAGCAGTAATATCGTTGCACAAGCATTCAAGAGATGTTTTGAGAGGACTTGTGGGGTCTGTCTCTGTGCTATTTCTATAGGGCAGCCCTTGGAGTACTGGATACCATTGGCTACTCCAGGTTTCCTGGAATATATCTGGTTGGCGTAATCCAGAAAATGGGAGAGGAGTGTTTGGGATCACTTTTCATCTAGGATGACTTTTCTTTCTTTTTTCTTTTATCCTCACTTTTTGTTCATACAGCTTATCTGAATGTGTTTTATCTGCATTTCTTACTTTGTGAGCTCTCTCCACTCCGTTACCCTGGATAATTGAGATTTGACTTTGCCAATGCATTAAATTTTAACCTCCTCCTACTATAGCACTGGAAACTGTGCAAAACAGAACCAGTTGGTTGTTGATTAGTTGTCAGAATCGCAAAGGGCAATGAAGCTCCAGTAAATAAAGTGTCTTCTCAGTTGGAGATGGTTTTGCTGCATGACTCAAGCTGAATTAAGTGGGGAAAAAAAAAAAGTGATTGAAGCTTGAAGGCTGAGTGAAGCAATGTGTGCATTTTTCAGTGAAATAGGAACATCTGGATTTTCTTCAGGAAGGTACTTTGACCCAGACTTCTGTCTGGAAAAGCCTTTGCAGTCCTACATGGAATTTCTTTTCAAGCACATGCAAAGCCCCATGCCAAATTGATGGCCATCACATTCCCTTAGTAAACTTCACATAGTTCTCTCTTACTCCTTGCCCTTCTCTGGGATTTAATGTGCCCTTCTGATGTTGTAGTTTGGTGATGTGCCCATCAGGTTGTTAGCTTTTCTTGGGTGATGCTCCTTCAAGAATCACAGAATCTCCAGAGTTGGAAGGGACACATGACTATCGCTGCATCCAATTCATAGCTCCACACAAGACCACCCAAGCATAGGTTAGGTCTTTTCTACAATTGTAGAAACGGTTCAGAGCTGGGACACAGAACCCATAGATATGCAATCCAAAACACCTTAGGCAGAGCTTCACCACAAGGTCACAGCAGCTGATTCACTCCCTCTGCTCAGCACTAATGAGGCAGTACTGGAGTGTTGTATCTAGTTCTGGGCTCCCCAGCACAAAAAGGATGTGAATGAGCTCTAGTGAGGGCAACAGAGGGGTAGTTTGGTGGTTGATTTGGAGTTTTTTGGGGGAGAAAATGTGTCAGTTTGGGTTTTTTTGCTTTATTTTTGTCTTTCTGTGTAGTTCTGATTATCTGTAAATAGCAGAGGCTCGTTACACACACCTCTCACCTTAGTTCTTGTACACGAACAGTAGCTATCCACTGGTAGCTTTAAGAATTAGAGACCAACTTATGAAAACATTCATGTTGTTTTGTGGTTGAAATTGCTGCTTCCACAGAGACTACAAGTGAATTATCTGTCAGAACCTGGAGTTGTATATAATAAAGCATCATTAAGAGACTTAAATGATGAGGAGGATTTGCTTATTTTTCTTAGATCAGTCACTTTTAAGGGGAAGGACTTGGTGCTGAGCAAATTCTATTCCTAATTTTTGTAAAAACACAAAGTAGGTGTTCTTAAGCAACAACAAAATGTTGGCTGCAGTGAGAAATAATAGGAATGAAATGCTCTCTTTTTATGGTTTGCAAGGGCAGCAGTTGCCAGTGCTATTAACTTGCCAAATGGCCTCAATTTGCGGGACTCAACAGAGTTCACCAAGTGAATTTTTTTAATAAATACTTTGCTGGGAGCTGATTTCCGGTTTGCTTCTCTGTTCAGCAGTGAAACTTCCCCTTTGCTGGAGATTATTTTTGTCAGCTGGAAAAGGTTACTCTCTGGTGAAGCCTGACCCACAGGGGTTACACAGAGAACACCCAGAAATAAACCTTACTGAGGGTGATTTTAATGAGGTATCTTTGTATTGAGTTAGTGGCTGTGTAGTGACGAATGGATATGCAATTAAGACATATCAGCCTCCTTGCCTCTTCCCTCACTTCTTTTTTTTTCCTTTTTTTTCCTATGCTTTTTCCTTTAGGACTGAAAGAAGTGAATGAGGGCACTTAATTTTGGTGGAATCAAGGAGGAGTTTGGGATGGCCCTGTGCTAAGTTGTTACTGGGAGGTGGCACCTGGGTTATTGTTCTGGTATACAGCAGAAATGTTCTTTGGCTTCCCAGTCAAACAGGAATCTGACAGTGACACATCATCACTGTCTGATGGGTTGTCCCCTGGCTGTCGAGCAGCCAGAAATTGGATCAGAGTGAGGTTTTTGGTTCTGACTGTAAATCAGCCCTGCTACCCCTGTGCATCTCATCAGCAGCACATAAAAGGCTGAGGGCTGCAGCAAACTTGCATTAATTTTACTCACAGTTCAAAATACAGGTAACCCTGCTGCTCTGGTTTTGTATCCCAGTGTGCTGCTCAGTCTTTCCACAAAGAAAAGTTTTCCAGCTTCTTCCATCCAAGTTTTGAGTTGAGGAAAATGCATGGCAGAAAGCACTGAGCTGGGAGTCCATGCTTCGGTTGCCCCGAGCACAGAGCAGGTGTCAGTGGGTTTTTGCTATTCATGCTAACAGTCAGCTCCTGTCTGCTCCCCAGGCCTGCCAGCATGCTTTCAGAAAGCTGCTCTTAAGAAATCAGCGGTGGATCCTTTTGCTCCCTTCATTGAAGGAAGCTGGATAAAGTTGGCTGCTCTGTATCTCTGTGCAGGAAGCTTTGGGCAGAGCTGGCTGAGTGATTCTGCATGAAGGAGGCACAGGGAGCTGAAACACTCAGTATCTGAGTTAACAAAGTCCAAATGCATCAAACAGAGCAGCACAGATGAGTTCAGTGCCCTGAGACATCCTCCGCATGGCTCTCACCAAGAGTTTTCCCATCATTGTCAAGCACAACTTGTTAGGTTCTCATTAGGAGGCTGTATCAAGGAGTCTGAACAAAATGTGCATGATTGTAAATGAAGTTTAAGCTATCGAAAATGACTAAAAACATACTGAACAGGAAAAAAAAAGTCCATTTCAAGGCAAAAATCTGTGCAGGAAAGATTTTCTGAGCATTGGCTGAGGCAGCAGCCAGGTCTAGGCCCTCTGATAACGAGGCTGCAGATCCTGCTTGCGCACTGCAGAACTGCAGTGTTGGCTCCACCAGTAGCACTCTTCTCTTACATTAGCAGTACTTCTGCTGCAGGCCTGCATTGGCGAGGTGCATTTGTGCTGATGCCACAGAGCACATTAGCAAGCTGGTTTTGGTAAAGGGTGAGGATGTAGAGTGGTGCCTGCAGTCTGGCTCTCAGAGCTGCTCCTAGCCCCAGTGTCTGTGCCAAGGCTATTAATTAGTACAGAACATTAGCATGGAACTCACTAGTTCAGAATGCGCTTCATTGGCTGCACATAGCTGTGATGAGTGCTTACAGTAAGCTGGCCTGGAGCTGGGGCATTAAACCTAACTTTAGCAGGATGACTCTAACTGTTCATTTCTGGTGCTGTGGGTTTCCAGGGATTTAGTTTATGTAGCCCTGTTCTCCTTTGTATACCCATAAGTGCTACAGAACTAAAGGTAAAAGTTTGCAGGGAGCAAGTGCCTTGGTAAAGCACTTATTCGATCTGAGAATGTTGTGGTGAGCATGGACAACAGAGCCTGGATTACAGCTCAGGAATTCCCAGCTCTCGCCTTTATATACATTTCCTCTTTCTCATAAAACCCTTTTTATATCAGAAAATCATAGGAAATTGATTTGAAAATAGCCTTTTAAGTGATCTAATCAATCTAGAACCCTAAAGGGGAGTCAACCATTCTTAAATCCTGTAAAACTTTCCCTCAAAGCTTAGTGCAGAATAGAAAGTCTTTTTAATGCTGACAAAGTAAGAGTTCAAATAGGTTGGGAAAACAGGACAAGAACAACAAAAAGACACTAATATGTTGAGGAATTGGTATCAGGCTGCCTGTCATTGTTAGGAGTGAGGCAAGCTCTGGTTGACCCGGTGCTTAAATGAAAACCTCATGACCTTTACTGAATCAAAGGACAAATCCCTCTCAATTATTAATACCTTGTGTCTTGGAAATGCGATTATGCTGTATGTCAGGACATGTCATAAAATGAGCTTTGATTTCAGATATTTCAATTAGAAGAGCCTCCAGTTCTCCACTGGTAGAACAGAAGCAAATTAACCTTTCAGTAACATCTCCAGGCACCTTTCTCAGATCTGCCTGTGGTTTCAGTGACTTGTATAGCTGCACGAATTGTGTTGGTTTAAGCAGTATACCTGTTTTTGACTCTTATCTATGCAATTACTGCCCATGGCCTGCCTTTCCTTGATTGACCCAAGTTTTAATTCTGAATAATCACCTGGAACTCTTGAAGTGGAAACAGACTTTGCTCTGCAATCTACAAGCTTTGCTTTGATAGCTGTGCACTGTTCTGCTTTTTCTCGCTTAGAATTGCAGTCATTTGAACAGCAATAGCAGACAGCATCATCTACTCTTGTCATTTAGTCAGTGATTATTTCGAGCAGTGATGAGGAATCTGAAAGCCATTCCCTGCTCTGCACTTTGCTTGCTGAGCCCTCTGAGGCCTGGATGCTTTTGCAGCAGCATGAGTGGAGTCAGCCCCTTGCAGCCGGGCTCTGTCACACAGGGCTGGGGACCCAGAGAGTCACTTAACCTCTTCCTGACTCCATTTAACCTTGGGTGTAATGACGGAGAGTGATAATTGCATCTGTCTCTCTTAGGGCAATTTGATGCGTAATTAATTGATCCTGGTTAATGGGTTAACGCATTTGAGATCACCCATTGAGAAGCAGTAAAAGAAGTGGAGAGCCACTGGGGGAGCAGAGCCCTTCCTGCAAAGAGCTGAGCACAGACAGCACATGTGATATGGTCTCACATTGCTGGGATTGGAGACATCCTGCTAGGAGCTGGTCAGTGCTTTGCTCTGAAAATGCTGATGGTTGAAAGTTCTTCTATTTGAGGAGGAAACATGCAACATGAAAATGTATGTGTGTTTAAACTGTCTTTGAAGAATCTCATGTAAAATGTATGCACCCAGCTTTATGACTTACCACATTTTATTATCTACAGGATACTGAAAGCATGTGCACCGCATTGGTGAGGTTACACATTATTTATTAACGGGGGCAATAAGTGTAGGGTCATGCTCTCTGATGTTAGGGTGCCTGATCTGTTCTGGCAGAGCTACAGTGGGATGCTCTGGTTGGGGTCAGCAGGGACCGCTGTCCTTGCTTCACATGCAAGGACAGCAAAAGCCCATTGTTTCCAGCAGCTGCAGCTTATATGGCAGCATCTCTTGTAGAAAAGCATTTCCTTTCAAATTCAGAATCACTAGTGATGAGGAACACAAGTTGTTTCTTGTCTGAATTTGACCAGCTTTAGTTCTCAGTGAGCCCTGGAGGGTACTGAGTAGTTTGAGTCGCTTGTAAAAGTGAAAACTAGACTGGTTTCCTGATTTCTGTCATTTCTTTGTCTTTGGACTGTGGCTACTGACACACTTGAGCTTGTTGACTCTGTTTGCAATGAAAAGTACCTCCCCATCCTGTTGGTTTCCCTGTGGGTCTTCTGAACCCCCTCCAGTTATAACACATTCTTGAGTTGTGGACCCAGAACTGCAAGCCATATTTTGGAGGTGCCAGCATAGTGGCCCTCTCCACACCTACTTTATAGTTTCATGTGTACGTTCAGTGAAGTTGCTTCTGACAACTCCATCATTTTTTTTCAAAGCTATTGCTAGTGTTATTTGGATTTCTTCTGCTTCTAATACATTTAAAGCCCTTATATACTTAAAAAATCATTATTACCTTTGCTGACTGTAGATACTGCTTTGATGTCCATTTGCTTCCTTTATCTATTTTGTACAAATTGTTAGCTTTTGATTTATATTCATTAAAAACAGCTTCACCTTTCTTCTATGTGCTATGCTAATACAGCTTCTACTCTTCTAAGGGAACTGAATTAACCTTGTACTGTTCAGCTGTAGAGAGGTTATGTTATATCACTGGGCTTTGTAGTTTTAAATTAAACAAAGCATGAAGTAACTTAAAGGACTATTTCATATTTAAGCAAGTGGAAACCTGCATTTTATGCAAACAGGACTTGATTCCTTTAGGCAATTCTGAACATTTCACACAACTTCATTTTAAATTTAATAAGATGACTATTGTCCAACAAAGGGCATCTACAATCACACACCACTCAGGAGGCATCTTTATAATTGTTATCTGGTCCTAATACTGTGGTACATTGGAGCTTTAAGAATCTCTCAGTTTTTCTTTTGACTTTGTCATCATTAAGCAGTTAACTTGGATAAAAAGAGAAACCCTTCCTGACAAAAAAATTCTGTTTGAATCTAATAATGATACGTGGGTTATTCACTTGATCGCTCAATTGCTTTTAAACTTTACATTCCATCTACATCCTATAGGACCATGCAATTATGGAGAATGTTACAGTTGTGCATACAGGATATTATTTCTATGGCTTTATTGATTTTGCCACCACAACGTATGCTTGATTACTCGTATTTCTGGGGTGGTGTGCACTTTTTTTAATATCAGTTTCACTTGTTTCTTACCTTAACTGACAAATTAGTTTATATTGTTTTTCTCCAGTCTGCTTTTTATTAAAAAAAAAAAAAAGTTGGCAAGCTATATCATGAGCACTTAATAAATTCTACTATTTCCCATGCAATATTTTGGTTTTACATCATATATACAAATTTTTTGTATATTGTGTTGGAAACTGCATCCAGCTCAAATCTGTTCTTTATTTCTTCAGTCCTCAAACCTGTGTTTGAATCTTGCATGTGTTGACCTTTTCAGCGCCTTTGTAGCCTCAGACTAAACCCAGATCACTCATTTTTTTTCTCAAAGATGCCCCAGCTATGCTGTACCACGCAGCTGTTCCTGCTGTTGGTAAACTCAGTCTGCACAAAATAAGCTGGGTCATATATTTTCTATCACTTCATCTCTCCCTCTTCCTCCCAGAAAACACGAGCTTTCCTTTAAATGCCTCACGCTAATTAGAGAAGATTGAATCTGACCATTTCTCCATCCCCTCGGTTGTCATGGGTCCGCATAAAACCTGTTTGCCTCCTTGCTTTCCCTCATCTCCTGTTAATCAGCCATTTCTCTTGAATTTTTACTCACAGAAACTGTATTTTCCATGTGTTGTATCTGTTGAGAACCTGGTTTTCAAGGTCAGCTGTGTATCTGTGCCCCCTGTGTCTGTACTGCAGTTTACCTTCCCAGCCCAAACCAACTTTATGGCATGAATAATAAAGTAAAAAAAAAAAAAAAAAGTCTGATATGGGTTCGCATAAGACTTTAATGTTGTAGTGCAAAGACAAGGAGATCTTAGAGCCTCTCTGTTGCAGGTGTTCTCATGTGAATTCATGGGCCTATGGTGTAAGCAAGCAGTCTTGGTGTCCTGGCAAGCTGCAGTGGTTAGGCACAACAGTACCTCTGTGCTGTGTGGAAGAGCCTCTAGAGTACAAGATTTTGAGCATGGAGATGTGAGAAGATCTGACCACAGCTGTATCAAGGTTGTATCATTCACAGGCCAGGAACACAGAGCAGCCCTAACACATGTTGCTGAGTGTGCATTAGATTTTGAGCTTTCTTGTTTTCCTGCCAGGTGATGCAAGTGTGTCTGCATTAGGAAATGCAGTTAGCTCACCATTTTCGGAAGTGGTTATAGAGGTTTTGAGTGCCAATGCTGGGATCCTGTGGAAAGTCAGGTTTTTTCCGCAGCAGATTTCTTATGGATTTATCAAATCACACAGGAAATTACTGCTCATATTTGTTGTTAATCCTGTTAAGATTTGTTAATAACGTAGGAACAAAGACAGCAAATGGGCAAAGTAAAGACCTGCACGTGTGTTAGAGGTCTCTGCCCCAGATGTGCTACTTCCAATGATGCTCAATTGAAAATCCACCTCCTAGCCTTGTAGGAAGCATGTGCTTCTACAAAAGGCCTCAGATCAACTAAAATGAAATTAATCTTCCTACCTTCAGTCCACAGCAACTTAATGTCCTATAAATACAGTTGAGAAAGATGTAGGACATTTTGATTCTTGACACCTTACTCATACCTTCAGATGCCACCAGTTTATTTTCCTTTAGTGGCAGCATATTTGGAAAATCCTTTCCTAGGAGTCCACATGCTTTCCTGTCCCTCGTGTGCAGCGCTCAGTACATTTTCTTTCTTTCCACTTTCAAATCTGGAAGGTAGTGTTAACACTTAAAAATAAATGTGCGATAGTGGGTGTGAAGAGGGAATGGGGAGAACAAGTTTTCCGTCTGTCAAAATGAAGACATCAACCTCTGCTTTTATTTTTTTGGCATGTGTGCCTTAAATAGAATGACTGGGTTGGGTGACTTCCAAGTGTTTGCTACATTTGGCAATCCTTCTAAATTGTAACAGATGAAGTTCTGCTATTCCATATGATATGTTCCTTCCCCCTTTTTTCGGTGACTCTGTGAAGCTCCTTGGGAATTCAGCACAGCGTTCACATCTGTTCCGTGGATGGATGTCCAAGGCTAACAAAATGCCTACTGGACTCAGAGTTATCTCTGCCAAAAGCCATATGGTTGTGTTTTAGTTTTGCGAGCACAGTACAGTAAAGAAAGGATGGTGGGCCAAGAGAGAAGGGAGGGGAGGCATGGAGCTTGAAGGTAAGCTTCTTGTCAGTCGGTATTAGATTGGGAAGATGAGCAGGTCACAGAAAAGTAGAAAGTGAACATTGTGAGTACAGATTAGTTTTCTAGGCGTTTTGAGTTATGTGACAGTCATTTACCCAACAGGCTGTCTGGGGAAGTGGTGGGGTCACTGTCCCTGGAGGCATTCAAGAACCATGGAGATGTGGCACTGAGGAATGTGGTCAGTGGTTGGGCTAGGTGATCTTAATGGTCCTTTCTAACCTTCATGGTTCTGTGATCTTCTTCATGTGCTGCTGTTGAGCATAACCTCATAGCATGTTTACTCTTGCCTGCTATTTCCAAAATACTGTAATAGTATGGATAATTGGATGCTCCCTTTTGGCCTTACAAACATGCATCTGCTGACACATCTCTGAGCCATCAGCACACGATCTCCCATTCAGGTTGTTCTGATTTTGTTGGAGAGTGTGGCTCATGAAGAGCTCTGACCTGCTGCAACTTGAGAAGGAGCTTAAAGCAAGTCCTTACCAAATGCCCCATCCTTCCAGGTCCAGCAAATGCAAGGTGGGAAATGTGTTGCTGATGTATCATAAAGCAAGACAATGTGAAGTCTTGCATTTCTCTTGAGATGTCGTCTTGAGAATTGAGAATTTGAAAGTTGATGTTTGGTGAAATTTAAATTTCAAGCTGAAGATGATGAGCAGAATAAGGACCTGAAAAGTTTCAGAATTTTGGAGCTGTTGTGTTTAGGTGTAGTAGTTGGGCACCATGCTTTCCAATAAACCGTAGTGTATGAACATGTAGACTAGAGCAAGCATTCCAGTTTTAGAGTGGTCTGATTTCTCTTGTTTTTTTGTTGTTTTTTTTTTCCCCTCTCTGAAATTGCTTTTAGATGTTGTTGCCAGTTCTGAGTTATTTCTGTAGAGCAGTGTTAACAGGCTAACCGTGGAGTTCACCTCACAGCACAGGACATAAGCAAAGATGTGTCAGGAGACAGACTTGACCCAAAGGCTTTTCAGTGTTGGGCAGACGGAACAGGCAAATGGTGAGAGAGAAGATGGGTTGCTGACATGGACTGTTGGGATGGGAGCAGTGCTGGCAGCCTGGAGCAGTAACCTCCTCCCCCTCCTTTTCTTTCTTGACCAGTTTCTCCCTGACAGATGCTGAACTGCTCAACAAAGTTAATATTTGGCAGACTGTGGAGGACGTGCGGGCTCCAGCTGAAATACAGCTGCCGTCAGGATAGGCTGCCGTTATACTGCATAGAGTTTGAGATCAGTAAGGTGGATTTGGAGAAGCGGCTCAGTTTCCCAGGAAATGTCCATTTGACTTTTTGGTGCTATTAGGCACTGCGTAGACTCTCAGTGGCATTCATACATGTGTGTCATTGCAGTGCTTTTGAAATCCCATTCTAAAGAAAAAATAAAATTCAAAGCAGTGTGTAAGTAATGAAATTGTATTTTGGTCAACATCAGAGGGGTATGAAGCTTTTCCTTTGTGAAAAGGGATGTGCGGAGTTCATGTACAGATACTGTTTCTTCTCACCCCAAAGAACAAGTGCAGTTTGAGGAAGTGGCTTTGAGCCTAAGAGGGCATTTGTTCAGTTCTGAATTAAAATTAGCACAGCCACTTCTTTACCAGTGTTTTACAAAGACGAACAGCAGTAGCATAAGCTATAATTGGAGCTTGTGAGCAACTCATCTGTTCTTACCCAGAAATAATACCAGGATGAACTCTTGTGCCTTGATAGAGTTATGTGGGCTTGATGGAAGTGCATCCTTTCCTTTTGTTCCTGCATCTGAGCAGAAGTGTCCTGAGAGTTTGCTTCAGATCTACTTGGGAGGGAGGTTTCAGAGATGCGGGCACTTTGTTTTTCAAAGTTTTCTTGTGTATTGATATTTTGAGAGCAGTTCAGATAAATCAAACAGTAAGCCTCACATTTGGGGTAAGAACACTCAAATCTGAATGCTGAATCAAGAGAGCTGTTCCTGTTTTCATGTATGTGTTTTCTTTTGAAATGTTTGAGTACATTTACTGTATATTTACTGTACAGGAAGGAAGAAAGTGGCCCTTTGTTCAGCACTGTATGGTACCTGCAGGTGTCAGGCAGGCTCCCCCACAAAGCTTTGGAGTTCTTGCTTTCTGTCTGTAAAACCTTTCTGGAGTTGCCCATTTTATGATAAGTGGGAGGAGTCAGGAAGGCCAGCAGCAGTCATTCTAACCCAGGGCAGAACTCCTCCCTGTACGTGAGGATGTGTTGCCTGTTGGACTTGCTCTTGCTCTTCCTCTCCCTTGTGATTGCAGTGCCTTGGCTCTAGCACAGGCAATTCCCAAACACATCCAAATGCTCCTCGTGGTTTTTAAGACAGTTTTTGTTCTAACAACTTCCTTTCTAAATTCCAGCCTCCTCCTGTTCACCACAGAACTATCTTTATTCCTGTCTCCAAATGCAGTTGTATCTGTGGCAACAGCAGTTATAGCCTATGTGGTAATACCCATGAGGAAGTACAGAGCACGGAAATGGTTTGTCTGTTTGTGGCTAGTGATCATTCAGTGCTCTTAAGTGACTGGCTTTGGGGACTGGCCCCCAATCCTTAAATGGGGACTTAAATGTAAATATATGCTTATATTGCTTGCAGGATTTTAAACACGTGCTTGAGTTCATGTAGCTGGGACACATGGTCTGCAGATGCCTAGTCCTGCTCTATTCCTCCCACAGCTGGAGAACTCTCATCTAGAATTATTTTTAATACAGTTATTCCCCTAATTCACCTACACGTCTTGAGTTTGTCATAGTATCTTAATTACAACTAATGTTTATGTTGTTCTTTTCTGCTCATGTCAAACAGGGTGCCCTCACTGTAAAAATGCCATTCCACATTTTACAACTGCTGCCGAAGTCTTTAAAGAAGATCGAAAGGTAACTAATTTGCTGTTGATAATTATGGAGATATTTAAAAACTTTCCATCTGTGCTTTGCAGACTTTACTTACTGATGAGGTGGTAGGCTTGCAGATAAAATTGCCATTGAATTAATGGATGTGTATGTGCATCTGAAGGGCTGTATCTTTTGGGTCAAACTGATTTACACTTTTAACATCTTCTTTGCTTTCTTTTATTTGTCTTATTTTCTGTTCAATCCTTTGTGCAAGAGTTTTTTTCTACGAAGCGAGGCACGTTGTTTCTCAGTAAAAGACTAATAAAAGATAATTCACACTTTCTGCATTCCCCTTCAACTTTTGTCAGGCATAAACCACAAGTTTTGTGACGGGCTTGAGAACCTCAGTTGTATAACTAACCCTTGCTTGCATAAATATATTACATTCCTGTTGGTTGGCTGGCTTGAGTCTGGGATGTTATGCTTATGCCCTTCTTAAGGGCCTTCATACTTCTGCCTTGAAGGTTCATCTGATGGCCAAAGCGCAACATTTTATTTCCTTGCATCAGCTGAGCCATTTTAACTGAGGGCATGCATGTCTGGGATTAAAAAAAAAAACGAAAAACCTGAGCCACTGGCTTAAGCAGATAACTGCTTAGAAACATGTTTATTATCTCTGTGAACTGTATTTCATTCTGATCTCTGTGTTTGTTCTAATGCCACGGTGGCTCTGCATTTGGCTGTGGCAGGGAAAAGGTTCAATTCAGTAGGGAAATGAAGAGGTAATTTTAAAACAGTAACACCACTGTGAGTCTGCCTGCTGCCACAAGGGATGAATTTGTGGTGCTTTTTTCTCTTCCCTGTGGTTTTTTTTTTCTGTAGCTCATCGAAGCTACAGATTGTCAAGAAAGAAATCATTCCTCTAGCACCAAATGCATCAAATCAGCAGTCCCTCGCTTACACCCTCATGCCCAAGTTGCACGTGGAAGATTGAGAGGCATGCAGCTCTCACTTCTCTTACTGATGTAAATCAGTGCCTTTTGGTTTCTTGTTTCTTCCTGAGATCGCTAAGAACGTATCCTTGTTTTCCTACCTTCCTGTAGTTTCTTCCTAAATTCATTAAAATTTCACCCAGAGGAGATGAAGCAAATATCCCACACAATGTGAAGCTTGTTTATCAGAGCCTCAGGATGTATTAGCAACCAATGTGAATCATAGCACGGTTTATTGGATGTTATTGGACATAGAGGTGGTAAATGCAGGTTTGTGAAGCTTTTGGCTTGGACCGCAGGTTATGAGGGCTCAGAGCAAAGCTGTGGTTGGCGGTTGCAGTTCTTGATTCCAGTGTAAGACTGAAGTAGAGAAGTATAAAATGTAATGAGTTGGAACCGGAGGACCAGTAGGGAATATGAGGACTGGTGTAATTTTGGGGAGGTGTGTGCAGTTGGGGAAAATGATGTTATTCCACTCTAGTGACTTACAAAAGTGCCAGGGATTGATTATCTGGAGAACACTGTTGAATTGTGTACAGCCATAATCTGACAAGGTTTCTTGCTTCCAGTAGTTGCCCTTGTGGGAAAGAAAACAAGTCTACTTAAAACTTAAGGGTGCCCAGCTGTTCTCACAAGCAATGCTGGGCAAATCCCCATGTTTCAGACTGACTGAGCCTAAACATTTCACTAATTCGTGCTTCTGTGGGGTTTGAAACTTCTCTAAAAATAATGCTTAAAGAGAAGTGCTTTTTCCCCCAGAAACATAGAAGAATTACTAAGCGTATTTCTTTTGAGTCTGTAGTTCTGGCTTCTGTCTTTGTTTTTCCCCGGAGGGAGATTTTTTCACTTTACAGGAGTTGCATTTAAACCATATCTTCTTTCCAGCAGGGGTGGTCCTTTAATTAAACATTTAATTCTGCAGAAGCCAAAGAAAAATGAAAAACATTCCAGCTGCGAATGGTTGCAAATGGTATCTTAACAGGTGTCCTCTGCGAGACTTTGTGTGTTTGCATAGGAATTTTAGAGACGAACAGAACTCGAAGCTGCTAAAACCTGTCTCTGGCTCTTGGGATTGGCAGTAACAGGGTGATTTTAGTGCAGCATGTGGCACTGTGTGCTTTTAGATCATCCACACTGCTGGAGTCAGAGTTCAGAAATGCTTTGCTTGGAATGTTGGCTCCATGTGTCAGTTTGGTGGCTACATCACTGCTGGTGGAAGCAGGGAGCCTGGGTGCTGCCTAAGAGCACAGCCCTTGGTGTAACCAGGGAGGGCTCTTGCAGAGCTCAGGCTGCCTGCATGGCTTTGTGGGCCTGAAGGCATTCAGTGCCAGGAAGAGCAGATGTGGGACAGGCTGGTCCAGTGAGGCAGGTAACGTGTTGCTTTCAGTTATTTAAAAAGAAAGAAAGAAGAAAAAAAGCCATGTGGAATGTTCTTGCCTTAGGGGGCTGTGGCCTTTGCATACAGCTGCTAGGGGAAGGCCTTTGGCCTGTTTTGCAGCCGGAGTTTTGGCAGTGACCAAGAACAGAAGATGCACATGTGAGGGCTGTTGCTTTGCAGAACAGATGGAAGATGTGCACTAACTGCTCTGGAGACTCTTGAAAGGGCACCAGCTAAATCTTAAAAAATCTGCATTCTGCCTTTTGGTTTATTGGAACGTTCAGCTTGGAGGAATTGATTTGTAATGCTCCAGTTTGGATTAGCTGAAGGAAAGGTATTGACTCTTCAAGCCCTCTCAGTAGCAAATCTCTGTAACCCTCCTAAGTGGCTGCTATTTGGCCAGTCTTCTCCAGTTCCGGAGAAGACAGTTCATGTATAAATGCATAGACCCAGATCAGAGCTCTGTAAATGGGTTTGTATTGAAACCATAGTAGCAGTGATTGCTGGGAGGACTGCAGCTCCTGGGCTGAGCTGATGTCCCAGCAGGGAGCTGCAAGTTACAGTGAGACTGGTGAGTTCCCATGTGTATTGTGCTTTGGCTCTGTGGGCCTGTTTTTAGGTTTTGAATGTGATGATAACCATGAAAAGAATTGTATAGAACCATAGAATGGCTTGGGTTGGAAGGGACCTTGAAGATCAGTGAGGTCCAACCCCCTGCTATGGGTTGGTTGTCACCCACCAGATCAGGTTGCCCAGCACCCTATCCAACCTAACCTTTAACTCCTCCAGGGATGGGGCACCCACAGCTTCTCCAAGCTGTGTTCAACTGTACTGTATAGAGTTATCCAAATGTGTTAAATATTTGAGTTTGGCCAAGAATTTGATCTCCCTTAGCTTAAAGGGAGCTGTGGTAATGCCTCTCAATGTGTTGAATTTCTTTTTAATTAGGCTCATTAAAGATGGTGATGTTAGCACTGTACATCTCGGTGACTTCTAATGGATCTTTCCTTTGCAAATAGGCTTGCTTTGAGAACGGCTGATGAATTGCAGCCATGGTAATGCTGCTGTGGTACATCAGGACATCTAATAATGAATCATCCATTCACAAGGCCATTTGCATTGAAGACAGTAGCTGAATCTCAACAAACTTTAGCAGGCTAGTTCGTAACTGTTAGGATCCAGAGCAGGTAATATATATAGAAACTATGGAGTAATCGTAGAGAAGAGTGTGCATCTGTCTTGCTCATAGGTGCTTTTAAGACATTTGGCAACAACAGACTTTTTTTTTCTCATAATCAAGTAAGTGTCATATGGAATTGACTATACTTTCAAGCCATTGCTTAGTAGCATTCTTCTCGATGTTGCAATTTTAGATTTATTTTAATTTTTTTAAGCTTATCATATATCATTCCTTCCTCAAATCAATATTCAGTTATTCACTGCCATTTTCATAACAAGAGTCAATATTAGCTCCAGCAGAGATTTATTTCTTGAATCAATAAAGCAGTGTATGGCAATGCATATTTTAGCAGGAGGGAGACTGTGATTTCAGGATATTTTTACTGTATCGTTGTATAGCCACTGGGAGACAAACAGTTAAAATGAAAGGGGTTTAAAAATAGAAAGGAGTTACTGGGAGGTCAAGGGATCCCACTTTCAATTTTCTACACATCTGCTTGAACCACTAGCTGTAATTTTGTTCCTTAACTGCAAGATCCCCCTACAAGAAAAAGTTGCTTCCGTAATCCTTTTGGAAGGAAACTGTGGCTGCTGATGTATGATTAGATGATACTGCAAATACTACTTCTACCTTCTAATACTTGCACGGGGGAAAGCAACAAGAATAGCATCATCCCTTGATGATTCTATGATTGTTACATTTGGAGCATGTGGAGATCAATGGTCACACTTTTAGCATAACTCCACTTCTGCTTAAGCACCTCACTGAAAAGTTCTGATGTTTACAACAGCTCGACACTCCTGATCAGAGCACTTCATGTGAACAGTGTGCCATGCTCATTTCCCTTTTTAAGTGTTCTTTAGAGCTGGATGTGCATTGCTCACATTCAAATGCAGTGCAGAGTTCAGCTTGTGACTCTACAATTCAGTTTCTGCTTGTTTGGTAAAACCATAAAATGTTGCTGTGGGACTTATCTTTTAAGATAAATATATTTTCTAGGTGTTGGTAGAATCATACTAAACTTTACCAACTATGGAACAAGGGAGAAATTCATACTAACCTGATATTACTGTTGTTGTTCATACTAAGCTGGTGTTATTAATTATTGTTATAAGCTGCATAGTAGCTGTGAGGAACCACCAATAACATCAGGAAGACTGGATATATTGTAGGGAATTTCCTCAGGCACTGAAGTCTTCTGATTGACTTTCTTCTCATTCAACGACTATTCTGTTCCTACCACAGTTACTGAACAGGATAGTGATAAACCTGGGCAGCACTGCCTCTGGAGGGAGAACTTTTGTATAATGACGTGTTGTCAATATTTAAGGCGGTGCAGCTTTGGTTTATGAGGAATCCATAACCCCATGGAGTTTTGTGCATGCTGCAGATAAAGCAGTGTTGTTCTTGTTTATATATTTCAAAAATATTTTTTTTTTTTTAGTGAATTTCTCCCTCTGGTTATAGGAAAGTTAGAAATGCTCAAGAAATTAAATTTTAGCTCCCCCGGTCAAAAACTCTGTAAAATCCATAAAATCAATCTTGTCTTCTGAAAGCTGTTATGCTGCATTCTTTTTTTCATAATGAACATTTATAGACACACCTGAGTCTTACACCAGCTCTTTCTGGTGAGGAAGATCACAGATTTTTCACATTTTTTTCCTCTTCATGATGATACATGTGCACATAATTCATGAGGGATGATGCCAAGTGTCTTGGCTCCTGGGTGTGTATCATCTGGGATGTCTTATGTCAAATGTCTGAAATTTCTGGTTAAATACAGTTGTTTTTACAAGGTGAGGCATGTGGGTTTTGCTAACCCATGCTTTCTAGTGAACTTAAATGAAGACTGGCTGCTCATAGATAAATTTGAACATTGTTTCTGAGAACAGTGTTCCCCAAAAGTCCCTCACCTGAGAACCAAATTTTGGTAGAAATTTTTCAGCACTTGTTTTTTCTGACTCAGTTTCTTTCTGTAATGACACAAAAGCTGATCTTTGATAAGACTGAGAATGAAAGCAAAACCTTCCTGCAGTTTATAGCTGCTCGCTTGAGCCAGGACTCAAGCAAAGACCTTCCTTTCGTGGGCTGCTGTGACATTTCCCTGTCGTGGTGAGCTGAAAGCTGCTGTCAGAAATTGAGCTGAATATTCACCGTGCATAAAAACATTGTCAGAATGAAACAAAGGGGCATTGGTTCTGTCTGCTGAAATTCTGGTATGTTGTGGAGTTTAGTTGTCTGGAGTTAATGGAATTGAGAGTGGAATCGGTCCTTAGTCAAGGACTGTGGTTTGCAACAGGTATATTCCAGTGTTACTTTTCTCCTGTTGCAGTGCACTATATTTGATCTTCCACTGTGAGGCAGGCAAGGCAATTAGGAGTGTGATGCTATGGTAATGAGTGCACAGAGATGGTAGCAGCCTCTATATTTAGGCTGCCTTCACGTTTACACTCTAAAGTAATCACTCAAGCTTTCTTAAGTACCCTTACTCAGCTGCTGTTGGCAGCAGACATTTGAAATCCGGTCCCAGAATGCAGTCTTGGGAATTAGATGTCTCTCTGTGAAATTTTGCACAGGTCTGCATGAGTTACGTTCCTTCTGAAAATTACCATTTCTCTTCTCTCCTTGGCTTTAAGAATAACTGAATGTATGCTCTGAAGAGTTGGGCTCAAAGTGACGTCTGTAGAGTGGCAGTGAGTCCATGGGGCCATGTGGGAGCCTGTGTCAGGAGTGCTTCAGAGTACAGCAGTCCACAAATGTGTTCTCCAAATGCTGCTCTCCAAATGCACATGTCCCTTGCTGTTAGGCCTGTTAGGGTAGCATGGCCATTGCAGTCATGTTTAGACTGGGATCTTTTTGCCTTACTTCAATGCATGACAAATGTGCGGGTGGAGCACCTTGTGCTGTAGAGGAGAGCTGTATTTCAGGCTCTTACACATCGAAATTCAGGAGGGGAATGGAGTAAATGCATACAGTTAATACAGTTGCTGTTGGTAGACACAGTTTGAGCTGTTCACAGTTCCTCCTGAAAACATGGAAAAACAAAATACCTGATTTGGAGGGACCAGCATAACCACACCACTTGGTGATGCATTGACACAGACTGCACAAATAGGTGGTAGAGTCACTGTCCCTGGAGGTGTTCAAGAACGCTGTGGATGTGGCACTGATGTTAGTGGGGATGGGTTGAGGTTGGACTGGATGGTTTTTGCCAACCTTAATGGTTCTGTGATTCTCTGATGCCATGATTGTAGCCCTTCAGTCATCTGATTAGAGGCATCAAGTAACGGTGTTGAACAATGAATGCTTAGTGCACTGCATTCCTTTGCCATACCTTCTCCTCGCTGAGATCTATTCTCATAAAAGCCTTTTGTAAAGTAAAGGGGTTCTTTGCTCCAGCCAAAGCCAGCCTAGATGATTCCAAGGAGGTGCAGATAAAAGGCTTCTCTCCCTGGCAGTGTACTAAGAAGTAGTTTTCCTAATCTCCAAGGCTTTGTCTGAGAACAGGTGGATCATCAGTCGTGACAGCTCTATGCCTCAGTTCGACTACTAAGATCTGGATGACTGCACATTTACCCTCCCCTCTTTCTTACTCTAATCTCTCCCTATGTGGTATTAGAGAAGTTGAGGGGGGAAGAAAAGCAGTTTTACTTATTTTTCCTGCTTTTGGGGAGCCAGGACTTCAGTACTTTTTATGTGATGTCATAATATTAATTTACAAATGTTTCTCTGTATTGTGAGCTTTCTTGTACAGAGAGGTAGCCAACAGGGCTCTAAATTTTGGCTGACTGCTAAGGTTAAGAAGACATAAATACTTGGATGATCCTCTTCACAGTCTATTATTCCTGCCCTTTTGTATAACTGGCTCTGAAGAAGTAGGAGTCTTTCTGTTCATAAGGAAAAAAAAGGTGCGATCATCCCTGTTTTTAACAGCTGTCAAGAGCCCTGTCTGTGCAATAGCCTTACAAATGTTCTAAACAGGAAAGCAAACCAAATATTTAAGGTAAGAATATTATATACCTTACATGTGTTTTCCATCTGAAGGTAGAGCCCAGTGTGAGCCTACTGAGCATTGTTTCATTAGGCTTTGAAAGCCAAAACAAAACAAGCAGGTTAATGAAGTTGGCTTTTCCATTCTCTTTAATTGCTGTTAGGTTAATGAGATGGGGTCTTTGGACTGCATCACCATGAGACTGGAGGGCATTGTGGCATATTAAGTGATCTTTTAATTATGGAAAAACAGTTCAGCTGCAGCCTCAGATCACACAAGTGCAAGGTATTTGGTCACATTGTTTGAAGGAGGCACCTGTAGTGGAAACCTGAAGAGAAGATGTATCTGCTATGAAATTAGCACTTGATACATCATAACCCACGGCTGCAAAAATTATTCTTCTAGTTTGTAGTTTTTTGACACGGCTTGTGCTTAAACCTGCTTACTCTTCAGCAAAGCACGTAATGGGGTTGTGAAGGCAAGCAGCCAGTGCTCAGAGCCAGCGCTGCCGCTCACCATGCAGTCAGTGTGAAATGGCAGCAAAGGGCTCTACTGCTTTGCGTTACAGCCTGTGAACTGCGTTTTGGTTTAACATCAGAAATGTTAAGTGCAGCCCATTCTCAGCACTTCACAGGTTTGGGTTCCAAATGTCAAATGCTCCAAACTAGAGTTAGCCTGAGCTGGCACTCCGAGGCTGCACTTCCTTATATTCCCTGCTGAGCAGGCAGGCTGCATCCTGCTCAGTTGTTTGTGTGACAGTAGCATCTAGAGGCTTCAGAAGGAATTAAAGCCCACTTTGCTAATGACTGTGCCTACATACAGCCCCTGCCTTAAAGGATAGACAAAAAAAGAAGACATGGAAAAAAAAAACAACAGATGAAGGCAGGCGAGCTGTGCACAAGCAGCCTTCTTCCCTCCTGGCACTGCTCAATGGACAGCACTCCTGGACAGCACTCCTCTGCTCTGCTCTTGGCAGAAGACATGAGTCTCTCCCAATAGTATGTATAAGCTGCAGCAGCATCCTGACCGTGGAGTCTTGCGTGGTATTCTGCTGCCTCATGCTGATCTCTTGCATTGCAGATTGCCTACGCTGCGGTGGACTGTGCCAAAGATCAGAATCATGACCTGTGCAAGCAGGAGGGAGTTGATGGCTACCCCACCTTCAACTATTACAACTACGGGAAATTCGTGGAAAAATATGCTGGAGAGAGAGGGGTGAGTAAAAGCGAGAGTCATCACCTGATAAAGGGAGGATGTTCTCTGCCTGTTTTGCAAAAGAATAAATGCTGCGTGGTAAATTTTTTATCATACTGAAAGAATGTATAACTGCTTCTGTTACTGACACTCACAGATGAATCACTGCATACCGCACCACTGTGCATTTCTGCATTACAAAAATATTTGGTTTATTTTAGGAATATGAGAAGAGGAAAAAGAAGATTTGGTAATGTTTTGTTACATATTTAATTTTTTAAGCTGAAATCTGAAGTCAGTTTGCGTGAGAGAAAGTGGAGGATGTATTACAAGGGCTGCTGCTAGGTGCAGAAATGACAGAAGATACAGATCTTGCTCCTGTCACTTCTGGAGCCAGTTCATGCATATACTGTAAACATGCTTCAGTTCTACCAGGCTGCCAAACAGACCATTGGTTTCACAGCAGGGACAAAGCTGTCCTTTGGAGACCAGGGGAAGCTAAATGTCTCATTCACACTGAGTCGGACTCAGTGTAGCTCAGGATGGATAGACCAACTGTGCCATCTAGTCAGAGGGCTGAAGTTTCATCCTTTTGTCCTGCTGTGGCCATCTAATTATACGCTATGAATACAGTGGGCAGAAATGACATAATGTGTTCTGTAAAATGCCTGAAAATAAGGAACTGATGTAGTTATTAGTGTGTTTTTTGTCATGAGCATGTAGAGAGAGGTTACTTCTCAGCAGTGATTGATTGCTGAAAGAAGCTAAGGTCTACAAGAAAAGAACTTGGGGTCTTCATTTTACTAAAAGAGCCCTTTGTAAAAGTCATTGCTGCTGTTACAGTGTGCCAAATTGTAGAAGAGCATGATGGAAAAAAAGCCAGATTCTGAGGTTCTTTCTCAGTCAGGATCTTAGGGAAACCTTCATGGAGCTCAGCCTCTCAGTTTTCTCCAGCATTAGGACCACAGTAATTGCCAGTTTGAGGAGCTGATCCAGGCATTGTTGTGGATACTGTTCAGATTGGGGATCTTTTCTTAAATCACTGAATCACAGAATGGCCAGGCTTGGAAGGGACCTCAAGGATCATGAATCTCCAACCCCCCTTGCCGCATGCAGGGCCACCAACCTCCCCATTTAATACTAGACCAGGCTGCCCAGGGCCCCATCCAACCTGGCCTTGA
>JAOWBP010003503.1:23287382-23327030 GCA_028571105.1 Tragopan temminckii
AAAAGAGAGGAGCCCCTCTCGTCCCGCCCTGCCCGAGCCGTACAGCAGCCCCGCTCCTGCTGCGGGACGGGGGCGGTCCCGGCGCGGAGAGCTCCGGCTGCGGGTCGGGTCCGGCGTTGCTCCCCTGGCCGCGGGTCGGCGAGCGGCTGCCAGCATCGGCTGAACGCTTTGAAAGGCGCCTTCAACTTGGCTGACGCGAACTATAGTTCTTCCTAGACAAATGGAGTTAATAATTAATGCCAAACTCCGGTAATTTTCTTACGCACGCCGGATCTGAGATCCGCGCGCTCTGGAAGCGCTGACCTGGTTCGAACAGACCGAGTGCGGACGCGTGGCCGCGGCCGAGGTGGCACTGCGCGGCCACGGCGGCGTCCGGACCACCGAGCTCCGTGAGGCTGGGGTTGCTCCTACCGCGGCTCGGGTCCGGGCATGGAGCGGAGCTGGGGGCTGAGCTCCCCCGAGTGCCGGACGTGGCCGTGAGGCTTCCCCGCCTCGGGCGCCTCTTCCGTACGCGCGGCTCTTTGCGAGACCCGGGGCGGCGTGCTCGGGGATTAAGCGTGTGCTGTGGTCCGGGGCTGGATTTCCCTTCCTTCTAAAGCGGTGAGCGTGGAGGGTTATTTGTATTCTGCCGGCTGAGGCTGCGGGACTTCTCCCACTGTAACTGTGTTAATGCAGGCATTTTTCTGTGAGATCTCTTTGTACGTTAGAAGCTACTTTTCCTCCTGACAAAAGAAGCCTTTCTGCAGGTGGATGTGTTGTTTCCAGCCCTTCTAGTTGCCCTTCTTTGCACCTTTCCTGTTGCAGACCTGTTGCCTTTGAGCTGAGCGGAGCGAGCTGCCGTTGTCAATGGCTTTATCTGATGCCATTGTCATTTATCCACATTATTCTCTCTTCCCCTTCTTAATTTGCCCCGGTGTTTTATTTGCGCTGTGATGCTGCGTGCTGAGCAGATGTCTCCATCGAGCTGTTGATTCAGCTAATTCCTTCCCCTTTGCCGTGTACAAGTACTTTAAATTATTTCTTCCAATTTGCATTCTCTTGCACTTGAAGGTGTGATTTTTCATCCTGAAATATGTAACTCGCTGTATGCCGGGATTAAAAGCAGCCTAGAGCTGTGACATTGCAAAACCTGCCTTTGGGTTTTGCTTGAGCCCATGTTTGCAAAGCCACTGGGGCTGCTTGACAGAGATGTTCTCAGTGTGGAGAGTTAAAGCAACACGGCTGGCTGGGGGCAGAGGGTAACGAGAGCACTGTCTCCTCCTGGCCATGCCTTGCGTGATGTTTACAGTTTGGGTTGACACATTTCTTTATGTACCCGAATGTGATTTATGTTATTTTTTTTTTCCTTCTAGAAATGCAGAGCGCCAGATGTGCAGCTCAAGCTGCGATCCCAGGTGCATGCTTAGTGCTCCTGAAAAATAGGGGCAGAACCCCAAACTGGAGGCAGCTTCCGTGCATTGAAATCCTTATCTCTGTGGGACTTCCTGTGTTTGTGCAAGGAAAGCTGCGAGCTGGGTGGACAAAATGCTTTGGGATCTCCTTAGGGAAGATGCTTGGTGGTCTCCTGCATCGTTGCAGATTCATGGTGCATGCTGAAGGGAGGTGCTGTGCTGACCTCTGATTTATTTCTCAAATGAGCTGGAGTTGTAGGGAAGCTGTGGTTTGGGTACTTCCCCATTGGGTTGACTGAGCGGTTGGCCAGACCCTATGCTTGAAGGACCAGACTTACTGTTGGAGGCATGGGGAGGAAGTTTACCAATAGGGTGAAATTGCCACTGGGGAGTCAGGTGCTGTCCCTTCCCAAACAGAGCCCAGCAGGATGACATACCCGGGACACGTTTGCCATGCAAACATGAAGTGTTATCTGGGGCCAGCATGGCAAAGATTGGTTAATCCTTCACCTGTTGGTTTAGTGAAAGGGAAACTGAGTCAAGAGAGCTTGGCCAGCTTACACTTTCAGGAAGGACGAGGCTGCTTGACCTGGTGCTGCTTGAATGCTGTGCTTCAGAGAAAGGCTTTGAACATTTCAGGCTTCCAGCTCCTGAGGTCAGCAAGTCCCTGGTAATGTCACTGCTGTGCAGGGCTGGGTAGGGACACAGGTTCCTGGATCCTGGCCAGTGGGGGCTGGGTGGGCTCCCTGTTGCAGGCAACTCTGCAGTGTGGCCCTCTGGCAGGTATGCAGGCCTTATGGAATGATATTTGAATCTAATGGCGTTTGAACTGAAATTCCCTTTAGAAGAGCTGGGACATTGCCACAAGTGCGGTGTGATGGTTCTGCCCAGAACTGTGCACCACGGGCAATCAGCGGTGGACGTTGCTCTTTTACTGACCATTTATATTTGCTTTTCAGTGTTGTTGTTCCTTGAAGTGGTGGAGTCACTGTCCCTGGAGGTGTTCCAAGAAGTGTGTAGATATGGCACTGAGGGACATGGTCAGTGGGCATGGTGGGGATGGGCTGGCAGTTGGACTCGATGATCCCAACCTTACTGATTCTACGATTTCAGTAAAATAGGGAGTAATGAGACCTTTCTTTGTAGTTTCTGGGGTGATTGCAGTCAACCTGTCCCTCCCTTTTCACTTCCAGCACTCAGGACACTGTGAGCTGCTCTGGGATCATTGGCTCATGCAGGCACTGCCTCTGCTTTGCCTCTCACAGAGCTCTGCTTTTCTCCGTGAATCCTGCTCCTGCTGTAGAAGTTAAGCTTATTTGCTTCTCACCTGGCAGAAAAATGTGAGGATTAATTAGTTAATATTTGTGCAGTGCTTTGAAGATAACGATTACTGTATGAAGTGCTAAGGATTTTCAGATGTCATCTTTTTTTTTTTTTTTTCCCCTCTCTTCTTCGTAAGTCCCATTAACAGTGGTTTTGTCTTCTTTTTATAGCCTCTCCTACATGCCTCTTGTGCTGGATGATAGTTCCTTAAACTTCTTCAAACCCAGTTTTTAGTGGGGGGTTGTGTGGGCCATGCTCTTCTCATGCCCTGAGTTTCTGAAGCTGTTCCAATGTGTGTGTTGAGAAGCAGCATCTGACACGTTCCTTCACCAGCAGCTTGTCTTGCAGTGATGCTTGGATTGGAGAGAGTGAGCTGCACGTCCCTAATAAGGAGAAAGTTCTTTGTCAGCATTAGTAATCGACCCTATTACAGTCAGTTGTTAATTAGCAAATAGTTGCCTTTTTTTCCCCTCACTAAGCATTTGAAAACCGGTGATAAACCATACAATTAATTGGCTACGCAGAGCTTTGGAACCACCTTTAGTACAGGCTATTATGCCTGTAGCTTCTGTTCCTTAAAACCCAGTGTTTAAGAACAATATGAACAGTAGAGACTAGGCAAATCTTGACGTCGCCATGGTATTTTCGCTGTCTTCTATATTTGGAAAGTGAACATAGCTAGTGCTGCATCAAGTTGAATGCTTTATTTGTTGCATTTTTCAGGCTAAGTTTAAAGAATATGAAGCTATTCTGTCAGGATTTTGATTTGCCTTCCTTGGTGAACAGAAGAGGATGGGACACTTGCCTTTTTCATATACGACCCATCACATAGAAGTGCTGGCAGTATTTTTGTTTTTAGTATTTTATTCCTTGCGTGACTTGAGGTGAGAATTAATTGGTCTGGATTATATACAGAATTAGAATGCATTCTTCCATGTAGCTCATTACGCATTCTCTTCCCCTTCCTTCAAATAATAAATCATAGAATCATAGAATGATTTGGTTAGAAGAGACCCTTAAGATCATCTAGTTCCCCTGCTATAGGCAGGCACACCTCCCTCTAGACCAGGTTGCTCAAATCCCCAGTTGTTTGAATTGGAAGAGACCTTTAAAGGCCATGTGGTTCTACCCCCCAGCAATGAGCAGGGAGCCCTACAGCTCCATAAGGTGCTCAGAGTCCCATCCAGACCTGCCTTGACTGTCTCCAGGGACGGGGCATCCACCACCTCTCCGCGGTGTGCCAGTGCTTAACAGGACCTCCAGGTACCCTTGGGTAACAGAGATAACCCTGTTTCCACTCATCCGATTTGATTAAAACATTTCTGCAGCTATTTTGGATAGTAATCATGAATGAAAACAGGGGACTGTCCTACATCTCACTATCTATCGTGGAAGACGTTTGTTACAAATGGCTCAGTGATCAAAGCAGCACAGCCCTGAATGTAAATAGCAGCAGAGGGAGGACTTGAGTGAAAAGCAAGCAATTATTGCACAAGGTCAAGAGTGTCTGGTATGATGAAAAAGGAAGATAAAACATCTGCAGTCAAACAGTGATTCTTGTAAACAAGAGAGCTTTGGGTTTGAACATCTTGTATTTTTAAGCTAGAACAAATTGGGGGGGAAGGGAGCACTGTGTCTGTGCCCCTCCTTCTCTCACCTGGAGGTGACTGGTGCACTGCTGCACCCTGGGACCTGGCTGTGCCCCT
Organism: Tragopan temminckii; assembly: GCA_028571105.1. Classification (NCBI taxonomy): domain Eukaryota; kingdom Metazoa; phylum Chordata; class Aves; order Galliformes; family Phasianidae; genus Tragopan; species Tragopan temminckii. The sequence goes on from JAOWBP010003503.1 coordinate 23,291,803, forward strand.
GGCTTGTCTGCAGACTCACAGAGCAGCATCCCACAGCATAAGGATATTCCTTCAAACTCACATTCTGGAGTAAAGTGCGTGCTTTGCTGTGGGTTTGTTTTGGGGACTGAGCAGGAAAGGAAAAGTGAAGTCTGGTCTTGTTATTGGGATTTGTTGTTTTTTTTTTTTTTTCCTTCCTCACTTTAATGTATCAGGCAAGACATCTTTTTAAAATGTGAACTACTCCCCTCTGAAAGAAATCAATTATGAAATTAAATTCTGTGATCTGCACTGCTGCTTGAAATTCCGAGGCAGGTTTGGTCTTCGGCTAAATTCCCATAAAATGCCTTGTCAGACACAATCTGTTTCATATGCACAGGGTCACTCTTTGACCATATTTGCAGTGGGTTGAACACTGTTGTCCCAAAATGAAAATGACATCAGTGGGCGATTAAGCTAAGACAGAACTCAAAGTCAATATGTTGCTGGAGGACAGGCATTTGGAATTGTGGCTGTGTTCCTGCTGAGCAGCAGTTGCGCTGCAATCAGCACCGTTCACATCACCCATGCTATTCCTGATGAATGGTGTGCAAATTGTCTCCCTAATTATACATGCAAGTGTTAGTGCACGCATAAAAATTGCATGTTGACATATGGATTCAGGCACTTAAGCAGTGTTTCAGCCACGTATCCCTTTGTATTTTTTAAACATAATTTGTGTCCAGGGAAATGCATATTTCATGCTCTTGAACTGGAAATGAGAGAATAGGAAATAGTTTTTTCTGTCAGTTTTGCAGTTCTGCTCCTCTGATGGTTCCTCCTTATTGGACTTGGGTTTGTATTTTCTTGTTTTTAAAACTGTGTTTCCATTGTCCTTGATCCAAACTTCTCCTCCAGCCATGCTGCTTGTCCATAGCAGGACTCCGTGCTGTTGTGCAGTTTTTGTGGGCAGCAAATTGTGAATTGAGGTGAGAATTAAGGTTGAGGTTCTGTGGGAATGGATCATTTATTCCTTTTAATTTGAATAATAAATGTAAAATATGAAAATGTGTTGTGTCAGCTTAAAAAATATTCCCGTTTTTCATTCTGAAATGAGGTTCAAAGAAGAGTGACAACTCGGGGAGTAAACTCTGCTTTCTCAGGTCCTTGGTGATTTGCAGAAAACACGGCCTGAGCGATGACCGTGTTTTCGATAGTGTCAGTCCTGGCTGTATAATTAGCTAATAGTTATCTGCCTGTAGCTCTCTTTTTTCTCTGGGTTTCTGAAGACTCAGGTTTGTCTCAGGTGCAGCTCTAACAGTGGGGCTGTGGAGTGCCTGGCTGTTGGTAACACATGCAGAGCTGCTGAGCACACGCAAGGAATTGCTGGGGAGCGGGGGAAGAAAAGGAAAAATTAAACCTTTCTGACTCCTTCCACCTAGCTTGCAAGATTATGTATTTAAATATGGGCTTTGATTTGAAGAGCAGAGGCAGAGCACGTGTTTTGTACCTTGTATTCAAACAGCAGCATCTCCCAGCAGGTTTGAATTGGCTGTCTTGAGGGATTTGGTTCACCTGTGTTTTACCTGAGAATCCGTGATGCATCTCAGATCAGACACTGCGATCCTGTGAGTGACGTGCGACCTACACAGAGCAGCACTGTGAAAATAAATTCCCATTCAGCTCATGAGCTGGGGGAGCTACGCAGATGAGAAGTGCTCCAGGTTTGCATTTTGCAGTCTGTGTTGCGTATGCTTTTTCTGAAGGTCTTCACCAAAGTCCCCTGCACCTTAGGCTGTGGGGTGATGGCCGTATCAGATGCAGCTTGCAGAGCAACCTTGGGAGGACCTGTTCTGCTGGGCAGTATGCAAACACAACATGAAATAGAACAGACCATCCCCCAGTTTTACTGCAGTTCCTCATCAGCAGAGGTCTCTCAAAGAGGGATGGTGCAGGCGTTGGTGTGGTCCTTGTATGCCTTCTGCTTTGAAGGCTGCTGAGGGAAGCAGCTTCTCATTCACCTTTTAGGTAAAGCGTTTGGAGTCTTCCTTAGCTATTCCGTGATGGTTGTGAACAGATTTTAAAGCTTTAGGATGCTCGAGTGATAAGAGGCTTTAGCAGCTCGTTTCTCTATTGGTGTGATGCATCTGGAAGCAACCTCCTGCCCAGGAGGAACGGACATCTTCCATGACATCTTTTTTTAATAGGAGCTCGTCTCCTCTCATGCCCTGGATTTAAAGAAAAAGAAGCGTGCCCTCATTCATTTCTGCAGGAGAAAGCCAGAGAGCACAGAACTACTGAATTCTTATCATTTTGCAAACACAGCGCAATGCAAACGCTGGTTGGAAGGCGTGAACTCCTCGGTGCAGCCGATAACCTCCTGGTGCTGTGCTGCTGCCTGAGGTGGCAGCCGGGGCGCTGCTGCCCTGCTGGTGCTACTGGCTCAGATCAGATTGGGTTTTATGACAAAAAAGGCTGGAACGTTAATCTTAATTAAAGGGAAATGATGATTTATTGAGTGGGGCTGATAGACGTGCTTGTATGTAGTGCCTTTCTGTTCCGAGCTGGAGCATCAGTGCTGCAGTCAGACCACAGCAATGTGAGCATTGCTGTGGTACCCAGGGAGAAATGGGGTGAGATAACAGTGCATCTTCGCAACGTGTTGTGCTTTTCCCTTGAAGTGCTGCAGTTCCACCAACACAGCGTGCTTTCTCTCAGTGGCAACGCAGGCGAGGCAGTAGTTAGAGCTGTCACTGTTTCCAGAATCCAATTTTTCAAAAGGTTTATAGCTCTGCCATTATAACAACGGCTAAAAAACCTTCTGAAATGGCCTAAACAGCCTTTCCATCTGGAAGAGACGTGAGATACATGTGCATTCAAGCTATGGGTGAAACTCTACGGGTGCTTTAAGCAAAGTTCATAATACCGTGTGGTGTCACATTGAAAGTGGCTTTTGTGTGTTGTTTTTTTAATTCCAATTCTTTCTTATCAGCAGTGAGTTCAGACCTAGTTCTCCTGATTTGACTGCGGGTTTCTAAACCAAGGGAGCAGGCTGCAGTTTTGCTTTTCCCCTGCTTTCAGTGCAGGTTGAGTTTAGCCTCATCTAACTAAAGATAGAAATAAAACAGTAGGATACTTGAATGATTGCATAAAGTTGTGGGGAAAGTGTTTAAAAAATATTTAGGATTAAAGAGATGTGCTCATAAAGCCTTGTTAGATTAATCCTTCCTGTACAGCTCCTGACTGCAATGAGTTTTAAGCAGGAATTTGAATGCCTGTGTCACCTCGCCTCGCACAACTGTGTTTGTCAGCATTGATTGGCAGCACTGTGTATTTACCTCACAAAATACACAAGTGATTCACGTTTGTCAGCCTGAAGGAGAGAGGTTGAGCTCTGGACAACTGGGTTTGGAGGAATGAGTGTGTCAGATGACATAAAGCATTGGGATTTGATGGAGCAGTGCTATGCAGTGGGTTGACCTGTTTGCCCTAAGCCTGTGCCGCCTGTTGTACTTTTTCATTGTATGTTGCAGGTGTATCTTCTAGCGTTTTTCCTAAGCGTGTCCTGAGGATGCTTTGAGGATGGCAGCCCTTCCAATTCAGCTGTTTCCATGTACCTCCTTGCTCCACTTGTGAAAAAGCTTCTGGTTCTTTCAAACTGTGTTTCATAGGTGCCTCATTGACCATGGTGTTAGCAGATGACTGGCTTTGTAATGAAACAGTGCCTGGGGCTGCATCCTCTGAGTTGGGTTGGCTGAGTGCCTTGTTTTGAATGCTACAATCTGTAGCACAGAGGGTATGAGGAACAGGGCCCTGCTTCTTCCCATCCACCCTGGACCTAAGCTTTACAACCCAGCTGGAGTGAGACCTGATCAAAATCAGTCCTATAATTAAGGAGATGGGGAACATCTTGTGTGTGTTCGGCAAATGAATGAAAGCTTTTAGCCCAGCAATTAAGTGTTAAGGTTTTACTGTAAGGTGAATGTAAACTAGATAATTTCTCCGGCTAAGCTTCCCATAATCATTCCATTAGGATGAATTCATTACTGTGCAGAAGGGAGGCGGTGTAGTCTTATGGATAAGATTATTATTATTATTGAAGATTATTGCAGCACAAACGAGCACTGGAGGCTCCAACAAGGTTATGGCTGTGTTTTGCTAGTTTTACTTTATGGCAGAGTAAAAGACAAATTCTGCTGTGGAGCAGCTGTGATTTTAAGTAGGCTAGAAGATGCCACAAAAGAAGTGATTTCTTTGCCTGGATGCAGAGAGACCAAGAGACGTGCCTATGAGAACAGTGGATGCATGGTTGGTTGATTGGATTTGAGTGGATTGCAGCCAGGCCCAATCTTGTGGCAAAGGCACTGGGATGTGGTGTGGCTGGTGGGGAGCTGAGCCCTCATCCCCTGGAGGAGGGTGGTTGGGAGGAGGCTGTGCCTCTTAATGCAGACACAGTTGCTTAGAAATTCTGCCTTTGTTTCCTTCATCTGCTCTGTGTCAGCTTGGGTTAGTTATTTAAGCACATGGCTCTTGCTACCTTCTGCAGGGTATGGAAATATTTCACTGGGTTTTCAAAAGATTCAGACAACCAGGGCAGGAGGGCTTTCGAAGTGGTATTTTGCTGCATCTCTTGTTACGTTAAATTTACGATATAAATACGAAATAAATTACGATTAAATTTACATAGGAATTTTTATCTAATTTAAGGAACAAACTTCTAAAGGGGATGACTTTTTAACTGTAAACATATTTCTGGATGTTAAGTTTACCTCATCTTCCCACCTAAGATTGCTTACTGGGAGCAGTATTGGTCCAGTTTCAGTAAATCATGGTTATGACTTCTGTTGTTCATTTGTCTTGCTGGTCACATCAACACAATAGTTTATATATGGCAATACATCTAAGATTGTGAAACAGATCAAGGCAATTTCAAGAGCAGTTTGTGTTTTATTTCTCAGTGTGGAAACTATTCCTAATGTTTCTGGCTTTGTTTTTCTGTAGGCATTCCTGCTGGCGTTTGGGTACTCATTGAAATTGTCTCCTCTCATAGAAAAAATAAGTGACCACAAGGATTTTAAGAAGCTTCTCAGGACACGAAACAACGTACTAGTGCTGTATTCCAAATCTGGTGAGTTCCTTTCCTCCTGAATGACCCAGGTCTTTCAGCCCAATAGCATGGGTGTGTTTGTGGATATCCGTGTGTTCTACTCAAATGACTGAGCTCTTTGTCCTCACTGTTTGCTCTGTGTTACCTTGTGTGACTGCAAGGTGCAGCAGGAGGGCTTCTTTAGGAGTGGTGTCCTTTGTTCTGTTGCAGAGACTCTCGATGTCTCAAGATAGAAGGGGCTTCTTAATTTGATCTATTAATTGCTCTGTCACTGGTGAAAATGTACCTTCTGGCTTTGTGTCCAAAAAATGACTGCTCATAAAAGCTATCAGTCAGAGCTTGCTGGTGTGCTTATCGCAGTAGTTGGCGAGTTTCGATTTGCTGGTGGCACTGAAAGGCTTGATGAATAGTTATAGTTCTGAAATCAGCATGTCTTTGCTTTTGACAGCTTTGGATGTCCCACGGTTGTCTTTCAACTCTAATGAACAAAATATAGAAATAAAAAATGAGCTGCTTGTGTAAGAGGGAGAAAATGGCTCACTTCACATCATGCCACCTGTCCCCTTGAATCTCTTTGCTGTCTTCTCTCTCATTCAGGCTTCCCTAGTTGTTCACTCTTGCTTATATCTGTCTGTTTGCTCTTTCTTTTGCTGTGTTCTGTTCCTTCTTTACCTTTGTCACCTCATTTGTTTTGATGTTTTTTTTGTGTGCTATTTATTTGTGGCAACATAGAAAATGAAGAAGCAATCTTGAAGCTCCATGCACAACTTCAGGATGTTGTTGTGCCCATGCAAGACATTGGAGGGCAGGAACAAAAACCTATTGCTGAGTTGATTTTCTTCGTACTGTTTGGGTGTATTGTTATTCTGTTGTTGCTTCCTTTTCTTTCCTCTTGGACAAATGGTACAAGGTTAAGTTTTGCTTGGGGGTTGCATCCTCCCTTTCTTGCCTGTTGCAAAGGTCTTAGCTTAGACATAGACAGTGACATCAGGAGGATCACTCTGGGTTTAAAGCATGGCAAACCACAGCTTTATGTGGGGACCCAACCCCATCCCCAATATCAGAATTTTGCAGACAAAAATGTGTGGATGCTGGGATTAATTAACTTTGTTTCCTAGAGATGAGCTTATTCTGTGACAGTTAGAATGACAGACATGACAATTTTTGTTGAAGTATTTGCGTTTTGTTCTAATGGGAAATTCTGAGGACTAAAATGTGGACAAATGGTTTTTCAGTAACAGGTCCAATGTGAAAGTCAGAAAAGAGTTCTGAACAGTGATTTTTGAAAGGAATGCTTTAAATTAAGGAAAAAAAGACATCTGTATTATTCAGCTTTTTAAAGGGAAAATTTTCTTTTTATGCTTAATACTTTAAGTGGTGGTTGCTTTGATTTTTTTTATTTTTTTTTTTAGTAGCACAACCAGAACACTTTGGCTCTGACACTCGTCAAATAAATGTTGCCTTATGGGCATTGTTCAAAAAGTGTGTTGTGGAGATTTCTTTTTTCTGTTTTTATTATTTAATTGGTTGGTTTTAGCAGTCTGAAGCACTGCATGCAGAGCTGACAGTGGGATTAATGTTTCTTCCTCGCACAGTGATCCTTGCACAATTAGAAAGCTCTTGCATAACTGTCACCCAGTTAAGAACAAAGGGGAGGGGAAAAGAAGATGAGAATACAGAGATAGGAAACTTTAATCCCAGATACATACCCTCTAGCTGTGATGAGCAATTGGCCAACAACCGGTCATGCTGCTGAAACAAGGCTTTGCTTCTCAGTGGAGCATGACTAGATGAGCATTTCTATCTCATGCAGAAAATGTGTTGGTTTCAGGAAATATCCTCACTTAGAGGGGACATTTAGTTCATCCTAGCAGCTGGATGTCCTGCCATGGCTGCCCAACTAGTGAGACTTACGGGAGGAGTCTGTCCAGTCTCAAATGCTTGTGTTCACTTACCCTCTTTAAAGGCAGCTTGTTGAGTTGTTTGCTATGAGTGGAGGAAGAATTCTCCCTTGTCCCTGTGTAGTGGCGAGGTGGCTGTTGTGCACTGCCACAGCTGTGCATTACCAGCACCTTGGGGTAGGATTTTCTTGAGCCAACAGGAGTGGGCTGGAGGCTCTGATGGCATCAAGGCTCCCAGAGGCTGTTGAATACAAGGAAGCTGCTTCTGCCTCAGGAGCCTTGGGATAAAAATTTCTAAAAACTAGAAATTGCTTGAAGGAAACAGAACTATCACTACCTGCTGGGTCTACTTCTGGTCATAGGCCTTCATTATCCTCACTCTTGGAGACAAGTTATTGGTTTACATAGACGTTTGATCTAACCCAGTATGCCCACTCTTATACTCCATTAGTTGATCTAGTTGTGGAACAGCAAAAGGTAAAGTAGTTCAAGGATTTCTATATTTTGTTTATTGAGGCAGGGAGCAGTCTTCATTAGAGACTGTCTGGGGAGTTGGTATTTGAGTCTCTTTTTTCTTTTTTGAGTGCTCATTCCACTTTTCTTCTCTGTTTATTTTTAATACCATTTATAAGGGTGTTTTGGAATGGAAATGTTTTGCAAAAACTTCATACGTGGCATGGCCATTATAAAAATCTCGCTTGAGTGTGCAGCCAGTTCTTGAAAGAAGCTTTTCTGGGTGCTTTCTGCTAATAGTTTTGAGCTCCCCCCGGTGGTTTGGCTGTCTCCCATGGTTAATATGAGAATAACAGCCTGCTGTTAGGTAAGTATTACAGGAGTGGGACTGAGGTAGGAAGACATGCTGAATGACTTGCCCTTACAGCTGATGGAAGTTCTTAATTAAATGCTCTAATGAGCAAGCAGTGGTGCAAACCAGTTTGTGCCAAGCCATGGGGAAAAAAAGTGTTGGATAGAAGCTGGTTTGCAGAAGAGAACATGGTGTTGCTCTATAGATACAGGTCAAGGAATGCATGGAGATATGAGTTTGAATGTTAAGGGGGAGCGAGATGGGAAGGACCCACTTGTTGTAGCCACTGTTTCTTCTGGTTTACAGAAGATTTTGCCGATTCCTCTCTTAGCAGTCTCTTCAGATTAGAGAAGTTGTTCAGAACAAAGGAATGCACCATTGTATTCTTCTCTGTGGAGTAATAATGCTTTTTGGTGACTTTTTTGTTTTGTTTCTTCCAGCTGCTGCTGCAGAAAGCTCACTCAGGTTACTGTCTAATGTGGCCCAGGAGGTGAAAGGACGAGGTACTATAAGCTGGATAGACTGTGGGTATGTGATTTGCTGTTTTTTATTCTCCCCTCCCCTTTTGGCTTGTATTGCTGACTTAGCTCTTTTGGTAGCTCTGAAACTTGTTGCCTGTAACTGAATGCACATTGCTCTGTACACTTTCTGCATAACCACAGGGAGCCTGCATCTTACCACCTTTGTTCTTCCTTTGTGCAATTGGTGGGGGATTGTTTTTCCACTACGGCTGTTTGTCACTTCTGTGACAATGTGTTTCCAGCCCAAAGCTGGAGACTTCAGTTGTGGCATTGCCTTTCCTGGGGGCCATGGAAACACTGCTGCAGCTTTCTCACAGGCAGGGTGAGGAAGAATCCCACATGTTACGCCTCAGCTGGAGGGCAGCACAGTTCTACTCGGACAGCAGATGTTGCATGTGCAATAGGACTGGTTGATTTTGAAGTGTCCACCTATTTCTGTTTCTCAGGAAAATGTGCTTTCTTCTAAAGATCTTCCTCTATGCTTGTAGGTTGTGCTTTGTAGTTTGCAGATCTGAAAGCCTCTGGTATGGGTCTGCCCAATAACATGTTACCTATGGCTTTAGTTTATGTACCATAGAGCTTCTCTGCATCTGCAACTTTGCCTACAGGTGGCAAATTTCCTTCTTTGATCTGCAGAGGAACAGCTTGCTGGCTTCCTTTGTGTTTGGGTGGATTGCCATGGAACGAACAAATTGTGCACTGTGCACAAATCTGTCGTCTCTGCAAATCATATCACTCCTTTTAAAGCTGATTTTGGAGCTGGTCTCCATCCATCAGGTAGTGACCCAGTGTGAGTTGCTGGTGAATCATAGTTCGCACCTGTTTCCACCTGCCAAATAGCCAGCAAATAATGCCTTGACACTAAAGAAGAGAAAGTCACATGGAGACCTGGCAGATTTCTGAAGACCAGACTCCTTTTCTAACAAAAGTGCCGCTAGACAACTTATTGGTGTTGAATAGGGTACTGGACCAGGTTCTTGGCTTTAGTTTCTTATCAGCTGTGTTTGTGACCGTTTCCTCTTTGTTTCAGGCCACCTCTGTGCTGTGAGGTTCTTACTCTGTGTGTGCACTTGGCATGTGTGTGTACAGCTGCTGAACGATGAGGCCATTCGGCCCTTCAAAATGCTGCTGTAATGCAACTAAGCAATAACCGATAGCTTGCAATAAATCTCCAGGATTTATTTCAGTTCTGGGTTGAGGAAGGAAAGATTCAATGTGGAAGGTTTCCATCTGAAATCCAGAAAGTGTTGGCACTTAACAGTTCAGTCTATGTTCCTGAGCTTGTAAGTGATGGTGATGGGGAGGGTAATGCATTGCTCGTTTTTGCTGTAAAATCAACTCGATTACTCAAACTCTGATATGCTTTCCCCTTTCTTTCTTTATAAATGTTTTCGTCTGAAACAGTCTTTAAGGAAGTGACTTGATATATTTAAAGTCTCCTCCAGGAATGCTTTAATACATTTTATAAGTAGCTTGGTCCTTGCGCCTCCTGTCTTGCCAGGATGGGGAACTACTAAGAGGAGCTTCCTGTCCTTAAAGAAAGGTGAGTTGTTCCCTGACAGTGAGGCAGCCTGTTGATGGTCATGCTGTAAGAGCTTCTGAGGTGTAAGAATAGACTCATACATTCCCAAAATGTGCTTTATAGTATCCCAACCGTATTTCCTCTTGCTGAGGGCTAGCCTGTGAACAGGGCACAGTGAGCATGACAGTAGATGCAGCTCTCTTAGAGGGTTGAGCAGTGTATCTTTGGATCGCTCAGATGGGAAGAGCCTGGAAGATAGAGATGGCCTGTTCAGCTGTGGCTGGTTTTTTATCAGAGACTTTTCTTCTGTCCTTGCCTTCTGCAGAGAGGTGTCCTCACCTGGAGCCTGTCCCATGGAGCTGGTGGGCTGGCGTGTGACAGAGGATGCCTTTGTGCACACGAGGGACCCTGTGCTTGAGCCTGACCAAGTTTTATGGTTGATTTACTTGTTAGGCCTATAGAGCGCTCTGACATCAATCTCTTAGCGCTGAGATGACTTTAAAACTTCTATTTTCCTTGATTTTTTTTTTCCTTATGTCTTTTTTCTAATACAGGTGGCTGCAAACTGCTGCAATGATAATGTGAGGATGCAGGAGTGCTGTCTGTCACTGGTCACAGAGGGCTGTTTGTAGGTACTGGGAACAGCTGAGCGCTGCCAGAGGCTCTCAGGCCATTCTCCCAGCACAAGTATGCTGTGAGGCTTATTTGCAACCCTTCATACTGAAACAAACAGCACACAGATGCAGGGATATTTACAACACAAGCTCAATTTGTTTCACAAATATTGACAAGCAATGGCTAGTTTGGCAGTAATGTTTAGCAGGGAACTTTGGCTTTATTCTGCACATCCCACTGCAGCAGACTTGTTTGCTGTAAGATCCAAGCACTGGCAAGGCGGGTGTACGGTTTGGAGCTGTGGTTTGTGTCTGCTCCCTGTGGCAGTGACAGCACTCTTATTCTTTATTGGCTGTGGGTTTGGGTTTTTCTTTGTTTTTCTTATAATCCCCCCCCTCCTCCCTTATTTTATGGGACCAAAAACATACTGCTGCTCTGATGAAAATCACTGTTCATTGTTAAATCTCAACAGTACTTGCAGCCTGTATTTTGGCTTGGTTGGGTCTGCAGGCTGGGACAGAGGCTGGACTCAAGAGATGGATTGGTCTTCTGGAGAGCAATGGTTCTCAACTCGGCCATTGAGTTACGGCTATTCATTCCTGTTGTTAAGAAGAGGTGTGTCTGTGTTTGCCAGGCAGTTGGATAAATATTGCCTGATTCATTAGTCAGTGTTTATAAAGAATTTGGAGAGCTTTGGAAAATGCTACAGCAACACAAATAAGTGTTGCTTGTTTAGTGCATTCAGATGCTATTTGGTAGATGTGAAATCAAGCAGTGGGCTGGATTCTTTATTGAATTATTTTTACTGGCAAACGATAGGAGTTTTGAAAGTAGAAGGAATTCTGCATGGAATAGAAACTCCTGCTAGCAAATCCTTGAGGTAGTAAGTAGAAGGCACAGAATCACAGAATGGCCCAAGTCAGAAGGGACCTCAAGGATCATGAATCTCCAACCCCCCTGCCACAGGCAGGGCCACCAACCTCTCCATTTAATACTAGACCAGGTTGCCCAGGGCCCCATCCAATCTGGCCTTGAATACCTCCAGGAACGGGGCATCCACAACCTCTCTGGGCAGCCTGTTCCAGTACCTCACCACTCTCATAGTAAAGAACTCCCACTCATTGTAAAGGCACAAAGTGTAGTGCTTGTGTGAACATGATGAGAAGAGCTTAGTGCTTGAATGAAAGGTAACATTTTTGCTGTGTGTCTCTGAAGCAAAGTCTCAGTCCTGTCTTGTGATTCCTGAGATCTGTTTGATTTTAGCAGTAATTCCCACCAAGCTGTGTAGACTAGGACTCAAAAAAGTACGTATTTCTTTGGCTTGAAGTAGATATTCCCTGCTTAATTGCATGGCTCCCCTTCCAGCAGGTCCCAAATACAAACAAAGCTGTGTGATTCCCATCTGCTGCCACAGTGCCCATGCTTGGCATTAGTACATCAGCCTAATGGGAAGAATAAGTGCCATCTGGCTAAAATGCCTGCCTGATTTTTTGGTTGGTTTGAATCCCACTTTCCTGCTTTTGTGCCCTATGTCATTCTTGTAGTCTTTCCGCACTATTTAAAATGTTGCAATCCAGTAACACCTATCATAAAGGTGAAGTATTTCCTTCAGCGTTTGTTCCTCAGGTTGGAATGGGAAGGCAACCCTTCAAATCTTTGTATATAAACATCATCTGGTTCAGGAAACACTCAATCTACTATGTGTTTTTTTGCTGGGATGCCTCCCGATTTCAAGTTTTAAATGAAATCTTCCTTCCCCAGTTTCCAATTTCTCAATGCTTTGATACAGGAAAGGCTTTACCTATATGCAGTCATTGGAATAGGAGAGAGCAATTTCAGAAATAAGGCGACTGATGCAGGTAGCATTAAGTGTTGTTTTGCTCTTTAGCTTCTACATTCATGCCTATAAAGCAATTGAGAGATAGGATTTATTTAAGAGTAAGTCTGCTCATCTTCCTTCCTGCACTCCAATGTTAAAGCTGATGGAAAGCTTTGAGATCACGAATAAAAATGACCAGCTTTGATGGGGAGGAAAGTGGAAAGAAGGAAGGAGCGTGCTTGCAGTGGTGCAGCTGCTTCCATCCAAGCGGGTTGCAGTGCCTGTCTTCTGCCTTTTCCTCCTGCTGCCTCAAAGGTCTGTTTGCAGCAGATCCAGGATAGGCATGCCAATTATCTGTAAGGAACTATTTGCAAGTGTGGTTATGCTGATAGTGTAGTCCTTACATGGCTATGATATTTATGGCAAACTGGGCATTTGCAGTATAGATTTCCAGTGCCTTCCTCCTGTCTCTTTCATAACCTGCCCGTGAGGTTAAAGCCACTGCTCCTTCAGGTCTTCTTGTTTTACAGTCAGAGTGACTGTGCAGGAAGTGCTGTTCTATTCTCAAAAAATCTCCTTTAAGGTAAACTCTTGGCTTCTGACATAGTAGACCTGCTTGGTCTGGTGCATTGCTCTAATTCAGAAGCGCACTGATTAGCTAAAATCCACTGTAGTGCTGTATATAGAAGCCTGGTTCTGTACCAAAACTTCAGCCATGTGTGCCAGTGGTTTGTGGTTTGCCTCCAGTTGCTTGTTAACTGGGAATCTTTAACACTGCTGTTTTTCAGAGTGAAAGGAAGAATGAATGAGCTGAGAGGTAATGATTAGTTCCCTCAGTTTTCCTGAAGTTGCCACTTTGTTTAAAAAAAAACAAAACATCCTCTACATACTCTCCAAGCTGATCATGCAGCTGGAGATCTAAGAGAGACTGCAGAGGGGCACAGTGTGCTGTGGCTTCTGTGTGCCTGTGGAGAGGCATCCAGAACCTGCCTTCGTGTGCTCCTACTTGGTGTGCATTCCAAGGTAGTGTTAGTACTCGTGTCCTATGCCAGAGGCACCCCTCTGCACCTGCCTGGTGAGGGTGAGGGGAGGTCTGGATGTGTCTGAGAAGATGTCTCTCTTCAGAAAAAGAGTTCAAGTGTTCTGCATTTCTAGAAGATCCTTTTGTAGCTCCTTTGCACCTTTTCTGTGCAGGTGTGGATACTGCCTAGTGCCTCTTACTAATTCATATTCCCATGCACAGTACCATTCATTACTCCCCTTCAGTAGGGCTGAAGCTTGTAGAATCATAGAATCAATAAGGTTGGACGAGACTACTAAGATCATTGAGTCCAACCATCATGTCATCTTCACCTTGCCCACTAACCACGTCTGTCAGTGCCACATCTGCACATTTCGTGAACACTGCCAGGGACAGTGACTCCAACACTTCAAGGAACAATGCCATTGAAAAGCAAAATAAATGGTCAGCAACTGAGCAATGTCCACAGCTGTGTATCTTTTTCCTTAATTAGTTTTGTTTGATGATACCTGTCACCTCTTGGTCTTAGGCTTCTTTCTGCTCTTTGCCTTGCTCTTACTTCTAGTGAGAATTAATCTGATGGGTTTGAATTTTGGAAAAGTCTTTCTTTTTAATCTAATTCCTATAGATTTCTGGTCTCTCTAATTGACTGATGGGCACAGAGAGCCATTTTCATTGGATGCCTGCTGATGCTGGATCTCCACATTTTTTACTTGCATTTCTGGCACTTTTAGAGGAGTTTTTGCAGCAGGAGGCTCTGAAGATCACACTCTGATCCACACAGTGGCTTTTTGCTGTGCTTTGGGGAGAAAAAACAGACTTTAAATTCAGATTAGAGGCTGTCCCACCAGTCTGCTAGTCCTAATCCTTGAGTCTTTCCATCAGTGTGCTTTCCCTTTCTGGTATTTGTGTTCCCCCAACCCTTAAAAGATTCAGGCTTTTCATCCGCTGCCTTGTTCAAGCAGCTCATTTATTCCCTGCTATGGAAACCTGTTGCTATTGTCAATTCTTTGTAAGTTTATTTTTGTATAAGATCTAGAGCAGTGACAAAGCATTGCTTTGTTTTCAAAGACAAATTCTGTATTTTAAGCTTCCTATGCTTGTTTCTTCTGCATCCATCTCTCTTGGGTCCTGTTCCTATTTTGTTCATCTGCCACTTCCTAAGCCCTACCCTTGAGCATAGCATCGAAGTGCCTGTCTGCTCTGAGAGGTGCAGATGTACTTTCTGTTTGAGTAGATGAGAGCCATTACCATCCAGTGGCTGCTTAGTACGGCTCTTTAGAGAAGTGCTTTTGCAAGCTAGGCTGATGGATTGAGAAGTGATATATTTTTTTTTCCCTTTTATTCTCCTATTTCAGATCTGTCTTGAGAGTGATACAGCAAAGTCTGGGATCATTAGAGAACAGGAGGAGCCTCACAAGTGGGACGTGCTGTGGGCAGCAGTGGTTGCAGTAGCTTCCAGACTGGGAAGAGAGGTGGTGCAGAGGCAGTGCCCACAGCCTAAGGATGGGGTTTGAGGGGGTCCATCTGGTTTCAGCTGGTCATGTGGCTTGTGGAAATTTCTGGCATCAGTGTCGCTTTTGCTGCTTTTTTGGGTCACAAGCTCAGTGAGTTGTTTGGCAGGGTCTCAGCTCCCTGCTTTCTCAGGATGTTCGTCAGTCTGTTGTCTGGAGAGGGTGCACTTTGGAGGACAGCCTGAGGGCACTGCAAAGGCTGTGCATTGGGCTGGGAAGCCCTTTGTGATAATTCATTTCTGAGGGCTGCTCTGAAATTGCAGGTCCCTGAAGATAAAACTGGAGTTGTGCTCTGTATGATGGCTTTCACCATAAGAGAATGAAAGCAATTAAACAACAGAGGCAATAATGAGAGAGCACACTGCTAACCTGATGGCAACTTTCACTGATGCCTTCGGAAGCTTTTTCCAGCATGGGAAGGCTTATTTTGTGGGCAGAACACCCTGATCTCAGTGCTTGTACCTTTTCCTTCCCCGTCCAGTCTCATCTTTTCTAGCTGCTGGGACAGTATAACACAGCCTCCTCCCTGCTGGTCTGCAGGTGCATCTGAAATGTAAGGGGTGCTGAAGCATGGCTTATGTGCATTGCTGAGCCCTTTTTTGGAGATGTGCAGATAAAAATCTGTTTACAGACTGAGAGATCCGTGGTTCATGTGGTTATGTGTTATGCTGATAGGAAAGCAAGATAGTTTCTGTGTGAACAAATATCACGACCTTGGTACTTAAATCAATGCTGCCACGGTGTTATTCATTACTCGCTTCACTTAAATCAGAAGCTTTGGTCCAGGCTGCACTTCAAGGTGTTGTGAATGCCAGCACCACTGAGATGATGTGGCCACACACGGCACATGCACTCAGTGCTGCTAGTTGGAAACAGCAGACATGAGCTTTTCCTGAGGGCAGTTTTGGCATTTTCTGAGCGAGGATGTGACAGCTGTTCCAGCTTCTGCCTGCCCACAGGCTGATGTGGCTGTAGGGCCGGTCTCTTACCTTGATGAGAATTCAGCGGTCAGCATTTCACAATAGAGGGAGCATGTGGGCAGCTGCAGAAGATCTTGTTGGTGCTTGTGGGAAGGAATGGTGCTGCAGGTGCTTGGCTTTACCCTGCTGCCTTCTGAACCTGCCAGGACAATACCTGAATTTCTCTGAGTAGGGATTGGGCACTGTCTCTTAGTCAAGTTCCATCCAGATTGGACTTGTTTTGTTTTTAAAAATCATTGTGGACCTATGAAGCCCAGTTCCTGTACTGTATTTTTGCATTCTTCCTGTCTTGATTTGGCCTCTGTTCACTCCCTTTCTGAATTCTGCTGCAGTGTGGCAAGGCCTTTTCTCTGGGTAAGCTCCTGCCACCAGGTTCTCACCACGTCCCCATCCTTCTGGTTTTGAGCGTCCAGCTCCCCACCTGCGGGCAGAGCATCACACATTGTTCTTGAGCAGCGCCAGTGGGAGCGTGTCCCTTTCAGGTGCTGGCTTTGCTGACTGTGATCCAGAGGTGGTCAGAACTCCATTGCAAGCCCTTCGGCCTCCTCCCAGCCTGGCAGCAGATGGCTGCCTGTGCAAAGTGATCACTCATGCACGCTAACGCTGACAGGGGACTCCAGAGGTTTGCAGGGAGTGCTGCTTTTGGGGCTTTCTGCCAACTCCGTCACAACCCCAAATGACAGAAAAGCTGAGGAGACTGCAGTGTGCTTGGGAAGGGGTGCGGTGTTCCTGTGATGCATGCTGTCCTTGTCATTCAGACTCCTTGGTTAGGTAGGTCAACTTAGACCATTCATTTTATTGTTCTTTTGAACAAGCTGCCATGGCTTTGCTTCTCCAGCAAGAGTGTTTTGAAGCTCCAGGCTGATAGGAGTGGGGAGTATGGGGATTGTGTTTGTAGGAGATGAGGGGTACCACACTGCTGCCCCACTTGAGATTTGACCATATTCCATTTGCTGTACTGCATATAGGGTGAAACAGGATGAAGTTGGACCCCTTCAGCAGTAGCACAGGTGGGATCTGTGGGGTCCAAATTGCTCTGTCACGAGGCAGCCAAGGATGGCTGCTGGTGGCACATCACTGACTCATCCTCAAGCTAGCATTTCCTGAGCCTGGTACCTTGTCTGGAGTGCCTTGGCTGGGATGGCAGAGGGCTGATGTTCCACCCCTATCTTCCATCTCCAGCCCTTGAAACAAACTCTTGCGCTACTTCTTCAAGCGGTGTAATTAAATTGTAAGAATTGGAGTCCTCATTACCTTCTCCCATGTGAGAGTTGAGGAGCTCATCTTCAGAGAGAGGCTGTTGGCTGAAATCCAAAGGAGACAAATCTCAGAGCAGAGGCTGCATCTGTGTTGATATTTACTCTCATTAGGGATAATGGTCATTACCAAGTGCAGGGTTGCTCTTTGCAGGTTATTTTTGTCTGGCTGTAAGCAAAAGCAGAAGAAAAAGCAAAATGCGTCCATCTCTGCCATTTCTGCACCTTTTTTTTTTGTTTTCCAAAGAAACATTAATACAACATCTGAATTGGTGGGTCTGGCATGTGCAGAAGTCTGCACTGATGCATGAAAAAATTGTTGATTCATATTTAGAGATCTCCTATTCTGGGAGTTTGCTCCTCTTCCATCCCTTGCATCAGTGCACATAGATTGCATAAACAGACTGAATTCCCAATGCACTGGTGCAGACAGTCAGACCAATGCATAGCCAGAGAAAGACTGGAGCAAACTGCTGCTTGCCTTCCTGTAATAATGGATGTGCATTCAAGCAGCAACGCGGATCTCTACAAACGGAGCAATCCTGAGAGCAGAGTGAGCTCAGAGTCTGGTCCTTCCAGTGAAACAGCTGTTCTTATCTTTCCTTTTTTAATAGAAGCTCATGCAAGCAGGAAGAGAATTGGTAGGAACTGGAGTGCCAGGAGTTACTAGTGGCTTGCTTATGAGTGCGTCTCGGTAGTATTATTTTGTAGCTTTTCCAACGACAAACCTTGCAAAACTGTTTTGAGATGAGTAAGCCTTTAGATCTCTTAACTGATACATGAGGAAAAATTCCCTGTTTCGCTCTGTTTTGAAGTTGCCCTGAATTGATGGCAGAACTGGCAGCAGAATTGTTTCTACACCAGTTTTGGTCCTCTGCTTGTCTTGGGGTTTGACGGAACGTGTTGCCAGAGCCAGGTGTTCAGCATTGCATTTGTTCCCTGCAACCACCTTCTAACGTTCTTCTCGACAAGGCTGAGGTGGCTGTAAAGGCGCCTGTGTCCTGGAAACTCTTGAGATTGTTTAGAACAGTAATTAGAAATGTTAACTGGCCTTACTGTGGACTGACATGAGCTGATTGCCAAGCAGTTAACTCCAGCAGTTCCACGAGGTTTTTTCCATGCACCTTGATCTGTGTCTGGGTAAGATGTGAGGGTGGTCAGAAGCTGTGCTGCCTCCTGACATCTGTTGAGCCTTGAACCCCCTAGTTTTAGTCTATGAGATTGCTGGAGGACTGCAGGTGAGTGAAGGCAGGGTGCTTCTGGCTCCTGGACTTGATGTCGTTGCAGACTTTCTCAGCGAGACTCTAAATCCAGGCTATTGTAACTTGGTTTGGTAGGATAGAGGGATATTTGTGGTGTTGCTTTAGCTATAATCTGATAATGGAGAACAGACATGAATTCAGTAACACTTACAGAAGTATGCTTCTCGACAACAGAGCTTACAGGCACTTCTTACTGGTGAAGTGGTTACATGCTTCATTAGTTCCTTAAAATACTCATTTCACTGTAATGTTCTGCTGTTTCTGCATGTGTCCATAGTATACCCTTTCTCATTTCCATCTAAAGATAATCACTGTGGAGATTTCCACAAAGGCGGGTTCTCATTTGCAGCACATTGCAAGCTTCTTTGTTGTTCCAAGGCAGCTGGAGAACATTGGGGGAATTAGAACCAGTGCTGCCAGCAGCCCTTCGTTTGGTGGAGCCCTTGTATCTTGGTGTCTCTAATGTGTCTCTAATTGGTTTAGACTTGATGGGTTTTCAGTGTTTTCATTTTCTAAATTGATTTATCTGCACAAAAAGTACAAGTTGTCCTCTGCTGGGAACACGTTTCCAGGGTTTTTAATCTTGCAGTTTGTCGATGCAAAGGATAGTCTCATCAGTGTGGATCAACCTCTTCTCTTTGTAGTTCACTGTTTCACACATCTCCCCAGGTCTGTGCCTGGCTTCATATTCACTGCAGCTTGAAGCAGACTTAGCAGCTGCACTCCTGTGTTGTTGAGGACAGCAGTTAGTTGGCACAGACCCTTCCCCTGCCTGCCTCACCAAAGGTACAGTTTGCTCCCATGGCCTTTTCCTTTAGTTTAATCTGGATTGTACCAGAAACACGAGGTGTACTCTTTCTTTTTTCCAGTTTGAAAACCACCTTCCCTCTGCCTGTCTGTTGTGGTTCCAGGACACATTCCTCGTACCTAGAGCAAATGGGGTTGCTCCAAAATTTGGAACTTTTTAAAGCTGGCCACATGTGATCTGGGCATGGAGATATCAAGGAGATATCTTGGTTTTATCTTCTGCCAGATACAAAAAGCAAGTCAGCTTTTGTCTTTGAACCTTTTCACAAATGGTGCTATTTGATCATCAATGTATCAAGAACATGGTCTTAAATGTTGACTTCCTAGATTTTATGTTAACCCCTTGAACAGAATGTCAGCTGAGGTACTTAGACATGCTAGGACGGACTCATTTTCTGCTGGTTGGAGCCTGATATCGGAATGGGGATTTAACACAGTCCACTGTCTCTTGATCAGGCAAACTGAGGAATTTAATTGTCTTTTCCCCAAAACTTGGCTGAGCAGCTCCTAAATAACCACTAGGTACTACTAATTGCTTTTGAAGAAGCAGAGCAATGATTTTTCAGAACTGGATGCATTTGATTTCTTTCTCTTGTAACTGTTTTTCTTCCAATATGTATTTTTTGTAGTGACACTGAGAGCCGAAAATTATGCAAGAAGATGAAAGTAGATCCTAATTCAAAGGAGAAAGGAGTGGAATTACTCCATTATAAGTGAGTGCTGGGCTGGGATTTGTAGTTCCTAATTGTTGATGCCCCTGTTAGGACCATTTGTTTTCCTTGCAGCTCCATTTTTCTGCAGCATGAGAAGTTATTTCTGCTATGCCCTCTGATATGTGAAATTGCGCACTGTTTCTTCAGTTTGGAAGCGTGTGTTGTAACAGGAGTTAAGATAAATTTATTGTGCTGTTGAAGAGAGTACATGAGCTGGGCTTGTGGGAGAGGTGCCCAATAGACTAAAACTACCCAATGCACAGGGCTGATGGCTGAGATTTGGATCTCTTGCTTTTTCTGTCACTTGCCTACTGGCATGTGTCTTGGACAGTTGGCTTCACCACTCCGCTCACTCTTCTAACTTGAGATAGTGCTTTGTAAAGTACTTGGAGAGAGGGAAATAGAATGAGAGAGCAAGATATCTTCTTCCTGAGAATAATGGAGTGGGAGTACTGTAAAATGTAAGAGAGACCAAGCAGCTGCATCTCCAGAGATCATGCCTTAGTAAATTTTATTGTTAAAGCGTCAGAGAGGAGAGACATGGTTGCATGACACACTGTTTTGCATCCTGCCTTTATCCTCAGTTTTCCCTTTCCCTCCCCTGCTTAAATTGCTGTGGTGTAAATTCTGCTGGGTTCTGTGACTTTGGCAGGATAATTTTATTCTGGTTAGTTAGAAGTAAGGGAGCTGTGTGATTTCCAGCAATGTTATTGTAAGTTAACACTGTTACCCACTTCTTGTTCTACAGGGATGGTGCATTTCATACTGAATACAACAGAGCTGTCACATTGAAGGTAAATTTAAATATTTGATTATTATTTGGTTAGGTATGGGAGAGAGATTTGTGGGTTAAAAACAGGTGTTGGTACTTCTTCATGCTGAAGGCATGAAAGGGAGGGTGGTTAATCTTCATAAGCAGCTGTCAGAATGACCTGAGGGCTTTTGTGGATGCATGCATCTGCCAACCACAGATCCAGAAAAGCTGTATATTAACGAGACTGAACCCGTGTTAAACAGTCATATAAATTGTAAGTTAGCTTCCAAGCTGGTTACAAATAGGGATTCTCTTATTTTCATTACCAGGTGCTATTGATGGCAATGTAACTGAAAGTATTAGCTGATACTGCATTTTTTGATAGAAATTTCTCTGAGGTTTTTAGGCCTTGTCTTTATAAACTTCCAAGAGTTGAGTGGCCTGCTCTCTGATCATGGAACTGCAGTTTCTATGGATGTGCCCAGAGTGCAAGAGGGATGAAATGACTTCCCATTTTCTCCGCATCTTGAGACAAAGCAACAGGAAGCGGTGTTCTGTGAGCACAGTGGGAAAGATATGAAATTTGACTGACTGGGGGAATGATAGACTGAAAGCGCAGTGAGCAAGGTGAAAGTGAGCAGCCTTCCTCAGCAAAGCCCCAGTGAGGTGCTGGGAGTATCCTAATGTGGGGCATGTGATGATTTGGCTTCCAGAAATGACTTCCACCCAGTTCTGATGGCGGTTTTTCTTCCTCTTCTTCAGCAAACTTGGGCTCTGCACAGTCACTGAAGCTTGATGAATCAATCCAGGCAGTCTAAGAATTAGATTTGCATCTTTCTTCTGTCTTGTTCAAGGGTTTGGACTGTGATGGAGGAAAGTCTGTGTGAGATGCTCTGTGAACTCTATTCTGTCAGAGTGGCCACTTCTAAGCATGCTTCCTCTGTTACCTTCCTTCCACAGAGCTGTTGTGGGGTAGATGATGAAGAGGTTTGTCTTGGAAATAAACTATGACTTGAATCATCTATTCAGCAGGATTCACATGAAGTGAGGAGAATACAACTGTGCATCTTCACCTCTCCTGCAGCAAAATTGCTGCCTGGGTTGGATAACCCAGCCTCGTCAGCAAATGCCTCAGGCTCCTTGTGTACTTAGTGAGGAAATGCACCTGATGCTTTTTTATTATTTTTTCCTCTTGGTGGGTGGTGGGGTGAAGTAGATTGATTAGTTGCCTAGATGTGGGTGGTTTGAATACTCGTTAAAACGTCTTTCCTGCTCTCCGTACAACACTGCAACCAGGAATTAGTGCTGTGACTCTTCCTTACAGATAGGATGAACTGGAATGCACCTGCAGAGCCCCTGGGGGTGTTCCAGCTGAGATGCGAGCATAGCAGAACAGGAACCATGTCATTTATTCTTTTAGTTGCCATTTTGTGATATATTTTTCCCCTTTCCTCCTGTCTTTAGTTGTTTCTTTCTGGCTGGTGAGAAGAAAGCAGATCTAGAGTGACCCCATAGACACACATGGGATGAGTGAGTTTAGTTTGGACAGAAGAGGTTCTGAACCTCCTGTCTTCCACGATCTCTATTCCTTCTTGAATTAACTGCCTCTCTGAAACCAACTCAGCTGATTGTTTATTTGTTCTGCTGCTCATGACTGTATGAATACTGTTTGCATTTCTCCCTCTGCACCACTGTGCCTTCTTGCGTTGAGGCAGTGGCACTTCTTTCTTACCTTTAGCTGCGTTTGTGAGAAGTCTCCTATTGCACTGCAAACAGCAAGCTTCAGAGGGATATCATTACATTGAGTTTCATACCCATTTTATGGACAGGTGGACAGAACGAAACAAGTCCTTTAATGTCTGTCCTTCATGTTATTCAGCAAATGTGTGGCAGTAAAATTGGGATCTTCTTCCAGGCATTCTGTAGACATTAATATTTGTATGATGTTTTGGAGAATAGTGGATGCAGTTCTGAGGAGGAAATGCTTCATTACTGTAAAAGGATTCTTCTGAAGTAATCAGCCATTTCATAGATAGGGCTGATACAGCTGATAGCATACTTAGGTTTTTAAGAAAAGCTTTTCATTTTTTCAAGTGACTAAATCCTTATGTAATTTCGAAGGTCGTTGTGGGTTAACTCCTAGAAAAATGAGGAATGAAGGGTATCTCAGTGCTTGCAGTGGGGAGATGTTAGTAGTCAGAACCCCCTGCTGCTAAGACCTTGGTTAGGATCTGAGCTGTTCAAGTGTCTAATAAAGAAGATGGATGGCAAGGGAATTAAGTTTGATCATGAAAAATTTTTAGGAATAGTTTAAAAAAAAAAAAAAGTAAGTAAAATTAATCTCTTTAAAGAATTGAGAAGGCTCACAATACCAGTGGCTTGTCAATATGAAAGCAAGAACTTGTGGGATAACAAATGCAAGAGGGAAAGAGAGACACAACTCCAACTATGCTGAAGTAACAGCAGGTTGTTGTAATAGGATTTGAATTACCTGCCTGCACAGTGGTTAGCCTGAAAGTACTGGCTTAGCAAGAGTGAAAAAGTCAAATGATTAGCAAAGGAACAGAGAGTGGAAGGGGAAATGTTACTTCACCATCTAAGTTCATTGTCTTGCATGAAGTACGTAATTCTGGTTGCCACAATGAGTGACACATATCAAGGTACTGTAGAAGGGCAGTAACGCTGGTCAGAAGTATCAATGCCTTGAATATTTGCATTGGGGGTGCTTCGGAAAAGGACAGTGGGAGGGAGATTGTGATCGATGTATGTGTAACTGTGAGTAGCTTTAGGAATGGTACAATTACCCGCTTTTTCTCAAAACATTGGTGCAAGCAGTGACATTTTGAGGCAGCTGATTTCTAACAACTCTACAGTGTTTTAAAAAAAAAGTTATGGTACACATAGCCATATGTTGTGAAAGCTAAGAATTTAAGTCTTAAAATCAGTGTTAGATAGTCATAAAGTATATATCCATTGATAGCAAGCACAGAGGTACAAATACAACAGCTGGTACAGAGCCAATAAACTCAATTACTTTTTTCCAGAAACTGAGTATGCAGGATAAAAATGGCGTAGTTTTTCTGCCAGGTATCTGTAGTGAGCTGCTGTTGGATGTCCAAGGTTAGATCACTTTTTGATTTTAACTGGTGACTTTAACCACACCATTTCCTAATTGCCATACTGCCATAAGGTCATCCAGGCTATGTTTATTATTCACTGAAGCCTTTTCTGGAGGGTAAAACACAGGAAGAATTTTACTGTCTTTCTAAAATGGAGAAAATTCTTTCAAGTGTAAATCTACTGGCAGAGGGAATGGACTAACCCAGTAAATTAGACCAGCTCTAAACTCTGTGTCCTTTTCAAGTTTGCTCTTGTAGGACGTGTGTGTAATCAAGGAAAGTTTCCTTGTTAGCATCTCTACTGCATTATACTTGAAAGGAGCAAAAAGTACATGATGTGTTTCCAAATTTATTTTTTTCAGGTTAAAACCCATAAATGATAGCCAGCTATTGTACTATTAAAACTGGCTTGATTTTTGGCAGCATCTACTTGGACAAAGCCACATCCTGTGTTCTACTGAGTTGGTGTTTGATGTTCCGAGCTGTTGCAGTGGCTCAGGCAGTGGGTAACAGTCCAGTGTGGGCCTGTTGGGGCTGCAGTATCAAAGCATGTCCTGACCCCATCACGGCAGGGCAAGAGTGGAGCTGCTTCTGCAGCATGGGAGCTGCTATGCTGTGGCCTGGACCTTGCTCAGGTCTCGAACTCAGCACCCAGGGACCACTGTTTTTCTGCAATTAGATAGTACTGCGGTTTGTTTGTAGGGATTTTTCTTTGTTGTTTAAAAGCGCACAGGAAATGTTCTTCACAGAGCAGAGTAATGAGTGTGAGGCACCGCACTGCCTGCTCATGCCAGAAGACATTACACATCTAATTTTTTCTTTCTTGGCTGAGAGGGAGAAGCTGCAAGAATTAAATCTCTTTAATCCCCCATTCTCTAACCACATCTGTTTCTACATCATTGAACTTGGCACACAGGAATTCTTGAAACTAGCAGAGTCAATCGCACTCATTAGCTGTTTAAAATGCTGACCCCTCTCTCCTCCCCAGCAGTGTACATTTGAGGTCTGTGCAGACTGAGGGCAAGCAGAACTTGATGCGGTGTTTCTAAGGTTGGAATATCTTCCTGGTTTGGTCTTCCTGCCCTCCCCTTTCTCTATTTGTTATTAAGTTTTCTTCCAGCATTGTTTGGGATGCTGATGCCTGTAGTTCTAGAGCTTTTTACAACTGTAACTGTTATAAGTTACTCAGACTTCTTCTTGATAGCTCATTTCTCTGCTAATGCCACATTAAAACAAATTTATTCTATGCAAAGTGGTTGTGGTCCCAAAACAGCTACCTCACCCCTTAGGTCTTCTCACTGGGTACATTAAGTGCTTTGGTTGTTGTCTAGTGACTAATATATGCTGCCTCTTACTATAAGACAAATCTCTTTAATGTTAGCTAAGCGAGTAGACAGTCATTAATGCAATAATGCTGTAAGCTCTGAATCCTCCCAAGTCTTGTAGTACCAGCTGAGATGCAGGAAGATGAGCTGAACTCTACTATCTGTTGATAAGCTGTTGGAGTGTTGCACAAGAGCAAACCTACCAAAGACAGAAAGGTGGCAGAACTGTCTCTTGAGACTGTTTCAGTGGCGTGTGTCACCAGGTGTAGTGATAACCTGCTCTTGAGAAGGTGGGTGACAAACCTGAATGGCATGGAGTTGTGTCCCTCGGGTCCTGTTGCTGTCACCAGATCAGCACCTTCCCCTTGGACCTGGCTGTGTTATTGACAGCAGAGTTCTTGTCTGGGAGTGGATTCATGCCTACAAGTGGTGCCGCAGAGAAAGAACACAAGGTCAATCTGAGCTGTAAGTGATCATGAAAATCCAGGTATTGTGTTTTCTATAGTATGGACATCTGAGATAAGTGGTGAAACCAACACCTTCACACATAGCTGGAAACTGTGGGCAGTGATGCCCTGCCGAAATCTGTGGAGAGCCAGCCTCTCATTGACTTTAGAGGACTGAAGTTTTCCTCAAGTTCAGGCTGAAATTTGAACCAGTAGATAGTATTTTTGTGATAAAGAGAATAACCATGTCAGTCAAGTAAAGTGTGCATATATACTCAGCTTATCAAATATCGGAGCTGCAGAATCAAAGTGCTTCACATTTCCTGCTTCTCTTGCTATGTTTGTTTGTTATACTCCTACTTAAAAATCCATTAAGTTCAGTTTCTAGTTGAATGGATCATAGGGGAGACTATTGGTGGATTATTTTCCCATTGACCAAAAGCTCTGTCTGATCTGTAAGTTTTTGGAATTCATTGCTTTTGCTATATGAGTATCAGTGTGCCCTACAGCTGGTACTTTCAGATCCAAAGGTTACACAGATCCAGTTAAGGGCATGGAACGTAACCTCTACATAGAGAAATCTTTCCTGCTTAGCCAGGGACTAGCTGTGGAAATATTGCAGATCTACTACCACTGAAAGAGCGGTCTACCTCCACACAACTTTCACCCAGTTTTGTAATGGAAATGGGCATTAAGCGGGTATATCATTTGTGAGGAAGTTAAGCACCAGTGCATCACTTAGTTCTGCAACAGGAGATTTGTGTTCAACTTCATTATAGCAAATGAGTGTAAAAATGGAAAAGCAAAAGTTTATTGCGTGGGATTCACATGACGGTATGGATTTGAGATTGAGTTCAGGCTCTCATTTGTTTTGCTTTAAAAGCTGTTTTTCCTGTTTCCTGCAGTCTATTGTGGCCTTTCTCAAAGATCCAGAAGGTGCACCATTGTGGGAGGAAGATCCTGAAGCCAAAGACGTTGTGCACGTTGACAGTGAAAAGGTATGACAACTGAAGAGATGTTCTGTGTGTTTTGTAATTATGTGGGATGTGGGGAGTATGCATGTTTGTATAAACTCTTAATGAAGCACTGTTATTTTCTTTGGAAGAAAATTCTATAGTACACAGTTGTTAAAGGAACATAACAAAGTTTGTGGATTATGATAGAGAGCAAGGTCTCCTGCTTCCTTCCTTCTTTCCTCTACCCTGTGTGTGGTCATGGTATTAGTCTGTGAACTACATAGCAAGCATCAAGTCATGGTAGATGCTGTAGTGGAAGAGACATGTTTGTCTCAAAGTGTAGCAGCTTGCAAGATGCAGTTGCTGCAGGATGCAAGTAGGAGATAAGTGTTATTCTTAAAACTGCAGGTTGTCATTAAAGCTTAGATTCTCTCGAGTGCCCGAGGTCTTCTCAGAAAGTCTGGAGCACGTAGGAGCAGAATTTGGGTCTTGAGTGATTTAACCTTGTACAGTAACCATCTGCAGTGGCAAGTGGAAGAGCTGTAAATAAGATAAAACTACCTTAATAAGCTAGTGCCACCACAGAGCTACCCATGATATTCTCTCTAATATTATCAGCTTGGTCTTTTGTATTAGTTTTCTAGTCTATTGATTTTTAAAACTTTAATTGATTGGGCACTAGCTGGTATTTTGTAAAGGGCCTTTTCAATTATCTAGCTTTCATTTTTAATATTAGAAACAGTTATTTTGACATTCTGTTTTTGTAGGAAGATTAATTTTTAATGTTCACCTTCTGTACTCTATTATAAGTCTTCCAAGGATTGTGTTCAATTTGAAAACTTGATCTGTTTTTTTCTACCATGCTGGTAGTAAAAAATCTATTCTTATGGCCTATTCTATTTCATAGTGCGGAAGTGAAAACTTTGTTTATTACTGAGTCCAACTTATTGAATTAGAATATGTTTTTTCATTAGGTTGCAAATTCTGAGTTGAGAATGGACCAACTTTCGCATCTTGACACCAAAAATGCTGGTCTTGGCTATTTAGAAATATTTGAGTCTATAAGAAGTTCTGTCATCTCCTTTCAACTTAAAGTTGAGCAGGCAGAAGAAATTCGGGTCTTGTTTGTTTGGAAGTATGACCTCTTCATTTCCCCCAGATAAAAGAGCCTAAATTCTACTAAAATATTGACTTTTTAAAGTTTAACAGAAGTGTACGTTTATGTAGGCCTGCACTTAGTTTGTTTGGTTCATTCACTAGGAATTACGAAGGCTTCTGAAGAAGGAAGACAAACCCCTTCTGATGATGTTCTACGCCCCATGTAAGTAATGTAGCACATCTTGCTGTCATCTTCACTGAGAAATGTTCAAGTCTGACTGGAAGCCTCGCTTGTGTGTCACTGATACCATCTTATACTGTCGTTATCATTGAAATCCATGTGTTTGCCCGTTTGTATTCAGTTTTCCCCTCGCTATTCATCTGCTGCATCCTAGGCTGGCAGTGTTTTTTTCCATTATCTCAGTCTTGTGGTGAGCATCTAGCTTATGTAAGTTTTTTACTTGTGGTCCTTCCTAAATATGTTTGGTAGTAGACAGAAGTGTGATATGCTGAGCTCATATGTGTTAATATTGTTTTCTGAGAGGGTCTAGCCCTCTGGTGTATGTGGAGCTGGAATTGCAGATGAATATTGCACGTGCTTTTTACTTTTGCATTTTGGGCTGTAGGATAAAACAAGCAGTTATACAAAAACAAAAGCTCTCTAGAGTAGCCCCTGGAATTAAAAGAAGCTCTATTTGTTCTCAGTAACTGCAGGTAGAGGGAACAGTCAAGAGCAGGAATACTTTTTCTGCTTCATTCAGGAGGTACTCTGGGTGTTTCAGTTGTCACCAGCAGGAGTATCTTGAATATGGGGTTCATTGGTGGCGTGGCAGGAAGGAAAGAGAAGAACTCATTGGGGTTGCTCTGTTTCTTTTGTGACATTGTCACTGCACTGCTCTGAGCTTGTCATTGCATTGGCTGCTTATTCAGCTTTTGCAGATTTACAACTGGTGACAGGTGTGTGAGAGGCTTTCCAGCTCTTTAAAACAAAATACTGCTGTGCTGGAACTGTTGCTCAGCTGGAAAGCAGGGTAGCCATGAGAAAGGCGTGAATGTATGCCTTAAGCTGGAAAAGCCTCCCAGTGCTGTCCTGATCATGAAATTGTTGCAAGGCATTGCTAGCATTTCATTAGTTGTTTCTCTTCTAAAATGAGTGCCCCATGGCAGCAGTATCTAGTGTTTGAGTGTGTTTTCTCTGGTAATTATTGCCTGAAACGCTATCCTACCCTTTTTTAGTCTCCTCAGAGTACCACCAAGACGGCCAGAATGGCCCAAGACTTAGCATGATGCGTCAGTAAGAGGGTGTTTTTTCTTTAATTAAATTAGCAGCAGCACGGGGCCTTCACACTCTGCAGCGCCCGCAGCCTGCCCTGGCCGTGTCAGCAGGGGGCCACAGGCCCGCTCTGCCTGAGCATCGCCTCGTGGCAAGCGCTCTGCTGCACAGCACTGGCACAGTTTACCTGTATCGTGAATAATTGTTTTCCACAACTGAGTCTCTGCCTTAAATGTGCCTTATCTAGCCTTTGGTTCTCTTTGAACCGTTCCCCCAGAAACCCTCCTCCTTCCAGTTTCTGGTCTTTTGAAGTGGCAAAACACCTGCTAGTCTGCAGTGCTGTAATACCTTTGCTGCTTTCTGAACTGCTGTGAAGGAAGCCTACTTGTAAGGTTTTTTCCCCCTCTGATTTCACGATTCTTAACTCCCTCATCTTTTATTTAATACATGAGACCTTCTGACTTGACTCTTATCCAGTTTTTCTTTCCTTACTCTTGCTCCACTTACTACAGGCAGAATACATCCAGCAGTTGCATTAAAGCACTGGCTTTGGGGAGCTGGAGCTGTGGATTGCTGTCTTGTAGTGTTACTGTTCGTACCTGGTGGCAGCAAATCCAAGCTGATTGCTGAAGGGAGTTCTTCTTTTCCTTATGTGCCAGGGGTGAGCCAAGGGGGTCTTTGGCAGGAGAGGACATCGGACTCTTTGTCTGGGAAGGCATGAGGAAGACAGCTGCCTCATTTTTTTCAGCTTCATGGCAAGTTTTGGAAATCCATTGTGGCAGATTCATAGGAAATGGATTCTTTGATTACATGCTAGTGCAGAGGGAGATGAAAGTGACTGCAAACTTAAATGTAGTTTCTTTAATATTTCAGGAATGCTTGATCTGAGTGAAACAACTCAGAGCAAAGGCGAGCCTTTTCCTCAGAAGATATTATTACCTGCCATTTGAAGCCTGTTCACTCTACTTTCGGACTTTAATATAAGCCAGACAGCACTAAATATGAAAAATTAGGTATACTTACAGGCATTCAGATTTACTTAGAGCTAACTCTGCCAGAGAAAAATCCTGCAAAAGACAGTCCGCATTTGGCAACAAAAATGAGCTGTTCAAAATGTCATTGAAGACAAGACTTTAAAAATGAAGATGTTACCTAGTGGAAAAACTAGTATGTGTTCAATTAAAAAAGCAGACAAAAGCAAGCAAACACTTTTCACTCAGAATACAAGAAAAAATAACAGATGACAAATGAGTTTTTTGAAGTTACCCTTGAGGTATGCCCACATGGGTATATATCCGGCTTGTCAGAGTCCTGAACAGCATAGCATGAAAATGCATGGTCAGGATGGGTTGCTCTGAGGTAGGTTTGGGATCAGGGAGCCTGAGGCAGCAGAAGGAGCATGAGTGGAGGCTGGGGGAGGAGGCTGGCACGTGCCTGAACTGCAGAAGGGAGTCCAGGGAGAGGTTCCCAAAGGAGAGAAATGTGTAGTTGGGGGAAGTTTGTGGCCTGAGGCTGTTAAAGAAAGCAGAAACAGGATTCAGAAGATGGTGTTAATGGCTCGTATCTTTTGATGCCTGTGCAGTGGTTTGGATGAAGTTGAGACTTCAGTATACCTCAAATGAGTGGTCCTTGCCCACCAAGAAATCATTCCTTGAACCAGCACTAATTTAACAACCTCAGTAGCAACTGGAGAAGAGAGATCAAAGGTGAAAAGACCACAGAAGTGAGCTCTTTCCTCTGATTAAAGGATGTTCTTTCCAGGCATGCTGATGTGATCCTAAACCAGAGGTTGCAAAATCTTCCTTTATGGAAGTTATTTTCAAAACCGTTCTCTCTTCACCAGAAAGAAAGAGTTGACAATTGTCCTATGGCAGACCAAGAGTCTCTGCAATAAGTGCCTGAAGTACATGGCTGCAGCTTGCTTTGTTTCATGCTCTCTCCCCTCCCTCAGTTCCCAGTGTGCATGTGCATATTTTACTCGGCAAGGGTGAAACCTGCTGCTTACAAGGTGATTTATTGCTAATCTGCTTAGCGCTCAAGAGCGTCATCAAAAAGCTCTTAGTGTACTCCAGCTTGTCTTCCTTCCTTGCTCACTATTTCCCTTCCTCAGCACATAAAGTTCTTGCATCTTATGAGGGCTGTTGCTTCTCCCCAGTTATCATCTCTGTTAACAAAGCACAACTTAACTTTTAAAGTCTGTTTAATGTGTTTATGAAGTGTCTTAAATCAGTTGCAAAGACTTTTAAAACCGAGGTGAATCTGAAGTGTATATAAAAGACTAGTTCTGACTTTCCTGGTCACTAGAGTGCCCGTTCAAAATGCATGAAGCTTTTCATTTGACTTGATGAGTAAAACATCTTTCAGCCTGCATTCCAGTGTGGTTTCAGCCTCGAGTCTGAAGAATATAGATGGTGTCGCTCATTCCAAAACAAGGATGAGAAATGAGTAATGTGAAAAACTTTCATGTAACATATAGCGTATAAGAAGAAGCAATGTTCTTAGAAAATAATAATCTAATAATTAGCAGAAAAAAGTAAGGATTAAAAAAATATATATTATAAAAATGTAGTTTAATATGCTTTAGAACATAGATCCTGTAGAAGAATCTGAATGGGGTTGTTGGCATATTGCTTACATAATTTCTTTTTTTTTTAATCAGGGTGTGGTGTTTGTAAGAGAATGATGCCATCTTTTCAGCAGGCAGCCACAGAACTGAAGGGTAAATATGTAAGTGAGAAGATAAATTTTATATGAAATACGAAAAGTCCTTTTAGATGTTTTTTTTTTTTTTTTTGAGTATTTAAAACCACAAATATTTATGGAAGTGGGGAATTTTCAATTGGGCCAAAGCAAAGCCAGAAATGAATGATAATGTTCCAGAACCACTCAAGATTCTCTCTTCTTTTTTTTTTTTTTTTAATTTATTATTTGTATTAAAACTTTGAAGAATGAGGTGTTAACTCACTTGCCATTTATATCTAGTGTGGCCTTTGCCAGAGAAAAATGGGTTCTGACACTGTATAGTTGATCTGGCTCCTAACTGGTTAGTCTGTGGGCTTCCTCAGCTTGTTTTGGTAAGATAATTAAATGTTTGCCATATTGGATTTGGTTATCTTTTTGGCTTGATGTTTCATAGAGGACTCAAGGATGGATGTCTCTATAATTAATCAACTTCTTCAGTGGAGAGTCAGTGTCATGGGATGGGTATTACCCTTTGTTAGCTTGATTGTTCTCCTAGCAAGTGAGCTTAAGCGTTAATAATTAGTTTTACTATGGCTTTGTTAACAAAGTTAGCATTTATAAGTTAATGTTAGCATTTTTATTGAAATGAAAACAAAATTTGATCCTAATAAAATCATGTTACAGCAGTAACAATAATAGTTACTTGTTTGTACTAATAAGGCATATTGAGTGCTAAGCAAGTTGAAGGTGCTTGTCAAGTCCAGATCTTATGCTTTGTGCATAATTTGTGTAATACCCCTAATACTGGTACTGGAGTGGCACAGAAGTAGGCTTATAATAAGTTCCATAGGTCAGGCTGGGTCTGTTCTGATCCTACCCATTGAACCAGTCACTGTAAGAGTTTTCAGGTTCCCTTGGGAGAGGCAGCATATGATGGGGAAGAAATGAAGCACCACAGTGCATTGCTAGGGAGGCTCAGGTCAGCGCATCTCTTAAGCACTGAGAGTGCTCACACTTCCCCACCTTCTCCCAGCTAGTTGCTTGTCAAGTGTTTTCTTTAAATCCTTGCTTGCTTAGGGCTAAAAGCAGTGGGAGTTGTTCAGATTTATTTAGGATATATTTTCTAGCATGCTTCTATCCAGCCAGGCAGCATCGAGATTCCCCCTCTCATTGGAGGAGGGTGTGCTGCTTTCTGTGGAATGGTGCTCCCGTCCTGCATGGCAGGTCCATCGTGAGGTGTGGGTGGACAGGAATTAGAAGCATGAACACCTACACAGATAATGTCAGAAAGAAGGCATGCTGCAAAACACTGTATCGTTCTGCAATTATCCTTTGCCTTGTCCATATATCATTCTGTTTTTATTAAATGCAGACCAGAGAATTTAAACTCCAGATCTCTTCTAGTTTTTTCTTCCTCTCTCAGAAATAGTTTTTATAGGTCTGGGCTAATCCTGCCCAGCTCAGTGGTGCTGCACAGGTCAGAGGTGCTTTTGGTGTTCAGGTGGTTTTAGTGCAGGGTCAGGGTTATGCCACTGCCACCAGTGTCTTTCACAAGTATCCATTCATCTAAATCTGACTTAATTAGCTTTCTGAGTGGGGTGTGTACACAGTTTGTCAATTCTGCATGTGCTGTACCCATCATAAATTGTCTATGCATTGCGTGAAGCAGCGTTGACCTCCAGATCAGGCATTGCTGGAGAGTTTATGATTGGTTTGGATGGAATGAAGTTTTGGCCTTTTAATGAGACCTGTCATTAGCTGTCAGAATGTGCCAGACTTAAAAGTGATTATTACCACTAGATAGGCAACACGGTATTTCATTTTCCTGCTATTTTACAGATCCTAAAAATGAAAAGGTGAACTGTATCTGTTGTTGGTTGTTACATTCTTTTGGGTCTAGTCCTTTTATGTTCCATGTTGCTGAAAGGAAAGCTGAGTGGCACATTCAGTATTATGCTTAGAGTTTGCAATTTCTTTCTGCACTGGAAAAGAGCAGCTCCAAGTGAGATGAAGATGACTTATTATATTCTTGGCACAAAAGATTCCCATGATTTGTGACGGGTGGGCTCTGGTGAGTGTCTGTCGCTGGCGCACTATGGCCCAAATGCAAGGAGGAACTGGTGGTCAGCAAAGAACTTCATCTGCTTTATTTCTGTTGACTTTGAGTGCACCAGAAGGCTTTACCCAGTAAAGAGATGCTTGAGTGTGTGCTTGAGTGCTTTCCTCTGGTTCTTGTCTTTTTTCTGTAAAAACTGGAGACTTCAGAAGCTTCTACCCTTACTTTAGAAGTCAAAATCAGCTTTGGTTAATGTTCATTGAATGTTCATTGAACTTGGCTCTAGGAAGGCTTCAAGTGGTGGTGTGAGAGCAAATCTGAAACTGCCCTATTGAAAGGAGTTTTAAGCAAGGTGTGTTTAGGAGAACAGGAATAGTCAGAGTCCCATAAGACGTGACCAGCTACGGATTTAGATTACAGATAGCTTGCTTGGAAGCACAGGTGTTGAAATATGTCAAATGTCACTGCAGAGATTAAAGGAATAAACTGGTCTCCTGTTTGCTGTGGACGTTGCAAGAGGTAATAAACTTCAATTACAGTTAGGGTCTTTCAGTCATTTGCTAAAAGCAAATTAGCTAAACATCTAAGTAGGAGAAACTTAAGTATAGAGGGAGGATCCAGAATTTGGGTAGAAAGTGTGCTCGTGGTCCTTGCCAGATTTGGTGGTACATAAAGCAGTAACTTTTGTCATTAAAAATGAATCCCATTGTAATGGGCTTCTGTCCAGTTATGCTTTATATGATATATGAACACCAGTATGAATCCAGGTTCTTGTCTCTTATCAGTCACCAGTCTGGCTGGACACAGTTCAATTGGTCCTGTTGAATTTACCTGTCCTCAAGAGGTGGCATATAGAGTAAGGAGAGGATTGATTCTTGGTATCTGAAATGAATGAAGTCAGTCTGATTTTTAGAATTACAAGGAAAATTCAAAGAGACTAGACCAGCCAGAATAGATCCTATTTCTGTACTCCTCTCAGTTAGCTTTCTTTTCACCTTTCTCAGGATAGGTGAGAGAAAACAGTATCTTCTGACTTTCCAGCACGCTCTTGGAAAAGGTTGACCTTCAAGCAGGGATTGTGTTCTTTAAGATTTATTTCATGCTGGCTCTGAGCACATTTGGTTGGTCTATTCAGTTTGCTGCATCAGGAACCTGGTATTAAAT
Source organism: Tragopan temminckii (assembly GCA_028571105.1). Taxonomy (NCBI): domain Eukaryota; kingdom Metazoa; phylum Chordata; class Aves; order Galliformes; family Phasianidae; genus Tragopan; species Tragopan temminckii. The sequence continues at coordinate 23,326,477 of JAOWBP010003503.1, forward strand.
TCTGATGTGGTATTTCAGCTGGAAGGAGAAAATCCTGTTTTTGGAGGGGGATGGAGAAGGAGGAGTTTGGATTAAAACCCTGCTGCTGGAATGATTTAAGCTGTCAGTGCCATTAAAACTAAGCTAATCTTGAGGTTGTATCTCAGCAACTGACTGGCTGGAGGTTTAGCTGCAGAACAGCCTCAGTGTGAAACTCACACCCACGAAAAATCAGAATTAGTATCATCCTCAGATTTTCAGGTCAAAAATCTGAAAGGCAGTTGGATAGGGCACGGGAGCCCTGAGCCTGGAGCTTGGGGTGGACTGCTGGGATGGAAGGTGGATTGGAACAGAGCCTGAAGAAAAGGAAGAGTGACTCTGTGTTTCACTTAGTCTGTAAAGTTCCTCTGCTTCCATACCCACCTTCGAGTATCTGTAAGACAAGGCTATTTCAACTGTCACTGCACCCTACCAGTCAGGTAGGCTAATGTATTTAAAATGCCATGTGGTATTTCCAGGGCTCTCGAAGCATGTTTTACTTTTACACTGAAGTAATACCTATTCCACACCTTCCC
>JAOWBP010003503.1:23327130-23353103 GCA_028571105.1 Tragopan temminckii
GCCCGGCGCTTAGGGTGCGCTGCCCCGGGCCATGCGAGCGGCTGCGGGCAGCGTCCCCGCGGCGCGGCCGGAGTTGGGACCCAAGTCCTGTCCGGCGCTCCGCTGCCTCTTCCCGGCGGCTCCTATCGGCGCGGCTTCAACTCTTTCCATCGGAGACCGGGAGGGGGGAGGAGGAGGAGGCGGAGGAGGAGGAGGAGGTAGGGAAGGAGGAGGGAGCTAGGGGCTGGCAGCCCCAACTCGCACTGATGTCAACTAATGTATTCAAAGTTCAGCAGGGCATTTCTTCGCGGGCGGATCGCCCTCCCCGCAGCTCGCAGACGGACCGGGAGGGTGTGGGGGGAGGGTGGCCTGCGGAGCTCGATCTCCGGGCCCCTGCCCCTAGGGTGCGGGGGGAGGCAGTGCCGGGGACTGTCTGCGTGAGGAAGACAGGGAGAGGCTTCACCGAGAGCGAGGGGATGGCGGAGCGGTGGTCCTACGGAGAGCCCACCGTGCGGGAAGAGCTGGGCCGGGACCGGAATGGGAGCGGGGGGCTCCGGGGCGAGCACCGCCGCGCCGAGTGGACCCCGAAGCGAGCCCCGGGCGCTCCGCCAGCGCCTCCGTGCTCAGTGGAAGGGCGAGAGGGACTGAAGTGAAGCCGGAGAAGGAGGGGGGGTGTATGAGCAGAGAAGTTTTGCCCCGCAGGAGCGCAGCCGGTGGGCGGCATGCCGCTGGTAGCGGAGGGCAGGGGCCCCGCGGGGGGCCGGGGGCTGCTGGGGCTCCGCGGTGCCGCTCCGCTCCTTTAAGCCGGCGGCGGGGAGCTGACAGCTAAGCGGGATGTGTGGCGATGCACAGGCAGCCTGGCGGTAAGAGGATAAAAATACAGCCGGGCTGCGTTAGCGACATTTAAAAATTGCGAGATAAGAGCCTCGGTTATTTATCTGCCGGATCCTCCGGTAGAATGGCCCGCATTGATACCACTGCATATGGATGTGCACGTATATAATGAGACCGGAATTGTTTGTTGTTTTTTTTTCTTTTTCCTCTTGTGAACTGATCCAGTCATTGGTGTTGACAGTCCGTTATAGCTACATAAAAACAGTGACATTGTATGGTGGCTTATCAATCCTCAGACTGCCAATTGCAGCAGCACTGGGTGTTTCACAATTCACGTCTCGGAGAAGTAACAGCATAGAGATGATCGTTACACAATACATAATTACTTGCCTATTCTTCTTAATTTCTCAGTTCTCCCTTAATCAGACAACTGTATCGCTACATCCTTTCACGCAGTAACACCTTTTTGGTACAGCTCACATGAAATAGTCATACATTATTTATATGTATAGCGTTTGCGATCTGATTTCCACTTTAAAACTGACACTGGAAAGTTGAGGACAGGCAATGAGAACAAACAAAATGTGATGTGGCTGCGTGTTCTGCTCAGAACTCCCACTCTGGGATAAGCCTCAGGTCAGGCAGAGCTGGGAGCTGCTGAACAAACTGCCCCATGCACATCAGTGTCTCATTTACCACTCTTTATGCATCCCTATCTCTTCTGAAGACCTACAGAAAAACCCTGATTTGTTGTCACAGCGTCTTCTTGGGGTACTGTATTAAATCACCATGTGAATGGTAAATAACTTTCAAGTCCCTCCATTTCCCCAGTCAGCAGGATGATATCTTTCAGTTTAATAACTTAAATGTTAAATGCTGATGTCAGGCAAGCTGGGTGTTGGGAGCAGGATGCAGCATAGATCTGTGCAAGCTGTGGTGGAGCACTGCTGGCTTTGTTTCTCAGCTGTGCTTTAGAGAAGGCAGTTTGGTTCCCAAGGCCTCGGGGGTAGAGCAGCATGCTGAATCACAGCTCCACAGGCATGCATTGCTCAGAGTCCCACCGGTGAAGTTATAAAGAAATCCTAGAATCTCAGAATCACCAGGGTTGGATCATCCCACATCATCCAGTCCAACCATCCACCTACCACCAGTATTTCCCCACTAAACCACATCCCTTAGTACAACATCTAAACCTTTCTTGAGCACCTCCAGGGACGGTGTCTCCACCACGTCCCTAGGCAGCCCATTCCAGTGCATCACCATTCTTCTGGAGAAGAAATTTTTCCTGACATCCAACCTGAATCGAAATGCTGCAGCGATTCCTTGGGCCGCTCGTGTCCTGACACCAGAACTCCAACACACAGGGCCAATCTCTGGCCGAACAAGGGAATCACTCAGCTCCCTTTAGCAAAAGGCTCGCGATGCAAAGCAGTGCCATTCAGATGCTTCGAAAAAGATAGAAAAATGTGGGGATTGCCCGAGGAGCGGTGCGTATGGAACTGTTTCCCAGCTGCCAAGCAGAGCGGCGGCAGGGAGTGCTGGTACCGCTCGGTGCTGCTCGCTGGTACCGCTAGGTGCTGCTGCTGCCTCCCGGTGCGGCGATGCGGGCGGGAGCGCTGAGGCACTGCTGAGCGTGAGCAGCTGGGATGGAGATCTGTAGGGCAGGGATACAGCAGCCCCAGCCTTTCTATGGGACGGGTCGTCCACAGCAATACCCCGGGCTGCGGCTGTTTTCTTGCCTGGCCGGAGCAGGCTGTGCTATCTGCATTTGCACAGGGGAAAAAAAAAAAAAATCAATCTATTCTGGCAGCAGCGGCTGCACAGACCTGCTCGGACCGAGCTGCTCTGGGCGCGCAGATAAGCGTTACAGGGTTCGGGGGGAGATCTGGAGCACAGCATCGACTCGGAGCTCGCCACAGGGCGACGAGACGACAGCATCCGCCCCCGCCCGAGCTCAGGACCGTTGTTCTGCAGAGGGAGCAGAGCAATTAGAAAAGCAGTTTTGCTGCAGATGGCCAGAGCGTCTCGCATGGAGCGAGGGAAAGGGAAGGAACATATGTCAGCGGCGACCTTTTAAAATGATGCTTAAATGGAGAGTACGTATGTTCAGGTATCCACTTCAGTAACCGGCTGTGAGTTCTTAATTCCCCGTAGCGCTGCTAGGGGAGAAGAAGGGTTTCCATGGGGAAAGCATTCTAAACATGCAGCAAAATGTCCTTTACAACTTTATGCTGATGCCAGTGACTGATTGAAGTGCAGCCCAGACTGCCCTTCTTGGTGTTTTCTCAAAAGGGAAAAAAACACGTTTCTAAATACAACATCGGCAAATACTCCAAAGAAATGGCAGGCCGCACTAGTGATAGTAAGCATCATCCTGAATATTTAGATCTAAATCTGAAGCCAAATGGCCTTTAGCCATAAAATATTTAGGCACAGGGCTTTTTGTGCTGGAATTTAAAATAGGTTGCTCAGTAGTCACAGTTGTGGTTTCCGGCCTCAGGCTGATGGCAACGGTAACGTTTTAATTTATACTAAAGAGAAGGCAAAGTTAAATCCGTGACACGAAGGGAGAGTCAGATGACCTGAAAGCAAGAGAATACAAATGAGCTCCCTGGAGAGAATAGGCTGTGATGGAACAAATGGAATAATACAGAGGGATGACTTGACACTATCGCCACAGTGACTGTATTTCACTTCTTTGGGGAGAAATGAAATGAGCTTAAATTGGGACAACTGCTTTATTTTCAGAGAACTACATCTGAAGGCTGTGCTGCCTACAGACAAGTGATATACATTTGTTTCTCCCCCTGAAGACAGGTCCTGTTAATTGCCAATTTTCCTGTCTCTTGACATGACGAGGTCAGTAAATGTCATCACAGTTAACAGACGCAGGCTCGAGTATTCCCACTGAGGCTCATGAAGGCAGAAAGGTCCCTGTCTGCAGAAAAAGACTGATGAAACATAAAGGTTGAGTTAGCTACAACGATACAGCAGAAGGGAGGGAATGTTGACCTGAGGCTCTTGTCACTGCCCAGTGAGCAGCCACATTGTGGTAGGATATACAGAGCCTAGCAGTCACCTATTTGTTGGCAAATAAAAAAAAATAGTGAAAACTTAGTTTTAAACAACGCCATTAAGAGGTATGATACTACACCAGAAACTGTAACTTCCTGTAACTCAAGGCCTGAGGCCACAGGCTGTGCTTATTAGAAGTTACTTCTGCCTTGAGACTGGAAGTGTGAAGCCTACTGCTGTACACTGTTACTGTGTTCCAAGATATGTTATCTAAGCGACAGAAAACTTCTGTGGTAAATACAAGTGGGATTTTTTTTTTCTTGGGAAGTACAGACCCATTGCAATTACAATTATGCCTTAATTTGAAGAGGTGTTGTTTGGCACACGAGATGTCTTAGTGAACACCCCATACAAGGTCTGGATTTGAACAGAAAGTGAATTCAGGACTTCTCCCAGTGTACCCACTATCTTCATATCCAACATTAGGTAATTTAGCTTTATGATGAGCTCAATACTCATCATTCCCCATTACCATCTTTGAAGGATTTTGCTATATTCCAATTTTCATTTAAACAGCTGTGTTAAGAAGCTTTACAGAAGAGCACTTATACAACAAACTGCTGCACCCTACAAGATATTCTCTACTGAAAAATCTGGATCTGAATATGAGTAGGCTTTGAAGGTATTATTTTCCCTTCCTTCACCTGTTTATGTAATGAGCAATGTCTTGAGAGAGAAATTTTCAGTGTCAGCTTTGGCAAATACAGCTCTCAATGTATTGGCAATATGAACATACTGGTAAAACTGAATATCCATTCAGCAGATTGTAATTCTCCTGTAGTATTTGGAACTCATGATCTGGAAAGCCATTCTGAAAACTTAAGGTGCTCAGAGCACTCCTTTAATACAGTGTCCTTCCATACCTGCGTGCTTTTAATGAACTTAACTAAAATCCATACTGTAGCTACTCAGTGTGTGATATTCAATTGCTTATAATCAAAACCAATTGACTTTAAAATCTCACTCATGTTGGTGGCTGCAGGGCTGTTTAAACTAAAGGTCAGGAGTAAGAAAACCTATTTTTTTAAAAAACAGAACTTTTTATTCTTCTCGTTCAACATATGAACGGTTTCTGAAAGTGAATTCTTTTTTTTTTTTTTTAGGCAGAGGGCAGTTAGTTAAAAATTCAAGTCTTGTAGTTTTGTAGATTTTCAGACAGATATTTAAAATGAGGGCTTAGGAAAGGAGCTGCATTCTGTCTTCACCTGTGGTGGTTGTGACCAAATAACAAAGGCTTTCCTCTCTGAAGAAGTGGGCCCACTGGAATTGACACAGACAGACCCATATGGTTCTGTAATTTCAAATTCTTAGGCAGGTAAGTGCAACTTCATGGGTTCAGACATCTCTCAGCAGTAAACCTGAGATGTAACTCTAAACCCAACAGCTCTGCCTGTGCTGTTCATGCCTGCATGTTGTTGCTCTGGTCCCTCCTGAGCTGAAACATACGCCTCCATGACATGGCAAGGCACCAGATGGCCCCACATTAGTGAAACCTTCTTGTGAAGTACAGAGAGATGGGGGGTCTCCCACTGAGAGCCCTCTCTGACATCTTCACCACCCAATTCATGGGGGCAAGGTGGCTTCTTCCTTTCTACATGAATGGAGCAGTGGTGGAAGCAGTCCTGTGGTGGATGGGAATCTTGGACCTAGTAACTGGTAATATGCGCAATATGAATATTCACTGTTATTTTGTCATTGGTAGGAGGAGGTTGGGCTGGATGTTACTGCAGCGTGTGGCCTGCTCTAATTTAAACAGGTTGGAAAAGATAGCCACCTTTTTCTTGCAATGCCTCAGCAAAGAGATTGTGAGATACCACAAGCATTACATTAGCAGAAAGCTAAGAACACCATCACATGAGGCTGTGCTCTGCACTGCTTCCTAGCTGAGATTGTCTGCTTCTCTTCACAGGCACAGCCAGGGATGTCAATAAAGAAAAATGATTGCAGCAAAGTGGGCTAGTGCACTGGGAGGCTTTCTGCTTTGCATTTTCAGCAGGTAGAAACCCTACCACTTCTTCTGCAAAACATCACATCCTTCCTTCAGTATGACCATCACAACACACAGTGGCATCTCAAACGTAAGGCATGACAGCAAAGCAGACAGGAGCTGCACAGTGAATTCTGAAGACACACAGTGCAGATCAGGGTGGCTGGAGCAGGCAGGGTGAAGTATTGAGCTTTAACTGTATGCCAATATAATCCCTCTTCTCAGATAATTGCAACCACTTTCTCTACATAGCTATTTATATATTACTGATTTTCCATCTTATCTTTCTTTTCAATTCAAAGTTATCCATCAGAAATGCCTTTAAATATAAATATGTATAATCAACACCATTACTACGTATTTTTCTAACTACCGTAACATGCACTGCAACTTGTATTGTATATTCAGCCTGGTCTAACAGCCAGACGTATTCCATGAATTCTGCTCAACAATCATTAGGAATTTTATTACTGCCAGAAAAGCAGAAAATTATCTCTTGCTGACTAAGTCAATATGTTGTCCTACTGTTACACCATATGGCTGTGGGTGCTAAGGCTCAACGCACCCCCATCAAGTGACCCCCAGTCTGGAGGAATGGTACAGTGGAGGGTAGGGTTTCCACTTGGAATGACACAAATCAACTGGAGGAGTGGGTTAGACAGAACCATGTCAAGTTCAACAAAGGCAAATGCAAAAAAGCATGCAATAAAGTCAGAAGCAGCCCATGCAACACTCCAGGCTGAGGCTGAGCAAGTGACCCCATTGGACCCCAGGGCCTGTAGATCAAGAGCTACTGACAAACTGGAAAGTCTCCAGAGAAGCCAATTAGAAGACTGGAGCACCTGCTGTACACTATGAAGCTGGGGCCACTGGGTTTGGTTAGCCTGGAGAAGGCCAACAGGGTGTATAATTATACTATCATAATCCTACAGGAAGATAAAGCCTAACTTTTCTCAGATATGCACAGCAAAAGAACAAGAAGCAACAACAAGCTGCAATGAGGGAAATAGTGTTTGGAAATACAGAAGAAAATCATATCAGTGGGACTAACACATCACTGATTTCAGGATTGTTCAATCTCCACCCTTGCTCATTATTAAAACTCAGCAAGGTCCTTAGCAGCCCAGTCTGAATTTGTATCTAGCCCTGCTTTGAACGGGAGCTTGGACTAGAGGCCTCTAGATATACTTTCCAATCTATTTTTTTTTTTTTTTTTTTTGTGAATCTACAACATAAGATCCAGTTCTATAAAATACTAAGCATTGCAACTCATCAGCCATAAAGTTGTTTGAAACTCTGTTAGAGATCAACAGAATTGGTTTATTAGAATAGTGACCTACATAGATCTCAACTGTGATTTCTTTTAGTAGGCAACCAGGACAAGTGTGATCAATTATTTGACTACATATTATACTCAGATTGTGGTAAAAGATTGAGGCAAGAGAATTTTGATTCTCTTCTATCTGTCCTCAAATATGAAAAATTCAGCAATGCTACAGGAGAAAAAAAAGTCAGAAAAAATGAATGGAAGTGTCACATTTCATGTGAATATCACTGATCTACAATACAATCATTTCTACAGCTGGCAGGCCAAATCTCACTAATAATTCCTTCCTCGTCAAATCATATTGAGTTGCATATACAAGTAAAGGTCTGCAGGCATGCAAATTAATTTGTAGTAAGGTGGTTAAAGTTCTAAATCATGTATTAAATTACTTTTCTTGTACGAGTTTAACTTCATTTTCCAAGCTAGTCACATGCAACAGAGATGCAGTAATGTAGGTATTCCAACTGAAGGTGTGATTCGTTGCTGGTGCCTTCTAAAACAACATTTGTAAGTCAGATCACTGAAAAGATCAGTGGTTTGTGTTCTGGATGTCATGAGATCAGAGGGGTGGAATATTGGCAGAAGATTAGTTTTATTTTTGTATATGCACTTGAAATACTAGACTAGGATAGAAATCAACTTGTGGAGTTATAAACCCTGACCCAGCAAAGCAAAAAAATCATGAGCAAGTCTATCTTAGGAGTTCAAGGAACATAAATATCAATTCATCCTTGAACCAGGTCACACTTAAGTTCAAGGAACAGCTTGCTTAAATTTAAGCATGTGCTTAAATGTACTGATGACTTGGGGCACTTTTGCTTGAATATCACTATATATCACCCACAGACAGTTTTGATTTTTCCGCAGGGAGTAAAAAAAGGAAAACTCCAATATTAAATGTCTGTCTGCCTGAGCCTGATTAAATAGAGAAGTTAGCCACCAGTTTCTCTAGTGTCAGTGTGGGCTAAAAGCATTCATTCTCATGAATAAATGTATTTGGTCCTTTAAGAGGCTTGGTTTGAAATGCAACAACCACTGAACAATCTGATTGAAACCGATATATGAGCAGCCAGGCTAAGATATAAATGCCTTTCATAGAATCATGGAATGGCTGAGGGTGGAGGGGACTTTAAAGATCATTTAGTTCCAACACCTCTTTCATAAGCAGAGTAGATGACCACTAAGGCACCAGATCAAGCTGCCCAAGGCCCCATCCAGCTTGTCCTCGAATGCCTCCAGGGCTGGGGCACCCATAGCCTCTCTGGGCAGCCTGTGCCAGCACCTCACCACTCTCTGAGTAAAGAATTTCTTCCTCACTTCTAACCTAACCTTCCCCTTTTAGTTTAAGGCCATTCTTCCTTGCCCTGTCACTAGCAGACCACACGACAAGTCAGTCCCCCCTCCAGTCTGTAAGCTCCCCTCAAGTACTAGAAAGCCACAGTGAGGCGTCCCCACAGCCTTCTTATCCCCAAGAGAAAGAAGCCCAATTCCCCAAACATGCCTTCGTAGAAGAGATGCTCCAGCCCTCTGATTGCCTTCATGACTCTCATCTGGCCCTTTTCCAACAGCCCTGCATCTCCCCCCACTGCACCTCCCTCAGGAACTTTATCCTTTACTGTTTGTAAGTTTACCTGTTGATGCAGTTATAAGCTCTGACTCAAGAGCTCTCACTGTTTGCCTCCAAAAAACACTGCATCAGGTAAGCAAACATACGAGATGCTGAGCTAGAGCAGTAGTACTCACTTCAAGCCGTCATTTGCATCTGGCATAACAAAGGAAAAGACTGTGCAGCCTAAATACCAATAATTTTTCACTGTAGGATTCAAAACAAGCTTTGACGATTGGTGCCATGCTGATACAAATGATGACACCGAGAGTTCGTAAAGCTACAGCGATCAGTGCTGAAACACACATCCTCTACCTTACTGCACGTCTTGCATTATAGTCACTTAGAGTTATTCGAAGGTGCTCAGATGATGAGCCTGAATAACAATGACAGAATTTGCATTCAGGTCTCTGTTTTTGGGAGTGCTTGAAAGCTGGGCTGAATAATCGCATTCTTTGACGGTTATCTATGAAGTGCAGCAGAAGGTCCTCATTTTACAAAAATTCAGGTTCACTTTAATCCAGATTTTCACCCATAATCTGGCACTAAATCTTCTTAATATGAGAGGAAGCCAGACAAGATCTTTGCATGGCCTTCAAGCAATCAGCAGCTTGCTTCCCAGGTCACCAATTCTGCTGCCTGCAAACACAGCAATTCTTGAGCCATAACCCACCAAAGCCACTGCTGCCACAGCATCCAAACACCTGTCAGCCTCGGAGCTGTGATGTCTTGCTGCAGCTAGGAGCTCAGGATGAGAATCATTTAAAATTTCCAAATGTCTTTTTTATTTGTTTGTTTGTTTGTTTAAAACCAGCTAGATTGTAAAATAAGCATACTTCTTTGATGTCTTTCTGTGTCAGGTGTGTCTCTGCAGTAAAGCCAGCTGTGAGCAAACAAAAGGGCAACAAAGAAATGCAAAGCACCAACATGCAGAGCTACCTGAAAAGAAAGTTACATGTCTGTGTGTGAGAGAGTAAGTGTGCACAATAACGAGTGTGAGTCCCAACATTCTGGTGAGAGAAAGCTGAATGATGGGGTGCAGTAAAGCAGATGAAGGAAGCTCGGTTTCCCATTGTTTTCCAGTGTCAGTCTAATTTTGCTCAATAAATTTTCTGGCAGCCGTGGTGCGTGTTGGAAAAATAGTGAGAAAAGGCTTGGGACACTGCAAGGGCAAAGAGAATCCAGGAAAGGTCTGAGGCACAGACTGTGACAGGAAGGTGTTTGAAAATCACTGAGTCCATGCACCACTGGTTACACATGCTGTGTGATTTCAGCAGGAGATAGTAGTATTCACAAGCAAAGTTCAGACTGTTCAGTATCAGACTGTGCAGCAGTTGCTGCTTTACAGCCCTGAAATGGCTGCATTTCAGTGGTAGGCACAGCGATGTCAGTATTTCCAAAGCATTTGGGCATTGTGCTAGTTGGAAAGGTGTTCCCAGGTTGTATTATTTACTATCTTTTACACAGATGTGTGCTTAATGGGAAAGCATGACACAACTAAGGCAGCCTTCTCCTCAAGGCTCCCCAGGAACTCCTTGAAGTCACAAGTACTCTGAGGAACCACTTTTTGCTGTTTAGGCTGGGAAGGCATCAGGCCAACGGGTACAATTGGTATCTCTCTTGCCATGTTCACATACTGTAACGCTTGTATGGATTTTGCCTAAACTCATACGTGAGTTGTCATGGGATTCCATTCCCTGCTGGTTGTTTGCTGTGCTCTTGCACATTCTGAGGTGATTTTTCATGTCATCAGAAAGGTCTAGCACTGGGCTGTGTTCATATGTACAGGCGAATGCTGATGTGACAGAGGATTCCTGTCTCCTATGCAAGCAAGATTAAAAGAGAGGGCAGGAGAGAAAAAGAGTGAAAGGGTATGTGGCAGACAAAAGAGCAAGAAACCTTAATTAATTCATGGAAGTAATAACATTTATGTCAGCTGCTCCTCTTTTCTGAAGGATGGAACCTCACTGATTGAAAGATGCTCAGGTCAGATACGTTCTCACTACTCAGCAGCTCTGTTGCTGTAGCTCTTGTAAAACTGAAACCACGTGACCTTCATGCACTGCTGTTTTTCATGACTGGTCTCAGCAGAGTACAGGAATCGTCATATATTATCAACTCAGCAATCTATTAAAATCAGTATTCTCACTAATGGTAGCTTAAGAGGGCAGTGCCATAATTCGGTGCGTATACTTTTTTCTCTGCTTTAAATCTCAGGTTAAACTCTTGATAGACTCAGTTTTTTTCCTGGACAACACTGCTTAAAGTATCTTTGAAAACTGTTGAAAATTGTGCCAAATCTGGACAGCCTCACTGTCACATCACTGAACAAACCCTGAATCTTTACATTCTTGAATGATGGCACAGCACATCTACCCTGAAAGTGTTCATGATGAAAAAAAAAAAAAAAAAAAAAAAAAAAAAAAAAAAAAAGGTAAGACTAGGCTTATTTTTCTTATGGAACAAAAGCAGGGAGAGGAGATGATTTTCACAGTCGGTCCCTCGTCAGCTGTGCACTAAAGTTGTAGTTACAAAATCATCCTTTCTCTCTGGTGGCAGCTATCTGACTCAATTGTTTTTCTCAGTCTAATCCAGTACATGGTGCTCCGTGTGGAGGCTGGCTGCTCACTGTAGCTGCTCTGGAGTTGGGTTTTGTTCTGTTTAGAAGTAATAATGAAACAAACCCTTCCATGAGCTGTGGATTAATAGCTGGCATGGATTTTGGCCAATGTACTTGAATACATTCATGAAATTTCACTTTATCCTTAGTATCTTATCTTCAAGAATATTTCAAATTTACAATTCTTTCCTTTATCTTTGCTGTGTTTCCCTTGCTTGTAAATACAAATAATACATCCTGGTTTTGTTTGCGTGTCGATTTTCTTTCTCAGGAGAACAGATAAATAATTAATCATTGACTAAGGGAGAGACTGGTGTGGGAATGATGCCAGGTCTAACCTTGAGTCTTTTCTATTTCTTTGTGATGTTTTGGGGAAAGAGAAATGAAACAAAGAAATATGGCCATATAAAGCGTGTCATAAATTCTTCCGCAAAAGACAAGTGTTCTGGAAAACTCCTTCCTTTCCAAGAACATCTTTGGTTTGTCTGATACAGTATTGTTGTCAGGTACACTGGAGTCATTTCGAAAGGAGAATGTGACAAACCAGCGTTGATTGTATAATAATTAAATGTAGCTGTCTACAGCTGCCAGTCACAATCAAGACTGAAAATCTCAGCAACAGAAGCATGAATTTCTGACACCTAAATGAAGGAAGAGCTCCCTTACCCAGAAATGAGTAACAGCCTATTGCATCCTCTGCAGCCAGCCACAAAAGGGAAACATTCAGTGCACCGCAATTATGCCATGCATCATAACCTCTGCAGTTATGTGCAGAGTAAATGTAGATTGATCATTATTAACACCTTTTTTTTTTTTTTTTTTTTTTTAAGAATCTGCCTGAGTGCCTCGTGTAATAGAAAATAAACTAATTAGAAGATGATGGCATGCAAACATTGGAAGTCTAGATTTCCTTTCTGTCCTTAACTAGGTCCCCCTTCTACTAGGTCCCCCTTCTGTCACTTCATTCTCTCCTTGAAGATTCTTGGTTAGAACTACTTGGAAAATTGGCAGTTGAGGTGACTTTGGGAGGTAGAATAGCCTGAAATAGCAGTGAAAAAGGAAAATATTTTCATTCCCAAACATAGCTGCGCTGCTTCTTGGGAACTGTAGTGCAGATGTAGCAAAGCAGTATTCTGCATTATGGGTTGGGTCACCTGTCACCAGTAAATAGATCAACGTGCACTTCTCCTTCCCTTGGTTTGTACAGGGAATTGGTGTGTCAGGGCAGTAACTCTGCCACAATGGACCCAGAGGAAGAGCAGCGTAAAGCAACGTCAGCATGGTTTGGAAGACCTCAGCATTGTTACAATATTGCAATAGCTAAGGTTATGATTACTGTTTCAGCTGGAATTTTCTGCAGAAAACAAGTACCATCAAGCAGGAACATTCTTAATTAAAATAGTTCTGTTAAAAGCTCAGTTCTCCATTGAGCAGACTAGATCCCTACTTTTTTTTTTTTTTTTTTTTTGGTCAGATTTGCTTTTGACAAATGGAGCAGGCGCTGATGCTGCCTCCTTCTCTTTCTCAGTCCCCTGTGGATCAGATTAAATGACAAGGGCTGCTCCCTCTAATTCTCATATGTGAGTTGCAGTGCTGAGATGCATTTATGACCACGATCATGCATTCTAGCAGAGATTGCTTCCCCTAATGCTTAATGGAAAAGACCCTCTTAGAGAGAAAGGAAACAATTTTTTCTCAGAAAAAGTTCAGAGGAGCAAACAATCTTCTCTAGATTCTGGAACACTAGGTTAAGAATCATTTAGAGAGCAAAGGGAAAAACCATGCCTGGCTGCTCTTCCGACATACAAATCCGTGCTTTAAATAAGCACTGCAAGGGAGAAAGGTTCTGTGGGGGGCTGTTGCTTCTGGAGAATTCAGAGGAACCCGGTATCTTGTGTTGGTTGCCCAGGAAGCTGGCATACTACTGAAAATGAAGCGATGATAATGAATCAAATCTTCTGGAAACAGCGATAGGAGAAAAGAAAGTGACCCAGTAATTAATATGCTGGCCTGTAGTTTTACAGACTTCGGTATCATGATATGCCACAGGCTTCCTGCACCAGTCTCTGAAACTGAGATCCTCGGGGGGATCTGACACCTACTGATGCTGATTTTAATAATAACTGAAATGCTTTCAAGTAGCTCTGGGTCCAAAATTAGAATATCTTTTTTATAATGTTAGATTAATATAATGCTTCTAGACTGTAAGCTCCCTCCATTCACATTATATTAATTTTGATGAGATAAATGAATCAAAAGTGTGTCCATGACCAGCACTAAAAGGTTAAATAGGGTTTGGGATTTTGAGCACATTGAGTTCCATCTCTTTAAAGTCATAGCAACAGGGTCTGTGATCTTGGCCAACTGAGAGAAACACTTACAAAAGAAAAGTTAAAAAGATAGAAAAGAAACAGATGGAAAAGAAAAAGATCCGGAAGGAAGAGCAGCAAGGGGAGCTCAGTGCTTGCCCAGGTTATAGACAAAGCTAGCAAAAGTAATGAGTAATGAGTTAACTGGGTCTTCTTCTCCATTCCCGCCTGCTCTTTTGTGCTCAGGAGAGTGAAAATGCTGGTAGGGCATTGATGTATTTTAGCACAGGGGAGATGTTGTAGGAAGCAGCCATAAAAAAAAAAGGCCTCACTCCCTTTAGCATATTGCCTTTCATGACTGTCTTGATTCCTCTTCAGTCTTTTTGTTTAATGGCCCTTCTGAAGTGTGGAATAGCTGATCCCTCTATTATTTTAACAGTAAACAGATGGGAGGTTAATCTAGCACATTCTTTTCTAGTTTTGTTTCCTTCGTTCTTATCACAAATGGTTTTAGTAGTACAATTAGGCTTTTTGTTTGGATTAATCCAGGCCCTTTTGCTGCCTTTTATAAACAAATCACTGTTACCTTGGGCAACAGAGTGTACATGCCATAAGGAATAGCAACAATAATCTTTTTCATCTGTGCTTGCATAGAGCTACCATAATAGAGCTATGCTCTGGATGATGTCTCTGCAGAGCCATCACAATGTAAATAATTAATAATAACAGTTGTTAGCACTTGGATGGGGCTTTGTTATTTGTAAACAAAGAACTTTTATTTCCTTCGCATTGCTTACTACACAAAACATAAAATAACTCCAAAGGAAGGAAGTTGTTTTCCTCACATGCTTGGAAAAGCGCAAGAACTGGGCAACTCATCCAAAGGGAAAGGTCAAATGGGATTTTAGATCGTCTCAGTTTGAACACATGCTATTACTAATGGGGGTGAACAAATCTGATATTTATGTTCACAAGTACATCTGTCAAAATTCCATTACAAAACAAATAGATACTGTAGTAAAATTGTCCAGTAAATTCATGTGTAGCTATTATGATAAGAGAAAGATCATAAAAACAAGAAAATTTTAAAGGACATTTTATTACAGTGTATAAATACAATTAAAATAGCAAAACCATGTCAGAAGTCTCCTGTGTTTTTTCCCCATAACAAGCTTTGACTAAGGCTCATAAGTCAACATTACAGAAAATTTAACTTAATTTGTTCAATCTAATTTTGCAATCTTGCTCACACTTTAGCATGTACTGCAGTGCTAAAGTATTAAAACAACATATAAGCAACATATTTTAACTACAGTCATGGGGTTTTAATTCCAGCAGATCTGGGAGTCATACTTTTCCTTTGCGTAAGTCGTAGTGTCCCTTTTGTGGGACAGATGGCCAAGTGTTTTGATTTATGTAATCTGAATATATCCATGTTCCTTATGAAGAAATTATGTCTATATACCAGTAAGGAAAAGGTCCTTGCCCTTAAGTTCTTACTCTAAACAGACAATATTAAAATAAATCCATTCCCTCTTAAATGTTTGACATTTATGAGCACACAACCAGCCAGATATTTATGTGACAAGAGAAAAGCACAAACCCAGGAGATTTGTGGTAAGGAAGAATTCATGGATTGCACACAGTTGAATGTTTCCACTTCTGTCTTTTTGACCATCTCAAGGCTGAATCAAGGGGGAATGGCAAATCCATATTGCTGTAATGAAGCTGCAATGCACTGGCAATACACAGCTGATCAGATCAGAATGCTGCGGCGCCAGATGCTCTGTAATGAAGAGGATTCTTCCAAAGTGACTCAACAGAACACAAGAGCTCATAGTTCTCATCTTGGGAAGTTTACTAGGAGAACATAAGTGTTTGATAATTCTTCATTTAGTCAAATTAACTAAATCCTGTGTTTCTCACGTTCCCCTCAGAGCAGGCTTTAAGTGTAAGCAATTCAGGAAAATATCTGCATTCCTCTTCTGGGTCTCCCAAATCCTCACCTACACAGAGTAGCTACAGCCCAACTACCTCTGGTTGGTATAGTGCTAGACACATTGCTTTCTTCCTTAGAGAGTCAAGGGGCTTATGAAAACTGAGCAAAGGGAGATAAAAGCTCACACATGGGAGATCTCATGCCAATGAGAGGCAGAACCTCGTGGCTTCTTGGCAGCGCTGGGACCAGTGTGTCTTGCTGAAAGCTCAGATCAGGATCTGGAAATTTGGCTAAAAGCAGGGAATCTGGTTATATTTCTATCATTGCAGTGGTAACACTCTATTTCTAAAGGATGCTTAAAACCTTGTATTTTTTGCCTGTCCACAGTAACACCTCAGACACGTGCCCTGTTATTGCTTTCCATGCTAGCTGCCCAGATGTACTGCTTTCATAAACTGAGAGAGCTATGGCACACTTCAAATTTGCTGCATTTTTCACTGTCAGCCTGTATTTCTTTGGTCACATTCACTGTATTGGCTTGTGCTTTTAATGCAACCATTTTCTGCTTGTCATGGACAAGAGCCCTCAGCAGATGCTCAGATTTTCTGCTGTATAACTGACAGAAGGAAAAAAGGTGGCCATTTCTACAGTGTTCCTTCTAGGGTGCATGCAGGGAAATGAGCTTAAGGTGACCCTGTCAGCCTCCACTAAACCTCATTCTATTGCTTTTTGCTAGTTCAGCTGGACAATGCCTTTATTAGAGCCTCAGTTCAGTCTCTGTCTTATATTGCACTGACTCTTCTGTCTGTACAGATCTAGTTTCAACTGCTGTTTTATTTCTGTGCAATCCTTCCTCTTATTTTTCTATGCATATTGTTTTTATTTTTCTGGGTTGCTGACAAGAAGCAACTTGTTTAAAAAATAAACCTAGTCCAGATCCTGGCTTATGTCACCCTAATAACCTCAAATCCGTAGTTTTGTCTCTAGGGTCTACAGTTCGTGACACAAAATTACTTCATAAAATGAAACTGGATTTGATAGCTCATGGATTTTGCTCCAGCTCCCCCTGAAATTAACTAACTTCCCACTGACTGCAGTCATCTTCAGATCCATCCTTTGAGCTATCCTAGAGCCACTCCATAAGATCTTACTGCTGCTGTGAAAAGAATAATTCATTAAGCCTTGTAGCAGATTTCATGAGCAGTTCTCAGGGCACTTCACTAGCAAGGAAAAGTATAATTATCTCAATTTTACAGGTCCTTAACACATTTCTACAGAATGTTTTTGAGCACCTTCTTATCTTGTCACTATTCATTTCCTCCAAGTCTGCTTTCTTAGTTATGTAGGCATCTGTTAATATCTGAACATAGTTTTTTTTCCACAGTTTCCTTCTCCTTTAGCACACAGGATAGATGGTGCCCAGTACACATGCAATTCTTCGTATTTTGATATATCTTCCTTCTTGCATACACCCATGCCTCCTTACTGTATGCTACTCAGACTTTGCTTTGATGGGAGCTACATTCATCATAAGGTCTTTTGCATATAACTTACCCTGACAGAGCCTGAGTGCTTCATGCCCATTGATAAGTTTTTTCTTCTCAATATATAGCAGGACAAAAGAGCATTCCCTTTCACTTCATAAATAGGGAAGAGATACAAGGCAATGTAAGGTTCAGTCCCCTATTTTGAATGTACTATTTAACTGCCTAAGATCTATTTCAGAGCAGTCAGCTGTACATAGCTGAGGTATTCAGTGCACTGATCCTACTGAATTCAGTTTCTCTTATGAGTGCTCAGCATTGCTGCAAAGCTGACCAGATGCTAAGGTGAGTACCCAGAAACTAAGATAACAAAATTTAGAATTAATTTGCAGAAAAAAAAAAAAAATTAAGCAGGTTTCCCAATGTTATAGATGTCATATTGCACTGATGATAAGATCATCTTTTTCCTTCCAGTTATATGTCTCCCAGCAGCTGCAACAAACAAGTTAGAGAGTCTGTGGGGAAAAAAATAATATCCAAATATGTAGTTAAAAACTTCGTCTCACAAACCATGTTCAAGAAGGACAATACAGTTTTTCAGGTATCCTTATTCTAGCATTTCCCAGTGTTTGAGTGAGATATATTCCCTCTAAACACAGAGTTTGTGTGTGCGATTTCTTAAGTTCTTAAATTAGGTTCCTGGCTGCATTTCCTTGCTCAACCTTGGTCTTTCTCAGTCTCACTCCAGTTATCACCTGCTCCTGAGGCATTTCTCAGTTCATGAGCTCCCAGTCTTCCCTCAGCAAATGGCTGATGCTTGTGGCATAGGATGGGGAAGTAGCTCTGCTGATCTGTGCAGCTGCAAGACTGAGCTCTTGGAGCTGTGCAGACTGCAGCCCTGCAAAAAGCCCAGGCACTTGCTTTTTAAATCTGAATTTACTTTGGGAAAATTGGTTAGGTCTTTGCAGGGACTGGAAATGACTCTGTCATGAAGGCCAGATACCTCCTTCAAGAGAGGAGGGAACTAGAGCCTTTTGGACAAAAGGTGGCCAGGAATTTCTAAGGTACCCCGTCAAATAAGCCTAATGCTTAGAGATGGCTGAATGATTCTGGCAGAAGTTTTCCAAAATAATCAAACTTGAACCAGATGCCCAGAATAGAATTTTTCTGCCAAGAAGTTTAATTTAATGAAGAGAAACATACCTGAAATAATCTGATAGGCTGTATCAGATACCTGTCAGTACTTAATGTGTTTACTGGGTCCACTCACCGCATGATAACTCTGCAGGCTGCTGGAAAACTCTTGGCTTCTAAAGCCACTTGTGTCTATTTTTATGTACACATAGCTCTTGGAGCCAGAGTACACAGGAATCAAAACCAAGACCAATGAGAAAATCATTGCTGAAGGAACTCAGAATCATTATTATTTATGATGTTTACTGCACGTGCCTAACTACTGACCTACTAAGTAGTCTCTTGAGAAACAGAGGAAGAGACGGTCTTTAGCTCTGAGACTTTATGGGCTGAGTAGCAATACACAAGATGGAGCAGTGAATATTATGCATATGGACAGTGAACAAGGTGACAGCAGCAAAAGGCCCTTTTTAATCTAAATCTTTCTTTGGAGGGATGAAGTGGAAAAATTATGTAAGAGGACAGCAAAGAAATGTAGTTGGGAAATGGATATTACAGGGAAAGATGGCCCAGGAGAAAAGAAAATAAGAGGATATTCTGAAGAAGTGAAAAAAAAGATCCTCTTCTAAGGCATGTGATGGGTGAAGTCCAGTAGGAGAAAGTCATGATTCAGCTTCAGTAAAATCCAACTGGTGAAGCTTTTTGAAAAAGCAGGTATGTGGATGCCCTTGACAATAAAAGTGTAGGATGGAATTTACCTGGTTGGCAGAGTTGCTGCCAGGTTATTACAGTGCTGTAAGAATTTCGTTATTGGGTTGTGGTGCCAAGAAGCAAACAGTTGTTGGTAATTATATTAAAAAATCAAATGTATCAAAAAGAATCAAATGTATTCTTAAAGGAAGAGCTGGGAGAACAACTAAACCTTGCTATGATCCTTTACAGAAGAAATGACCATTCTCAACATAGACACTACCAGGGGGGTTCACAGCAGAAGTTGTCTGTAAATCTTCCTACCTCACAAACAGCAGCCGAGTAACCTCCTGTCACCAGGCTTATGCATATTTCAAGAAGAGAAAATGAGAAAAATAGTACTTTCACAGGCCTACTAATGGTTGCCAGACAGAGCTCCAAAATAGAGCTTGTCTCCTAAGTTCTGTTCTTAGCCCACCATACAGCATTGCGGTGGTAAAAAAAACACCCTAAATGATCTCATCCTTCCTGCAGTGGGGAGACAAGACTGTGTAGTTCTCTGACATCTAGTCACTGGTGGTGTCAGAGCTGTGCTATGTGGATGACCAGCTGAAAACTCAGGAGCGCACCAGCTTCCTGCACAGCCTTTTTCACGGGCTGCTTACTGTTACTACTTCTCACTCTTACCTACTGACATTTCAGTGGTGTCTACTACTGCTCTCCTCTGCCTCTCTTTCATTGGCACTCCTCCTTTCCATGACTTCTTCCTTTTGTATTCAGTATTTATTACTTCTGCCTCCTTTGTTTCCATGTTGTTTCTGAACTATTTTTCCTGCTTCCTTTACTGACTTTTCTTTCTGACAGCTAGGGCTTGAGCCAAAGCCTGCTGAAGTCAGTCCATTACCTTCAAAGACTTTAGGATCAAGGCCTTATTCCCACTTGCTTCCCTGCATCTTCTACAACCTTTTTTTACATGGAGCATTCTCAGCAGTGTTTCTCTACTAAAAGATGGGTTACTGAAACAAGCGGGAAGGAAAGAGGTTTAGAGAAAAAAAATCCTAAGGACCCAGTAAATTCCTCACTGAATTGCTAAATTGCTACCCTGACTGCACATCTGCAGAAAGCCAAAGGATTTGATCGTTACGTTTTTTTTTTTATTCTAACTTCATCAGAATGTGTCTCTTTTCATATGAGTGTGAGAAGAGGTCCTTGCAAAGACAAGGTCTTTCAGGAAGAAATATCCTGCATTAAAGTCACTGTGTGCATTACTGCACACAGTAAGTAGTGACTGCAGTCATACATTTAATTGAGCCTACAAAGGCAGTACTTTAAGCACACAAATACCAGAAAAGCTGAGAAAATGGAGGAAAGAAAACTGATATTGACTGGATTATGACTATATATAATCATGTTAATTGCGACAAAGGATCTGCTTACTTTAATGTATGCCATGTATATGTGTGCATGTGCATAAAAAAGTAGATATAAAATTATCTATCTACATACAGAGAGAGAAAAGTACTGAATATGTATGTATTGCATATATTGGATATATTCTCACAGGATAGATGTATGAAAAATACTTTAGTAGAACATTGTCTGCATATATGCTGACGGCTGAATGCTAATGCGTTTTTGGATTCAGTATAGAGACAGATGCTCAGCTACCATAGATGGATGCAGATCTACTGAAGACTGAGGTCACTAGCGCCAACACTACTTTACACCAAACAATATTTTGGTCATATCTTTACAGTCCTACCTTTATATTTAGTCCTTCTTATGCATGAGCATTTTGTGAACCCAGACTAGAGGCATAATAGCTCTATTCATACAAGAAGCCCCATCTCCTTCCCCATTGCTACCCCTTGGTGGGAGGCTACCCCTAAGCAGAGCAACAGAGTTAGTCTGGGTGTGTGAAGTCCTGCAGTAAAGACAAATATTTTGCCAGCACAATAGAGACCAATAGTGTTTGAAAATAACCAGCTGGGTCTTGTTATTAGGGCTCGCAGGTTCCATCACAATGCAAGGGGTGTTACCTGAACTCCACTAACGCACCTATTTCTGTTTTACAGGTAGAGATGTCGGCCCATGCTAGACCTTATGAAATGCAAATCCTCAGGCGTGAAACCTGTGGTTTGCCTACACACTGAATTCAGATTCAGATGTCCACCCTCCTCACAAGCTCACTGTTCAACCCTTTCCTGATGATGCATTCAAGGTAAAACAGCCTGTGAGTGTTATACAAAGCTTCTGCAAATCCCTAGAAAGCTGTCTCGATGGCAGCAGTTTGGAAACATGCTGGAGTGCTGTAGCCACTGCATAACAGCTAGACTCCAATGGTTGTTTTAATCTTATTTAAACTACTCTCTCAGCAGGTAACTGAGAGACATAAATTATCTACTACCAGCCAGCAAGGTGCCCATGCTGCAGAAGGTTTTTATGGTACTCGGGAACGCATTATATACAGCTTTGGAGATTCAGTGAAAGAAACGACAGTGTTCTTAATGGTAGGACTTCTTAAATGTAAAGGGGCACACCTGAAGAAAGCAATAAAAACTATAATGGAAAATTCCCAGGAAGAAAAGTTTGGAAAATATCTGTACTCTACTTTTAAATGACTCCTGCAGTACCTACTGTTTTTTTTTCCTCATATATAAAGAGCATCTGTCTACCTGTGGCCCAAAAGTACTTTGATTCTAGACTGAAGGAAACAACAATATAGTACAAAAGTAAAATTCCCATGAAAGCACACAGCATGTGTGTATTTCTTCTTTGTGCTGTGCGAGGTCTATACAAAAAGTGCACAGTCCTTCAAGACCTCAGAGATGTAAAGGGATATGATGCAGAAAATGAAAACACTGAGTGACATGGCTGCATACAGCATCCTTGCAGAGCACCGAGGATGCTGTTCACAGAGCCTACAAGGCAAACCTCGTCCTGATCTGCCTTCATGCCATTCCCATTCACTGCAGAGAGCAAATCAGGTGAAAAGCACAGATATGTTACAGCTGAATTACAGACAGCAGTCCCTAGAGACTCACAATGCATTTTCACCATTAACAAAATAGCATTCAAAAGGATTTATGCAAAAGTATGAAACTGGAATGTTCAGCCTAAGAAACAATTCTCTATATAACAGCTGCACCTTCCTGTCCCTTTTTTTTCCTTTTTGGCATGCTAAGGATCTTTTGTATAACTTGTTAGCTGAAGTGTGTGGATACGCTTCATCTGCAGTCCTGCTACCAGATGCTGAGGAGGCAGCAGGAGTGGAAAGCTGCCTTCAGGCTCTCCCCTCTGACAGACGTCTGCTGGAGAAAAGCAGTGTGCAGCTGTGCCTCTTCTCCGAGACCACTCCCATGTAAAATCCTACAGGGGCTGGTCCTGTCTCTTTTCCTTTCCATCATGTGCAGAAGAGCTGTAGGAAAGGTCAGGAGGAGCCCAGGGCTTTGATACCATCAATCTGTTGATGGCAACCAGCTCGCATGTTCAGCTGATGCAATCAGTGCCATGACACAGATGTCACAAAACTTACAAAAGATAAGCCCAAAGATTACGATCAGTTGGCTGGAGCTGAACTAAGGAAGAAAGAGATGGTGCTGGAAGGAAGGAGGAGACCTTGATGGAGTTAAGGCAGTGAGGCAATCCTGCTTTCACATCAGGCAAATGCTATGTGATTTGGGGTCCCAGTGTGAACCACTGGGTTGCCCCTGGACACAGTTTGGCTTGCAGAGTGCTCGTGTCTTTTCCTGTCTGTTTGTCTGTCATTTTTTGTGGTAAAGGTGACTCATTTTACCTTTACTTTGAGGCTGCCAGAGACTCGCTCAGGTTAAAAAGAGAACAAAGAATAAACCTTGTCAAATAAGGCAGAAACATATAGAAAATATGGAAGGTGTGATTTGATGCAGACATACTTAGTGTCAGTCCATTTTGTATTTAATTCTTGGTAAAACAGGCATTTGAATATAGACAGACAAGTAAGGATTAGCAGTCCCAGTACAGACTTTTGGAAATGAACCTCATCTGAAAGTCTCTGGTTTCATAGCCTTGGGCAAATCATATAATCTCTCCACTACTGTTTTCTGATCTATAATCCAAGGGCAGTAATGCTTTCTTGCTTCTCAGTGGTGAATTAATGGATGCTTTGACAGCATCCTGAGGTGCCATATACAAATATTAAAAGCATGGAGAAGCAAGCAGCATATGATGTTAATGCTAAATAGATACAGTGTATTACCTGGGACTGAATAGTGGTGCACTCAGATACTGCTGTAATGAGTTCATTAGTAATGCACGACTAGACTGATTAAGTGGTTGCCACTGTGTAAAGCCCAGTTCAGAGCTGATATGTGATATATTATTTTGACCTAAGACAGATGCTCAATGATTTTGTCTTTTAAGTTTAGGCAATGCGTGTCACGTCAATACAAATTATCGAGCTGAACTGAAAGAAAGAAACTGTAGTTGTCACAAGAATACTCTTTTAATATTCTTCCATATACAACAACTGTAGCTTCTGAAAGTGGAATTTTTCAGTGTAATCTTTCAGAAGCCCACTTTCAAGTAGCTTATCTTTCTTGTCTTTTGTCTTTCTTTTACTTTCTTCCTGAGATCATTTCCTCTTGCCATTACGATGGAAAAGCACCCTGCAACAAAACAGCAATGACCCAGAGTTTTATTCTTTCCTGCCACAAGGGCAGTGCATCCTGCATGGTGATGACGCAGCACAGAAAAGCCACTACCCTGGGGTTACTTTAGCATTGTCTGGTACTGGTAACTGTGATGTGAAGCGTCAGAAGATGTATCAGTTTTCTTCACATGAGAGTCACAGGAGGATTCAAACAGCCTTTGAGGACCTGGGTATCCAGCTGAGATTAGAGGTCTGGCTGAGTCAGCATAGTGGTTTGCAAAAGCCTTTCAGCTCTGGGCTGGTGATCTGAAGGTGGGCAACATCTGGAAGAGGAGACCTCTTCCTGGAGGGTTTGTTTGAAATGGACTGCAGTTTGGGATCCGTGGCTTGCTGCTGGTAGGCTGTTATTTCAGCTGGGAAAGCACCAGCTCTGGCAGCGTTGAGCACAGCGCCAGAAACACCAGTACAGTCAGCAGAGACTACAGGCAAAAAGCAGCACAGACATCTGATGCAATGCATGTTTTGTCTTGGGTCCTTCCACTGCAAAATTACACTTACTTACACCTTTCCTTCCTTTTTCTTGGACTCTCTCTGGCTGCCCACCCTTTCTCATCCCGAACTCCTGAATGGTTCCAGGGCTGTTCGCCTATACTCAGCAGTGCATTACAGTGAGGCTGAGGATTGCCAGCTCTGTTTGCAGGTTGGCCAACCCAGGCCTTCTGCAAGTAGGAAGCAGGGCATAGCTCCATGAAATGACTTGCTGAAGGTTATCCAGCTGTGGCCAAGGACAGTGCACACAGATTCAACTGCAAAAGATGTCACAAAAGTGTGAACTTTAACAGTAATAACTTTGTCTGTGTGCATTTCTGCTTTGCAAAATTACATCTCCACTGAGGGATTTGTTGATGTCAGTGGCATTCAGTTTTCATGATCACTGCTTGAAGCGATCAGTCAGCTGCATGGATCTACAAATTGCTCCCTTGAAGCCATCCTCGTGGCACAATGCTCAGGCGACAGCCAGCCGCCAGGTTCAGACTGCAACAGACACCTTTGATTTCCCTTTGATGTTACTGCAGTGAGGAAGAGCTCCATGCAGCACTGGGCAGGAGAATAGGTCCCACCAGGCTGCGATGGACAGCAGGAGGGCTGGGATGTCCACAGGGTGCAGTGGGCATGTGGCATGTGCTCAACCCAGGCACACAGTGACCTGTTGTTGGGGGCTGCAGGTGTTGATCCAGATCAGGGTCAGTTGATCCAGATTCAGTGGTCTGACTGCTTGCTGTCTGGCATTGGA
Source organism: Tragopan temminckii (assembly GCA_028571105.1). NCBI lineage: Eukaryota > Metazoa > Chordata > Aves > Galliformes > Phasianidae > Tragopan > Tragopan temminckii. Next base: position 23,352,039 of record JAOWBP010003503.1, read on the forward strand.
GGGTTGCAGGACTCTTCTTTAGGGTTTCACATTTGCATGTAGGAACAATTGGTGAGAGAACAAGTCCCACTTCCTAAGCCTCTCTTCCAACTAACTCCCATCTCCCTTTCTCATCGTTTGTTTCCCTCCCTCACCTCACCCAAAACCAGCAGTTATTTTTAAAGAGTATGACAAAAGCGCGTCAACCCCTTTGCCAGAAGCAAAGGTTAGATGGAGGGATCTGGGCAGGCTGGATCGATGGGCTGAGGCCAGTTGTGTGAGGTTCAACAAGACCAGGTGCCAGGTCCTGTACTTTGATCACAATAACCCCATGTAGTGCTACAGGCTTGGGACAGAGTGGCTGGAAAGCTGCCTGGTGGAAAAGCATCTGTGGGTGTTAATTAACAACCAGCTGAACATGAGCCAGCTGTGTGCCCAGGTGGCCAAGAGGGCCAATGGCATCCTGGCTTGTATCAGCAATAGTGCACTGGTCAGAGCGCAGCTCGAGAGCTGTGTTCAGTTCTGGGCAACTCACCACAAGAAAAATATTGAGGTCCTGGAGTGTGTCCAGAGAAGGGCGTAGAGCTGTGAGGGATCTGGAGCACAGTCCTATGGGGAGAGGCGGGGGGGAACTGGCATTGCTCAGACTGAAGGAAGCTCAGAGGTGACCTTCTGGCTCTCTACAACTCCCTGAAAGGAGGTTGTGGTGAGGTGGAGTTGGCCTCTGCTCCCAGATAACAGCGACGGGATGAGAGGGAACGGCCTGGAGTTATGCCAGAGGAGGGTCAGCTTGGGTGTTAGGGAACATTTCTTCTCTGAAAGAGTGGTGATGCGCTGGAACACAGGGAGGTGGTGGAGCCACTGTCCCTGGAGGTGCTGAAAAGCCATGTGGATGAGGCACTAAGGAACGTGGTTAGCGTGCACAGTGGGGACAGGTTGACAGACTGCACGATCTTAGAGGTCTTTTCCAACCTCGATGATTCTATGACTGTAAGCCCAGCACACGCTGGGAGTGAGGTGGAGGCTCACGGCACAACCCCCCGCGGCACGGCGGCCGCAGTCCGGGCGCGCTCCCGCAGCCCTCCC
>JAOWBP010003503.1:23353220-23364935 GCA_028571105.1 Tragopan temminckii
CACCAGGTGCTCAATCACTGCTTCAGGCCATGACTCAGCATTTCCACCACAGGCTTCAAACACCGAGGCAGCAACTTCGAGCTGAATCCATGGGCTGTAGCACGCAGAGGGTACTTCCATGGATGGCAGCACACAGAGTGTTGCTTTACTTGTTGAAAGAGAACATGGAAAACAACACGATATTTTGATGGCAAACTGAAGTGTCAGAATTGTTCATCTGATGACGTTGTAGAATAAAAAACAAAAAACACCTTGTTTAACTGTTATGGTATGCATTCATAAGGCATCCATCAACACATCATTCAGCCTTCATTTATAGGAAAAAATAATTTCTGCAAAAGAGAAGGAACCATTTCAAGGCCTTTCTACTTTAGCATAAATAATTCATCGTGTTCTGCTGTCAAACAAGATGGAGCAGCTGTGACTGCAGGACTCTCATTCGCTGCCGCCCTCGGTGAGACAAGGCAAGTGACTTAACTTCTCTGTGCTTCTTCTTCCCTAGTGGAAGGAAATGTGTGTTTGGGAGGCACACGAAGGGCTATGTGATGGGCTTGATGCATGGCAGCTTGATGAAGTGCAAAATAACACTTTGGAAAGTTTCTTCTTGTTCCACTATGTGTGCTATCACATGTTGGGGACAAGACATGGGAGTTGCTTCTAATCCTTCTCATTACTGCTCTCTTTCATTTTCTGCGTGAGCTTCTTCCCTTCTCAGTATCCTTGAACAACAAAAATTATTTGCAGTCATGCCAACATACTTCAGTGTATTATACCACCTGCTTTCATGCCAACCAGAAATTGGGCTTTTCCTGTTTGTTCTGTGTTTGCAAGTGTACAGAAGACTTCAGTTCCCTATGATATAGAATTTAGCCTAGAAACAAAGTTTTTGGTGGGAGTCTTGCCAAAATGGCATGTAGCTTGCCTTGTTGGTGGGAGTTCAGAGATGAATACATTGAAGTATATCTGATGGCATTCTCCAGTTCCTATCAATGCTGAGTTCACCTGAACTTCAGCTCATCTGCATGGTGGAGGTGGAGTTGATCCTGTGTCAGCTCAGGGGATGGGTCAGATGGTGCATCAGGACCTGTTCTATGGAAGTCTGGCCACCAGTACTTAAAATTATCATCTGACTGCTTATCAGATGCAGTTCAACATTTCATTAGAGTGTTTAAGTCTCAGTCTTTAAAAACATGAAATAAGAAATTTAAAAGGATATGGGAGAAGGGATACACAGCCTTTGGAACCCCCTGTGAAACCAAGGGGGTTGCAAAGTCTTTGTAGCATCTTGGAAATTAATAGCAGCCCACTTTTATCAAATAAATGCTGTTGTAGCTGAAACAAGACAGATTGCAGACACATTTGTAGCTTTCTGTCTTACAAAGAAGCCAAAGTTTTCGGGGAAAGATCTTCCTACACCAATCTGCTTTGAAGTGCTTCCTACAATCATGATAATCTGTTCCAGAAACTGGTCATAATAGAAAACACCATTTCACTGCAGTCTACAAAGTGCATTTCCAAAAATGCTTTCAGTTACACCTCAATTGCAAATACGCCACGGAGCACTTACGTTTTCATCAAGGAGGGTTGGCTGTGATAAGCATGCCTTTTTCCTGATCTCTCCTGCCTTTTAATCATGTCTGTCAAGTCATTGTAACTGACAGATACGTTATCCCTGCTATTCAAAACAAATAAGAGATACCTAAATTATACCATTGCATTTTAAAGAGGTACTGTCTGGTTGAAAACCTGGGGCCAACTTGTGCAGTCCTGACTTAGGCGGTATGCCAATTTAAAAGCAAATAGTCCTTGGATAAGAACTGCAAGACATGTACTTATTTTTGAGGGCAGAAAAAAAAAAAAAAAGAAAGAAAGAAAGAAAAATCCAGTGTTAACTTACGCAAACAGAATTTTTGCTACTGATGTCCCTTGAGGCAGGATCAGGGCGTTATCTCTTCTGCAAATAACTCAGGCCATTAGAACTGCAGACATCAGATTATTTCCAATTCTTTATACAATTTATTTAAGCCCCTGATTTTACCAGGTAGAAGTCTGCCATGTAAATAATCCCACTGGCTCAGGGCCACACGATAACTTCACCGAAGCACTTCTGTAGCTCATTTGGTCTGTATGTGGAGTGAAGTCTTACTCAGCCCACATGAAATCTTCAGAGGTTTCCTTTTTTTTTTTTTCCTTTCTAAGCTGAATCAGCTTGAGAATGGGGAAAGAAAAAAAAAGCCTCATTATTTTTCTCAGGTTTCTAACCAATTACCTCTGCATTTCATGCTCAAACATTTGGGAAGGTTAAACACTGATGGAAACAGAGATCCTGTTGTTTTGGATTTTGTTTTAATTAAAACTAGAAATGCTTTCCTTGGCTCTGGGTTTTGTAGCACAATGTTGCACACCTAATTTTGGAGTGTGTCTCTGGACCAGCATGCTCCCTTTACAGTTCTTTCCCATAGGTACAAATTTATCTTCAGCTTTCTGGACTCATGCTATCAGTCATCATTCAAGCACAACTGCAGCTCTCCAATGAGGCTGCACTAGTGTATCTGTGAGCAGAATTAGGCTCTTGCACTTTTCATGGATGTCCAGGTCCTGTGAGAGCTTTGTAAATGAATAGCCAAGTAGGCTGCCAGAAAACAAAGGGTTTTCATTAAATGATAACATCTCTCCAAGCTAAAAACAGAAATCATGTTACTTATGGGAAGGTTCTAGTCCTCTCAGATCACAAGTATCACGGTTAAGGTTAGTGCAGCCCAGCTCTACATGGCTACAACTTGTGGAATAGATTCCGAGTGCTTGCCTTGTGTTAGCAATGGAGAACTCAGGCCAATAAATTCTCATTACAGTCATTTCACTGAATCAAGAAACATTTCGCCTTTGTACACATTACAAAATCAGTTTGATTCTGCAGGATCAGATCATACACTTGGAGGAAGAGAACAGCAACTTCACCAGAACTTCAAATCGAGCAGAAAGAACCTGCTTATGCCCAAGCAAAGTGCAGACAGATGTTTTGAAATTTACCCACAGAGAGCAGCTCTGACAGAACGCTGCTCTGATTTACAAGTGTTACCACTGCTGCAGCCCTTACCCAGCTCCCAGCCAGCAAAAACATGCTGTTGTCTTTCAATGCTACAGTTACTCCAGTTCTTCCCCAGGAATATATTAAACTGGGCTCCTCATGCCAGGAGCTTCTTGTGCCACTGTGCCTCCTTTTTCTGCCTTCCAACTTTACCTGCCATATAGCCCTTATCTCCTGCTATCTGCTCAGCCCTGCTCTGCTGTTCCGGTTCTCCCCAGCTCCTGCATCTGTCAGCATCACTCTGTCTTCTTTGGCCAGTAACATCCTCAGGAAGTGTTCAGAGAAGAGCCATAAGGCTGACATACGGATTGAAAAACCACAGAGGAATCCAGTATAATATTGAAATATCACAGAGAAATTAAGAGCTGACTTGATTGCAGTTCACAAGTACTTCCACAGCAAGGAAACGGAATGCTCTGCTCTCCAGATGAGAGCGTAGCATGGCCAAGAAGCAAGTGAGAAAGTAAGAGGCAGTATAACCATGAGGGCTGCTGTAGCTTTAACACTAAAACAGGAATTTCAGGATGTTCTCTTCCAACAGAAGGATTTAAACCGAAACTGGATTCTCGTTAAGAACAGATGACCAGCTTGAAAGTGGATCAGCTCAAGAAAGTTCTGTGGCCTTAGGGAAGATAAAAACCAATGGAAAGCACTTTCCTGGCATTACCACGCAACACTGTGGGACGAGGGACTGAGATGGGGGAGAATCTCTGGAACCAAATGTAAAATGTAAGCTAAAGGGGGAAACACTAAAACTTCTGGTTCACAGATGTTCACTCACAGTTAATGTGTGATTCAACTGAGTAAAGAGCAAGTGACCATCAGAACAACTGCTTACCTAAAGCATGGCATCTGCAAATCAGCCAATGAGGTTTCAATGAAAAATTAAATTTAGATTTGTCAACTCTGATACACTTGGTCTTTACAAAAATAAGAATGAAATATAACATTGGGAGTAAGCTTATCAAGTCATCTTTGCTACATTAGCGTTTTGGATGCCTTAGCTTATGAACTTTACAGAGAGGCTCTTGGCAAAGGGGGATGGCATTCTTACAATTAACTCACACAAGCTATCCTCAGTAGTATCATCATTATCTGCAAAAGTGTGCTCAAATGAAGAATCAATACATAAATATGAAGAAGAAATTTAGGGAGAAAACGAAGTGCTATTAGCATTCCGGGAGTATAATAAACTCATAATTTGCTGAAGCAAAGCAGTGAAGCCTGGATTTGCAAAGCAACTGCAGAGAAGGAGGTGTGTGAAGCTCATTCCAAATATAAGCTGTTTTAATATTTCAAAGAGCCATTAGAGGGAACACATAGCATTAGCAATACCATGTTTTGTATTCCTGACGTACAGCCCTAGACAAATACAGAAGATATGTAGCAAATTACTCTCTTGGGGACAGTATCTATTGGTGAAAGGGGAAAAATGTAAAATTTTAAAGGCGTTAATCACTTGCTTTTGTTTTAATTCAATGTATATAGATGCATGTGAACATTTGTATAAGAAAAGTACAAAATAGAGGAATGACCGCATCTCGTCTTCAAAATGTTGGGACAGTTGTGCTCCTGAGATCAGGGTATTATTTTCTCTTCTGTCACACTAACTGGACCATCTCAGGTGAGTAAGACATTTGGAGGATGGAGTTACCTGCTGGCAGTGCTTAGCAAGGAGACAAACACACGGGCTTGTAAGGCACAAGTCTGGAGCTCCGATCCAGGAAAGCATTGAGATGAAGCATTTAATTCACAGGATTTAACTACACACGTGGAATTAAGTAGGTGAATAAGTGCTTCCAGGGTTTGCAATCTTACCTCTGCCACTAACCCACTCTATGACCTTGAGCACGTCACGTAACACCAGACTTCTCACATATGTCAAAGTCCAACTCCTACTGATTCCAGTCACAGGCAATCCTACCTGGCGCCTCTCTGCATCATTATGCTGCACAATATCTTTCACAGATGAACACCACGTTCTCCAGGCCATACTTTGCCCTCAGGTCCTCCCACCGCAACACCTCAGTTTCTCTCCCTGACCATTGTTCCATTGGACTGCCTAGCATAGCTGAGAAAACAGAATTCTGGGTAAGTTGTACTCTTGTATCACTTAATCATCCTCAACATTTGTATTACGTGTTACTTGACATCATCCCCCATCAGTACAGGAACTGCATTTCAGAGCCCAATTTACAGTGCATAGTACTATTTTTCTCATTTTAAATAAAGTATGCCGCTCTACACTGTTTCATTCTACCACAAGCCCTGCTGTCCTTAATTTTAAGTAGGCGGTTACTAGCTGCAATTACCAATAAAAGCTGAGCTCTCTTAGACTGGAGGAACACCGTGGACACATGCAGAACCCAAACCTCAGCTTTGTATTTTTAATGAAAATGCCCTTCAGATGTGGAGCGGATCCCAGAAAGGTCAGAGAGTGAAATATTAAGTGATTTATAAATACGGACTGATTGCCCTGTCCAAACCATGTGTTTGAAAATCTCCTTCTGGCAGACAACCGGTTCAGTCAGGAAGAGAGAGCAGAGAAAGGAACGTGAGGCAGAGCAGGGGGATCTGTAATCACTCCGGCAAACTTTTGAGACCTCGCCAATTCTTTCTTTCCTGCATTCATTATAAGGACAGGCTCCAAAATGTGTCTCTCTCTACGTTCTTGAATTTACCATATTGTCCTGTCAGACTGAATTAACCAGAGTGAACTTCCTACCCTTTCCTTTCTTGCCGTCTTCTCTCCCACTAATCTTTGATCTCTTGTAAACCAGCATTGCGGGAGATAAATAAGCAACCTTTAGCTGAAGCTGCGGGCCAACCAACTTCCACGTGGCCAGGAAACACAGCAAAGCAATGAAAGCTGTACAGCAGGCGCTCCTCCTTCAGCACAATGCTGGCCCCAAAGCACTCCCAAACGCCATTCCTACTCCCACCCCGAGCAGTGCAGACAGCCCCAGCACCCACTCAGAACCCTCATGCAATCACTACAAGCCAGGTAGGTTGGATGGCCCCAGCTCTGTAATAGGATGAGGATGTCACCATGGACTCGTCTGGAGTGTTTCCTGCCCTCAGGAGGTCAGACAGCATCGTCCCCTTCTTGTGCAACTGCTCAGAGCTGCCACAGCCGTTTTTTGGAACCACTGATCTGATCCCTATCTTTGTAGTGCATCAGAAATTTTCATTGTTGCCCATTCAAATGCAGTTAAAGGGTTCTTTTCCCCATTTTTACTTTACATCAGTAACCTGTACGAGGCTTGCACTTGAAATGAAAAATACTACTTTTAAAATGACAAACACCGAACACAGGACATTTGTTACCACTGAAAACAGCCCTCTCTGTCTGTGGAGGACGTAATTCATTCACTGATGCATGCACCCACATTCTCTCCAGAGAGTTTCCAAATTCACATGCACTCCCAGCACTAAATTTTGCATTTCAATTCAGGCATTAGCTATAAAAGATGTGTAAAATCCTATGTAGTCAGACAGAAGCAGCTCCCTATTGGCTATATAATAAGCACCTTAGGTGGCTCCAGGGTACAAAATGATTCCAAAAAGGGTGTGGATAAAATCACACTGCATAAATTGATTCTAGACCCACCTGTTCCAGGTGCCAGCAAATATATTTTGCTAAAGCCATCTGCTTGTCTTAAAAGCTAACAGTTTTTGAAGACTATGGCACGAGCAATCTGCAAAGTATGCAAACTTTGGAAGCCCCAAACCCTTAAACTGCGAATTGCTCATAGAGGATCTAAGCAGGACTTAGCTTGGCTGTTGCAGGATTGAGACAGCATTTTAGCTCACAGTCTGAGCACACCCAGCACTGGGACATGAGACTGCTGGAGGACTCACTTCGCAGCATCCTTGCATGCTATTCCCAACTGCTGAGGCTGCCTCCTGGGTTTGAAGTAATGGTTGAACCCTTGAGTGCAGCACAGCACTACGCCAAGATCAAATGGTTCCTGTGCTGCCTCTCTGCAGGTTGCTGTGTCCCAGGTGGTCACATCCTGCTGTACAATGGGTAAAGTCAAACCTTGTAAACTGGCACTGAGCAATTTACATGGCTTCCAGCAACAGCCTAATAAAGAGTGTATTATACAGTGAGACTACCAAGCCCACAAGCACTTTGCCTGTTGCACAAAGCAGGTTTGTATTAGTCAGGATCTGGTCATGAACACACAGCACCTTACCAGCACAAGCCCCTTCAAAGCAGCTTATGGGAAGAAAATATCCTGTGCTCTTTCCACAAATGACCCCTTACAGAAAAGCAACGAAATTACACAGATGACTTAGAAGCTCCCAACATGTTCACAATTGATCTGAGGATTAAGACTAGCAATCAGCATGTTTACTTACGACCTCCTTCAAAGCTTACTGAAAAGTAAATAGGGCACACCAGTCCATAACCAACACAGTACTTTGGTGTATGCTTAACTATGAGCACATGAATAGCTCCATCACCTATTCAGAGTCACGTGCTGTAACTTGGTAACATCCTTCACATGCAAATTACCGGCCAGACTTATTATATTCTGAAACAAAACAAAGCATATGTAGATATGCATGTAGATACATATCTGATAGCAGTCACCCTTCCAAAGTATCACCACTCATGCACTTCCCAGCAGAAAATCACTTGGAGCTATTCTGGATGGGTCTTAAAATTGAGTTCTTTCTGGGAGGTAACTTTGGGAGCCGAAGTGCTGTAGTCAAGGAGACCTTGCATACTGAGTCACAGCAGCCTTCAGAGCTCTGCTGCACTTTGCTCACACCATGTAAGCCTGGGGTAGGGGATAATGGCTGTTACGGGGTATTTGCTGGATGGCAACAAGAACCGTGCTAAAATAAATATGGAGACTAACTGGGTTTGAATAATAACCTCCAGAAAGCAAGGTACTGTGCTCACAAGCCCAAATACCTGTGAAGTCTTGTGCTGTATACAGACAGCTGCCTTTGAAACTCAAGAAAATTGCAACCATGGGCAGAGATGGGTATGTGGGAAGAGTCAGTAGCCCACAATGCAAAAGGAAGGGAAACAATGAGTTACAATAAGCCTGGCTGACACACTCATCAGCAAGTTGTTTTTTCTCTCCTTAAAAAGAAAAAAGGCAGGCAGTAACAAAGAACTGTTATTTGGTTCTCAAAGTCAACAGCACTCATATTCGAATACAGCCTATTTGAAGGCACAGCAGGGATAGCACTGTAATTCTCCACTGTTTGTGTCCTGGGCTAAATAACAAAGATGCAACCTAAATAGTTCAGCCTCACAGGATTCAGTCTCTAAAAAGTAAGTCCATCACTTAAGACTTTGCAATCTCAGCTGCTGCACAGTGAACAGCAACGAATTCCACCCCCTAGAGAATCGGTCTGAATTGCTTCCACCACTACCTGCATAAGATTGCATTTCCCTTTTTCAGCTCTACACCAGAAGTCCAGCATGCTGCACAGCAAGGCAAACCTATTGCAGACTTTACACGGGGCTTGCATTGAAGCTGCAGATCCAGGTGCTATATACCAATAACAGGACGTGGTCACAGTGCCACATCCCTCAGCACCTCCCCATTGGTGGGACCAGGCTGCATTCCCACACCATGAAGGGTCCGAGCAGCCTCTGCACAGAAGAGGCAGCACCCGGTGAGACCCTCTGCAAAATAACCCGTGGTTCTCACTCAGAAATCAACTAGGAAGCGTTAATGTAATGATGTATCTGTAAAGACAGATAAATAAAGGTGAAAAGGCTTTTAAATGCATCCTACAAGCAATATTTTATAAGCCGGATCAATATGTTTCTCTAGGCTGGAAACAAATGAGTTCTCAAACAAAGTTAAATTTAGGAACAAAGATGTTCATTTTTCTTCCTATGGAAAGCGGTGCTGACAATTCCTTGGAGGGCATTTATAAGAACAGCAGTCCAAACCCGGGGCCCCATCACACTCTCCCTAAAATCAGTGCGGTTGGAGGAGGTGAAGGTCACTGCTATCAGCCTACGTAAGGAGAAGTGGAGTAGCTCTGAAATCATTGGTCTTAGATTCCACGCCGGTCACACCAGCATGGGAAACTGATGCAGCCCCGGACTGAAACCACGACAGCTTTGCTCCCGTTTCACTTACGCAGTCAGCTAACTTCGCTGCTGTCTCTATGAGGAATCACCTGGATAAGGGCTCCGAGCTCCCGAGTTCGCAGCCCCCGGCAATAGCAGACACCGACATGAAAGCAGAGCGGCAGATTTCTTTGTGGCACTGTTTGTTGCTGCCCCCTTTTGCCAAACGGTGAAGCAACAGCCCAGACTTCCACAGAAACTTTCCACGTCGTGTTTGTTTTCAGGAAAACAGACTCACGCAGACGATCTCACTTAACCCTAGCGTGGCTGCTCACACGGTTATCAAATCTGGCTAAAATAGAAACGCATCCTCCGAGCCACATTGAAGACGGCACAGAACGCTGTGCAGGAGCACACCCCAGCAAGGTCTGAGCCCAGCCGGACTTCTCCAGCTGACTCCAAGCTAAGGTAGAGAGAAGCAATGGCAGTAAGCTCAGGGTGCACGCTCCCCCACTCCAGCCTTCTGTCTGGAGAATAAACAGCAACCTCACCAGACCACCGGTGCTGTTTTGCCTGGACACTTGCTTCGTCCCACTGCGAAGCAGCTGAAATCCCACGGCACCACCTGCATTGAGTTTCTCTCAGGTTCTATGGATTCCAGGTAACCCCATCGCCATGCCCTCTCTTTAAGCCTGTGTGACCTGGTTGGGGCCACCTTGTTAAAAGCCATTCCCCACGCAGACCCACATCCCCAGCATCTCTCTGCTCTGCCCTTAGGTCCTCTGGGGTCATTCTTTTCTACTCTGCCCTTCTCTCCCCCCAGCTCCGTGCTGAGGGCAGGGCAGTGCTTCCAGCAGTCCCACAGGCCGGAGACACACAGAGCAAACCTCCATATGCCGAATGGCACAAACTTGCTCTCTCCCCCCCCTCCCCCCATGACTTCAGGATTAACGTGTTGCTGACGGGGGAGGACAAAAACTTAATCTCTTGGAGGAAAGAAGACAAAATAGCAGGAGAGGAGAAAAAAATAAAAGGAGAAATCGTCTCCACCATGCTGACAATGGAAAAGGCACAACATGAAATGCAGAGATCCCCCACTGCAGCCTGCCTTGTGCAGAGCCAGCACGGCATTCCGCACAATCTGAACAGAAATAAAAGTTGTAGTTCAAAAGGGAGAGAAAAATGAAAAGGAGACTGCGATGATTCAAGCAGCTATTTAAAAAGGAAACCTCTATTGAAAAAGCTGGAGTGATATGGTTAAATATTCCTTTTCCCATTGCCTTCTCTGCAGTTTACGACCAGTTTTCTCCCTTGGGCGCTCACAAATCACACGTATAAACGAGGAGCGCTTTGCTGTGTGTGTAGCTGGAACAAGCTCCTCTCACTCTTTGCCTGCACTCAGTCTGCATCTCCCCTGATCCCAGGCAGCAGGGAGAACCGAAGCTCATCCTAACTTTTAGCTTTGCTGCTTTGTATTTTGCTCGCAGTGCAGTCAGTGCGGGGTCTCAGCCCATTGCTGAACCCATCCGGAGGCGGAGAGCTAACCTCGTGCTGCTCACACTGTAATTTGGGAGAAGTATTTTCTGTAATGAGAGGGAACGCTCGCCCAACAAAAAAAGGAAACTTTACTATGATCCCAAACCGATATATCTGTGCAGAAATAGTTCGAGGATGAAAAAGAAACAAACAAACGAAAAAAGCAAACCAGGACTGGCATCTACCACGTTTGGAGACCTTTTTTAAGGACAAGAGAGTCCAACCTGTGCCAAGAGAGAACGGTGAACCCTTAGGACACAGATACTCCCTACTACGCTCCACCTAAGCCCATGAACAGACAGGTTCAGCCCGACTTGGCAGCACACCTTTTGTTTGTTTCCTCTGAGGCGTAACAGCATGCATGCTCCCGGGCAGCAGCGCCGAGCAGATGGCAGCGTTGGAAAATGCACATCTCCAACTTTTGGTGTGGGCGTCGGGGCCGCAGCCACAAAGGTTGCTTCGGGAATCCCCCCCTCCCCGTAAGTTTCTAACAATGCACGGAGCTAAGGAGCCGCACAAGGCTCTCTGCTTCCCTCTCCCCTTCGCTTTTGATCTCCATCAGGACGTGAGCTGAAATTTAATGGGCCACCCCTACCACAAAGACAAATTACCATCCGGGAAAATAAAAAAAAAAAAAAAGGAAAAAATAAAGAAAAACGAACACAACAAGCATTGGTATCCCTACGCCTAAGCTCTCCGGCTTCCCTCTCGCCTCAGCCCCGCTCGGCTGGTTACGGGAGAGCTGGAAGGTGAGGAGGAGAGAAAGAACGAAGAAATCACCTCCGCCGCCTCCCGGCTCGTTCTCTTCCCAGCCTGCCCGCCCGGACCGCACCAGCAGCGCCCGGAGCGCCCCGACTGCCCACTCCAGAAGGGGGGGCAGGAGGACGGCGCCCCGCGGGGTGCCCCGACCCCTCCGCACCCCGGGCCGCAGGGGGGGCTTCCCGCCGAGCCTCCAAGTTTGCGCCGCCCCCTCCCCGCCGCCCTCCCCCGGCCCCTCTGTCGCGCTGCGCTTACGGGCTCTCCGGCGGCTCCGGTGCGGGGC
>JAOWBP010003503.1:23365035-23395631 GCA_028571105.1 Tragopan temminckii
GGAGGGGAGGTAGAGGGAGGATTAGATTTGTGGTTTGAAAGGTCATTGCCTAAAACAGGCCCTGCAGCCAGCAGAAGGGAGCCCTGCAGTTGGTCAGCTCAGCATATCCCACACATTGAGGAGCCTGGCAGTGAGGTAATCCTCCAGGAATGTGTGCGCGGTTGGATGGCTGTGAAAAGAGAGCGGTCAGCTACCAAAGCTCAGTGCTGAATATTCACGTCACACACACACAATCATTTTTCTTGTTAAGTGTAGAGAAGAATGGGAACATTATAAATGCGGTATCTTTTCTGGCTTCAAGTTTAGCTGCTTTAGAAAGATCTGCTCCCTCTTTCTCCCCCCTCCACCAACTGTGCTCCACCTCCATCCCTGAACCAAATCTGCATGCGTGGAGCTTTAATGACATAAAAAAACAGGGGGAAATGAAACCTAATGGAACTTAAGGCAAAGAGTGAGAAGCTTACAAGAGAATGATGCAGCAAATTGGGATAAGTGTTTAAAAGTCACTTGTCCGTACAAAAATGGCACCTTATTGAATGCATAACCCCCTGCTTGGACCATATACCACATCCATGTCACATTACCCAAAGCAACTGTTTACCTCTCTACATGCTGAAGAGTCATTACAGCAGCAGAAGATTAAATTTGCTTTATCAGTGCCCTGGCTACTGAAAATATCTCTACCTGCCCCAGGCACTTCGCAATGCACTGTAGTGAGAAAGAAGGAGTGAGAATCAGGTGTCCCTGCCCAAAACTCACATACCTCAGTGGAAAGTCTCCCACTCATTTTACTAATGATTTAATCAAGAGGAAAAAAAAAAGTATTATAATACTTCAGTTTTCTGATTAATTACCAATGAGACTAGACATATGTTTCCTTTTTATTTTTCTTTCTTCTTTTTGTCTGCTTCAAACCCCCCCCTGCACCGGCATTTTTCTTCTCCACTCCATATGAGCCTGTTCACCCCATACTTTGCCCTGGGACCTCATTCTTGTGCAGTTTTCCTGCATGAAAGCAAGGTAGCAATTGCATAGAAGTCATTTCCAAACTAATGACTTCTGCAAGAGAGAACTAGACTGATTGTGCCTCCCCTTTGAAAATAATACTTTTTCCATTTTCTCAAACTGTACATACTTGTACTCACAAGACTGCACTGAGTTTCTAGGTCAGTGGACTCCTGATTATGGTTAGCTTGAATGACACATTTAGGCATGAACCTCTCTCCTCTTATGGAAAACAACCAATTCAAACATAATTTTCAACCCACTCTGGTACCATTAAACTACTTGTTTGATAAAAAGAGAGAAAGAGGAGTGGGACAAAAGTTGCCAATGCACTTCAAAGCTTCTGCTGCATTTCTGGGTAAGCAAAATCTAAAAAACCTTCATTTACACATTCAGAGAGATGAAAACTCATTGGGAACAAACTGTCTAGATCTAAGAAGTAGAAGACTCAAATGGGTTCTTTGTATCAGAGACCAGAACACAAACTTATTGTAAATTTGTCACAAACATGTCCTTATAGCTGTAAATAACTCCAGTGCACAGATCTACAACAAGACACAGCACTGGGAACAGTTGTGGATAGTGCCACATTTCTCCCTCAAAAGATACTGAACACTCCACAGATATTAACTGACCATACCTGACAAATCTGAGTTGCATTAAATCAAAGCCCAGCAATTCACCAGAGGGAGAAGTGAAATACAGCAGTTAAGGGACTTCCTAGGGTCCTTCCACAAATCTGTGACTGTAAGGCACAATTCTCTTATCCATTGGGGGAATTTAACTTCCATACAAGATCATATCTGAAATTTTTTTCTCAAAGCACTTCATAACAGGATGTGAATGGCCCACTTCATACAAGGAGGACCACTCTTTCCGATCATGTTAATGAAGGTTATTAACTCCCAAGGACAAAAGGTGCTTGCAGGGTTTCTATCATTATCCACATGATGACAGCTAAGTCTGCTCATGGTTGGACTCTGAGCAAGGCTGCCCCCCCTGGAATTCCTGCAGATGGTCCACCTCCCACACATAACATCCAGGAAGCTGATTTTAGAAAAGTCCACGACATTACTTTTGTTCTTTCCAAACCAATGCAGTTGCACATGTTTGGAAGGAGACAATCAGGGGCTGTGGTTAAAAAAAAATTACACTACTAAAAAGTTATTTTCCTTTCAAATATCTTACCAAGTTCATTAATACCTTCTGCTGTTGGTGAAATGATCCCCCATTAACATTTCAATTTATTATTGCTGCTCCATTAATGAGACCACAAAAAATGGAAATGAAGCCTATAAATACGCTAAGAGTTAAAGTCAGGAATCGTAACAGCATGCACACTTTATGAGTAATATCTCCATACTGCTAGCATTCAAAACAACAAGGAAGGATATCTGTGCAGCACAAACATTCAGCTTAGCAAACAAAGCCCCAAAAAGCCCAACAAAAGGACACCATAATTCCTGACACTCTACATGGAGATCTCAGCAGAGTCAAGTATGCTTTAACTCCTGCTGCAGCAGATGAATGAACTGCATGTAGTTCTCTGCTGAAATGTGACTGGGGGAAGGACTTTTTCAGTGAAGGTCACTGGGACCATTAAACTCCAAAGCAAATGCTTTGGGAGGGAGGATTTCTGTCTGCATCTTTCTTAATAAAGCCTCCATCCCCACTCAAGTCTAACTGCCACCACTTCACACAGTACTGGGGGAACTGATCCCCTGATAGCACCTCATGTCTTCCAGGCAAAAGGATAAGCTACAAACAGAGCGTGACCATCATGGGAGCTCCATTAAGATTCCCTTAAGAAACACATTTGATGCCAGGTAGCCTTCAAATCCATCAGGCTCCCACAGTTCCTCTGGTGATCCGTTCTCCAGCTAGCTGTGAGTATTCTCCATGGTCAAGAAAAACTCCTTATGCAAATGGCACTACCGCAACTCACATTTTCAATTATTAATATTTCACTTCTTGTCTTCCAAACTTTTTCAGAAAGGGAAGAAAGCTTGTTCCCCTGGGAAAAAAAACACCGAACACGGTGCCTTGCTGAGCCATGAAAGGAACAGTCCCTTCAGCACAAGGATGTCATATCACGTAGCAACATTTTTGTTTCTACATTTTACTTCTCTCTAGTGATTAAAAATGATCGACCCTACCCTGTTCTCTGTGCATAGCTGACGGCACTAGGCTTATGCTAAAGGAAACGTGTAGTCACACAAACACAAGCAGAATCATCTTGCAAGGAACAAACTTATAATTATTACATTGATTTTATAATTTATTTTCCAGGAAGCTCAGATTTCCTGGCAGGAATTGGCTTTGCACTGGGTCCCACTACATTGCACTCCACGCTGCTTTTAAGCACTAACAGCAGAAATGATCTAAATTAGCCAGTTTGCCATGGCAGTAATAGCAGACTTGGGAAAAAAAATAAGAACCAACCCAGACACCTTCCGATGAAATAAAATGAAAACATAAAAAGCAAACTATTTAATGAGAGCACAGACCACTTCAATAAGTCTAGTTATTTGATAAGCAGGCTGCCACCATCAGCCTTTCATCATCTCTGGAAATGCACGATGGAGCTTCCCTGCTTGCTTATGATTTCAAATCTTCTCCTTCTGATAAACATTAGCATTTCTGCTCCAGCACCTATAACGACACCAATGCTAGCAGCTCGCCTCAATCCCACCTTTCAGAGCCAGCCTGAGCACTGACAGCCCAGCACGGCTCAGTGGCACATACATATGGCACACAGATTGGCTGGTTCGAGGCTGTTAAATGTACTTCCTCTTCTGAGTTTGCCTAAAGGGAAGGAAAACGGCCCCTGCTGAGAGTGTACGTACATAAAGCTGTAACAAATGTTTAATTTTAGCTGATCTGAAAGAGAATTAGTCTGTGCATTCTGCACTGCCAGTTCCTACTGCAGCTGCTCAAATGAGGCGGCTTTGGAGGGTTGTTAATTCCCGTATTAACGGTCAGAACTCCTCACCGTTACTGAAACACAGACTCCTGAGTGTGTTCCGGTCTTTCTTTCCCACACCTCTTTCAATTCTTCCATTATAAGCAGATAAAGTCATTATTTGGCTGAAAAGGACCTCAGTCCAACACATACTTTATCTAGCTTTATAATTCAGTAACATTTTTTTCTTCTGTGTAAACAAAGCTTGTTTCGATACAAAAAAAAGAATGAAAGAAAGAAAAGAATTAAAAATGTACAGCAAGTTCCAGGGAAACTGCTGAAATGGCTACTGCGTGTGTGCATTGCTTGTGCTAAACCAGTTAGCAGCCACAGGAGGGAAAGCCTCTGATCTGATTTTTAAACTAGGCTGGTGAACACCATTTCACTCTCCATCAGAGCAGTTTTGAATGAATTCTCTGCTGCAGTTTGAGAGGGCAGTGCTGCCAGATGTTATGAACCTAAATCAATTTATGCAGAACGTGAAGCATCACATCAAATCTCATGTACCTTACACAGCACAGCCTTTCAGTCCCATGGCAGAGGCTTTGGTACTGAGTTTAGGGGTGCTGTTGGAACAACCCCTCAAAAACTCCATGGAGATCCAATTCCCCTTGAACTAGAGCAAAGCAGAAAGTTATTCCATAAAATCAGCTCTTCAGCACTAAACTTCAGCTCATTTATGCTGGCTAAGGCTCTAACTCCACTACGTACAGATTGGAAGATGCTAAGAAAGGACTATTTTTATATGCTTTAACATACACAAAACATGTGATTGAAACGTAGGCAGAGATTAATCTCACCCTACTTTATTCACCTGCATGCTGGGCTTAGGCAAGGCAGCAAGGCACTCAGCATCTCAGTGGGATGGGATCAGCACTGCCAAGGGTCAGCTGCATTGCCCACATAAACCCCATCTGGTGAGTCACCCTCTGGAGACACTCATCTCCTCCCCTGATTATACACCAAAACCACATTAGGATAAATCACCCGGAACAGCCGTAATAAAATGATCTTATAGTTAGGCAAAATTCTGATCCTTGTCCTTTTTTTTTCTCCCCCTCATACTGTTTTTGTGCCATTATGAACCCACCAGCTTTTGTAAAGTTATTCATAAAACTCAAATCCATTTGGTGGTAATACTGGCTCTAAAGTAATGTTCAGTTGGACTGAAAGATGCTGAAGATGCTGTATAAAGGAGTCCTAACTTCTACAGAAAACATGCCCAAAAGGCAAGGGCCTTGTAGACTATCCTTTACATATGGCCTTTCATTTTTTTGTCCAGGTTATGCCTGAATGAAGCCGGGGCTGACAAAAGTGGTTGTCCCAGCCCCAGCTATCCCAAGTTTGGTCTGACACAAAACAGAGAAATACAAGGAGCTGCACAAACCCGCATTGTGGGATGAACTACCCTGGCTGTGGAGCAAAGGTAGATATTATTCACTCTTCACTGCACCACTTCCAGTGAATTTTGCTGGAGATTTCAAGAGTTAATAAGTTGCCTGCTTCTGTTTCAGACTTCAGCAGTGTGAAGGCTGTATACAGAGAGGCATATGGAAACAGTATCTGATCTAAAGCTAGAAACAAAAGAGCTTATTTTCCCTGATCTGGTGAAGAATCCAGTAAGCCTCTTGGGCACATAGTTGAAACCCCAATAAGGACAGTAAAACCCTTCCTGGAATTGCAGGATCAGGAAGAAAGCAAGAAAAAAGAGGAAAAGGAGTTGTTAAATTGAGTGTGCTTGAGGAGAGCTTTAATCAAAGGCAATGCGTGGATGCTTGGCAGACACTCCAGCCTCTCTAGCAGAGAATTGCTCGGATACATAGCACAGGGAACCGTGACTGGGGCTGCTCCCATTCTTGTCTCAACTGGGGCTGCATTTCAGCCTGGGATGCTCCTCTTCCCAAACTGCAAAATGGTGAGAAGTCCTTACGAACAAAACTTAGTAGATGAGAGCTGGGTCTGTACACAGCATCTCCAGACATACAACTTCCCAGGGAGACCAGTAGGGGCTTCCCTGCCAGAAGGATGGAGGGCAGAGCCCAAAGGTGTGGGACAAAGACCTATAAGGATGAGATGACTACGTGCCCTTCACCTATCCCTGGAGCAGTGCAAAGTAATTCCACAGTTTCTTGCTGCAAAGCAGAGCTCAGATACATTGTTTCTTTACAAATACAGACATTTCATCAGAGACCATCAAGAGAAGTTGAGCCTTCGTTCTGCCATTAATAACAAAAAAGACATCTCACAAAACAAACAATATCCCTCCTTCTTTCATTAACCACAAACGTACTGCTTCCACTAGGGGCCAGGCTCCCATTTTGCTCCAGTTTGGTGTCCTCAGCTCCCATCCCGCCTTTCCCCTCCCCTACCTGGGAAATGTACCTGCCTCCAAAAAAGTTCAAAAAGAGAAAAAGAAAGGAAGAAAAAAAGTTACCTCATGTGGCCCAGAAATAAAAAAAAAAAAAAAGAAAAAAAAAAGAAAAACCATATGCCTTGCCCCTGGTGGCTCTCGGACTTGGAACCAAACTAAGGCCAGGAGAACAGAATATTGCTCTTTGTGAGCCATAAATAAATAAATAAAGGAGGACTCCCTCTTACCCTTTGGAATACAATTTCTAAGGAGGAAGAAATTCCCTGTGGAGTTTATTATGTGCAGACGGGAAGCGTGCCTCCCAGGGAACCGCAGTGGGGGTAGTTTTCCCCTTGGTGATTTCTTCCTTACCTCTCCAACACTTCTTTATTCATTCTGAAATCTCCCTCCCCTCCGCTCTGCAATAAGCAAAGCCACACAATGGAACATGCAGGTAACTCTGGCTTCAGCCTCTCACAGCTACACAGCATCTCTCCTTTCCTATATAAACGATCAGTGTGTGGCCTGGGTTTCATTTGCAACTGTAAATGAAACAGGCCTACAACTGTGTTCATAATCCTCCTTAATTGAATTTCTGTGACAAAACCCAGACAAAATTATTGCCCTCAAGTTAACAGTTCGTGCAAAGTAGCCAAGGGTTCCTGGGAAGCTTTAAAACAAATGCAGGACAAAACTGGAGACCACAAAGCAGTTATTTGGTGTTGATACCACTTGTTTGAATGAGTGGAGGTTTATATGAAAGAACAAGGTCATTTTAATGACCTTCCTGGCCTAGGAATCCAACAAAAGTCAAAAAGGTGAGAATTAAAAAAGCAGAGAAAGAGCTTGGGTGCAAACCAGCTGACACTGCTCACACAACAGCTACTGGAAGGAGGTGTCAGGCTGTTGGGGCTTTGGAAAGTGGAGCACCATTCCTAGCTTGGCTAGGAATGGATTCTCACCAATCCAGTAGGATCTGAAGCAACCCTTTGGTTTGCATTGAGGCTCACATCCCATTGGAAGGGGTCTCTCTTTTAAAGTCATCCACTTCATCACTTTCTTCAACTCCATCATAAGTTACATGGTGAATATACAGAGCACTTATAATGATGTCAGCCTGCTGGTAAAATGCCTACACTTATTTTTAGAGTGTGAGAAGCACCACTAAATGGAAGCAGGGATGCAAAAAGGGCACTGCCCTGAAGGGCGCTCCCACTGCTTGCAGAATACGAGAATTAAAGCTGATCATATTACCAAAAAATCAGTGTTTATTATTCTTTCAGATGATGCAGATGTTTTTTAGAAGGATTAGGCAAAGCTTGTGTGAACGGAGATGCCTGTTTGTAAGAGCTAATTTTGAGTCATATACCATGTACTTGGACATACACCCTTTTTTTACCCAAAAGTACCATGTTTTAGTCATCATTAAAGTAAAGTAGCCAAGCTTACTTTACAAGGACCAAAGCAGAATCTTCGTGCCTCAATTCACACATTTCTGATGGAAGCAGGGAAAAACATGTCATCCTCAGGCAGTGCCTGCCTGGGTTACACCCCACACACTCTCAAAAGTTAATATCCTCTGCAATTTAAGCAGAAGGCAAGGCTATGAGGGAACAGAGAAGGCTGAAGTAATGGAAAGAGAAATCCCATCATTTCTCTGCGTGCGCCCATGCCTTGTGTACCTAGTGCTCCCAAGGCAAAGTCAATGGAAATGTAGGGGTAGAGGAGGCTGGAGGGGCCTCACACAAAATTCTCTCCAAATTAATTACTAAGGATGGAGGTAAATGTTCTTAGAGGTAATTAAATGAGAAATACCATCCAAAGAAAGGCAGGCAGAGACCAGACCTCATTTCCACAGACCTTCATGCGGCTGCAGGACAGCTTGCCTCATCCCCACTCTTGCTCTCAATGCAAAGCCACCACAAGGAGCCCTTGGGGAACCCCCAGGAGAGGTTTCCAATGGCACTGGGGAAACACCCAGGCCCTACTGCCTTCCTCAGCAACTCTGCTGCTCCACACATTCCAACTACTGCATTAACATCTGCTTTTGAGACATTTCTCACTAGTCCTTGGGCCCTGTGCCACTTTAAGCAGCTTTTTAAGATCACCTCTTCATAGCTTGCAAGCTCTGGTTTTGCTCAGGCCACAAGCAAACTGCTCTGAGCAGCACCAGGGGCAAAGCGAGAGCAAAATTAGCAGATGTATACACACATGCACACAGCCTGAGTATGCACAAAAAAAGGCACAAGGGGATAAACTCATCACAGTACTTGCCACCAGTGGCAAAGGAAAGAAAAGGCAACATTTCTGAGGGTGATGAAACGTTTCAAGAAAAAGCAATATATTTTTATGTACTTGTAAAATCCATTGGCAATGACTTTTCTGGTTAATTGGTTTCATCTTATTAAACTAAAACCTATTTGTAAAATCCAGATATATTCAAGCAAAAGCTCGATTCCTGCACTAAAAACCAATACAGCCTTTCAAGGAAGAAAATTAAGCAATGCAAACCAGTTTCCATTAGTCTGATGCACAGCACTTGCTGTGCATAAGAGAAATGAAATGGAGTGCTTGACTTTTCTAAAAATGCACTCTAGAAAAATCACAGCACTCATTTCCCTCGAAACTGCAGCCCTCTTCTTCCCCAGCTCTGTGAACACTGATGAAAGTTTTGGCCCAATTACGCTGATTTATAAATCAGCCTTCTGCTATCTCTCCCTGCACTTGTCACGTTCAATTTCTTCCCCCTTATTAGACCACTCTCCTCCTTGTTAAATAGTCCCTCTGTCTAACTCGCCAAAGAACTGCCAATGGGCCCCTCATTTTACAGGAGAACAGACCCTGCTTTTCCAACAGGAATAGGCCTCTAATGTACCATGGACACAGCACAGCGAAGCATGGTAATTTGCCTGCGTTAATGATGCTACTTCACAATGATCAGGAAAACAAAAATCTTTAATAGCTAGATGACACCCTATCCTTCCGCAGCCTGTTGAATTTCATTTCCACTGAATTCAATGTCCTCTAAGAGGTGAGCTGAAAGTGCCTGCTATCTTCTTTTTTCTTTTTCCTCCCCTCCAAATTCCTAATCAGTGTGGAATCACAACAGGTTTAGTGCCAGGAACAGGACGTAAAAAGAAAAGCCAAGGATTTTGAAATGTTTTAGCAGTTTAAAAGCAAAGGATATTAGAAAGGGGAAAAAAAAAAAGAGAAAAAGGCCATATATGTAAATATTTTGGATATACTATACTACTACAGATATGCATTATTCTCACCAGTCAGTTATTCTGCTTAGCAGGAGAGATATGTGCAAATCATCACTCCTTATAAAGGTGAAAAGGGGAAGTCACTGTGGGAATGACAGAGGGGCAGTCTGCACGTGCCATCGCTTAATTCAGCAAAGCACTGAGCTCTTGAGTGCCAAATCAATCCTGAAGAAAGCTTTCATCCTCAGTCCTCATCAGCAGCTTTTCACTTCTTACAGTTGGGTTCCCCAGGCTGCCTACGTAGGG
Organism: Tragopan temminckii; assembly: GCA_028571105.1. Taxonomy (NCBI): domain Eukaryota; kingdom Metazoa; phylum Chordata; class Aves; order Galliformes; family Phasianidae; genus Tragopan; species Tragopan temminckii. The sequence continues at coordinate 23,374,865 of JAOWBP010003503.1, forward strand.
AAAGCACTGATTGCTTTGGCCAGCCAAAGCCTGGTTGCTCCAAGAAGTCAGTCTCCAAACACAGCACGCTATGCTACACAAAGGGAAAAACTCTGCTCTCATATTTGGCCAAACTCAGTGGACAGAACTGCACTGACTTTGATGGCATTGTTTGGTGTGTATCAAAAGGAACCAGGTATCATAAGCAATCACATGGAGCACGTTTGGTAATCTTTCAGCACTATACATAGGTTTATGAAAGAGGATAAACCAATATAATTCACAGTATAGCTCATACTAGCCAATACCAGGCTCCTGTGGCAGTTTCTGAGGGCTCCTAAGACAGCTTCCAGTTGGCCAGTTGCAATTCTGTAGATTTCATAGCTGTGTGATTGGCATGCTTCACACTTTTCTTGTCCAAAACTTCTCCTTTTGGTACAGCTGCTCATAACAGGAGTGGGATTTGAGTTCAGCAGACTGCATCAAGACAGAATTGCTGAGAAACAAGAACCAAACCATTTTGTTGCCACATTTATCCATGAACTCTTCAATTCATAATGTCCCACATTTAACAAAACCTGAGACAAGACTCTTACTGCAATTAAGTGATTGCTTCCTCCTCAGAGTGTTTGGTGGTCTTTTTTTAAGATGATTCACCCTGGAGTTCATCAGTTGATTGCCTTATTGTCTTAGGAAATTAAATGCTTACCACAGGAAAAGTTTAGCAACCTGACTTGAAAACAAGCACCTGAAGACTCCCTGAGTACCTGTTAATTCAATCTAGAGTAGCACTCAAGGAAAGTACTAAAATCTTCGAGACAATGCCACACACCGCATGTTAAAATTTCCCCCAATTTTTGTATCCTGAAGTTGTTCTTTACTGGCGTGCCTGCTTCAATTACAAATTGAAGTTGCACATTCCAATGGCCAACTCAACATTTCTTTTGCAGTAAACATGGCTACAGCACTGGCAGTGCAGCTTTGGAACAGACATGAGCAAAACAGCATTTAATTTCCCTTAGGGGCCAAATGATTTATAGTAATTTTAAGCATTTTCTGGATGAGTAATTTCGATATCTTTCATCTTCAGTTGTTGTGGACCTTGCCAAGCCGAGACTACAACACCAAGCAGCTATTTATTATCAAAGCCAAGGGTGACTCTTCAGAGGCCTGAGATGTGTCCAGGCAATCTCTCTGAAGTCCAGGGAGCCAAGCACAAACTCCCAGCTGTGACCCAGCACAGGTGCTTCTCTGGCAGGGCATTGCTCAAAGCTTCTTGACAATTTGAAAAAGGCGTTCTGCCTTCCAGAGGCTGAGAGCAAAATAAGCCTTCTATCTTGAGACAACATTCAAGACAGCAGCAGAACAGGCAGAGATATTCTACTGAGAACTACACTTCTTAAATGTGCCAGTATGTGAAATCAAGAGAGCTCCCTGTACTGGTAGTGAGGAGCCATTCCCTCATCCTTCCAGTGCCATCCCTCCTGCAGGGTAGCAGAAACACTGGAAGCAAAGGTGAAGGGAAGTCACAGAATAGGTTACACTGGCCATAGCCAGCTTTCACTGTGTCCAGGCAGATCCCCATGCATCAAAGCCCTAAACCATGCAGGGATGACATCAAAAGTGGCTTGCTGCCATGGCTACATCCTCTTCTGCCATTGTCTAAATACATCACAATTCCAGAAAGAGAAGACCAGAAAGGCTGGAGGATCTGGCCTAACAAAGAGTTTCATCTCCTGGTGTCTCTCTTAAACCAAACTCTTAGTGTCAATACTATTGGTCATGCACAGAGTTGCTAACACCACTCAGCCCAGTGGGGTTGGTTCAAGGTGCTTGTCTTACCAACTTAGGTCACATGAATAATTTCCCCTCCAGGTTTTGCAAGACGAGTTCACAGGTGGTATTTCTTTCCCTTTTACTTGCCAGGCACATACAACACCAAGGCAGCTATGAATTGCAAACTACAGTTTCTATCACTTTGTTTTGTTATTCACTCTCCTTTTCACATGAATTTTCCTTGGGCTTTCTCTTTTGATCTACTTGAGAAAAATGGCCTCCGCTATTGATTAAATTACAAATTCCAATGGCTGGTGATTGAGTTATATGATAACACCTGCCGAAAGCCATTGACTACAATTGAAATAAAAGGAAAAATTAGCACTCTCTTTATTACAAATGGTTTGGATGTTGAGTAGCTGACTGAATTAAATGGAGATTGAGCAGATCTGAGAGAACTGATTAGGAAAAACAATGCAGGATTCAGGGAAGCGCTACCAAAATGAACAGCTCACTAATTCACCTTAAGAATAGATGGAAACAGTTGAGGAAGAAAATGATATTGCATCTTTTTCAATCATCCAGGAATTCAAGCCCAGAATTGCACAAAAGCTTCCCTCTGTGGTAAGACCTGCCAGCTACCCAACTCTGACACTAACTGACCGAAGGCCAACAAGTACATGATTAGGGCAGCAGCCCCTCTGTTTTAATCATTCAGCTTCTTGTAGGCCTTTTTAATTAGTGCTATCACAAGCAAAATAAGATTCTTGGTCTTTGTTCTGTGCCTGGGAACCAACTCCATGCCAGCTTTTGGTAACGTATCATTGCATTTTATTCACTGCTCATCTACCCTAATGAGGTCTTTTTATTTTTGTCTACTTGTGGCATTTCCAGCAATACTGACAGATGTCTTGGGCTTTCTTCCTGCAGATTAAACAACTGTTATAGCAGCTCTTAAACAAGACATTAACCTGATAAAGCAAAGTGTCTAAAATGACACTCCCTATTTTAGAACCATGTCATCTTCTATTCACTTCCTTGCAAGGTTATCACAAGGTACAGTCTAGCAAAGCCTAACAAAGATCTGGAAAGAGCATGAACACAGCAGTTAAAGAAGGGTTGCAAGCATTATATTATATACTTACAGCCTCTGCATTACTGAAGTGTCATATTTGAAGTCAAGCACCAGGAAAAATCCTTAGTAACCTGTGGAAACATCAGGAAAAGAGTCATCAGTGGTTATTTCTAACTACATCTTCCATCTGATAGAGAAGATAGTTTAAGATCAAAATTAGATATTATTTTGGAAACAAAGTGTAACAAATATATTAGTTGAATTTAATCATAAAGTAGTGTAAAAATTGTCCTTAATGTTCATCTGAAGTCTGCTTCAAAACTTGCTTCATCTGCAATTCTTTGTTTCACATTTCCTTTCTCCAAAGATCTGAGCCCACAGATTCGCAAGCAGCAAATGTTTGCAGCAACAATAAATATTTTAACATACTCATTCTAACTTACAAACTGTGAGACCTTGCCTGCACATTCCTGACCACTTCATGGTCACTCCACTTCACTTCACTCCTCTTGGGAGAGACGAGGAATTGGTCTCATCCCAGCTTCCAAGCAAGAGATTTGAACCAGTGAGAAAGGCAAACACACACCCTCTTCCCCACAGCAACACTCTACTTGAGGAAAAGACCACTTACACCAGCCATCTCCCTGCCTCTTCACTCACCTCTGCCTAAGTTTATTGCATACTCCATTCTTCAAGCAGAACTACTCCCCAACAAAGTCAGTCGAGGGTTAGTAAAGCCCTATTTAAACCACACAAATCAACCCAGGTGCTGCAGCCAGCTGAAGCCCACACCATCTGCAGTGGGTCCCACAGCAAGCCCCATGGGGCAGACAGTTAGCATGCCAGCTGTGAGCAATAGCCCTGCCCTTTAACACCATAGTGATACACAAAATGAACACACCTGCTCCAGACACATCGCAAAGGCTTTCTTCATTTTCACCCACCTGTCCTGTATAAAACCCTTGATTCCACCCTAATAAGTTCTCTTTTTACTCTTGCAGCACCCAAAGCTTACCCTGTGGCTGAGCTCTTGATACTAAGCTCCGTGCAGCCCTCAGACGTGGCTGTCTCTCATCCCTAGAACTTCCAGGCAAGAAATCAAGGAGCTGAACGTGTAGGCAGGGAAAAGACAGAGACAGCAAAAATCAGAGGATGCTTTTGCACAATGGTTTGTGAGTACAAATCCTACTCAGCCAGTAAGAAATGATTCACTGCGAACTCTGACCCCGCTACCTATTATGCTCAACAGCCGATCTCACTGAAATTATTTATCTCGTTATTTACATGGCTTCCATTAGAGCGATGTCTGAGCATTCCTGAACCAGATGGGTTTATCTGTACCGTGCTCCTGAGAAGGAGTACGTGCTGTTAGCTCTACTGCACAGACAAGAACAGAGGCACTGAAAAGACAAAAGGGTTTTCCTGGGTAAACTGATGTGATCTGGCAGAACCCTGCATCACGCCAGGGGGCTCCTGGGGTGAAGGTGCCATGTTCAGGGACAGGCCATGGGCAGGCCCATCACCACTCCACTAAAGCTCATCTGAGCAATAGGTTCTTAGTACTGTGAGCCTTGCAGAAAGGAAAAAGGAAGAAGAAAAAGAAAAGAAAAAGTTACAATAATCGTAGTATCATCTGAAAAACACAAACTGCAGTAACAGAGGAACCTGTCACCCAGTTCACTGGGAGGGCTGCAGCAATTGTTTTCTACATGAAGCCTCATTTATCACTTTTTCCTAATCGAGAAAACGCTCCCATTGCACCTTCCTGCAATGTTTTAGGACTGCGACACAGGTATGCACCCTCACATTTCTTTCCCTCTCCTACCAGTTTTCCCCTGTAGAAGCAATCCCAGGAGGTGGCTGAGGATGAGAAAGTTCCCATAGCTTCTGCCAGGGCTGAACCCTGAAGGTGGGAAACCGTTGGGATGCCTTGAGATACCAGATCACCTCGCAAAAGGATTCAGCCTTTATTACTGGTTTTCTCTTGTTCTTTAAAATGACAGCAGTAGAAATGCTTTTAGAGGTAGCCCAGGTGGCAATTCAGAACCCACAATATCAGGTTGCAGGAAAATACAATGGATCTGTGAGCTCAGACCTCTGGGATCTGTGGTCTCTCCTAAAAAGCAAACCACCAGACAGCAGCAATTCTTGAGTTTGGTCACCCACAGGATTTCTGGTCTGCAAACTACAAAACTCTACACACTCACCCTCCCTTCTGGCCAGAGAACAGAGTGTTCCCTAAACTCACCCTTTGATCTGCAAGAAACTGAGCATTCTCCTCAAATTACTTGTCAAGTTACCTCTCAAGTTACGGCATGAAGCCATTCCTATCTCTCCATTAAAGCAGCAGATAGACAGACAGGATCGTCTTCATCTTTTGATACTCTGGAAGTTCCTCCTGCATTAATTTTAATGGAGTGCTCACAGCTCTTGCTCAGGTTAAAAGAATCAGACATACCAATTGCATTCAGTCTAAAGCAGGGGAATCTCAGTTCTAGAAGTCCCTCTGCAGTGCTGACATTGAGAAGAAGTATGATAAGAAAAGGAGAACAAGATAAGATCCTGCAGAGGAAGAGGGCGAAGTGCTCGCTGCCCTTCCCTACAAGCCTTCAAGCATCAGACTGAGGCTGTACCAGAGCCACCCCAGAAGCTGTATCTCTTCTCTCCAGTAATGGTTCAAATCCAAGGCAGGGAGCTGTGATGGCCTTTTTTGCAAATTAGAAGAAACCACTACACAGCAGATGGATGAAACACCTCGCCCAAGGTCCCTCGGGATGTGCACATCTGCAAATTGATCCCACACTGCCCCAAACCCAGCCTGCTGCCCTTCCCTCCAGCCCAGCCTAATTCTCTGAATTTCATGATGATTCAAAATTCTATTTAAAACCCCTACAGCTATGGGTGTGTGCAATGAATTAAGGCTGAGCCAAGAAAATTTGAATTCAGCAGCTCATGTTGGGATTTTCCTTATGTTCTTAGTAATAGTGAAAAATGGAGCTGTGAGGGTTTAACTTCAAATGGAAAAAAAAAAAAAAAAAGCTGTTGGGTCTTTTGTGTAGTGATGTAAACCACTCTGAAGGTACAGCAGCAATGCCTGTCTTCTCCTTCCCAAGGAACCAGTCTCCTGAATGCTGCAGTGGCAGCCACCAGCCTGACACAGCTCTCCCAAGCTTGCTGCTTGCTTACAAGCAAGGGCTGCTATGGTGCAGGAAGAAATGGGATCAGAAGAGCAGCTGCTGGCATCTTCTGCCATCATAAGGGAAGCAGCAGGGAACGACTGCCTGTAGAGATGGAGGGCAGCCAGGAGAGCCAACAGAGCTCAGGAACCACAGCCCTGGTTTACTGGTCAAACCGTGCTAAGCTCTTTAGGTAAGCTCTATTATTGCAGATGGTATTGCTTGCCCTAGATCTGGTGACCAAAATGGGGTTATGCTCTGTAATCCTGCAGAGGCTGCTTATGAATCAGGGAATACTTCACCTCTGGACACATGGCACCAACAGATAATAATGTAAGTGGTGCAGTGTTTTACCATTAATACATATTTGCTTGGCTCAGGATAAATAAAAATGTGGTCAGAAACTTTGGCCCCACGTTAAAAGAGCCTCAGCTTTGGGGAAGGCAGATCACACTGCCCTCTACAGCGTTGTGCACATGGTCCACGTGTCACAGCAGCACATAGGGTGGAGCTGCAAAGGTGGCAGTGGGCACCTCCCCACTGGGGGAGCTGCAGGAGAAGTTCTCTTGCAGAACTGCACGTGCAGCATTTTCCAAAAGCCCCAGTACTCCATCACTGAGCATTCAGCATCCATCCCACAGAGCTGCAAAGCAGGAAGGAAGAAGAAAAGAGCAACAATGAACACAATCTGCCCCATCCCACCCTGCTGCACTGGGCCAGTGGGGAACGGGATGCTGTGGTCTGCCCGGAAGGATGTAAAGCAGTGGGGATGCAAGAGAACGGCCTTCATCCGCTGGTGCTGCCCCGCGCCTTGCAGGCACCTGGCACCTCCCAGCCCCACCAAAGTCCCCGGGCCTTGTGGGGAACAGCAGCAGCAGGATTGCTGTGAAACCAGTTTTCATAGAATCACAGAATGGCCTGAGTTGATAAGGACCACCTAGTTGATCACCTAGTTTCCAGCCCCCCACTATGTGCAGGGTTGACAACCACTAGACCAGGCTGCCCAGAGCCACATCCAGCCTGGTACTGAATGCATTCAGGAATGGGGCATCCACAACATCCTTGGGTATCCTGTGCAGTGGTGCCAGTGGTTTTGAACGTATCAGCTCCTGAACACAGACAGGAAATAAAATCTGCTTCCATCCGAGGCTTTCCACATTTCTCAGGCATCCAAGGGATGTCCTTTATAAAACATGAGATAAGTACAGGCTTGTTTTTCAGACCGCATATCTGTGTGGTTCCTTAGATACCAGCGAAAGCCTAAAGGCAGGTCTTGGCATCCCGTCCCTTCTCATCCACTCCTTCAGAAAGTTAGCACTGACTTTGACACTGACATGATGAGAAATGGGGAGGATCAGTGCTGTTCTGGGGAAGGCGCCAAGCTCTCCGTTAGCACCCCCACCCTGCTCGGAGCAAAACAAAGCAAAAAAAAAAAAAAAAAAAAAAGAAAAAAAACAGCCCGCCTGTTTGCTACTGATTAGGCAGCCGAATTAAAACTGATGAAGTGATTGGATGGGATCCAAAGCTGTTTATCTGCACATAAATCACAGACATGCTTTACCCAGCCTGCATGGATTTACCAAGCTAGGGGAAAGACCTCTTATTCAGAATGCTGATTATTACAGCAATTAAAATATCAGTGAAGCAAACATTTTGGGGAGGAAGCTGCTAGGGGCTCCGGGAGAAACAACTCCATCAAATATGAATTCAAACAAGCTTCTGATTAAAAATAAAATAGAATTGAAGAAGTCAGTTTGTTTCCTCTTGCTAAGTATATGGCGTTAGAAAAATCAAATCCTAAAGGGAAAGAGATGCACATTAGCTAGCTGGACACACTGAAGGAGATTACAAAGGAAGGCTGATACATATTTTATGATCACAAGGGAATAAAAAAAATTTAAGAGGGATGTACTGTCAAACCAGACACAGTGTTAATAGCCGAAGTATATGGCATTAAGAGTTGCTCTTCCCACAGCTATTAATGTAAACTGAAAATTGTGAGCAGGCTGCAGCAAAAGGAAATAAATCACACTTTTTTTTTCCTCCAATATGAAAATATGTGTTAAACAAATCCCACCCTCAGTGCTCACTCTCTGCATCCCAGGCCCTGACAACAGGACAAGGACTTCCATCCCAGCAAGCCACAGCTGCCAGAGAAGTGAGTCAAGAGACAATGTCATACTATTAATTTTGGCTCATTTATTTACACATTTTTCCTACTTATCAGAGTGATTGGCCTGGAGATTATCTCCCCCTTTCCCTTTGAGTCCTGAGAAACTATTTAACATGGGAAGTGGCTGAGGGGGGCAAAGAGGGGAGAGCGCCGCGTAGCCAAGTTACACATCCCAGCTGGAATTCGGGATGATGTCTTGCAGCTCCGATTCCTCCAGCCAAGTTTCATACAGGAAGCATGAGCACGCCAAGGGTGCAGTGAAACACCCCAGAGCCAATAAAGAGCACTTGACTCCATTAACACGCTTACGCTACGGGTCCCATCACGAAACCCTCCGTCACCTTGCAATGTGTTTGCTTGTGAGGTAGGCAGCACCTTGCACAAGAAGGTTCAGCAACCAAGAGGATCCTACAGCGTGCACAGAGCACGCAGGTGGGATGTCCCAGTGCAGTGCCCTTTCAGAAGAGGCAAATGCTGTTCTTACATCAGGCTCAGATGGAAACAGCAGTCCTGGGGTCATCAGCAACATAAAGGGCAATCTGCTGGGCTTGGACGGGCAGCAGAGCATCCCTCATGGGTGTGTTTTCACCCACACACGACAATCTGTTCCAGCTGTGCTGCAGGACAGGAATTTGTCACCAAGCACCTAACCAAAGCGGATGGCTCCAAGACTGCTTTTGTCTTCACTATTGTATTACTCGTCTTTTTTCTCCAGTTAACCACAACAAGGCTCCCTTCAGCACACCTTGTGCTCCAGTGCCCCCGTGGCCTCACTGTACCAAGAAAACAGCTTCGTGTTTAATAAATCCTCTTACATGATTAGGAAAAAGTTTCTAAAGTTCTTAGTTTAAAATTTTGTAATCCGTGCATTACAGCTCTGATGGTGACTTTAATGAGTTATTAGTAGCAAGAATGGTTTCACACAACACAGAAATACCTACGCTTCTGTGCTGGAGCAAGAGATAACTTCTGAGAAAAGACAAATTATTTGGCAAATTTGTCAACTACTCTAGAGCCTTCAAGATGAAAGGCTTTATATGAATGTTGTATTTTTTTTATGTATGTATATAAAACACTTTTACTGGACTGTTGATAAAAGCCTGAGCTACAAAGGAACTCTTTCCCCCAGCTGAGAAAAGGCAAGCTGCTAGACAAATCAGCTCAATCTCTGCCTTTCAAACAATATAAAGCAGGATAACTTTCAGGAGCAACACCTCATCTGATTTTTTTCCAGACTGCCTATCAGGAATCAAGCAGTAAGTAAACATTTGAAAAGTGTTCCTCGGAGAGCAAAGGTTTAGATTTGAGTCACAGGATCCACTGAAAAGAAAAATTGCTTCTGTGCATTGGGACAGTGCCTTCCCTTCTGAAAACTTTATAAAAAGAATAAATGGAGATAATCTTTTTACAAGGTATAGCCCATATGGAAATTCATTATTGCTTCCCCTTATAAAAAGTCAAGATAGCTCAGAAAGTGAGAATGGGCTACTATTTAAAAGAAAAAAAAAGATTTTCTTACAACCGTATCCAGAAAAATTATAGTTAAAAAGCCTTATCATGATCTAAAACAAAGCTCTTGTTGATGAGAACATGAGATAAACAAAAGAGAGAAAGGCACAGAAAATCCCTAAATCATTAAGCGTGCTTAATGCAGAAACAGGGGCATACAAACCCGGATTGTTGATCAAATGCTTCAAGCATCCATTCTTCCCTAAAACAAAATGCTTGCCAGAGCAACCCCGGCACTGGTGCTCCCTGCAACCAGCACCTGTGCTCATTAGCCCAGCTCAGACCATGCTCTGGTGGCACAGCTGAAAGGAATCTTTGCTCCTGCTTCACAACAGCAAAGCCACACCCCCAGAAAAGGTGAGAAATTGGGAGGGATTTTCAGCAGGTCAGCAGCACAGCTGGGTGAAAGGAGAGCCTCAACCTATGGGCTGCTCCCCCCTAGGAGTTACTGCCTATTGTTTGCCATTTTCCTAATAAATGTTAGTTTAATCTGGAAGGGATATTTAATGGCCATTTGGTCCAACTCCCCTGCAGTGAACAGGGACACCTACAGCTTGATCAAGTGCTCGTAACCCCGTCCAGCTTGACTTTGCATGTTCCCAGGAACTGGGCATCTACCACCTCTCAGGGCAGCCTGTCCCAGTGCCTCACCTCCCTTATTGCAAGAAACTATTTTCTTATATCCATTCAGTCTAAATCTCCCCTCCTTTAGTTTGAAACCATTTCCTCTGAGTTTGAAACAGTTTTCCTAGGTTCACACTCTACTTTCAACTGGTGTGCACCTACATACAATTTTCCCCTCATTAGATTTATTCTAAAGGTGAAAATTTGATCCTAACAGGCTTCCACTAAACCTGCAGCTACTTAGAAATTCTTTTCTTTCATAGCTGACACTCATCCTGCCTTTGGTTTGACTACACTGTGTAAGTGTGGCGGGCACTTGAGGACAGGGCATAATCTCGCACCATGTGCACGCTGTAACACAGAGACAAAGCAACCTAAGTTGTGGAGCCAGACAGAGTGCCCTGGGTGGTCACACACATTTCTCTTTAACACTGATTAATTGGGGTGATTGGATGAGTCAAAGACTCACAGGGAGCTTTAGTTCATCACTTCTTCTGTATTTGGCTATTGCAAGAGAAATCTGAAGGGGCAGAATCTCTTTAGCATATAGTCATTACTCTCATTAGCATTGAAAATATGAATATTAATGTGAAAAGAGTTTAAGGGGAGACAGGAGGCAAGTGCAGATATCTTCAAAGAACATGCCCACTGCTCCTCCAAAAAGGACACACTTTTGCTGCCTCCTCCGCGCCTCTTCTTTGTCAGAGGACATGGGCTGGGAGCTGCCTGCAGGACCAGTGCTGCCATTTCCCTGGAACGACTCATACACCTTTGCGAGGTTGCCCAAAGGGAAATGAATCACTGTAATGGGACCAGATTGATTGTTCTGGAAAGTTGTTTGCTGGGTCTATAGTTCTACAAAATCAAAGAGGAAAATTTTATTCATCTGTTAAAATAAAATAATAAATACATTGTAATGATGAAAAAAAGAAAACAAAAAACATTTTTCATAAAGAAAACAAAAAAACCCTTGCTTTGTTCCAAACAGAAGCTCTAAATTCTGCTAAGTGGGCACTTTTCTTAGATTCAGACAGCACAAATTGGGCACGAACAGTAAATGGAACATTCTTGTGTTGCTGCAGTGGAAAAGCGATATTGCAAAGCTAACCCTTTGCAGTGCTATTACTTACTGTGGGATATATTCTGGGACCAGACTAATTGAGTTCCATTCACCATTCCCTTGCCCATACTGCAATCGCACGTACCTGTACGCAGTGATTGCCACAAGTAGGTATTGGTGTAAAATGAATTCTGGCTAAATGCACCAACAGCATTATTCTCGGTTTGAACTGCTACAACTAGGGCCTGACTTTGACCCACCTTGTTAGCTACAATGCACTTCCCTTCCCACTAAACAGCATCTGCAAAAGTTGCATCATCTCCCTGCACTGCAGCAGGCACGCATTGTTCATATCCAAATGATTGCAGACACCTACCTTTTTCACAGGCTGAAATACAAGATCTCAGCTCCCAACAAAATCAGGAGAGAGAGTGGGACTCATCAAGTCCCATAACGGCACAGTTAAGAGAGCCCTGAGCCATTTGGAAAACCCTTCATCTAACGTCTGCACTGCTTTGCCTCGTCAAAAACCACAAATAGGCCGTGGCAGCCTCAGAAACAGGCCAAGTCTTCCAGCTCCCAGATTTGTGCTTCATCTGCTTGACACATCCTGTCCTCACTGGAGCAGGAGAAACAGAATGATCAGAGACCAAAACTCCTCACAGTGAGCAACCTGAAAACATCACATTTCAGCACAAGAGACATGTGTCACTCCATTGCTAACTCACCAGCCCAGAGGCCAGGTCCAGGACAAATGTTCCAGCAGCAATCCAAGCTCAGAGTCCCAGAAGGTAAACCTGTCAGGATGTGAACTCTCCCTCTCAGAGGCAGTCCCACTGCAGCCTTCTCTGAACCCCTTGGACTCTGCAGGCTCCCTTCTCTGGCATGCCTTCTTCCTTTTATTTTTCTCATAAACTCGTTTCTGGATGATTTATCTATAAAAAAAAAAGAGAAGAAGAAAAAGCTTTTTTTGTTGTTTTTCCTTCATTAATAAAGAAATGTGCCTGATGTTATAGAGTCCTCTTTGAGTAAGGCTCTTGCTGCTTCTGTCAGGTCCTTCCTCTCCCCTGAGTTATGGGACTAACAATTTGGGAAAACAGCCCTTCATGGCCAGCATCTCTCCCCTTCTCCTTCCCCCAGCATTTTTCAAAGCAACCTAAATGATCCCAAGCCTGGGCTGAGCATCCAGTCTGATATAGTCATCATCTCCGAAGGCCTCACTTGTCATCCATCATTGACTCAGACACACAATCCCTGTTCAGTGTAAACGTGACTCAGTTTAGTTTTTCCAAAGAAGGTTTGTTTACTTTCTGGAAGAGACTAATGAGTAAATATTATTTGGTAGGCTAGAATTTCATGAACGCCAACTAAAATGAGGCTTCAGATCACCAGACGAAGCATAAACATATGGTAAAAAGTTTGTAATCATCCCCAAGACTACAGAGGCATCCTGCGAGGCAATCAGGAAAGGAAGGGAAGTCGATTTGTGAGTCCCAGCATAGAGACTTAAACATAAAGCCATCTTTCCTCCATATCTCTGCTCTCAGAAAATGCAATTTTCTGAGTTTCTGCCTAGCTAGCAAATATCAAAAGCTAGCAGTTATCCGTCTCCAGTATCAAGCCAGTTACAGTTCTAATTGCAATTGATTTCTAAGTCTTCTCAGTCATTTTTTTCTGCAAATATTGCTCCCATAGGTGCACTGCAGCTAAGCTACGCTGTTCTCTCTGCATGTTTGGCACCACATTTAAAAATCGAAGTGCTGAATTCCTCCGTGAATGATTGAAATGAGGCACTTACATATGCCTATCAAGTGCACCTAGAGAGAAGCCAAACTCTGACCCTACATCACTTGACAGATGACAACATGACAGTGCTTCTTTGGCTGGAGAAGAAGAGAGATTACTTCTAAAGCCTTCCCTTAATTCTTCATGGCTGTATTACAAAACAAACAATCGTAAAGCTCCACAAATTGTTTTAAACAGTATAAGTAAACTTAACAAAATGAGATACAAATGCCAACGCTATAAATGTTTTTCAGAATAAAAATGTCGGGCACCATTACAGTACCACAGTAAGTCAGTCCAGTCCAGTAGGGATTACAAGCATCGAGAATACACCAAGTAAAGACCAGATTCAGAGCAGAATCTGGCTTTTTTCAGCCTAAAAGAATATAAAATTGAAAAAAAAAAAAACCATGAAAGAGTGAAGGGAACTTTAGGGAAGCAGTGAATCCCCCCAGGCCACCCCATATGCAGAGCTAATGACCGCTCTGCAAAGAGAGCTGCTGAGGAGTGGCATAAAGGATGGAGAATCTGCCAGGCTCTGACAAGCCGAGATAAAATGAAGAGAAACAGTTATAAAGAAAGACTTATTTTCCCTCGGTGATGAACTGCTCAGCTCAGCTACAGTCCCAGAGCAGAGATGGGAATTAGCCTGTGGTATCTAACCAAAAAAGGCCACTGACACCCAGTTAAAGGAGTCAAGATACTGGAAACAAGCTCAAAGCTTAGCACAGGGAATTTTTCCCATCCCCCAAAGCTTCTGCCATTTCACACAGGGATAAAAATGAGCTCTTCTAGGGAAAGCCAACCCAGCATCTGAAACCTAAGGAGTAACCTGATGTCCCAGCCTAAAAGCCTGAAGTTTAAATCTCCACACTGCCCGACGTAATCACAGCCTCTAGCATTTGTCTTACAGATTTAAGCTGAAAAGTACCACCAAGAGTTCATGTGTTTATGCTGGGGAAAAAAGCCTGACCAGAAACCAGCCTTCCATCTGAAAGTTGCTGGTAGTGGGAAACTGGTAATTTCCTTTTTTCTCTTCCCCAAGAAAATCTCAAAGCATGAGGAAAGACTTCTTTAAAGGCAATGTTTTGACAGGAATAAATTAATTTTCCAACCAGCTCTCCAACATATATCTACCGTAGCATGTAACAACCAATGCTTGTACGTAAGCTGACCTATTTTCCTCACAGAGAGCAACACCACTTTATTTCTCTTTGGGACACCACCCATTTTCATCTCTGATGATTTATGGAATAGAATCTACTGTCTTCTGCACTTCCATTGCTATTGACACACCCAAGCCCTAAAATTTTTCTCCCTTTTCAGTGTGTACAGTGAGGTCCCTAGCAAGCTCTGCCAATCAGATTAGTGTATTCACTTTCCAAATTACATGAGATCACAGTTTTATGTTCGCTTCCTGATTACTATCAAGGTCCTGGAGAAACTGCATTTATTTTTGAGAAGCTCAAATCCTTATGAGAATTCTATTACTCAAGCGATCATCAACTACGCTGGACAACACAAGCCATCTTCATGCACAAGATCCCCATATTTCTCTTTATTTTCCGATGTTGTGGTTGGCGACCATTAGCTGTTAATTGGGATCCCTAGGAAACCTCATTAATTAGCTGCACCATGCCTGTCAGCGTATTTAAAATACGGCAAGGAACATTAGCTGCATATTTATGGCACAAAGAGATTAATATTTTTGTTATTTGCTTTTCTTCATCATATTAGACCCACTGATTGAGACACAAGCATGGCTCCCTAAGTTCACGTGGCAATACGTTTGGTCCACTTTTCTGAGCTTGAAGCCAGGTTTTTGATAAAGCCTTCGCAGCAGCGCAAACACAGGGCTGTTTGCAGCTGTGCTCCTAATGAAATGCTGTTGCAAGCAGGAGAGCATGAGCACATTTGCAGCAGAGAGCTCCGGAGGTGGTTAATTAAGATCAACCACTGCACCACCAACAGCCTTCAGGCCAGCTCTGCTCCAAGGCAGCAGCTGGGGTGGAACACAGGGCTGGGTTCTGAGAAGATGCTGTGGGGAAGCCCAGCTGTGTCTGTGACAGAACAGTGAGGTGCCCAAGTCCTGTGCCATTGGGAAATCCCTGTATATCCCCCTGTGGCCTTTAAATCTCCTCCGGCACAACCACAGCATGCAACTTCTTGTTTCTTGTTGTGAAGCCACAGAAAAACTAACTTCCTTCTTCACTCCTAGAGATGAAAGAAGGATCTTCCATATGTAATGATGCTATTGTAGTACCTTCATTCCAACATGGTTTATTAGTGCAGCTAATGGTTACAACAGCCAAGGTTGACAGAGCACTGCTGGTGAAAACCACCATATTGTGCAGGGAAGACTCAATGCCACATTTGCTGGGTTCAGAAACTGAAGTATTTCTATCTAGTTTGTCAGAACTACCTCATTAAGCAAATGACTTCCCTTTCTGCCTGCCCTTAACCATCTGACAGTTTAGCTTCATTTCCAGCTGGAATTTGCCCTTTATTAAATTGCATTTGTTGTTCTTTGTGTTACTACTTGCACAATGTGCCATCTACTTTCCCTGGCACTTAATGACCCTCTGATGATCATCCTGCCATTAAACACCTTGTTAGAGGAAGGTGGCTAAATCCATCCTTACTCATCTATCTCTTAATGTGTTTATCTCCCTTCAGAGACCACCTTCTGAATTTGACAGCACGATGTTGGTACACAACACTACAGGAGGGATCTTACCAAAAACACAGTAATAGACCTGTAAATCCTCTGGTTGTGTTTCATCCACTGGGCACTGACATTGCTCTTCTCAAAGGCATCACACAAAGAGAAGAGATATTTTGTTAACTTCCAGAAACAAGGCTGGCTGCCTTCATTCCACATCTCCCACATGCAGGGTGTGCTTGCTGAAGGCTCAGAGGGTGTCCCCTGCAGCACCACGAACATGGATGACATGGATTACCCATCACAAAAAGCCATAGAATCTCAGTGCTGTCCCAAGTCTCATCGGAGCAGGACAGCAGGCCCGCAGGGATGTGGCAGGAACTGGATCACGTTGCCAGGCTGGGGTGGACTGAGGGATGTGTGAGCCTTGCTGAGCCTGAGCCACAAGCTGCAGTGAATCGGAGCAAAGCACTGCCTATCACCAGTATGGTTAGCGGAGCCCTGGGTTTCAGTCAAGCTTCCCCTCCCTTCATTGGTATATTTGTTTGACTTGGATCTACTGTTCCATATGCATACAGTTTCTCATTTTTCACATGTAATTTTGATACAGCCACTTCCTTGCTTTAGTTTGTCCCTTTTCTTTTTCTCTAGATCCAGACCCGAAACCACCTTGCGTTACAGAAAACCCCCAGAGTAATGATGCATTTTTCAATGTATCTGGTTAAGCAAAAGCAATAAATGCAAAAGGGAGCAGATTTTGAAGTGAATCAAGGAAGCAAATGAGCATGGAAACCAGGGTCCGAAAGCCATTTGGGAAGTCATCCCTGAGCTACGTTACTGAGGATCAGCTCCCGTATTTCAAAGCAGCACCGATGGGCAGAAGCAATAAAACTTGTCTGATTGGTTTAAGCACCAGCATCGCTCACAGGCCTTTCTGCATGCATGCACACATGCTCGCACAAACACACACACTTATGCACCCGCGAAGTTAAACCACCCAGATTCCTTCCACAATTACTTTGCCAACAGCCGATAACGCGGGCAGGAACCCACCTACAAGACCTGGTTGCCATACACGTGCCCTCTGAGGCAGATTTTAGCTATGGCTTTTTCTAACCAAACTTCTACAGATGTCTCTAGAGATGATCTGAGCATCTAAATAGAGGTATGCTTATGTACCAGATGCTTATTTAATTAGTTAGTCAGTTATTTTTAATTTTGTCCTCATAGGACCCCTGAGAAAAAAAGCACTTGGGCAGGATCCCATCAGTGGGGCTGTGGCAGTGGGGTGAAAATCTCTCTGGTCTTAATTAGTCAAAGGCTCTTAAACTCCTGGAGGTATAAACTGCCAGAGGTGGAAATCTACTGACTGTAAGAAATGTGCCTCAGATAAACAGCAGGGAATAAAGCATAAGATGGCTCAGTGTTAGCTGGCTTGATGGAGTTTTACTTTCCCTGAATCTGCAGGAGAATTTTTAGTGTTCCTCCTTTATTTTTAATGAAAGTTTATAATGGAATCTCCCCTGTATAGCGAACTGGGATTCATAAAAACAATGCAACAGTCTATATATTTTCCTGGTTGTAATTTCTAGAGCCAAATTTACACAGGCTGTTTATAAGTCACTCAGCAGAAAGCAGAAAAGATTTTCATCTCTTTACCAAAAAGCAAAAAGCCTCAAAGCAAATGAAAACCAGGATTTTGAAGAGCCGTGTGACACCCGCAGTGACTTACACCACATGCCCTGCAGAACAGTTTTCCCACAGCTCGTGGAGCCTTATTTGAAGGTTAATAAGAGGCATGATCTTTGGGTAGTAAAGGCTGAGTCCATTATGAGGAAGACACATTTGGACTTGCAAGGAAGAAGAGGGAGGAAAAAATGGCAGGCAGGAGAAATCTCTATTGAAGACACTACTGGCATCCCATAATTTGTAAAGCAGGGACAAGGGCTTCTTATGGGGTTTGTTACTACAGTAGATGGGGCAGGCAGCTGGAGGACAGCAGAAAGCACCTCCCCAGTTCTCACCCTGTCCTGAGACCCCCATCTGTCCCCCAAACCCTAACACCACTGAGGTACAAGACTCCAGCATAGAGCCTACTGCCTTTAGAAGAAATTTTGCTCAGACAAGAATTCAGCCTACAATGATTTGTCCTTCCGAGAGCCTCTGAAGGTTTCCACGTATGTGTTTGAAGAAAATGACTTTCGGGATTCGCTCTTCTCCGCTCCCTCGGTCACTTTGGCAGCTCCTCCTGGAGGGCACCGGAGCTGGCACTCGGACAAGCCATCAGCTAACAGGCTAACAAATTATTGATTCGCTTCTCACTTTGAAGCAGACAACAACCTACTCCTCAATGCACTGCATCCTTCAATACCTCCCTCCGGAGCAATACCGTTTGTAACATTGGCAGCACGGGGCACTTCCATCTCTCAGGCCTGACAGCCGGAGGGAGCGCTGCGCTTTGCAAATGTTCTTCTTTTACCTTCAGGCAGTGCCGACAAAGGGAGGCTTTTGCACAGAGCCTGGCTTACCTATCCACACCTAGACACAGCCAGATGTATGTACAAACATCCAAGAACACGTATGTGAAATGGACTGAATTGGGGATGCAGAGGGGTCTGACACCAAATGGGGTTAAGAGCTTGTTTTCCCCACTCGTACAGCGTCAAGGAGCAAACACACTTTCCCATGCGTCATGCACTTAATGAATACCAGACTGCAGGATACAGAAGGATCTTGACATTGGCTAGAAGAAACAAGATGTTCAAAGTGATCTGGATACATTGAAGCACTGCATCACAAATGGCTCATCACCATCTTGAATATTAGACTTGGGAAACTCCCGTCATTTTTCTGCAACTCCCAGCAAGGTGTCCTGAACTTTCCCATTTTCCCCCTGCCTTCTTCACACACTAGAGATGCAGTTTGTCATTTGAGCCACACTCTAGAGAAGCCCAGGGCTGGGAATGAGGGCACTCAGTGGGGTCCATCCCATGTGCCCCTTTGGTACCCAGCAAAGGGGAACTGAACCCAAGAGCTGCACCTGCAGCTTCACACCGCCTCACACCAGGACTACAGGGCATCCCTTGGACAAATTCTGTCAACTGAGAACACAGATAAATCTGGCAGCCCATCTATTCGGCACCTCAAATCAATACAGTTCTCTTGCAAATTTTTCCTGCTGTAGTGATTCTGAACAGTCATTCAGCCAACCCACTTAAATAGCTCTGAAAATGATACCGTGGCTTATCAGGCCAACGATCTACAATTTTATATCTCCCTAAACACCTATTTACAAACAGCACTATAAACCTTGTTAAGGTTACTGTGTCAAATTCTTATGCCATTTCCAAGGGTATTTTGGAAAATACCCATTTTATCAGAAACATTAAACAGAAAAGGAAAATATTTCTATGCTTCAGCCACTCCTCTTTTGATTAAGATTGATATAACAGAGATTTCAAGAGTGTGAGAAATATTCTGTACCACAAACACTTTTCGTTGTCCCCATACTGTATTGCAGTATGTCCCAATTTTCAAGAGTCTGCTTTGCTTTAGATAACGTTGCCAAGTTACTAAAAAAAAACCCTCAGCAATGGGCTGCTTGTATCCCAGGGTCGTAATAACGTATCCTGGTGACACTGAAACATGGAGATGTAAACAATGAGGAGACAGAAGGACATTGACCCGAGTGGCTGAGTTTAAAGCACTGCCATTCCGGAGCAATGCGGTATTTATACCGTTGGACACACTATCACTATAGGTGGTTGTGGAACTAGGTGCCAATTTTAGCATTTCTTAGATTAATTTGCAAACGGAGTTCATATGCCAGGCTCGTTATACAAGAGAGACCTCTAACAGATGCAGATTCATATATGCTGAAAAGGCTGAAATAATCACTCCTAGCCCCAAGGCAGAGGAATAGAACATTTGTTTTCAATATTTAAATTGAGTAACGCTACAGGACAGCTCACATTGATACAAACCTTTATAATGAGAGGCAGAGGACAGCACTGAGACATACAGCTCTCCTGGCCGGATGGTTCATGTGTACAAATCAAGTATGAGCCACCATCAGCGGCAGCAACACTTTCGATGACAGACTGATAGCGAGACAAGGTGGATCCCCTGTGCCTTTTATTGGGCTGATACATAAGCTGTTACGCATGAACTTCCAGGCCAAAAAGCTTCCTGGGGGCTGGCAGCAGAAAGAACACTTCTGGCCTGAAAGCTTCCCTCTGCTTGGAGCCAACCCAAAGCCTCCACCTCTGTCCATTTTATCTCAAGCAGCTGAAAGCCATTGTTTGCAGCCTGCTTGTGACGAACAGTCACGGCGACAACTTGCACAAACCCGGCGGGCCGATAGAAAAGTCCTCACCACTAAAGTGCTCTGTTTGCTTTCTGCGCTCTCTATCTTCCCAGGGTATTTATAGAGCACAGACACTGGGACGTTGCAGTCCAGCTGTGGTGACACTGGGAGCATGTGAGCACCTCGAGAGGGCTTTCTATAACACCAGGACTGAAGTGGTCAGACACTCTCTGGCAGTTCTTTTCCCTGAACAAAAACAATTTGGGAACTTTTATCAGTTCTGCTAAAATTGTGTCTTGAAAGGGAAGAAAGGAAGGAAACGGGAAAAGTTTGGACAATGGCAAAACCAGACATGGAAAACTCCAAGAGGTATTAAATATTCTGAAATAAGGTTTTGCTTCAGCTTTTTCTGTATTGTGCATCTGAAAACAAATATTTCTTGAAACAAAGCCTTTCTGTGAACCCCAAACAATGCTTTTTTCCCCTCAGAATTTCCTTTCCAGCTTTGAAGTTTCTAATCAGAATAAAAGCAAACACTACAGCCCTACACAGAACACAGCTTCTGTCCATCCCACAACCTGCAGCTCATACTCCATTCCTGCCTATAGGGCTAAACTACTGGAGCCCTTTAAAAAAGTCCAT
>JAOWBP010003503.1:23395732-23425583 GCA_028571105.1 Tragopan temminckii
ACTTTTTGCATCTCAGTGCAGGGGATGAGAAGCAGCTGCAGCACCCCCAGCTTGCAATGGCTGCGTGCCCTGCTTCCCATGTCCCCAAATCTGGCACCTGCACTGGGGGTGAGTTTTGCTCTCCCCCCGTTGGGCACCTCATGCAGAAAGCAGCTCCCCATGGCAGGAAAATAACCCTCAAGCACGCCAGGTTGTTCTGTTTTATTTCTGAATTATTCTTTACATTGTACAATATATAAAAATACAGAGTACCCCAAAAAAATTCACAGTGTCTAAAGGCAGTGATTACAGTCTAGGTCACCTTTATACTAAAGTACCATCGAGTTCAATTGCATAGGAAGGGTGATGTGCCTCCACTGCAGAGTCCAGCGACACGCTCCAGGTTTCTGTTTGGGACAAGAGTTCCAGTCGCATCTCCCCCCAGCCCTGTGCCTGTTATGCCCCCACCTCCATCACACACTCAGCCCCATCTCACTCTTCACACACCCTGAAGCCTCTGTGGGAGCGGGGCTGCAGCCTCATGGCATTTGTGTTTCTCACAATGGGTTGGTTTCAAAGCAAAGCAGGATGGGGAGTCTGGAAAGCTAAATGCTGCTCTTAAACTGCGCACACACCTCCCAGGGCAGGAGTGGGTTTGCAGCTGAGGCAGAGCTGAAGTAGTGGCCCAAAGGGAGGATTTCAGGGCAGAAGGGTTGAGACCGGATGACCCCACAAGGACCCATTCCGCACAAGGGAGTTTTTGGTTGCTTTTGAAGGCAATCGCACAGCACCAAAACCTGTGGGTCTGCTCACCCAGCCCAAACCTGCCCTTGCAGCCTTCTCAGGTTTTCTTCTTACAAGCTGAAAGGGAAGAATCCCCCATATGAGTCCAGTCCCTCCTCGGAAGGGGCACCCAGCCATAGGTTGCTGCCCCTGCACCACAGCCTTGTTTGGAGCCCTCTGAAACCAAAAGCCTTTCGTTTTCAGGGTTTCTCAACCCTAAATTTTGCATTAAACTTCTTTGTGTCCCCATAAGGCCAGTCTCACAATGCTGATCAATAACTCAGAAAGCAATTGCTAACTTCTTTAACATGGAAGATGACGTTGTTCCAGTTCTAGTAGTTTATGCTTTACTCTAATGGTACATTATTTGTTACTCTACTTGCTATTTTAATTTTCTTTGCACAATTACTCCCTACTTATAATTACAAAAACAACAGAGTGATACACATGAGAGATTCAGGAGGCTTATTCAGAAAATATAAGCAGTAATGAGAATCCTTTACTCAGTCATTCTTAACCAGAATGATTTAGGGGAGAGAATCAGCACTTCTAACTAGAAAAATCAATTTTCAATTAAAAAATTATATTTCATTTACCTCAAAAGCATATTTTGTTACCCCCTAATGGAAAGGACACTAGATTTGTACTTTTTTTTTCCTTCAGTTTGTCCCTGTGGCATTTGAATACCAGCACTGCCTTTCTTATTTTAAGTTTCCTCTGCAGGCATTTTGCTATATATATATATATATAGTGTGTATATATTATAAATATATACTGTACCTATCCACTGATAGATGTATACACTATTACAAAAAAAGAGCAAGTTGTTACACAAACTTTACATTTACATTTTATATATATATTTATATATATATAAAACTCTCCCCCCACTACATTTGGTATAAAGAATAAATCAATCTCAGTGGACAGCAATTTCCTCCCCAGGTGGACTCAGCATCAGATTAACACTGAAGGCATCAAATTATCTGCATCAGACGTGGACTCCGTTCCTGCTCTCTATTGATTTCAAAAAACAAACTCTGTTATCTGTTTTTCTACAAGTAAGGCATTAGGAACAGTGGTGGTAGCACACTACACATTCTTCTCCTACAGTAGCTGTACAGTTCGCATATTTGGGTGTGGAACATCCCACTATAGGTATTTCTGCTGAAAGTTAGGCCATCAGACTTCCACTGTCTTTTGTCCATTGCGTTTCGTGCGCTGTATGCCTGAATCCTCTCCAGAACCAATGGCTCCAGACCTACCCTGTGACCGCTCAGGGTCTCCTCTCTTCTCAGAAGTGAAAGAAAAAGGAGAGCTAGATGGTTTCATTGGGAAGCAGTGCTTCCCAATTAAGTGCATTTCCAGTGTACTTCAAGCTGAACTTAGGAACTCTTAAACTCTAGCAGCAGCCAGAAGCAGTCCAACCTGCTACAGATACTGCAGATCTAGTGATCAAACTGCTGTATTACTTGGACAGCAAGAATGTCATGTATTTGAGTTATATGCCACACGTTAGAGAGTTCATAACAAAATGCAACCTCACATCACATTAACATGATCCTTAAATAACTGCACTCTCATGCAAACAGTAATTAAGTCATAAGTGCTCTGATTTCTCTCTTTTTCTCTCCGCGCTCCCTCCTGGCTTCTGCTTTCTGCTCGAATGGAGCCAACAGACCCTTGCTATGACTGCCCATTGCATGAAAATGCCTGGGTCCATTTGGAGGGCTGGTAAGAAGGAGCATTTCAATGAAGTGATAACCACATGCACCACCCTTAAAGCATCCGCCCTCCAATAGCTGACAAAATATCCACCTTCTGAGCACAGTGGCAGTAATGACCCATCTTGGTGAGCTGAACATTTAAGTAACTTCAACTGCTACGTGGGAGCTTTCTTTGGGGAAAAAAGCCAAGCATGGAAGAATGCTTAAAGTGAAGAGAAAAAAAACACAAAGGAAAAATGGCAAATAAAAAAAAAAAATGTAAGATTTGACTCACTCGCATCCCCTAAACTCCAGCTGCAATTCTGTGATGTGCACGATGACGGCAGAATGTGTGGGTGCTGAAAGGGAAGCTCAAAGGTGGCTCAAATTTCACAACAGTGAGCGTGACTGTGGGAGCCCCATCTTCTTCTGACTCCTCCACTGAGAGCTGAGGAATTCCAGCCAGGCAGTCCAAAGTAAATACATTCAGCCCTTGGGCCACGTGTTTGTTGGAATGACTTACAGTCAAGATTTCCAGTGTTTTGTGGGGAGTAGGCAGTTTGGTTCCCTCTCTTTCACCTGGTGAAGCTGAAACAGAAGCAGGGTGAGCTGCTAAATCAGAACAGCTGCTGGAAATGATAAGCACCACTGAGCCTAAGGCATCCTTGAGGCAGTGCAAATAACCCCACTTCATTACAAATATCCTACAGGCCTTCAATCACTGCAAACTGAAGTCGAAAAAAAAGTAATTTAAAAATGGGAGGCTACTTTATGCTTGCCTTCCGGTCAAACAATCGTAACACAGGCTTACAGAGCCACATTGGCTTTTCCTTGCAGGAAAAGCAATGCACTTGTATGAGCCTTTCTTCATTTCCTACCAGCTACCTGCACGAAAGAGAAGAACACGTGGCCCCGGCCAGACCTCCAACAAGCAACTGCAAAGGAACAGCACTGAGAAACTGTTGGCTTATGGCAAAATCTGAAAGAAAGCAAAGACAAACAGCTGAGTACACAGCCGAGCTGACAGCCATGCATGGGCATGGCAGTCGTCCGGGTAAGATGCAGACAACAAATCCAAGCTCGGGACTACGTGGAGCTCATGCGCATTTCGGGGTGTACTTTTATCTCATGCTTGGTATTGCAACACTCTAAAATCCTTAGCATCAGGAGTTCGTTATAAATATTTAGAAACACTGAATGATAACAGTGGTGGACTTGTTCACGTTGCTAACACGTTTGATGTAATTGTACATTAAGCACCAGCAATAAGTTTCCTTTTTGCCAAACAATTATGTCAGACAAACATCTGGCTGTAGACAACATGGCTTCTGCATTAAACTATTACAGTTCTCATAGACACAGTCACACACGTACACAAAATTACATTTCAAGGCTGGATATATTGTTTAACAACGCTACTGCCCCAATTCACTTCAATAGCTGCAGCAGCAGTTGTTTGTTGGGTTGGTTTTGTTCCGAAAAATTAAGGAAATATTGGCAAACAATGCACATTACTCAGCTGTGTTACTATTTCACAGAGTACTGACTGGAAGACGCTATAAGAATGTGCAGCAGACTTTCTGGGTCACGTCAGACTATGGAAACATTCCTTACAAAACACTCTCCCCTGCAAAGTCAAAATTACTCACTCTTTGAAAAGTAAACAAACTAAAAACCAACAATAAAAGAAGAGTAAAAATTAGCCCAAAGCATGGTGATTTCCCACAAACAAGAGCACGGCCTCCAGTGTTGTCTTTCCTTGCGGACACAATCAGGATCAAAGCTAGAACAAAAAGAGTTAACACTGTGTTGGAAACAAAATGAAAGAATGAAAGAAAAAAGCCTATGGCTCTTATGCGGCAATCATCACATATTTTTTCCAGTGATATAAACACCTTTGTTTGTTAGGCACTCCAAGTTCATGTCTCCGATGTTATTCCAACATTTACTTTCCTCAGTATCTCACTGCCAGTATAATTTTCTTTTAATTAAGACTGGAAACATTCTAGAAAGCTTCTTTGGGTAATGCACTTTATTTGTGTGTTGTTTCTCACCAGCTCAATTGCATATTACCAAAGAAGGCAGTGGAGATTATTTCCTGCAGTATGAAAAGATTCTGTTGAAGATACAGGAACGTTGCCCTAGAAAGTTACTTTTTTTTTTTTCTTTTTCTTTTTTTTTTTCCTGCAGAAACTGTAAAAAAAAAAATAATCAAAATTAAAAAAGGAAATGAAAAGGAAAATGTTATTCAAGTTGTTGGCATGATGGAGTCCTGCGTGGTCTGTTCCATGCGCTGTGTGTCGTCATGTGCCGTGTTGCTCCTGTGTCCCAGGAAGGATGCTCCCCGCCCCAGGAGGCCGCCTCCTGTGTCACTCCACATGCACTCGTACTGCTGCGTGGTGGCATGGCCACAGCCAGCTCCTTGACACCAGCCTTGGACAGCGATGCTGATCTTCCAGCCATAAACAGTTGCAGTAGTGAGAGCCATCTCCAACCAAACAGCCACAAAAGCTCTGCAGAATGGTCCGTGTCCTTGTAAGGAGATGTGCTGTTTACAAGAAATACAATTAACCAAAGGAAAAAAAAAGACCCTACTGTACAATATTTACATCTAGAGGCTGGGCCAGTATTTGGTCCACAAAATCAATAAAAAAAAATTCATATAGGAAGTGATCTAGTCCTGTAGGATCTGTCCATCATCAGCTGTTGGTAAAGGTCCTTCCAGGGGAGGCCTCGGGCCTGTAGTCATATTTATTCAGTGTACTGGGATAGTAGGTTGTCGTGTACACGTTGGTTTGCTGCAAGGGGTAGAAGTTGGTCCTGTCATCTGGTATCAAGTTGTTCTTGTTAAGTGTCTGTAAAAGAGAAGAGGGAATGACAGGCATGGCCACAGTGCGACACAGTTATTCCTTTCTACCTGCAGACACCTCCCTCTCACCTGCCTTCTTCAGCATGGCCTCTGCTGCAGCCACCACTGCCTTCCCTCCAGCTGGGAGAGTAAGACGGCACCTCAAGGTCACTATGGGGCAGTCTGTGGGGACCACAGCTCCTGCCAGGTCTCCTCACTGTGCTCCATCTGTGCTCAGCTACTGCTAGGGCCACGACCCAGAGCCCTCTCCAGAGACCCGCAGTCTCCTGGTGGATGGCTTGTTGTCTGAACGTCAACGTCACACAGAACCATGCTGGGCCTACACGGACCTTGGTGGTTATTGGTAGTGCTCAATCTAATCTCTTTCAAAGCGCTCATGTTACGGCCTGCGGCTCCCTCTCAAAGCAGCTGCCAAACGGCGGCTTTTTCTCTTTGGCAGAGCAGGTGTGCATTTACCTGATCTCCATCTCCATTGGTAGATATCCAGGTTTGGACCCCCCGATATTAAGTGTGTCACTTCTGTCAGCTACAGTATAAGTAACAAATCATGGTCACTTTTGGAAAAACTAAAATGACTTAAAATACTTCAACAACCATGAAACAAGTGTTGTCAACAACAGCATAAAAAGGAGAACCAGAAACACCCCTTTTAACATAAAAATGTAGAGGGGTTTTTTCCCCTCCCCTCCTCCCCCCTTTGATTTTTGCAAGAATTACTGTTACTTTTCACACCAGCATCCCCCCCTATCCCCAGATTAAAACCCATTGCTATGCCAGGCTTTTCCTATGCACAAGGATAAAATCCTGTTTTGGAAGAAGCAGTGATTGTATGAAGCTTTCTCTTTCATCTTTACAGTCTACAACTTTGGTTGTAGACATTTCTAACAACATTTCTAACAACATTTTTCAACAAGCTCCTGGCTTCAACTTCTTGTCTCTGACCTATAATGTTCCTACGCACATCCTTAAGGTTTGCCATGCAGTACAGTAGGGAACTCACTGCTTTGATTTGAGGGTCAACACAGGCTTTGTTTGCTACAGCATCCTCGTGATCGAGGCACAGCACATTTAGGGAAGGTATGAGCGCATCTCCTGTCTGGAGCAGAGAGATGGAGAGGTCAGATGAGGTGGCCAGTCCAGGATCTAATGGCTGTTCTGCTACCCCAATACTTCTGGGGAAGCCACTACACCTCAGTTCCACAAACAGCTCACACTCAACCAAGCTCAAGCCCCAATTTCTATTTAATCAAGCAATTTTACTGCATGGGGAGCGGGAGAGGAGGAGGAAGAAAAGAAGATACCTTCTTCTAATCCAATATCAGTCTCACACCTACAGCTACCATGGGAACTGTGCCTCCCCGTTTTATATCAGACATAAAGAGGAAAGACTTCCCTGTGGCAAAAGTACCCTGACAAAGACACTGTTTAATTACTGAATAGCTGAAAAACTTCTATGAAGCTGGGCATTACATGAAACATCTTGTATGTGGAAACAGGAGGAGATCCAGCCTCCTCCTGGTCTGACTGGGATCTTTCCATGCCTGGACCTACAGCACAGCACTTGTAGGAGTTAAGAGAGAATTTGTACAAGCATGTTCAAAATGACAAATACTTCCAAGGAATGAGAATTTCTGCCTTTCGATATGAAAGGAAGAAAAGAAATGTCATGCTTTGCTCCCAGTCACCCAAAGAAATATTAAAATAGTGTAGGCAACAGTCTGCTGCTTTGTGCTGGAGGCTGGCAAACAAGGAAGCCAGTTTCAGTTTTCTGTTGCTTTCTATGCTTCCTTGGGAAATTCAATTAACTTCTCTGTGCTTCAGTGTTTTCTCACCCAGCTTGATAAAAATGATTGAGATCGCCTACAAAAACTCATTTTGCTAAGTACTGTCACTGAGTCTTTGGGGGAACTGCTCTCTGGAAAACAAACAAGTGTTTGTACACGGCGTCTAGGAATTCCAGTCAGCATCTCTAGCTCAGGATGCCCACTACAGGCAGTGTAACCCGATGGCCACGGACCACCACAGCAAGAGGACAGGCTGATCCGCACTGCCGCACTCCCTGGGCACATCCAAAGGCAGTTCTGGACTTGCCAGGGTCACTTTTGGGCTGAGTTAAGACTCAAGAGATGTCAGGATTACAACCTCTCAAATTTGAAATTTGTTGGCATCAAAATCCTGACCTGGGATGGCACAAACCATCTCGACCTGAGGACAAAAACCTTAGGATTCATCTTTCTTGGCTTTCAACTGGAAAATCTGTGTGAGTTCCAACAAGTCCCACGGTGTTTAAGACCAGTCCCTTACAACAGACTTAGTATTTAATTAACGCTATTTGCATATTTTTTTTTTAATCTCTTGTCTTACTTTCGTATAACATTTAATTAGGGGGAAAAAAAAAAAACCCACAACTTTTCCTTTGCTCTTATCGTTTTCATTCTTGGGTTTTTTTTCTTTTTTCTTTTTTTTTTTGTTTGTTTTGTTTTATTGAGGGCTTATATCTTTGGGAAATACCTTCTGAAAAGGGTTTAAGAAAATTTATAATGCAATTAGCTGCAAGGAATTTGTCTTTGGAAAAACTGCGTAGGCAGTACAGTCCTAAATCATTGTGATCAATGTGCACTGCCTGCACGTTTCCCTGTACAAACTTATTGTCTGTCTCATTTTCATAAATAGGTGATTAGGTTGCCTGGCCCTAGAAATTGCCTGATATTTTGAAGAAGGAAAATTAGGCAGCAGCGAATTATAGAAATGCACACATACTGATGCACACACTGTGTGAGAAGAGAAGCTCTGTGGTTACATCTCCTGTGCCATTTCATTCAGAGCTAACCCTGGCTCTTGCCCTGCTCGGCCTTACTATGACAGCACAGAGATGGCCAACAACTTTCCTTTTGGACAGTGTTGCCAGCACTATATGAGATACACCACCAAGGCCAGAGGCTCCCAACAACCTGACCTTGCTGGAGTCACTGTGGGATGAAAGCGCTCAGCTGCAGCCACAGGTGCTCCCACCCGTACCTGTCAGTACCACAGGGAAAGTTGCCTTTGTAGGGACTTATCGGTGTCGGCAGTAACTAAGCTGACATTCACAGCTGTATTTATAACACTGAGAGAAATGGATTTCAGGCTCTCATTATGGTCCCATCATCTCTTCAAAAGAAAGAAGATTCTGGTTGTTGCAGAACTGAGACCAGAAACCTAGCTATTGTGAAAACCAATGTCTGGTGGTTAGAAAAAAAGGATCCATTCAATGAACAACTAGAAACTCACCATGCATCAATCGAATATTTTTACCTGCTTCCTCCCTGGATGAGCCATACCATCACAACATATTTGATATCATTCTTTTTTTTTTCTGGTCTATTCACCACTGACCTCAATTCAGGAACTTTTTCACAGAAGATACGCCAGCAGCATGCACTAACAGATCCCCAGGGATTGCTCAAAAGCAGGCTTAACTTCAGCTTCACCCATACAACTAACATATGAAAAACTTCCTGTAACCTGGGAGCTCTGCCTTGTCAAACTAGAATTTGAGATGGACCAAGATGGATATGGTTTTAAGAGAATGTAAAACACCAGCAGCTTTCTACATTACGTGTGATCTGTCAACTAATCAAAAGGTCCAGTCTTGTTACCAGTGAATTACATGCCTATGCCAAGCACAGCAGAAAACTGAGTATTTCAATATTAACAGAAAATGCATAAAGAATCAGTTAGCACTCTTGCTGTTATATTAGCAATTAGTTAGAACTGAAACACTCCAACAAAAAAATTTGTTGCTATTCCCTCACGTGCTGCTCTTCCTCTGGAACTTAAACAGTGACATACATGCACAGGCTGTTTTTCCCAAGGTAAAGCCAAGCATCAGACGTGTTAAACTTGATTGCATTGGGCCATATGCATACATTTAATTTTGTTCCGCTTTTACCATTGATATTTTTAGCCAAAGTCATCATTCATATTTTCCATTTGTTGCTTTTTCTCCAGCAAACCCTTGCCACTACTCCCCCGAATTCTGCCTCTGCTCCAAGTCATTGAGTCATAATCCACTGACCTACTTGCTTACATTCCCCCAGATGTATCAAAATATCATCATGTGTAACAGTATGGGACTTTCAGTACTACTCCCATCCTACAGCTGCATGTAAAAGCTGTATAAACATTTCCTACACGCATAAACAGATCAAATGTTTCAATTTTCAATGAACAATTGAAAAATTCAAAACTTCACATAGAAAAGATCTCTCCATGCCCAATTAAAAGGAATTCCCTGTTGTTTTCAGCAAGGTAATGTGAAAAGGAAGCTTCAAAAAGCATCTGATACATATATAACTGATAGCAGAAAAAAAAAAAGGCTATTTAGTGAACGTAGTTCCCACAGGGTGACAGGCAATGACAAAATTTCCTTAATCTTATCATGCAAACCTCAGTGTTTGCGTAGAGCTCCAAATTTCTGTTTTCTGTTTTGGAGGTGTTGTGAGGGAAGAGTCAGCGGGTTTCCCAAAAGTTTTGTAGGTTTATCACCAATTACACAGCACTGCAGTCCCCATGAAGTCAGCAGGGCAAAGATTTCTCCCCAGCTCAACAGTTTCCCCACTGTTTTTTGCCAAGTGGTATTTCAACTCTTCCACTTCCCACCCATGACACTTTCCCCTTTAAAAAGGTAAAAAGAAAGAAAGTTGAGTGACCTTCTCAGAGAGCTTCAAACCACCCTGTCTAGCTCTTAGCCCCATGTTTCCATCTTCAAGCTTGTTTACAATGTTGGACACTGGGGTGTGTCCAATCCTCCCCTTTTCCTTCCCCACAGAGTGAGCCACAGGCATTAAGGAACAAGGGGTCACAACTCCAGTCACTGCTAACCCTCATCATCCACTGCAGAAATGGACAAAGGTCAAAAATAAAAGTCCAGGAACCAAACAGAATCTCTGCCATTCCTCTTGGCAATATCCAAATCAAGCCCATGTGCATCCTGCATCTGTAGAAATCAGGGACAGAATTCCCACTGAACTCAGCTGCACAATTAGCCCTAAAAGAACTAAAGTAGCATTTCCAATTTTCCTGAAACAGCATCCAGCATACATCCTGTAGCAAAGGTTGGAGGGCCATTACTCCCCCTCACCCCTCAGGAAAATGGAGGCTTAAGGGAATTGTGCAATGATGTAATGAATACAGGATCCAACATTTAGTTTCTTCTGTGCTCCTTGAAAGTTGTTTGTTTCTTGCAGTGAAATCAGAACGAGCAAAATGCCTTTTCGATACAGATCAGCCGTTTTATGGAGCTAGCTATGCCTTCTTGTTAAAGGACATTACTTTTTGAGCTCTAGGAACATTAGCCAAATGAATTAGGTTTGCAGAAATATATTAAGAAACATTTCCCACAGCTTGTACACCTCTGGAAGCACCAAGGTAGAGAGCTCAGAATTATAATTAACCAGTAAATTTGGAAATAATTAGCATAATAATCGCGTTTCAATAAAATAAACCATATAACTAAAATAATCTCTCTCAGCAAAATTCAACACCAGGAAAACAAATGACGTCTGGCCCACCCACATGCTGCCCTTCTTCTGATCAACCCGATGCCACAACACTGCTGGGTCTCTCAAGCTATGCATTACAAACAGAGCAGCAAAGATGGAAAGCTGTCAGAAGGACCTTATGAGACCCATGTATTTACTGCAAGCTACAAGTGACTTATAAGATTGTAGTAATCCTTCTGTCAGATCTTTCTTAACAATCTGCTTAGTGCATTACATTAAACGAACTATCCTACCTGATGTTTTTACAAAATCTCTACACTGAAGCCAAAGGTAGCACCAGCCAGGGTTTATGCATTGAGTTTTTCCAACAGACTCAAAATGGCTGTTTGCAGGATTACAAGGGGAATGTAGATGTACAGATGAAGAATCTATTTGCTCTGTAAGAAGGTATTTCCTTTCAAAAAGAGATATAAAGAAATCCCACTGCAGCACTAAACTTACGATTGCACGTTCGTCTGGGATGGAAGCTTACCATATTTTCAGACTGGAAATTCTTTGTTCACTGTTATTGGTAAATAAATTAAGCAGCCCCCAAATGACGGCAGCATCTGTAGATGTGCTCAGATTAACAATGGAACTAACGTTCAATTATAAGAAAATGAATAGCTACAGTTTTCTATAGCTGTTTGAAAATAGCTATTTTATCCTCATACTTGGGAGGGAGTGAGGTTGTATTACTGTCGCTTAAAGCTTATAAAAACCTTCAGAGTTGGCAACATAAAGGACCATTGTCAGAAAGATACTTTGGCACATCTCTGACTTTAAGCATGGGTACAATGACAAAACAAACTGCATGTTGTAATAATAAGGCAAAAATGTGTCCCTGCTTAGAACGAGATCCACGTTTTTTTCTTAACAAGGAACTACAGTCAATGGAAGTCTTTCCATTGCCAAGTGCAGGTGTCTAGCACTGAGCATGTTATTTACCTCTGGCTTGACAGCAGCTTGGTGGTGGCAGCACCCATGACGTGGTGGCCAGATACAAAAGGAAAATTCTGGGCTGCCCTACACTGCTTCCCAATATAGCTGGTGCACAGGATACAGCAGACATGACCTCAGCTGTGTGGGACGATGCAATCTGTCTCCGTGCTGCCCTGTTATGCCTTGGTGCATGAGCCTCTCCGCTTACTGGGTCCCTCACACACACAGCAGCATCACCACAGAAGTTTAGCAACTGCCCTTGGACGTGCTATCAACTCACCAGATGCACAATCACTGCTTCCTAAAACAAGTAAGTTAAATAGTACACACTGGGTGCAGAGCATCACCTATAGGAGCTTGGCCATACTGGGCTTCAGTTTCAGGCAGCTTTCCCTGCATCACTGCAGTTACAGCCCTGAGCTTTCAGATGGTCTCAGAGCCGCTTATGGTAGTGAATTGCAAACATAAGTCATGCAGAGCAGTGCCAGCCTGCAGCACTACATTTAGCTGAGAATTGCAAAGGTGTAACTGCAGTGGTGCAAAGAAAGGAAAAAAAAAAAAAAAAAAAAAAAAGATGTAGTAAAAATAGAAATAAAAGTTAAAACTGAGCATAATTTGCCATCTGCTAGCTCTATTCAATCTCATAGTCGTACTGCTTTCCAAGTATCTCCCACCCTCTAAACTGCTGCTTTTTGATTATTTTCCTCAAGATTGCTTTGTTTTCTCCCCATGCTGCATCTTACCTTGTTATTTCCTCTCTACACTTATCCCTCTCCAGGTCATTTTCCATTATTTCTATACCAATGGCTGTTTTTTGACACACCTCCCAGTTTCGTCTCTTCTGCTAGTTTAATTAACACACTGATTGCACCCTCTCCAACCTCATTAATGAAGATATTAAATAAATCCAAACCTTGTATTTCTGCTTGCAGTGCCCTGAACAACTCCTCCCCATAGCCCCGTATGTTCCCATTAACAATTGCCCGATGTTTACAGTCCATTAGCCAAGTCTCAATCTCTGCAGCAGCGTTCCTGTCCAAACCGATTTGTACTTACATGTCACAAGATTATTTCAGACACCTATAGCACACTCTTTTCCTTAAGTTTATGGACCAGTGAAGCTGCAGTTTTTAACCAACTGAGAATCTGCCCGTATGCAGCTCAGTCTGGTGCTTTTCTTTCATCTGCTAATGCTGCAACTGTGCAAAAAGTGATCGTGTTTGATTTCTTCCTTCTCAGCATCATGGTCCCAACTCAGCTGTCAGTTCCACCTAAGCACCTTTCATTTCATCAGAGTATGTGATACGTTGCCTTTCCAACATTAGTGCAGGTTTCAGATATTAACACTGACACAGATTTGTTTCAATGAGTTTCCATCACTGTAACTAAAAGCACACACGAGTCAATCCCATTTGTTTCTCCTGGTTTCACTCTCTGCTATGGCCTCGACTCTGCCAAATTTTAAAGACCAACTGGGGTTTAACACTCCCTTGATATGCTTTGCTGAACAGGGAATGTTGAGGAATATGTTATTGACTGTGAACGTATGCTTAACAGATACTTTGTCTCATCCCCAAATCCAAATGGTATTTCTCACACAGAGTTATTAAAGCTACTTGTGTGACTTTAGTGCATCGCACTTGAGGAGCTTAAAAATGACTCAATTAGCTGGAAGGAAATTGGCCTGCATTCTTACGAATGCTTTTGTGTTACCTTTGCATTTCATGATACTGGGAGTTTGCCCAAGGTCTGTGATATTTATAAAGGTAATTGGAGTTGTTCATTAGCTGGTTCTCACAGGCTCTGGGATACAGTCCATTCAGATTCATTCCTCCACTGATTTTCAGTTTTTTCCTTTATTCACATGCTTAGTGCCAAATCTCAGGACAGCATTAGAGCTGACTTAATGAGGAATCCCCCTGTCTACAGGAGATTGCAGGCAGAGCTGTGCCTGCTTTCCCTATGCCAAACCTGTTGTGCACATAAAAACGATGCACTGGGGGAAGGGGTCAATGGCTGAAACGCTTCTTCAAGCTTCGGTTCTGAACAGTGACACAACTATCTATCTTGTATGTATGCAGCTCCATTTCTTTAGAATTCTACCTAAATATCTATCATCTGCTAGTGGAGATATTGCAGATGAATAGTGAGGCAGCTCCCCTCCAAGTATAACACTAAGTTTATGTTTTCTGGTATTTATTGTTTGTCCAATATTCTCCTCTGCCTTTATTCTTAGCTCCCTGCTTTTATGGCTCCCTTTAAACCCTTCTGCAAACACATAATTATTTCTTCCTCCATATGTTGGAGGCACTGAGGATTTCCCACTGTGAGTGTTGTGCATACCAGTGCCAGCCAGAGCTTTGTGGAGATGAGGAGGGAAGAAGCACTTCAAGCACCCGGAACAAGGAAGAACCATTAATTTTTAGCAAATGGGACTAGGGTATATTTGAAATATTCCTGTTCTGGCCAGTAGAGGGAAGTCATGTAAGTACACAGCTTTCTATGCAGTGTGGTTTTGTTATCCCCATTCCTGGAGTTCTTCATTTAATTCTCCTTCCAGCACAGGTGAGTGGGTAGGGGAGATACATGTAAACCCCTGAGAAATTAGAAAAGGTAAAATTGCAAGACAAAAGTGATATCATTAATTAGATCCCCTAGTTTAGCTGGAAAAATCAGATGAACTTTTGAACACAGCTGTCCAGGTCTGAAATAGCAGGTCATATGCTCAAAAACCTGAGAGATTTTTTCCACTGATTCCTTGATCTGAGTAAAAAAATAATCAAAATCAAACAAAACAAACCTGCCCATACATCATCACAACTCCTGCAACACAGCCCTAAAGAAAGTTGATGCAAGCATCCATGATGACTAGCACAGACTATGAGAACAGCACAGACCATAATCCTGACATGAGTGCAAAGCAGATCCACCTGATCATACAAGGAGGAGGAGAGAAGGTTAAGCCAACACCAGAAAACCTAACAGGATGAACATGAAGCATCTATCCCCAGCATGATTTAAAACTTCTCAATATTGCTGAAAGGGGAAAACAAAGAGTCATCCACAAAGCTGGACCCTCACAAAACGGTAGGCAAAGAGTAGCAAGGAGGATTCTCACCTCCCAGAAAGCAATAACAATCCTGTGAATTAATAAAGAGCTTTCATGAAGAATGGATGAAGGGGGAACTAATTTCCTTTGGGGGACCATTGGCAGTAGTTGCTTTGCATCCCGGAGGGCACAGGAGCAAGGAAACTGCTCAAATTGGCAGTTCCCCCTGTTCTTAAATAATATATCTACATGAGGGTGATATCTGTGACATGCACACAGCAGCCTGCTGAGCTGGTCCTGCCCTGGGGTGAGGACACCTCCAAGAGATGCACAGTGCTCCACAGGCACAGCTGTCCCTGGACACCCACACCTCTAGGCATGCTTGACTGCTCAATTTGACTCAATGCAATGATATAAAGGGGAGAAAAGACACTAATAGAGTTTGACTGAGATGCACCACTTAATCCTTTTTTCCCCATCAGTAAGCTCTCCTGCTTTCTCTTCCTAGCATGCATTATGCAAATTGAGAGTCCCCTGAAGTGATATTTGCGACTGCAGGATCATACAAGAAAGGACACAATGCTCCTTTGCCAACACAGCCCCCTGCCCCTACTATTCTTTTTCAAATAATACCATACTCACGGTAAGTACTAAAAATGTGTACTCTACCATTCAAGTACTTAATGTTCTTAAATGCCACTTTGTTCAGAGGAAATAGTCTTTGTAAGACATGAAATTTATTGGGAACAAAATTTATGTTTCAATTTGATTTACTATATTTGTATATACGTATTTATTTTATTCTAGCTGATTACATCAGCTAAATCTCTCTCTAAAACGCCATGCAGCTCAAGCAAATACTTGAGGAAGGTTGTTGGTAACTTATTGGCTATATTAGGATTCATAACTGCTGGCTTACATCTCAACTTTACAGCCACTTCCTGGGACCTGCATGATGTGCAGTGAAAGGGCCAGTGGGAAAAGACAAAACTCTTATCACAGTGCTATCAGTCTAAGTGCTACGATCACTACAAATAAATGGGTTAGCCAATTTTAGTTGAAGTAGTAACACACTAAATGAAGCAGTAGGACACAAAGGCCCTACGTTTTCCATGGCAGAAAGAAACAAACGTCCTCAGAGACCAAGGTTGACTGAGACAAACGTTCCTCCGGCATTGATGGCAGTTAAAGCTCATTTAAACTAGAACCATTGACTGCCTCCCTGCTACAAAATAGGTGTGATTTTCAGTGGCAGTAAAAATGACCATCGCCAAGAGAGAGACATTTAAAATCCATACGGACATCCACTTTCCTATATCCTGAGCTTTAACTTCATTTTGCAATGCTGGAAGCCATGCCAAACGCTCAGTCTGTTGTTTTATTCAGCAGGATTCTTCTTCTGAACACAGAATTGGTTTCTGTTTCGTAACCCTCCACATTGATGTTTTATTGCCATGAATTATTCGTGATTACTAAGTGTGGATCACAGTGTCTAGAGACTTTTGATATCTGATCTGCATTCTCATTTGATTCTCAACAGCATTGTTCTCAATTTATTAAAAAATATTCATTCTATTTTCTATTTTATTTGGAGTTCCAGGAAATCAAGTGAATATTCTACCATTTCCTGGTAGGTGAATTTATATTTGCTACATAATTTGGGGCAACTACAGGACTCACAGTCCTACCCAATTTAATGTGCATTTTTCTGGTGTCTTCCTGGAAAATTAAGGCACAAGCTGAAACATAAAATATTTAGTTTCCATTTTTCACTGCCATTTCCTGCAATCTCACTCAGTTTTTACTTCACATTCCCCCACATATATTTACTCTTCAACAAAACCACTATTTAACTTGAGCACAACTTCAGTATTTGACCCCTAGTGTCTGCGAGAGCAGCAGTGATGCCTAGAACAGATGCAGTGCTTGTGAGTGCTTCCCTAGCTTAGTTGAGGCAACAGTACAGAATGACTAATGACTATGCTTAAGGAAGGAAGGACAAAGGGAAGTCTGTCCAGCACAATCAAGAAGAAAATCTGCAGAATCATCATCACAACCATCCTGCAAACTTTTATTTCTCACTAATCACATCTGGCTTGATCCAAAGGCCATTGCGTTTTGGATTTGGATCAACATGCAGATGCCTTTGCCTGTCCATATCCCACGAAGAGTAAAAAATTGGCTCTCCTTATTGGCAGAGGATTTAGCAATAGGAAGATGTTCAGTCCAAACCTTTTCTTCATGTGCGGCAGCTCGCAGTTCCTAATTCTCCAGGGCTCAATACTGACCCTGCATCTTCCTGCTTCAACTGCAGGATTACGTGGCTTTCCACTGGCATGATGCTAAATAAGCAACTTGCATGAATAAGACACCAACCAGCTGAAGCAAGACGTCAAAAGAGAGGATCTTCCCCTTGCTTTGATAGCCATATTCTAAATAATCATTGTGGCAGTACAGGAAGGTCATAGATGGTTCTGTAGCCCATCGTGCCAAAATGTGAAGAGTAGATAATTTTTATTTCATTATGCTCTTGTTCTGCACAGACTTCAATATTGTCAGAGTGCTGTATGAACTTTAACCAATTAATGAAACATGAACTGCTTATTAGGTGACCCAAAAGTTCTCTCCCCTACAATCTGTGAATAACAAATGAAAATCAACGCGCTGCTGGTAAATGCATATGCATGAAATCTTTTAAGACATCATGGCTAAAATAGCTAATAATAAGCCTCGCAGCATTCCTGAGAAAGTAAAACAGGAAGGGAAAACCAGCCAGCAAAAATAACACGTTCTTCTGCAAAACACTGCCTAGGCAAGTTAGCGTCAGTGAAATGATCAATAGGTCACCATTATGTATGATATTTACATCTGATCTGCATTACTGCATTGCTAGGCTGAAGTGCCCAACAAGGCTCAGATCAGCTAGCACTTTCTTCATTAAAATCTGCCTTCATATAAAATTCACCTTGATTTATGAGTCTGCCTTCAGAGCTGTACATTTGAATGCAACATTGCCAAACCTTCTACTGTGTTCACCTGCTGGTTGGAGAGCAGAGATATTTCAAGATGAAAATAAACTAAAGACGGCTGCAGAAGGCTGAGTATTATCAAAGAATGCGAATAATAGGCTTTTGCATATGCTCAGCCTTCTGCTACTATCACATCACTGTGTATCATCATTTTTTGTTACTGAAAACAGCCTGAGTGCTGTGTTTTTCCTTAATCACGGGTATATTAACTTCTCCATGCACACACGCATACATGCAAAAGCCTACAATTCTTTTGCTTTCACCAACTAAATATGTTTGAGGATTTTTATTTATTTATTTGCATCTGCTGTGTATATACTTATTTGGTTTTAGGATCTGGAATTTCAGGTGTTTTCACTTCCTTTCATAAGTACACACTTGAAATTCAGATGGGCTCATGCACAAGCTCAGTCCAACTCTCCTTTTCCAGGAGGTAAATTTTAGCTCCTTCATCACTTGAATGTTAATTGTGAAGCATCACAATAAAACCACACATTTCTTGAAGACATGAAAAATTCCCTACTGACCCTAAGAAAACTCTGCCAGTTATTCCTAAATATAAAGCTGGCTAATAATAAGTTCTGTAATTACACAGCACAGAGCACACAGAACCTTCTGCTTACTACACTAACACTATGTTCTTCTAGGCAACGCTGACGAGTGGTGAATTTGTATTATTAAATAAGAAATTTTCAGGCAAGACTTTAAGGAAGGAGGGCCGATAGAGAAGATAAACACAAGGAAATATTTTACACGAACAGAGAAAAGGGGTTCCACTTGATAAATAAATCTTTCCTCTTCCAAAAATCTATTTGCCTTGTTCACCATTCTGAATATGACCCAGCAAGTAGCCCTTTGCACCTAAACATATAGTTTTTGCCTGTAAAATGACTGCAGATTCACACACCTGAACTGTTTCACCTCCTAATGTTCTGTAAATAAGCCTCATTTGGTGCGTCATTATGCCCAAGTCTTTTCTCCTCGAGCCTAACTCATGCAGTCCCAGCTACCTAATGCCTTCCTCTAAATAAACCAGATTTTCAAAACTTAATCTAGTGCCTATGCACTTCGTGTCCATCAAAAGAAGTCTCTAGCAGCTGCTCACTATTGCTACACACTAGATCAAGGATTCAAAGATGGATCTATCAAGGAGGTCAACTCCCTCCTGATACTTCATTAACTAATCTGCTGCTATTTTAAACTTTGCTCGGCTTTGTTATTACTTCTACTCCACTGCACCACTTTGCACAGACATACTGCTTTTCAGAATCCATTTACCCAATCAATCAAGATCATTCTGGGAACAACCTCATTCTCTTCTAAATTTTAAGTATTCTTTCTACTTCAGCATGATCTGACGGAATAAGATAGTATAAATTATGAAGAAAATGTTAATATAAAGCCAATCCTGCAATGACATACTTTTTCCACACACACACACACACACAAAAAAAAAAACCAACAAAAAAACCACCTGTCTTTTGCCTTCATTGTTTGCTATGTAAGAAATAAGGTGATACGCTTTCTCACCTTCATTCCCAGAAGACTTTCTCGCTTGCATCTTCCTATTAACTTTGTCACAACTCCTCACATAACTGAAAGTTTTACTGTCATAGTTTGAAGCTTCTAGGATCAGGTCCCAGTTCTTTATCTGTCTTAATAATTTATTACCTAACCCATGTATACAGAGCGTGTAGAATAATACATCCTGTGAAACTTTGTTAAAAGCCTCTGAAAATCCCAATATGTCTGCTGCTTCCCTCCCATCTAGATCAATATTTATTTAATTTAAAAAAGGAATCCAATTTGCCTGACATGATTTACTTTCCACAAATCTATGCTGACTCGCATTACGATGCTGCATCCTTATTAAACTGTATGCAACTGTAGCCTTATAATACTAGAAAATGTATTTTCAAGACTATTCATAGGCAATGGGATCCTCTGAGGGGTTACAATGCCCAACACAAGGAATTCAGTGCATCCTTATTGCCCAGCTGGTCTGTTATTTTCCAGCTCACATTGTTTTCTCTTAAAATGCCAGAACAACACTGACTCTTTTCAAATGACTTGATACAAGCTCTTAATTCTGATGCGTATTCATGTATTCACATTGCAAATCATGGTCATATATCAGGAGTCCTCTTGTGCCCGGAGTTATAAAGTTCCTATGTTGAAACAATCCCAACACCCAAGGTGTTCAGCCTGTGGCAATGGTCCCACAGCTGATCACAGCGTTGGGTCTCAGTCAGAAGCCAGGCCAGATCAACAGAAACAGACAATCATAATGTCAACAGCACATAGCTTTACGAAGGAATAAGCAGCTACAGGATTTATTGCTGCTTTGTATTCACATCCCAAACAATGCTCTGCGCTGTTCAATTCACCTTAGGCAAGCTGTTCCTCCCACAGTGACACAAAAAGCATTGCACCCATCCCACTGCTCAGCTCTCTGATCTCACATTTCACCTGGAGACCAATCCTCATACAGAGTGGCGCGTTACTGCTTCAGCATCTCGTCTCCTGCACCCTTAGTCCTGTCTTCTCAGATAACAGGTGACATTCACCTTAGCAAGCAGATGCGCCAACAGAATACATCTCTTCAGTATTCTCCCAAGGCTTCAGCACCCAAGTCTATAGCTATCATTAAATTTCTGCATGGCTGCCTGGGGATAAATCCTGTCCAGTCCTGATAGAGGGGGCAGAACACTCTTTGCTTTCTCATTTTCTCCACTTTTGCAGTTCACAAAGCATTTCCAGAATCTCATCCTACCAATAAGCATTTTCCCAGCTATTTGTCAATGAAGTTTCAGTTTTTATTCTTCCTCCCCTCCGTTTCCTCTTTACCACGCGCTAACAAAGCAGTGAACTGAGCTCTTACTGATTTCTTAGAGGACAATTTGTGTATGTACAACAGCCAGAATGGCCTGTTTGTAAATAATACCAGTATGTTGGTATGTACTTGCCAGAATGGCATTCATCAGGACTATGAAACAGAACAAAATCCCATTGCAGTAATGAGACTTTTTAACCCCTTTGCGACAGTATGGCTAAATGTCCCTTCAGCCCCACATACAATGCCAACAGCTGGGCGCAGAAAACACAAACCTACCCAATTCAAACCACAACATAAATACAGAATTGTTCAGGCAGTATCAAGCTGTTTGTGGCATTTCCCATCAAGCACCCTACCTTGAACTCCATGGGGGTGTACTTCTCATTCTTGGGGGTTGTGTTGCCCTTGTAATGAAGATGGTTGGGGGTGGTTGGGTGGATAACGGTTGACTCCTGGGACTGCCTCTGACAGCGCTGGCAGTACACGTAAATCACAAATGTTAAGAGGCTAGAGCCAAAGAAGCAGGAGACCCCAGTGGCAATCAGATGGATGAGACTAAAACCTGCAAGGGAAATGACAGGAGACGCTATTTTTAAAGAACAGCCTTTTTCCCTCTCCCGACAAGACCACAGGTGCAAATCACAGCCGTGACATCTCAGGATCAACTTTAATAAGCTGTTGAAGCCCGAGTCTTACGTTCCAACATAAACTGACATAATCTCCCCGAAAATCAGTCTCCCCACTGCAGCTCTGCCTTGTGCAGTTTAACAATTTCATGCATTGATTTCTCAAAGCTCCCTCCCTGTCTCTCCTCTCTCCCCTCTATTGATATTGAATCTAAACATTATGTTAAGCTGACAGCTAAAGAAATGAGCCATACAAACAATGCACATTAACGGATTCCAAAGCGCGTGTGTGTCATGGAAATAAGGGGATAAAAATCCTCAGTGTTTCTCTGAAGGGGAAGGAAAGGAGGGGAAAGCCCTTCTCTGTCAGCTGCCCAAAATGCCTATGAGACTGTGTGTGGGGTGAGCGAGATACACAGTCCTCCCCCGTGTAATCCAAGCATACTCAGCGTTCTTGCTTATTCACAGGGGAGTGCTGCTTGGCCACCTCTGCACTACCACTGAGGAGTATTTGTATGGCTAATGGTGAAACAGCAGTCATCGAGGGAATGGGAATCATAGGGAGGAAAAAGGAAAGGGGGTAACTGCTTGAAAAAAACCTGCTTTGTTGGCTTTCTCCACAAAGATAGGAAGGCAGTCACAGGCAGGTGTCGGTGTGATAGCAACAGTGTGAATATTTCCAAAGGAAAAACTCCTGGTCCATAAAACCTTCCTGCAGAGATCTCTCCACGTGGGATTACAGCAGCACCCTCCAAGCCCCAGGAAGGATCCGTAGCTTCCAGGAGTGCACCATGCACTGGGAATACCTGACTCCCAGCTCTGGCTGGTGGGAGGAGAATGTCAGAGTACTCCTTGCTTCGCCCTCCCTTAGGAGAGTCTCAAACCCCACCGTAAAAGGAACTGCCAAAAGACCCCCACCAACACCAGAACAAACATTTAGAGACCCTTACAACCACCAAGTTAACGAAGCAACTAGAGGCATTCTTGCGTTGCAGTAATTTACGACCCTTCTGTCTTTTGCTGTGTAGCACTGGGGAATCTACAGAATAAGAATCAGCAAGGATGGCCCCAAGTACTACTGTCTTCTAATGCTTTTTCTTTGTAATCTTTCAAGCAAGAATGACAGGGGACCAATGCCTGGGAAGGATGCCCGAGTGCTTGCCCCCAGGACAGCTGTCCCGGAGGATGGCCACACTGGCTCAGTGGGGACTGCAGTGGTAAAATTCTCATACTACTTAAAAAGCCAATTCATTTGGGCAGACTGCTGTGTTGACTTAACTGTGTGCAGAGAAATGGAAGGGACTACTCTGAAAGTGGCTTTAAATGAGGTTCATTCTTAATCTGATCACGGTGTGCATTTTTTGGTGCCATCTTACATTTTAACTGATATACTTTTCAAATACAGAATTCTGCCCATTAGTCTGCTGCACTCCTCTAATCTTTAGTTAAAGAATATCCTCCTGAGTTGAAAAGGAACCAATCCAATAGAGTCCTACAGCAAAGTAAAGCACTTCAATCATAATTATAGTAAGGAGCATACAGAATTTATTAGACTGACAAGCTACATTTATTTTTCAAACCACACTATAAAATTCTATTGCAAGATTACCACTTTCTATTGTGTTCTCACGATGGTCCAAAAATGGCAGAAAGACAGCAATTTGCTACTGAATATTGTTAAGATATTTACAAAAAGACATTTCCTTTCTAAAAAATCTCTACCTACTTTACCTCACTCATGAGAGCTAAAACACAGATATGTAACTTCGTTTAACGAAGCTACGTGATACCACTTCATTCTCCTTCCATCCAGCTTTGCTTATACTGCACTGAATGTCTCAGTACATTTCCCAATTCACTTCAGTAGGAAATCCTTCTTAAAACACAGAATCATAGAATATCCATAAAGCGCTCCTACATTTCACTCTCTCCTTTCAAAGAACCATCTGATTTATCAGGTGAGTTTTAGCAGTACCTGAGACAAAAATTATTTTGTCTGCAGTATGCAAATCCCTGTGGGAAAGCTTTCTGGTTCCTCACTTGGAAAATACAGATTTTCTGGGATGCATAAACGCGTCTTCTGTTGATTGGCTTTCTTGCCAAATACCATAGAATGCTAAGTAATAAATGATATTAGCGATGGTAAAATGTAACAGCAGCAAGTATAATGCTATTAGAAAAAGAAGGAAATGTGAATAGAGGGTATAAGGGCAGAATGCAATGCACAGAAAGGAGTCCTGGAACTGAAGCAGCTGTATTGCACTCTCTGGAAGGGAAGGACTGATGCAGAAAACCAACTGTTATATTGTAGGTGTTGAAATCTTATTTCCATTGATTGGAAATCAATTGATTGTCCAACAGTCATAAACACAGTGGCCGCATTTCCATTCCACAGGTGGCATGCCTTTTTTTTTTTTTTTTT
This sequence comes from Tragopan temminckii, assembly GCA_028571105.1. NCBI lineage: Eukaryota > Metazoa > Chordata > Aves > Galliformes > Phasianidae > Tragopan > Tragopan temminckii. The sequence continues at coordinate 23,419,496 of JAOWBP010003503.1, forward strand.
TTCCCCATCATCTCCACAGGGAGAAAAGGGAGAAAACATTGTAGCAGCCCGCATATCATTTAAATTTCAGGAAAGCAGGGGTGTGGTGCTAGCAGGAATTGACATGGTCATTAGTGTGAAACTAGCATTTAAAAATGTGGAAAGCACCTGCCATTTTCTTTAGTCTGGATTTTTATCACAGTGGCTCATAGGGCAGTGGAAGAGTGACACTAATGACTGGACCTTTCCAAGTTACATGCAGAAAGGAGACAACTTCTTTGAGGCGAGGACTTCAGTGAAAAGAAGAACTTGGAGGACAACTACTAACTCAAATCTAGTCCTATATCAGAAATGGAACTAAGAGACTTTGTTCAGTGAAGTCTTTACAGGTTACTTAAAAACACCTGCCTCCAAACAGCTGGAGACTTACAGTGGTGAAATGAGGACTATGCTATCCTTTCTCTTGAACCTTTTATCCCGTGGGTAGAGACAGACAAGCAGTGTGCTCCCTGGTAATAAATGACCCTTGATGGCCAAGCCAAACCCCCAAATAGACAAAAATCTTGGAACTGACAAGTGGCCTGTGTGATACATTCCTCCAGTCTGACTCAGACAGCAAGACTCCAGTGGAATTAAGGCTATCACTGGGATGTGAGCTGTATAGATTAATGGTTTGCTTGATACTGCACAGGGAGAATAGAAGCCAGGTTAAGACAAAAATAAGATATATGGTTAGTGGTATCCTACCTCCACAGTTTGTGCTCTCATCAATGCTGGATGCTGGCAGGATCACTAAACAAAGAGAAGAAGAGTGGAGAAAGTTGTCATTTTGCCACCACTTTACTTCTTTAAGTAATTAAACCCCCCTGTGATCCAGGCACAAGAAGCTGCTCATGTGTTCTGCAGCAAGCTGAGAGTTTCTCTAAATTGAATGAAAAGCTCAGACTGTGAACCACATGCAACAAAACCTCTCCAAAGACCTGGCAATTACAGCACAGTTACCTGATCGCTATTTAGCTTCTTCAGTTTAGGGGAAAGAAGACAGCTAAGAAAATCATGGAAAAAGAGACTACAACCATCTGGGGATCTCAGATTTTTAAGTCAGGTCATTACAGTCCAGAAAAGAACATTTGGAAGATGTTATTCAGGCTAGACCAATATCAAATATTTTCCTGAGAGGTTCAATTTCCACAAAACACAGAATGGAAAATGATGACTGCCATCTGTCCATCAATGATGCTACTGTTAGACCTTTGATTATTCTCCCCACATCACACAGTGGTTGTCTCCATCTGCCCCTGTTTGCTTCTTCATGCTTTTAGGATGCTCCCTTTCATAACTGAACTCAAGGGTCTTCTTTTGCCTGCACCATGCTGAGAACAGAGCTCATTTTTATAACCCAGCCCAAGATGAACTATGCAAGGTTAAAAGGTTCAATTTGGGTGAAGCAGTACTAGTTATTCATTCCAAACCTAGGTAATTCTGTATTAACAGAGAGCTGAGATGCCCCAAAGGAATGTCAGTTATCCTGTGCCTTCAACATGGGAGTTGATAACTTATTTGTTAGTTTGCTTGCTTTACTAGAAGCATCCATACCCTTTCATAGCAGAGAAAATCTCACCCTAGTTTGACGCCTGGTCACAAGCTTCTCTCCTATATTGACCCACCCTCTCCCTCTTCAATGACATGGTACATACCAGGAATTTCATTATACAGGCAATCTTGGTATTGTGTGCTGTTTCCAACGCACTGAGAAGAGTCTGGGTTGTGTACCTCGCAGTAACGGCTGCGATACTGGATGCCTTCTTCATTACACAGGCTCCACTCTGACCACTCTGACCAGCCACCTTAAATGGAAGATCAAGAAAATGCACAGACAACATCATCAAGAAGGAAAAGGATCCCTTGTGGAAACCAAACTTCTCCCATGCTAGAGGGTGTTCAGATCCTCACCTGGGCCTCTCCCACACATCCAATCTGGGGGTCTTCCGCGAGTTTAATCGTTATGATATAAATAACAGTGCAAGCATCATAATCTACTTGTCAGATTGTAATTTTCTTAATACAGAGTAAGTGAACCTTTGCTGGAGCACTGCACAGTGCAGAATTGGTTTTAAAACTCCTATATCAGCTTTGTGGTTAAAGACGCACAAGCAGTTGAATGGGACAGGTTTGCACAGGACCTCCAAATTTGATGTAGTCTCTCAGGGATACCCCAAGCAGCCAGCACAAATTACAGTGCTTACAAAGTTTTAGTAAGGTTGCTAAGAGGAGGAATCAGTCTGCACTGGATCAGAAATACACAAAAGTGGTTCAAAGTCAGCACAGATGTGAACTTTGTCCTCTGAGCTGTAGCACACATTCATCTGCCAGTCTGTGTGAGACTGAAAAAGGATCTCCCCTTCAGCAACAGTACAGATTGATGCTTCGTGACTCCTTTTGTTTGTCTTGAAAGCTTCCACATTCAAGAACCAAAGTCTTGCTTTTTCAATTACTTTAAATTGATCATCTGTTAACAAGATTTTGCCTGGCTAGCACCAGAATGCCAGAGCACGGTCTGGTGAGCAAGTAAAAAGAAAGGTGATGAAGCATTTGATTTGAACACTAGGATGTCTGCTTTCTCCCTGGTTCAATATACATTTACTGAATGGACAGTAAAGCTACTAGCTGATGGTGTTCCTGGCTTATTTTTTATGACACGCTGCAGATACACCTTGCTCTCATCAGCACCCTAATCAGCTGAAGCAGGGACCCAAAGTGGCTACCTTCACACGGATGAGTGTTGCAGAGAGCCTCCTCAGTGTGCAGCCCGATGCAGATATCCTCTCCACTAGATGGAGCTGGGTTGGTGCAAGTCCGTGTGCGCTGGTAATGCCCTCCTCCACAGGTTGCCGAGCACTGAGACCAAGGAGTCCAGCAAGACCATGAGCCTTTTACTGGGGGATATGGAAAAGCAAGGAGAAAGAGGTACATGCAAGTGATTACTGCTCTTACTGTGACACAGAATCCCAGTATCTCACCTAGATCTACCCTGCCCAGACTAGCTAGCACTTTCTTGTACCCCAGGACATTTGGGCCTCACAACAAGAGCTTCATGTCAAGAGAGGGTTGGAATGTGCTGCACTCTGTGGATGCTAAATGAAGTCCATGCACAAAAAGACTGCATCATAAAGCACTGTAACAGAAACTATTCTGTAGGGTAATTGTTTTATTTTTTTGCAACTTTATATAAAATATTCTTATTGCATTGTCTTTTGACACTTCACCTATAGTAACAGCACATTTACTTGGAAAAAAAAGTTATACAACCTAAGTGGAGCTCATATGGCATCTTTCTTCTGGGGGTCCCAAGTCTTTTAGTCCCAGACTTCAGAAAACAGTAGCTCAGAGGCTTTATGTGAGCACGGTCCCAAAACACTTTAATAATAAATCCAGGGTGGGAACTAAGAACTCTGGTTCCCAACCCCTCTTGTCAGGCTACTAGACTACTTGATTTTCAGGTCCCCATGCCACTATTTCAGGAGATAACAACCTCGTGACTTAGTGCAAGATAAACCCAGGATTTGTGTATACGTATTGAGTGAGGCAGGAACAGAGGGAGACACAGAGAAATAGCAATCATGCACTCAGAACAGATTGTAAAACATCATAGTGTCTAAAGGGAGAAAACAGCACAGAAGAAGGGCACAGACATTGGTGAAAAGCCACTGAGAGTTTCCAAAATAGTACTAATAGCTGCCTTTATAGTGCTAGAGTTATTTTCTTTTTATAGGCCACAGAGTGCAATATTTGACACTCCTGCTATGCTCTTGCTACGCATTCTGATCATGTTTTCCTATCTGCATTGGCACTTTATCTTTGCATTGAATTTTAATATCATAATAATACCATAATAATGCAGCACTTTCAACTGTAGGCCACAAACTATATTGCCAGAGGTAGACAGAGCTACTGCTAGAAATTGCTAGAACTACAAAGAGACATGGTGATTTGTTTAAGATCATTTAAATTTAGCTTAGATAGCTATTACAGAGCAAGGAGAATGATAAGAGAGTGAGAATATGGTAGTCAATGGTCTATTATTACTATTCTGGACAAGGAGTGCAACATAAACATGAGGACAAACTTGAAAACCAGGAAACCAGGCAAGAATACTCCCTGCTGGCTGTGCAGGAAATGGTAACTGATGTCAAGAGTAGATGCCCATCGCAAGAACAATACGTAAGCAGGAGAGGGGGAAGAAACAAGTGTTCACAAGAAGAACTGCCACATCAAGCATCTCTACAGCATTAAGTCACATTCATTAAGCCTGTCTCTTCACCAAGGTGCAGATGTACCATGATGCTCTCCACTGGATGGAGCATCAAACCTACCTCAAGCAAAACACTACTAAACAAGCCACCATATTGTTTCATTTACAGGTTGTGGCTGTGTTTCCCTCTTAGGCTAGGTGAAACATAAGTCACAGCACCAAAGTGTGTGGATTGCATACATGAGTCATTACAATAGTGTTGCTTTTTTTTTTTTTTTTTTTTTTTTAATTAAGGAAAATCCCCCAAATTAAAGAAAATAAAAAAATGAAAGCACCTTGAAAATACTGATTTTTGGTGGCTCTGCCATCAAGACGAAGAAGAATACCTCTGAATTTCATGCAGGAAGATAATAATGATTACCTGGGCAAGGATGTGGGTTGCAGTCTTGGTACTCCATCGCTGACCCCACACAAGGCAAGCCACCATTTTTAGGTTCAGGGTTTGTGCATGTTCTTTTCCGGATTCTAAAGCCCAACTCACATTCCCTGGAACAGGAAGACCAGGCCCCCCAAAAGGACCAGCCCCCATTGATAATCCGTGCAGAGGTCTTACCAGTCTTGAGGAGGTCATCAACAAGAGCTTCAAGGAAAAAAAAAACAAGACATCACAAATCAATCAGTTGCTGGGCTTTAAAAAAAAAGTTTTCAGTTCATGAATAAAATCAGGATTTATGCATTCTGGGGATGAGTTTCTGTTGAAAGTCCTTAGTAAGAGTTTTGTTCCATAGCGTTACAGCAAAGCTAAAAGGAAGTGAAATCTGTGCACATAGAAACTGAATCTAGTGATAATCTTGATAAATTAACTTTCTGGGCAGCAAATTGTGGCAGTCTGGGCTATGCTGTCAGGACACTGACTTGCACTACAACAGTAGTGAAGGGAATAGCCCTGGAGGCAGTGCACAGAGGGACCTCCAGAGAGAAAGAAGAGTGAAGACAAACTGTCCCGTAGAATATCTCTTCTTACAGCCTCATCATTTGCCCATTCTCGTTAGGCAGCCTGGAAGTACCAAGAATAACTCTATATACTACCATAACAGGGCTGCATTGACTTCTACATCACAGGGCTCTCTCTATCCCTTCCATTCTGCAGTGATGTTAATCATACATGCCAAGATTTATGTAGATACAATCAGGTTCTTGCTGTTCTGAGAGAATTCCCCCTTCCACCACCAAACCTAGGCTTGTCCCATAGTTCCCCAGAACTGGCAAGACGTACAGTCAGTTTCACACATAGCTGAGCCATCATTGGGACAGAATCGACTCTCAGTTTTCTTCCTCCCAAACTGCAGCTCATGGGGATCAGACAGCTGGGCACGACATGTGTAGCGGAAGCGCTGCTCCTGGCGGGCACCATTCTGGGTGATGTTGACAGGCATCCAAGGGGTCCAGGGTGTGTTCCTACGTACTTCTGGGCAGCTCTCTGGGTTGCAGGTCTTATATTCCTGCCAGGAACGAAAACCACTGTGACCTTCCTCATCAAAGAGCAGCAGACTAACTGACACAAATTTGTTTGCATCCTAAAAAACAATGGGGTACCCTCTGTATCTAAAAAATCTTCCATTCACCTTCTCTGACCTCACAGATACAAAATAGTGCTGGGTACAGCAGAAAACATGGGCACTATGGAGGCAGTGGTGGCACATAGCCTCAGGAGGACCTCAAGGATGAACTGTGTTTACTATATTTATGTCTCTCTCAGGTTTGTATTTCTTTGCTGTCTCAGAGTCCTGTGGGGCTTAGAATGCATGGTACGTAATGGGCAGGAAAATAATACAGGCAATGAATAAAAGTAACAAC
>JAOWBP010003503.1:23425683-23460704 GCA_028571105.1 Tragopan temminckii
AAACTAGTTTTCTGCTGTAGCTCTGAGATGCTGCTCTCAGGTTGTCCATGAGGACGAAATATCAGTAGAGATCATTCCTTGAAAAGTTTACTGTTTTGTTTCTAAGACACTTTTAGATAATCTTTTTTTATTGCTTTTTGTTGTTGTTTGGTTGGTTGGCTTTTTGAACTCCCTAATGGGGACCTTTTGCCATTCTTAGTGTAAAGATGAGCATCTATAGAGTATAGCCAACATTTTTGCTGGGTGGGGATGGAATGATATGGGGCCTTCACAATTCTCACCACCAGCAGGAGGAATTCCAGTGAAAGACATTGAGTTCTTGTCTAAAAATAAATAAATAAGCCCTACTATTCTGGCAGAAGGAGAGAAATGTAATGCTTTAGGACTTTATGATTCTAGAGTAAATGCCAAACAGCTTGTGAACAGATGGGAGGTTCCAGATCAGATCTGCTTACACTGAAAGAAAACTGCCCATAAAACTAATTAAAACAGCTGCATGAAACAGCTGCCAGAATAGGAAAGGGAAAATAAAGAGAGAAAATTGGTAGTCATTGCCTCATTGTTGGGTTAACTGGGTATTTGACCTGTTGGTTACTCAAGTATGAAAACAAGATTCATTTCTGTTGTGTGTAGGACCTCCTTGACTCAGCAGGATCATTTTTGGGAGTGGGAAAATGAAATGTAGAGTGTCAGGTAAAGGACTTGATATCTAAGTCTAGAGAAGCCTACAGAAACTCTCTGTATGCCAGTCTGTCCTAACCTGTACACACGCACAGACACACACACAGACACACACGCACTCACACCAACTTTACTGACTTCTGGAATCTGCCACCTCTCTGCTTCCCAGTTCATTTCAGCATCATCTCCAGCAAGAACTGAGGATAGCAATTTCTTCTAGCTTGAGAAATAAAACCAAGATGGAGAGAGGAGTTAAATACCAGGACCCTAGAAGCTAGATGTCAATAGGTGCCTGATATTCAATGTCAATAAACAATACATACCACAGGACAGCCTGGACACGTATTTCCATTTTCACAGGACCTTTGCCTTGAGTGAATTCCTCCACCACAATTCACACTACACTTATTCCAAGGACCCCATGAAGACCAAAAAATTGGCAATGGACATGGACTGTTCTCATTACAGAATCTGAAAGGAGAAAGCACATTATTCAAAAAACATCCACGTCAGCACAACTCAGGGATAAAATGATGATGGATGCAAAGCTAGACGGCACACTGCATTTGAGTGCACTTACTGCATGCACAGAAAGCTAGCAGAAGGCTGACACAAGTCAGATTAGCAATATTCCTGTTCATGACAGAGAACTGTATCCTTTATACAGATGGAGGAGTGGTTGGCCAGGCTAACCACTGAGACTGCTAGAATCATAAAATCATAGAATCCTTAGAGTTGGAAGGGACCTTTAAAAGTCATCTAGTCCAACTCCTCTGCAACGAACAGGGACATCACACCTAGATCAGGTTGTCCAGGGCCTGATCCAGCCTCACCCTGAAAGTCTCCAGGGAGGAGGCTTAACGAATAGGAGGTCAACCCAACATTGATCTGTCGCTACTGGCAGGTGCTAAACACTTGGCAATCTTCTCATCTCATGATTTGGCCCTTACTGTTATTTGGCCCCTAAGAAACTAGTGTTGTAACTGGAGCTGAACTGGATGATATATGCATCTAAAAGCAGGTCCTGAATTAATGTTATTTCATGTTCCCTTTAGAAAAGGTAACTTCAATTTTGTTCATCTTTTTAATCAATATTGTTCTCAAATTGAATCACACAAGACTGTAATTGACTCAGATGTAGTCCTTAAAACCCAAAAAGGACCATTCTGAATGGCCACAAATCAAACCAAACATTAAAATGTCCCGAATAAGGGAAGTTAAATGAATTGCCCTTTGTATTCTGAGAAATGCAGAGAGATCTGTCTTAAGTGACCACTCAAGGGACAAGCAACAGTCTACTGCCAAGCAGAGGTGGCCTTTAATGAAATGTCAAAGCTGGAAACCAATCTGGATGCCTTGAAGCATGTGTTTAAGGAGGGACTGGGCTTGAAGAAACAAAATAGTGCAGATAGCTCTGAAAGTTAAAAAAGCATTGTTTTTAATTGATTTTGCATGAAATTTGCTTAGTTCGGATGGGAAAAAAGACGATTTTTTTTATGCCACACCCTGCAAAAACTCAACTCTGAATCTGTCTTGAGTTGAAATTGGCAATGAAAGCTGCACTTATTCAACTGCTTCCTTGGGGACAGGTCAGAACAGTGTAACTTTCTATGGGCCCTACATTGCTGACAGCAGACACAGCTTCTCCTTTCACTGAGGAGGTATCAGTCCCTGATGTTCAAAGAACATTGCAAGAGAGAGGCCATATGTGAATAACCTCATCCCTCCTTGGCCATGAAATTCCTTCTGCCCTGTATATTCAGCCTAATTCTGTGTTCAAAGAAGATCCACCATTTTCAGCTTCCAACATTTTAACCACAGAGTGTCTTTAACATCTCTTACCTCTCTTCCCTGCTCTGTCCAACACAGACCCTGCCCCCATACCGTGGAGCAGGGTTGCTGCAGGACCGCTGGCGGACCTGAAAGCCTATCCCACAGGAGGTGCTACACGGGGCCCAGGAAGACCAGGGTGTCCAAGCGCCATTTCTAATTAAGAGTGTGAGAGAGAAGAGATTATGGGGATTGTCTAATAGTCTTCCCATGCTTAACAGTCAAACACATAAGGCACTGATGAGAGACTGCTTAAACTAACTGAAGAAATTTTCATAACAAGCAGACCACACCAGTTAAGATTTATAAAATGGACTCTAGAGATTGTTTAGCACTGGCCTTACTTCCCTGCCACTGAAGTGTCTAAGAATGGGATAGGAAGAGAACGAAGCCAACGTTGAATGATTTTGAAAATGCCTCCTAGGATTTTCTGGACAACAGTGTGGTTGCTGCAACTCCCACTGCCTATTCCCACATCATCTTCCCTATGTCTCTCTTTTCTGAGCCAATTGATGATCCCAAAGTTGTATTTCCTGGACTCTTTAACTCCTATGCAAAGGGTGCAGGTTTTGAGGCTCACCAATGCCAGTTGTGCCAAAAAAAATTATCCTCTCCTAATTCAGAAGACACTGATGCTTTAAATCTCTTACAGCAAAATTGCTGCCAGCTCCAATGATTTTCTCACAAACTTCATAATACTTGGTGTTTTCCTAAAGCCTTCGGCATTGAATTCTATTAGGTAGAAATCTCAAACTTCATAAAAAAAAAAACAATAATTGCTTCTGGCTTTCATGGCAGCTTGCAAACATTACTGTAGTGTGACCTTAAATCTGTGCAAACCAGAAGGCAAGTGAGAGCTCAGAGGCAGGATTGAGTTTCAGGTTAATAAATGATTGCATCTCAAATGAGAAGTGGTAACTGAGCCTGAAGCAAATTTGACATGAAAACCCTGAGTTCACACCTCACAGCAGAGATGTCAGAGCATGTGCATGTGGCCAGCTTCTCTGAGGATGCTGCCATGCAGTAACTCCACCACGAAGCTGACATTTTCATCTTTAAAATCTCCTGATTATTAAAGCTTGCCTTGGTCTGATTTGGCAGGACTACTAAACCTTAGAGCCTCACCAAGGCAAGAGAGGAGGAACCACATCCTGTTTTCTGTGCTGCAGGTTTCACTTCATTTGGAGCCAGTGGCAATGCTCTGTCTTACAGAACTGCCTCATCTTGACACTTTGCTACCTTAAGTAAAAAAAAAATCTTCTTTTTCCCCTAAAGAAAAACCTTTCTAAAAAGTCTAGTCAAAAAACTACTCAGGTGCTCTCTGGTTCTTGAAAGCTAAGCTTGAAAACAGATGTTAATTTTCAAAGCATTTACTGAGCTAATAACACTGCTGGCAAGAAATATTTTCTGGCATAGCACCAATCGGGGCAGAGGATGAAAGTTAAAACCCACGCTGCCCTTCACACTTTTTGTATTTGTTATCAATTCTTGCCAGTTCTTGGCAGCTTTATTTCAGAACCCTGATAGATATTTCTCCCCTCCTTCTCTTGCTCTCGTATCCCTCTTCCTTCTTCGCCTTGCCTCTCTCACCCCAAACAAGGTCACAGAACAAGAAATTCACTTACATAAAAGTGCTACTCTTCCAAGTTATTCTTCCATGTTTTAAATGACCTACTACCTCGCTAGTCATTAATTCAAAACAAAGATTATTTGTTAAAACATGAAAAGACAAAATCAGATGGAAGGTTGCTGCTATTGTGGCAAAAAAAAAAAAAAAAAAAAAAAGCAATCGTCTAAAAATTCCTCAGAAAAACAATTCTCAGTATCTATTTGTGTTTGAGGGTTTTTAACAGAAAGACACTTCCCAATTTCAGATTTCCAGATTTCTAATAAAACTCATCTTTAGCCATCCTGCTTCCTCCTTGCAAAAAGAAATCTCAATGCCATATGAAGTCAATTAAAGGAAATTTGAAGGCTGAGGCGGATGTAGGATGACCAGATGTCCTTATTTTTCAAACCATGCTGTTTTCCTGTGTCTTAAGATTGAATAATTTATTTTTCATCCTCTTCTCAGAAGCTGTTCCTGCCTCTTTTGCCATCAGAGCACTGCTGAGAAACCCATCCCTCTGGCGTAATTTGCCTTTGCCAGTGACATGAACAGACAGCGCAGTGAAGGCTCTGCTCAGCCCATGGTGGCAGCAGAGGTAGGAATGACTACACATCTCTTAGGCAGCACAGCCCACAACTGGAAGGAAAGATGCCAAATCAAACATAAGTATTGCTGAATTTTTGATGCCAAGACCAGCACTGCTCTCAAGGGAGGAGCCAAGAGACAGCTGTCTTTAATGGCATCAACATTTATAAGGAAGATAAAGTAGATAAAAAACTGAACTGACCCAATATTTACCAAAATATTGGCTGGCACCACCCTGCTTAAGTAGTATTTACCCTATTGTGTCATCTTTCCTTGAGTCATGACGTGATGTAGTCTGAGGGTGATGGGGTAGCACGGACACAAACACAGCAGCTGTGTCTAGGCACCCCACCAGAGGACATTTAGCTTCCATACTGCTAAACTATGAGCTCCAGACTTCCCTAAGAAGATGGCATGGGCATAAGCTGAGCTGCATGTTATTTATGGGCTGTGCCCAGTTAGTGTGCCTTCTAGGTGCCACTGGCTGCCAGGATGGCATTCTGCAGGCAACACGTGGGACATGAGTAGTGAAGGCAAACCTTGCTTACAGCCATGTTCAGTCCTGTCTCTTCAAGCAATGGTCTGCAGGAGCTCTGTTGCAAAAGCAACACAACCTCAGAATTCAGACATCACAAAATAATGACTGAGAGCTTACTGATGTATTTTAGCTTGTTACTGTTGAGTTGGATAACATCTACCTCTGCTTTACTCATCTCCTGATGAGTCACTACTTACGTACACTTGAGGGAAACTGAGGCTTAGTATAGGCAAAATTAATGCTAACTTTGACTGGGGTGCCCATATTCCAAGGTCCCTGTCTGAGACATACGAAAGTGCCAAGATCCCTTTGCTCTAATCTCAAGCTGAGCCTCACATACATTCTGTTGGCTGGGATACATCATGGTCACAGAAACAAAAGGAAAGAGATAAGCTGTGAAAAATGCCTTCCAAAAATGCACAGAGATGCTGACATGCCTTGAACAATTAGCGACCTCGATCCTGGCCCCTTCACAGCTGCGACCTCCACAGCGAGGACGAGGGCTGTCACACGAACGTGACCTACACATACAGGAGCCTGTGCTGTCCCCATCTGAATGCTCACACAGTTGCCATGGGGACCAAGGCCCCAGTCTTCCATTTGTTGTCAGGTTTTTCACCTAGTTTTAGGGAAAAAAAGAGGAGGAAAAAAAAGGTCATTACTTGTCATTACTAGCAAGTTTACATTTCTGGAGATGTCCCCACAATAGAAATGCCAAACAAGGTTGCTGGGAGAATTAAGATGTAGCTTAGATAGGAGCTGTCTGTGCTTGTGAGTAGGATTCAAAACAGAGGGTTGTTTTCAGGCCATGCCGCATCAATGTTTACCTCCAAATTCCATTCCACATACCTAACATGTGCACACAGGCACCCAACCAACCCTGCCATGCAGCACCCGCCTGCAGGCCACAAAGCCACCCTGCTCGTAGGTCCCATGCAGCATGGCTTCAGCCTTCTGAGTAATGCATGGCCAGCACTTGCTGTCCCCCTTCTGTGATGCTTCTGCCTTTGCAGTGCTTGGGGCTGCTGGTCTAATCACATCTACAGGCTCAGACTCAGGCCTTCCTGACTTTGGCCCCATCCAAACACACTGTAAGAATGGCCTTACACATCGTGGTAGCAACCATAGGGCTATGCAGCACCTTCTCTCCCCATCTTACAGGCACTGTCCCCAGGTGATGTGTAGGATGCAACATCACAGATTGCTTGAGTGAAGAAAATGGTTCTTTCAAAACAGTAAACACTCCCCTGGTTTCCCTGAAGCCTCAGTGCACACCAGGGAGCACGAGATTTGGACACAACAAGCAGTTGAATTCTTACAACCATGACACTCTATGACTACAGGGAACCTGATCCAGCATCTGCAGCTTGGTAATAACCCCAGTGCTGCTCCTTGAGGAGCTGAGAACCACAGAATCACAGAATGATTAAGGTTGGAAAGACTACTACAATCATCTAGTCCAACCATCCACCCACTACCACCATACCACTAAATCATGTAGTTCAGTGCCACAGCTACCTTCTCAAAAATCTCCTGAGACAGTGACACTACCACCTCTCTGTGCAGCCCATTCCAATACCCCTTCATCCTTTCTGAGAAGAAATCTTTCCTAATATCCAACCTGGTGGCTGGTGGGATGCTCAGCAGCTTTGATAAACCCATTGGCAAAGGTAACGCAGGCCTTGGCCTCAGTGTTGCACACAAAGAGGAGAGAAGAGGAGGCTGCGTCCCTGGCTTATGGCCCTAGTCCCAAATATGAGCCAGCTACCACTGCCAAATCGCACTGTGCCACGTTTGGCTGTGCTCTGTAGGCAGCAGGATCAATCCCCTGGAATCCCCTGTGGGGAAGTCATTTCTCCAGACCAAGGCATGGTGAGGCTGTGAGCCTGCTCAGACAACTGTGGGCACAGAGCAGGGCATTCAAACACTCATCTTCTTAAACACACTGCTCTGGGCTTCAAGCCCGGCACAGTGTTTAACACTCACAGTGCACCTCTGGTAGATTGCAGTCTTCCCCTCTTGCTCAACTGCAGCAGCATCAAAAATACACAGCAGTGACACAGAAGTAACATTGATCTGTTACTGTGCTTTTCAGGCAGCAGTTGGGGAGTATCAAGCATCTGTTGCAAACCTTTGTTTGCAGTAGATACCACATCGTTATAAAAATTTGTGCTGGGCTGCAGGTTACAAGGCAAGACGCCCAGAGAAAAGAACATTGAGTTTTGTTGTTGTTTTTTGAGTTTGTTTTAAACATGTGCACAGTCAAAAATCCATTCCGTTGGGTTGCTAAAAATCAGGGAGAAAAAAATCAAAAGAACTACTTTGAGATATTTAATACTAGATTTTTATCTCCTTTTTCCTCCTGCCTTACAAAAGTCATAATCCAAGTACTGGATCATTCCTATTCATTTTTGAGCCAGAAAGCCTTGCTGATTCCAGCAGGGAGCTCTGTTCAGAAATCAGTGGTATGATGTGGCCCGTGGCTTCAATTAAAAAAAAAAAAAAAAGCTGACAAATAATTATTGGCTCATAAGTGATACTGGGAAGCAGCCCAAAAATTAAACAAATAAGCAGCCATAGTTGAAATATTGGGATTTATAAACATGTCACGTTGTGAGTGTGGGAAGGTTCTTTTTACTTATGAAATTACATATGGATTATTAGTCCATCTTTAAACTTATAAAAATATCTTCAAAGGAGCAAGCTTGGGAAGTAGGATAAAACCTCATGGGCACTGATCTTTTTCATAAATATCTTTACAAGGCAAATCCTTTGCAGCCAACAGCATCCATCAGACAGAGATGACATCTTTAAAACATCTGTTATCAAATAGCCATCACTTATCTGATACTTCCAATTCCAGAGATCTCATATTTAGTAAACTGACATACTCCTACCAAAGATGTCACCATTTCCAACCAAGGGTTGACTAGATGATCTCAGTGGTCTTTCCCAACCTTAATGATACTATAATTCTGTGACTTCATTTCCCATTTATGGGCTCAAATGCAGGATATAAAAATTCAAACTACCACTTCCACTTCTTGCTGCCAGGGCATTTTCAGTGTTTATTCTGATATTACAGATAAGGCCAGAAGCATTCCTTGTCCTTTTAATATATCAGTACCTTTTCTTAGGATTCAAATGTCACCTGCTCATAGCTTTATCAAGCTTTGATTATTTCAGCTGGAATTTTCCATTTTGGCTATCTGATAGGTGGTGAAATTTTTTTTCAAAGTTTCAGTCAAAATATTTCAATCATTTCTAAAACCAAACCTAGGAGAAAAGAATGTTTGTCCTCCATAAATAGCAAAATTTTCCTTGAAACGAGTGTTCAGAGCAAGAAACTGAACTTTTTTCATTGGAAAACTTTATCCCAGTTTCCATAAAATGTCACTCAAATATGTCTGGAGTATAAAGTCCTTGGGAAGTGGGAAGGGAAAGTCTCAGTTACACTCATTATAGATTTTGATTTTGGCACTTGAAGCCCCTTGGTGTGTGCTACAAGCGGGTAACTCTGGGCAATGCAGCTGAATGGCTGCACAGAAATCGAGAGGAAGGTATAAGTCTGGTAATCATATCAAAAAGAAGTTGGGGATTAGATGAGCAAGAAAATGGTGTAGCATGTTTGACATTGCAACCACAGCAGTGAACTTACAGCACGTTCTGGTTGTTACTTGTTAGTAATATATGTTAAACATTGCACAGGATACTATGTTAAAAAACTATATGATTAACCTCATATCTAAGATCTCTTATTGGGAATCTGAGGCAGTGCTGTAAAAGATGTGCAGACCAGCTCTGAACAAGCATGCTTGCTGAAGAGCAACAGTCAAGTCATCTTAGGGTGTTAGTTGACTCACAAAGACCTAGTCCTTCTAGGATGTGATTCAGTGATATGCCAGTTCTGGATTTAAAAGTTCCTGTGTGCCACACTCTTAGCTGTGCCAGGACATCTGTTTGCGGGCAAGGCTGCAGAAGAACTCACTGACAGGATCTGGGTTAGGAGAAGTTTATTTGGGAGGGGTGCTTTTAATCTACACTCTGTCACACTGGAGTGTGATCTCACATACAGCTGTACCAGCACAGCTGAGTGCCTGGTGCTCAGCCCAGACAAGTAGGGTGAGAAACAACAGGACTCCTTTAGATGGTAACTCATCAAACTGAAGTCCCAGTGACATCTGGCACCATGTTGCTACATTCCCCTTCCTTTCCAGTGGTGATCTGCACAAGCTGCCCTAGACTCTTGCATCTGTTGACCAGCATCTTTTTAGTGCACTGAACATGGAAAACATACTTGGACACAGCTGATGGAGGTGCTTAGATGAGCAAGTCCATTCCATGCCAGAGGTGAATTCATTCCAGTAAGGGACAGAGGAGAAAGAAAAAGAAAACAACTGCATGTGGGTTTTAAAGGGCTTGGCAGCCTATCAGTGGAAGAGCAAGAGCTCATGTATGCAGCAGAATGAGAGCACCTAAGTGGAAAATAATCTACAAGAGAAATGCTAAAACAAATGTAAAACTAACACCCCAAGAACAGCCAAAGCTGAATATTCTGTGCTGGATTCTTATGACCTTGAAACAATGATCTGGAAGTAGCCTGTTCCCTAGTGTGCACCACAGCAGACATGTTCAAACTAGAGGATTAACACCTCACACACCTATCAACAGACACAGGCATTAAGCAGGACGAGATAACAGCATGGGCAATCAAGAAGCACTGCATCCCAGTTCAACACAGGAGGGTTATAAACACGCAAGCCTCTGAATCCAGCAGTGAAAAACTTAAGCCTGCCAAGCTGAGGATGGATTGAAGTAATGACTAATATTTCCTGGGAAAATATCTGAGAAGTAAGGAAGATAAGGGGAATAAACATCACAGTAGCTCCAGACATAAATAGCATACTGAAGATATAACCCATCAGTCCCCTTTTTCTGTCTACTGGACTTAGCAGTATTAACATACTAATTGATGTTAGATAATAAAGATAGACATTAATGAGAATTTCTCTTCCTCTACACTCTTAAACTTATTTAATAAGACTAGTTTTCCTTCTCAACCACCTTTGCAGGTACAGTTCAAGCAGCAGGAATTAAATTTGGTCAGACATCTTCTGGGGATCACAGCCAGGAACTGGATGTTCAAATCAGAAAAAAAGTGAGTGTGTGGGTAGTAAGAGAGCCAGAGAATCACACTGATCGAAGAAGTCACTTTCTTTTAACTGCTGCATCTCATGGAGAGCAGGGTAAGGAAAGAAGACCATATCCATGAAACATCACATAGGTTTGGTCTTTGGTCTGCTAAATTTGAAGTTATAACTGAACTCTCTTGTATTCTGTTATATAAAATCTCTCTTTCCCTCCTGTTCTCTAATAAATACATATCTTTTTGTTCCCCCTGCAAACCTTCCATGATTGGTGTTTCTCTGCTGCTCCCTAGGTACCACTAAGATCATCTAGTCCAACCATCAACTCATCACCACCATGTCATCCTGTGGGCCCTGGCTCAGGGATTCAAGGGAAAAATGAACTGAATGCTGTCCTGGGACACTGGTTGTCACCTACTCTGACCTCCCTAACCTGTAGGGAAGCCCAAGAGATGGTGCAGACACAGTAGGACAGACCTGAGGCAGCTCGAGTTTCGTGTAGGGCTTACATGGGTCTCAGCAGGGACCCAACAGCACGATCCAACCTGTTCCACTCAATGCAAAGGTGGGTATGACAGGGGCTGAAGCTTGCTTTGGGATCCCCTTTCTGGAGCAAAAAAATACAACGTGTTTCTCTGTGTTCTCAACAAGTGTCTGTGCACAGATATTAGAGAAAGTATGTGCCACTGGACTCTGCTTTACTATCAGCCGGTCCCACTTAGGCTGCCACACACTCGCTTGCTCTATTGCTTTTACACATATGCATATACATATACACCCACACACATACAAAATATTTCCACTTACCGGGCACTCAGTAATATTTTGAGTCCACAGGCTCATGTTGGAGCTGTCCTCAATGGTGGTGCATCGCTTCTGCTTGTTATCCCAGCCACAGTAAGGGTCTCTGGCTCCTAGGCATTCCCTGCATGTGCAGAGAGAAAAGATTAAAGCTGTGAGACTGTCTACCTCTAAAGAAATGTATTTGAGTATAGTGCTTGTGTATGACAGCTGTCAAGTCCACCAGGGCTCAGCAGAAGAAACAATTTTTCTAAGCAGAGGTTTACCTGCTTGGAAGGGAAGAATGGCTAAACAGAAGGGTGACAGGACACAAAGCAAATATCACTCACAGAAGCTGCAGATTAAAAATCAGTTCACTCCTTTCCAAGGCCTAGGGAAAGAAAATGACTTTACAAATTTTAGTCAAAGAACCTTGTCATTGAGATATCTTTGTGCTCCCATGTAATCACTCAGCAGGCCAAATCTCACACAAAGCAACCTCTGTGAGTATGTTTTCTGACACTGTGTCCATCCAAAGGGGTTAGACAAGCAGAATTAGCCAATGGACCACTAATAAAGGCTTTCTATTAGTGCTGGCATTTGCTGGCACAATGGTTTCATTTATAATCCCAACATCAAGATGTCAGTTTGGAAAAGTCACAGCAGAACATTATTTCTAAGCTTTTGGCTGCTTTGAACACTGCTGTATTCATTTTCCTCCTGAATCCATATTTACAGGCGAAGTGTGTGTTCCCAACATTTGAGCTCCTAAAGAAAAATAACCAGGGTTCCTACTGCCACTGAACAGAGAAAGTCAGTCACAGAATTAGTCTGTACCAATAAAATTCAGCTGTATTGGCTGTTCCCATTAGTCGCTTTCAAATTGTTAATTTTCATTAAGAGAAAAACTAAGAATACAAACCACATCATGCATGTGTTAGGGAAAGACAAAGAAGAGACAACAAAACCCCAAAAGATTTGCAATACTGCTTTTTATTCCAATGACCCATTCTCTTCTATCACACAAAAGGGCTTCCAGGATCTTTCCAAAAGTCCCAAATGATTTGAAAACTGCCAATTAGGCAGCAGCAAGGGACCAAGAGTTAAAATTCAGTTCAAAAACGAAACAGGAAAGTAATAACATTTATTCTAAGGTTTGGTATCAGTATGATAAATGAAACATCAAAAGAAAAAAAAAAGAAGTAGTATCAAATGCAATGAGAAGTGAACTGCTCCCTCCCAGAAATCTTTGAAATCCTATTAGTCTGTAATCAGCCACAAATGAGAAAGCATGTTCCCTAAGCACAGCTGAAAATGCTCTATCAGCTTTTACTGACTCCACAGCCATTTGCCCCAAAGCAAACCCTGGATTGTTTTGCTGTCTGGTACCCCTTCCTTTATATATGTATATATGCACCATATATATGTATATATGCACACGTATGTATTTATGTTTTAATTATGAGTTTCCACTTTGCTCCACGTTGCAGAAAGACATTTCCTCTACCAAAGATTTCACATCCTGAGCGGTAAGGAGCAAAACTTTGTCTTTCTTGATTTAGGAAGGTAGTTACAAGGACTGTCTATGTCATTTTTCCTCCAGCTGCTTCAAAACACCCAAGGAAAAGGCAAAGATGATTTTGTCCCAGCCCCAGGCAACAGAACATCAAATATTTGCTTAGAAAAGACTCTGTATCCCCAGTCCAAGGACACAGAAGGGACACATGCTGCTTTGCTTTATTCTGGCTAGGCACTCCGATCCTACTGTCCAGCATCCCACACTGCCCCATGCACACAGTGGGGCTGACTCCATCCCCAGAGCTGCCCCGGCCATCTGCAGCCCCTCACAAGAGACTGAGCAGCAACACCTGCCCAGGTAACAGCACTTCAGCTGTGAACTTATCTCTAGAGAGAGAAGAAGAATGAGAGAAGCAACAGGGAAAAAAAATAAGGGGAGAAGAAAGCCCTTGCTTTTAGTTACAAAGGCTTTGGTCATGCTTTCAGACCTGACACCGAGTACAAGCTATTGTTTCCGATGACATGAAGCCATTTTGCTGGGCACCCGGCGAGGAGAGAGAGGTCATTGTAATTCATAACAGGGAAGGCTGTTGTGAGCGTCACCCTATTATGATACACATTTTCTCTGAATTTAATTTATAGGAAAACATGTGCTGCATAAATTCAGGAAATAATCTCCATATGTTCTGAGCTGCAGCCCTCAGCCACTCTGCAGGCTGCAATCTATCCCGGTTAGGCACTGACCACTTTGCTGGCACTATTTGTAATGTGTGTCATGCAGCTAATGTGCTGCTACCGGCTGAGAGCAGTGAGCTGAGGGTCCCTGATGGAGCACTGGGGTGGCTCAGCTTTGCTCTGTCCCCAGCTGATGGGCACCATGAGGTGGCCACAATGCCCAGCTATGGCAAAAGCCTTCTGCTGGTAACAGGGAGCTACAGCTGCCTATGTGCCCTGGCTCCTGGATGTAATGCATCCTTACCCCGCTGCTGTTGCCATCTGGGCAGGGCCTGGGCTCTGCTGGGCTGTCAAAATGCACACTCTGTAATTTAACAGCCATCAAAGACCGGGACTTCTTCCCATCTGACGGCAGGCCCTCAAAACCATTTGAAATCTAAAAACAAAATAGCTATGCTGTCTGCCTCCCTTCAGGATTCAGAGCCCACTCTGCTGCCTCAACTCTGGTAAGAAACCTATTATATCAGCTGACAGCGGTACACTTAGGGGTGAGGAGGAATGTTATTTACTTACACACAATTTGCTCCATTTTTTTCCTTTTGCAAGCACAAAAAGCATTACAATGTACATTACTGCAAGAGAACATTTCTGGCAAGTACTTTAAGTGAACACTTCAAAATCCACCCTAATTTATATCTTTACAATATCTTTAGAATATATGTCCCTATTTATGTCATTAAGAGATAAAACCACACCAGCAAGCACACAGCAAAAGGCATACATGTATGCATGCATGAACGCACAGATCAAAATGCTTCAGAAATGTGTTGTCATTCTTAGCAAATCGGGCACTGTGGTGTGGAAAATGGAAAGATATCATAGCATTTCCCCATGCGCAGAACACAAAATAAATTGAAATGTTTATGTGTAAATCTCATTTCATATTATGATACTGCTGAAAAGTCTCACGCGGGCCTGGGGAACCAAGGCCATGCAAGGCACTATGTAAATACTGTGAAATAAGATAGAAGGAAGTTAACATGCTATAATGAAATTCTGATGTTTCAAAGTCAATGGGACTTTGGCCATTGGCTCAGCGGGGCCAGAATTTCACACCATACATGCAGCAGTGAAAACTACACTCAGTGACTATTCAGTGGCAGGCTAGGAACGCCTTGAGGGACTCATGACACAGTATCGCTTCCCATCATTATTTACACAGGTAGTGGGAACCCATTATCCCAAAAGACAACCCAGGCGTGGTGGGTTAACACTGGCTATATTAATGCTAATGACTTATGTAATGAAATCCCAAAAAGTGGGGTGTCTACGGAAGTGAGATGTTGATGATACCACATGATTCATGCCCCCAGTTTATCTCTGACCATCTCCTGACTGTAGTACATTCAGTGAGGACTCAGGAGAATACCTCTTGATGGATATCTTAAAGGTTGGATTTATTATGACAGAGCATTACTATCAATAGCGATTCACTTTAATTCATTGCCTTGCAGTAAATGTCTTATCTGAGGCATAATGGCATACACTAAAAATGCTCAATTGAAAAACAATTCCATTTGTGTCTCCTATTCAAGCTATTTTTTCTCTGGTTTCTTATTCTCACTTACTGAAGACATTTGCATGAAAATAAGATCTTACTCATAAGAGTTCACCTGCTGCCTGGGAGCTGTAAGGCTCCCTGTTGTTGGCTATTGCAATCATTTCTACAGCAGTCATCTGGGATAACACAAAGGATTAAGACTCTACAATTGGAACAGTATCCAAAGTGCTCTGAAGTCAATGGAAACTCCTAGCTATGACTCAGAAGAGTTTTTACAGTGCCTCTGAAGCCTGGCTTGCTGAGCCTTCATTAACAACATTCGCTGTAAAAAGGCTTCTGCTTGCAGTGTGTCGGTCCTGCCTAACATCTCCTCAGTAGTCACGGGCTTGTGATGTGGAAAAAGAGACAATAGCACTTTTTTGCTTCCCTGTGCCTCAGGGGCTACTTGGAGACATATCTAAGGCAATGGGGCCATGTAAATATCTCCATCCATAATCACAATCCTTAGAAGAACAGGGAAAAGGAAAAGGGAAGGAAAGATGAGCAGAATCCAAAGGCAGCTGTAGGGAACCAGGAGGCACCTGAAAGGCATAGGCCCTCCATGTGTGGTTGAGGGGTTGGCCCCACTATTGTGATCCCTGTGAACAAACCTCATCCCTCCTAAAATATGAATGGATTGTAGATAAAGCAGTCAGTGACCTAAAGCAGAAGTCCTCCTAACACCAAGGTTTTCACTGAAGGTACCTCCCTCTCTCACACCCCTGCTCAGGCCCTGTCCTGTGTCCTAACCCCACCTCTGCTCTCCACCTCCAGATGTGTGACACTGCTGCAGCAGTCCTCTTCAAGGGGGCTGGATTTGTCTAAAGAACACAATAATGATGGACCAGTGAGCACACCTGCTTCCTAAAAAGAACAACTGTTCCAAGGTGCATTGCAAAGTGACAGCAGCATTCTCATATTCTAAATAACACAAGGATTTGGAGACTTTTTAATAGCCTGAATTACGTCTTCTTTCAAAATCTTCATTAAAGCTTAAAAGCCTGTAGTTCTAAAGTTTCTCTTTCCCACTTTAATTCGCTCTGGGTCTGGATAACTTCATCTTTTGGTTGTTCTACCCTGTGAGCTAAAAAGCTTTAGACTGTGTAATAAATGGATCATCAAATCAATGGAACCAGACCCAAGAGATTAGTCTTCAGCAGACCAAAGGAAAGAAAGAATTACTGGAGCCTCTTCCCATTCTTACTACCAGACGGAAGACAGCAAACAAGCCTGTTCATACCAAAAACCAAGACGACATCATCTCAAGCACTCACTAAAGGATTGTGCTCTTCTCATCTTTCAGGATGTGCTTGCTCTCCAGCTTTTTTTTCCCTCTTTGCATTTATCTCTTTCTCATTATTTTTTGACTTCTAAGAATTTCACATTGGTTTGTTCCACTCTTTGAGCAGGTATCTCTGAGAAAGCAGTACTTTGCAAGCAATACAGGGGTATTAGCTCTGTCTGTTAGTTGCTGGCATGTGGCTGTGTTTGTAGACAGGCATTTCCTGACAAGGTTAGCTTACTGTCCCATTGCTATCAACATGTGGAGGGGATGAACTAAACAAACAATCATATTAGCTTCCAGCCAACCAAATCATAATTACTGACAACTTCAATAGACTGTGCAAGGGAGAGTGGACTTCTATCTTCCTTAAGCCCAGATGGCACGAAAAGAGAAGAATGAGAATCAAAAGGATGTTCATGGCTTAAGAAAATGAGATTAAGGAGGAGGAAAAAGCACCAGACCTTCAAACAATCCCTCTAATTTTGATATCTTTAAAAATTCAAACTGCAGAGATGAATTACTGATCTGTACAAATCCATTATCTTTCCCCACTGAGGAAGGAAGCCAAGTGGAACTGAGCTGCTTTAGTGAGGCAGTGGTCAAGCAGCAGTCTCATTTCTCAGCTGGTGAATGCAGCAATATTCTGTGCCAGATGCTAGTGCCCTTAGCTCAAGACGAGTAACACATACTTCATAAGCAATTATGTGTGGAATGGGACACTGTTCAGGAAGAGCTCACAGGTACCACCACTGTGAGGGCTGCAGCTGACGATCAGTTAGAGAACTAAGGTTTGCTGTTTCAGCATTTGACACCGGACAAAGAGGCAGAGAAGCTGAAATGTTTTTGTGTTGCATACACATGTAATTTATAACACATGCTTAGCATCAGTGACTGGTGCTGTGCACATGGTTTGTTTTGAATGCATAGATTAAAGCCATGGTGTAAAACAACCTCTAGAACTGAAGTCCACTTATGAACCAAACGTATGTAGCTGAAAGTAACAATGCACAGACAAGGGATTTTCATGGGCAGTTTCACCTCATTTTCTTTTCCTCATCAGGGACCTTGACTTGCTAGTTCCACCTCCTGCCCTACCATTTTCAATATCTCTTTAATCGATTGTGGTTTATAGATTATGGCCTTGTACAATTTACACAACAAACGATTCTATTTCTTACCTTCTGACATCCCATTCCATCATCTTTTAGCTACACTGACTTCTTTATTGGATAGGTGTTTATTTTTGTTTTTAAAGCAGTAAAATAAAACAACATTGCATTTATTCAAATATGAAGATTAATGCCATCCCGAAAAAAGTTCTGATTAAATCTGGATTTATGTTTACATCAATGAAGCAGGTTATTAAAAAAAATGAATAAGTGTTGCTCCATAAAGACTGTTAGAAACTCTTGTCACTGTGCCAAACAAAACTGACCTCTAACAGAAACACAAGTACAGAGGACCACTGACTACCAGTGATAGGATCAGCCATCCACAAGAAAATTCAGTTACTATTAAAGTCGTAATGAAAGGAATCGCCAGAAGGAACTCCTGAGTGTGGGGCATGTTTGTCTGGATTGCAAAGCACAACCATTTCCTACCTCAGCAGGCTTTTGAGCCTTAAGAAAACATGCCCCCCAGGGCTGCCATATGGCAAAAGGCAGAGGGAAGAAGAAAGGCAGCTTGGCCAAATCAGTGCACTCAACTGTTATTCCCTCTCTCTGCCCTGTGTCAGTCAGTGTCTGAAGGAGGCTGTCAGATTAAGATGTGCTCTGCTTCTGCATTTCTGCTTTATGTAGTCTCTGGAAGATGCTGATGATTTAAGAATGTAAATAATGTTAAAATGGCAACTTAGGAAGGAAAAGAAAACTGCAAAGACAGAAAATTTAAAAAGAAATGTATGCAATGATGAAGAAACCTTAAAACAGACTACAGTTATCACCCAGGCTGCACAAAATAATCCATATTCAAGCAGCTCTGTTGTGAAAGTTGGATTTTGTTATGCTCTGGAATTTCTGCTCAACAAGATGCAGATTCAACTAGATAGAGTGCTTGTAGATTAATGTTGGAAAAGGCAAAGAAATATTAGGCCACCTACCACAATGCTCAGGATCTAACATCTCTTGCCCAATGCGGAACTCTTTCAGCTCTATGTAAGAGGCAAAATGACCCAGCCAATATAGTCTCTGTTGTGTTTTCCCATATATCTATAAAAACACTACCAAATGCCATCAACTCCACTTTTTTTAAAATGACAACATCACTTAAGTAAATGGATATTCCTGAAATTCAGCCCTACCCCTCCTCAGACTGGAGCGTTCCCATACATCTGTAGCATTTTGGCATACTGACACGTAGAAAACACCAGACAGAAGTACAGTGATATGTTTTTCTACAATTCATACATATTTTATGCACTTACATGTATTTATATTTCATGCTTACAACAACAGCAAAAACAAATCTGCCCTGGGTTCAGATGCTTCCTCCTCCTCAAACAGGTAGAACAGTACATCTAATAAAAAGTTGATGAAGCATCTGTAGCAATATAGGCAATGGGTAGTAACATTTACAGTGCCTCACACTGTATATGCAGACTGGAAGCTTGAGACGTGAGGCAAAACAGACACGGCAGCAGTAAGGCTGGAGACATCAGGAGCCATGTCGCTGGATGTGACCACTACCTAGAATACAAATCTTATGACCTAATAGCAGCAAATTGCAAGAATTGACAGATGCAACGGATATCTGCCCTGGGGCTTGCTGGAAGCTTCAGTTATTAATCTTGTTTGTATAACAGTAGAATCAATGTCATCTTAACATTATGTATTCCGAGAAAACTACCTGCTTTTCTGTCAGTTGCCACTGTGTTGAAACTAATTTCACATAGCCCACCTAGCAGGTATTAGATGGTAATGACTTCTAGACATCACTGATCTGAGTTGGCCCCAAGCCAGCCTGCTAGAGGTAAAAGGATCCACAGCCTAAACCACCCCTGATCTTGTGAGCAAATCACACGGGCAGGATGCTTTAAGAGTAAGGAGCAAACAAAAGCCCTCAGCACATTCAACCTCTCAGATTTTTCCTCCCTCTCAGCAGCTCCAAAGCTCCCCAGAACAAATCTGCAACCTAGTCAGGACAGTAACAAGACAGAAGCCCTGAAGTTAGCTGACTTTACTTGGCAATTTCTGGAGTGACCTTCATCTGTTGTAGCAGTTGTACAGCCCCAGTCTCCATCTACCGCTAAAGATTCCTTCTGCCACAGAACCATTCACTTGGGGCCATCTCAGTAGTTCAGAGCTTAAAAGTGGGAGCCTGAAAAGTGTGCAGACAGGTTAAAATGAATGTAAAGCTTGCTGGTAGTTTGTGCGTTTAATAGGAATGGGAACAACCATAATAATTCATTTGGTTCTGAGCAGAGCCCTTTCCACTCTTTCATCCCATGCCCTCTCTGTTTCAGTAATGCAAGCACCAGCAATCTCAGCACAGACTTATTCCTCAAGCAGCCTCGTGCTGCTCTCCCTCCTGGAACCACATTGCATTTCTCTCCTCACTGCTATTTGTGATTCCCTCGTACTTAAATGCCATCTACAAAGTATGCTATTTTCTTCTTCCATGCCATTAAAGATAATGTCAAATAAGATGAAACTGAAAACCAATCTCTTTGGCATCTTATTGGGAACATGCCCCTGCTCACTATATTACTTACCTTTGCCCCCCTTTTTTCCCCAGTTTCAAGCACACATACCCATATCCTTTCCTCAGACTGTTCAAATGAAACTCTCCAACTGCTCTCTGGAATTCAGACTTCTTAGACCTGTACCATCCCCCTGAATCTCAAAGGTCCATATCCTGCAAAGAGTATGGATGTGCTTAACTTTACATATATAAGCAGCTACATTAAAGAAAATGGGAGTAATTGCCTGCTACAGCAGATGCAAATGTGTTTTCGGGATAGAGAAAATGGTATAATTTTGCACTTCTATTTAAAGAACACAAATCCATTTCATCTACCAAACTTTATTCTTTCCAAGAGCTTTAGTGATCATGGTTCTGTTTGATGTCTTCACTCTCTGTCAGTGGGAGTCTTGCTATTTACTTAAATGCAACCAGAATGCCAAAACAGATGTTCCGTGATTTATTCTGAGATTATTGGATACTGGAGATGACAAAAAATCGGGGTGAGTGCTCTCCTTTATGCCTTATGAAGTCTTTCAAAGCTTTGCCGAATTATTGACAGTACAATAATTAGCCAATTTCCTTAATATTCAAGAGGGCAAATTAGCCAAAGCAGATGGAAATTGATGAATTAGTTTCGTAACAACATTCTCGTAGGCTCCTACCTTTCCTCCTGCCTCTATTTTTAAAAGGATATTCAATGTGCTGGATATTTTTAAAAACTCTCAAGGAGAACATTTTCAAAACAAAATCTGGGCCAGACTTTTGACAGCCTCAGCTCAGAGGAAGGGGATGGATTTTCAAAGTCTTAGGTGAACAGTGAAACATCAGCATCACCTCAATGATCTCCTGGTGCTGGGCTCCACGGAACAACACTCTTCCTTTGTTCCTTCCCTACCACTTCACCATTTTCTTTCTGTGCTTTTTACCCAACAATCATTCCTTGTTTGTCCTTGGAGGAACAATTGTCACTCTGATGCAGAGGTCAGTGGATTTCCAGCCCATATTCAATTGACTCTTACCCCCAAAATTGGAAGTTTTTAGATCTCCTAACAGCCTGTGCTGGTCATGCAATTAAGTCCCATTCACTTTTGAAATCCAGTAATGTTTTAAAAGTTTGTTCTTGCAGCCCTAAATTCAAATGTTTCATTCCTTTGTTACAGAGGATTTTCTATCATACAAAGAAAAAAAAAAAAAAGGAAAATAGCAACAACATTAAACATCAAAACAATGCCCCAGGTGATTTATCGGACCTCTTAAATGATGATATGGAAATGGTACAGAGACTGGGAAATTTCAGTTCTGCACTTTGGAGAAGCGGGCACAAATGGGATAAAGAGGGCAAAAAGTTCTGCTTCGTTACTGTGGCTGTCGACCCTTTTCTTCCCCAAAATCCCTGGAGCCACTGCAGGAATTATTCACCTATGTGTACTCAGTTGTCTGATCACTGGCCCAGAGCTATTTAGAGGTGAGTTCTGTTTCTCACAAGATCTCAAGTCAGCAAATAAGAGTACTTGTCAGCTGAGTCATTTCTGCTAGCTTTGCATTAAGCACCATGGCCGGAGGGGATGTGCAATAGAATTTAGGCCAAGTAAGAGGGCAAAAGCTCAGCATCACTCAACAACAAACCCTGCAACAGGGTCAGAAAAGCAGGCAGAGTTCAAACAAGACTGTCACAGTAGCACACAAGAGGATCAGTCTCTTTGTATAGCCTCAGAAGCATTTCCATTGCCATTAGGTTGCCTTGAGGTAACACTCACACAACCAGATGTGATAACCACATGTGGTGAGATGCGGAGATATAGTGGTGTCAGTAATAAAGCTGTGATGCTGGCTCTCTAACTATCCATCCCCAAAGCTTGGGAGCAACTTGAGGTAAAAAAAAATAATAATAATCCAAGCTCATTTGAAAATTGCAGGGAGGTTACAAAGATTTCAAAGCCATGCAAAATCCAGCAGCAAGCACAGCCAAGCTACCACCCAGCAGAGCAGCCTCCACAACACTACATGTTCAAAGGGCTTGTAGAGCTTGCTTTGGACATCTTCCTAATGCTCTCCAGCGAGACTGAGAGCAGCAGCACTGAAGCACAATAGGAAAACACACACACAAGCAAGGTCCCTGCAGCCAAGTCCAGCCTGTAAATTTGGGCAGCTGACATTACAGATCTCTTCTTGTTGCCCTGCCGCTAAGACTCACTGTTCTGAAAAGACAGATTGAGACAGGTCAATGGGCACACACAAAGCACTGCTCAGATACCCAGAAATATATTGGGTCAACGAACTACATCAAGACTTGGGGCTGAGCTACTGGTCACCATTTAAGAGATTAAATTGGTGCCGTGTCAATAAACAAACAGTAAAGGAGATGGCAGAAACCCTTTTCCCTTTCCACCTCTTCCCTTTGCTGCTGCTTTTACCTCTGTCGCATCTCTGAGCCTTGGTAACAAGCCCCAGGGTTTACAGCAGCACAGCAACAGGGAGTGCTGGAGGGATCAATGCTAGAATCAATGTTCCCTCCATATATGATTGCCTGTTCCAGGGAGAAGGCAAGGTGAAGGTAAGAGCTCTAAGTCAGCAATCGGGAGCCCACATCAGCCCCCAGGGTGTAAAAGGCTGCAAAGTTTCCTGATAACATGAGGCAGAGCCAAAGAAAATAAACAGCGTTGTGGTATTCCTGCCTGGGAGGCACAAATTCTCCCTC
Source organism: Tragopan temminckii (assembly GCA_028571105.1). NCBI lineage: Eukaryota > Metazoa > Chordata > Aves > Galliformes > Phasianidae > Tragopan > Tragopan temminckii. The sequence continues at coordinate 23,448,311 of JAOWBP010003503.1, forward strand.
ACCTCAAAGCTTTCTGAGCCCCCATCAAAATAATTAGATTCTAAAAACTGCTGAAACCAGAGCTTTTCATGGAGACCAGTCAAGAAGTCACAGCATGACAAAAAAGTAACTGGGGCTGTGGTGGGGTGAGAGCCCTTCTTCCTGTGGTGGCTGTATATTGGCATGTATTAAGTATAGACACAACAATAAGCAATAAATCACAGCCCAGGAGAAGTGCCAGGTGGAATGCACTGGAGGAAATTAAAACATCCCTCTCAATACAGTTCAGCATTGAAAGAAATACAAAGGAGACCAAGTTGACTTATCACCTGCATTGCCAGGGTGGTAAGGGGAAAATGGTTTCCAAGATTTCCAGTTGAAAAAAAATGGCAGTTGAATAATTTCCTGAAGAAAAAACTTAGCTTGTACTTAATAACGATATCACAAACAACCTTTAAAATAAATTAATAGGAGCCTTCCTTGATTTCCTTTTCCCTTTCTTTTTTTACTAGTGCACACTCCCTCCACAAGACTCAGCCACGGAGCAAAGAATCCATCACAGTCTCCATAAGTACATGAACTGACCAGCATCGGAATTCAGCAAATTCTGACCTCCCACACTGCCAAACATATGCAACCCACATTGCTGTCTGAAGTCTGCATATCACGTGCTTTGCTATAGCCCAGTAACTGTACAGTACATTGCCTAGAAGTACGAAGCTAGTCAGGCTGGACTAAAGTTATACTAGCAGGGGAGGATGCTAAGGACCTCAGGCCTTAGGTAGATGGTGCTCCTATCCCCCAGCCACTGCTGTGTTTTTTTTTTTTCCTGCTTGTTCCCTTTATAGGCAGTTGAGCAAACCTCCACCATTTGAGCTTTAATGGAACTGTCATACAATGTACTTATACAGGCTGAAACTGGGACACGATCTATAAATTACCGGAAAGTTGAACTCAAGATTAGGAAAAGAAAGAAAAGGAAGAACTCATTTGTCTTGAAACTGGATCACATATATGTATACACACATAAATATTCCCAAACTGAAACTCTCCAGGACAGGCTGGAGAAGACAGCTGTTATGTTCTACCTTTTTAAATCTCTGCTTTTAAGAGCTAAGGATGAGATGGCATTTCCCAGCTGTGATTCTTTCCCTTACTAAACACTTTGGTGTCAGCCTCTCTGTATAAGCAGTTAAACCTTTACACATTAAACACTTCTGAGTTTAACTTGCCGTAATGTCCAAGTTACGTTTTCTAAAGAAATAATTAAAGAGGCTCAGCAAAAATAGAAAAAGCCATTATTTTTACACTGAGACAGACATGAATTTAGTACAAGCTGATAGATAAACTCTACTTGTTGAAAATAAAATTATTGTGACATTTTCTGTATTCGATTTTTGGCAAGAGAACAGAGACATCTTGCACCAGGCTGTGAAAGAGGGAGTCCATTTAGATGGTGCTAACAAATTCCTTCCTCTTGTCTAGCACAGAGGACATCAGATTCAGAGAAAACTCTCATCAAAAAAAGCAAAGCAGAGGCAGATGAGGAGAGGAAGGAATGTTTTTAGAGATGTACACACGCAATCAGTTGGTTTCACACTGGTTCACCTGCCAGAAAGAAGGGCTACTGCTCATTTCCAAATGTCTCCTGCACTCATTTCTGGGTGAAGATCTGCTCTGGAGCCAGGGCTGATAATTAAAAAAAATATATTTTTTTTCTATTCCCTTTAATAGGTGCAATCAAGACGCAGAATCTATCCAGGTGTAGGAGGTGTCACACTTAGTTGAAATGAGCTATTGGGTTCCAAAAGCAATAACAAGGAGCCACGTAACACAGCCCTGCCTCATCAGACTTTGAGAGGTGATCACTCAGATAAGCAAGGATAAGCTGGCTGCAACCAGAAACCTGCAGCTACACAGCCAGCAAAACACATGCAGCTAATAAAATCAACACTGAAATGTTAAATTTCTCTTTAAAAAGGAAGTAAATATTGCAAGTCCTTCCTTGGTAAACACACAATTAATTTCTGATGAGGACTAATTAATATTTACCAAAAAAAAAAAAATACTGCTCATTCTCATTGCTCCTGTCATCAGTGTATTACTAGGAGATGCACTTTCAACAGTGTCTTTTGTCTTTCAGGGATGAAAAAAAGCATTTTATACTGAATTAGGCTGGAATATGTTTCCCTGGTGCTTTTCTTTTTAAGCTGAAGTGGAATCTATCAGCACTGTAAATTCGCTTACCCTTCTGTTCTGTACATGGAGCATCTCTCCAGAGGAATTTTCAGCACTCCGTTATTTAAGCCCACAAAGAGCGACCTGTCGCTGTGCAGGATTTGGAGACTCTTGATTGCTTCCCGTTGTCCATCAGGGAGGATCTGCATTTCCTCTAAATAACAACTCCTCAGGCTCCTGTTAGTGGTAGAAAGGGCCTTCAAGATGGTGCCATACTCTAGCGGGACAAGAAACAAGGCACATGTAAATCTTGGGAGACATTGGCTTCGTGTCACACCTACCTAAAGATCAAAATACTAATGCTACGCAGTGGCTTTAACCCTAGCTTTGTGTCATTTTCTAATTTGAACATACTTGCTGCCCATGGTATAGAATGCCCTGGCTCCATGGTTACAATTCTAAGAAGCTCTCAGACATTACAGAAACCAGAAGGACTTGAGCCATCTGAAGAGTGAGTACCTGGAAATAATTCCCACTTGGAGCACCGAGGCAGAAAAGAGCTTGGTCCTGTTACCACTGAGTTGTAAGGAAGGTGACCTGAGATAACAGGGATCATTTCTGGTGCCTCAAAGTCTATTTTTCTTTTGGTTTATGGAGCAGATCGGCGCAATTTGATGTCATGACAAATGACAACAGATGCAGCTGCTCTGCTGGAAATCCCAGAGGCCTCCATAATGATTGCATGGGTCACGAGTCAAATTGATCCTCTTCCTGGAAGAAGCTATCCTGCTAGCCTGACAAGGGGGTGTTACGGCATCAGCAGTGCGTATGCAGAAACATATATGCTTCTCCATATATGCTTGTGTTCACAGTGCTCTCGGCTAAACAATCTGAAGATCTGAAAAACTGTGGGAGATTTATGATGGGGAAAAGGGGTAACCACACTGTTTTTCATTAAAACCCCAAAAGAGGTCTGTCAGTCCCAATTGTTTTCCAACTTCAATCTTTCCATCCAGATCACTTCTGTATTGGTGCCAAAGCTCAGCAATTTACAGCAGTGGGGTTGGCTGCAATGCAAAGCCTTTTTTTTTTTTTTTTTTTTTTCTTCTCCCCTCTGCTTAACAGAACCTTAAGTGTGGAACAAGACTGAGGCCCAGGTTTTGGTTTTTGGGTTTGGTTTTTCTCAGGATTGGTTTTGTGTTCAGTACTACCTTGGAGCAGGGCTGTTTCTCCTTAAGAATTTGTTTATTTTAAACATTTCAGGTCCAGCACAGCTTTGTCTTCAGTCACCACCAATCAGGGCAAGAAATCAAATGAATAAGAAGCTTATGTTATGGCAGAAGGCTTTTCCATAGAAGTGATATGAGACAGAAATAACCTCAGCTTTCTGGCTTAAAATATCAATTTATCAAAATGGCAGAACAATGTCATATTTCCATTTAACTACAATCTTCTCATCATAATCAATGTCCAGGGAGGCTCCTACAGTGGGCATGTTATTAGAAGACATCAAAGATGATCACTTTTGAAGCAAGTGGAGGTAAAAGTTACGTAAAGGAATCTGAGAAGGTGGTAACATGAGAATGAGGCAATGACTCTGCATTCAGATCTGAGATTAAACTAACACGGACGCAATCCGTCTTATTCTAAAGTCAAAGCTTCTGCTATAGAGGATAACAACATTATACCCATGAGGGTGGCCATATGCTCTGATTAATCAAGCTATTTAATTTAACCTCTGTCATTAAGTATGAATATGGGCTAAGACAAGCATTAATAACACTTTACCCTTCTTCCGCACCTTTCATTTAGCCAAGATATCTGTGCTTTTCAGAAGAGGCAGAGCATCCTGCTAATTAGAGGATGGCAGTAGAAATTAAGAAACTCAAATTATATATTTAATACTATCACTATGCATGAAAACTCTGCCTCAGCTTCCCCATCTACATCACATTTCACTGAATGATTGTTCCTGAAAGCATAAGGACTCACATCCCAGTAGGCATGTGGAATTGCATAGAGGAACTTCAGGCAATCCTGGAAGTTAAAAATTATTATTGCTTATTAGAGATGAGTACATCATAGTGCAGAGAGGCAACTCGTGCACAAAACCACAGAACATTTTGGTGACCTCTGCTCTTCCCCATTGCCATGTATTACTGTGATTAGTTGAAACAGGTTTTTGTAAAAGGAAGAAAAATGTTATTGTTGTTTTGAGACAACACTGTAGATTTATGGCCCATTCACTTAGGAATCTGCCTCAAGTCCTCCATTGTGCTTTTAATTTATTCAGGCAAACTAACTTTCACGAAACATGCCAAAATGATATTGAATGACTACTGTGTGATGGTATCACTAGCTGACTCCCAGGGCTCCTAAGTCTATGAGCAAGTGGAAGCATTAACCTCTAGTGTTCTTACCTGTTCCAATATACATCACGTGGTAGAGAGTATCCTTCCCCTGAACAATATCAACCACTAGTTTAGAGAATCGAATGCTGTCCTGAGTCACATACGGATCTACAGTGACCGGCTGCACCACGTCGTTCATCAGGAACAAGCGCTGCGCGTCCTGCAGGACTCTCTCTGTCAGGTTCTCATTTGGGCTGTCATCACTCAGTGTCCCACACTAAACATGGAAGATGGAACTTCAGCATCTATGTTTGCTTTCAGTAGACCAAGACCAAACCCAGAAATGCTCAATTTTAACCAGCCACGCCCTGATGATTTCTTGAGGAGGTGGGCCTGTGTGAGGGTCCCACAATCAGTCCCTTGGCATGGGCTATGGCTGGCTTTGGCCTGTAGCTCACTTTTATTAAAAAGTTCCTCCCAACTGGTCTGCAGACCAGCAATGAGATGTTTCATTCCTTTGAGGTACCTTGGAGCCATCAGACCAAAGGGAAAAATGTATTAACAAACTGAGGAGGGAAAAAAAGAATTAAAGCTAGTTATAGAAAGAGAGATTTAAAGTTAGCAGTAGAAACAAAGGTTTTGTGGCAATAAATCCTTGAAGCATTTCAAATAATCTTCAGACTCTATCTGGCATCTCAGTCTGTATAATGCACAAAACCTGGAGGTTAAAAAACCTGAAAAACTGGTTGGTTTTGCATCAAATAGTCTAACTCATCACACTGCTTTTCTCATTTTCTCTGTTCTGAACAGACCCCCTCCAGCTTCATCTCAACCCAAGCAGGTAAGCCACTAAAGTTCTCCCTCCCTCTTCTACCTTTATTGGCAGTGCAGATTGACCTTGGTGAATCCATCCTCCAGCATTAACAGAGATAGAACTCAGGTCCATACAGAATAGAGGGGAAGAAAAGAGTTTATCTTGTGTCTTTTGAACACCAGCTCAAGCCCTACCTCTCATTAACCGATGAGCACATCTGAGCAGTTTCACTAGAAAAAAAATATTCTTTTTCTTCATTTTGGGTCCAGGTGTTTCTGCTTTCTTTGGAAGGGAAGCTATTATTCTGCAAATAAGGATGTTGATCTACTGCACTCCAACTACAGTGTACAGCTTTCCCATACGCACACTCTCAACATTCATCAAAGCAACTCAGCAGCACGGCAACCTTTCAAAGGTGCACCATGTAGAGCTCCTCCTACCAGCTCACAGGAATTTAGCTCACATGTACACAATCAGTGTAATCAGATCCCACAGCTGGTCAATTGTCAAGCCTTTAAGAACTAATTTCTGCAACAAACACATTTGTCGGTGTAGTACAGAGCTTGGATTCTGTAAAAATCTACCACCAATATTTCAGAGCTAGTATGAATTAGGTGAACAGGGTGTTGAGTCTTCACGTCACCTATGAGCATTGTCCATTTGTTTATCAGTTAGAACCTTTGTCTGAGTACTCAAACTAAAGATACACCAGTGGGTTTTTTTTAATATGTTTTTAGATGGCCTTTAATATCTTTTTGTTGTTGTTATTATTTCCAGAGGTCTTTTTATTTCTCTGCTGGTTCATCACAAGTTCTGAAAGTTTTTCAGTTATATCTTTTCTGCTGACTCCTGTACTCCTTCTGGTTTACACTGCTGTCTTTTTATGGATGCTTTTCTCCCCACTCTCTTTCCTTTCTAGAGCATCACGGAAGGAGGAGTCCCAGTGGCAGGAATGTCATTGTTGGTTTTGTTTTCTATTCTCATCAAGTCACAGATAATCCTTTTGGGCTATTGGCAGCCTGTATGCTGACATAGCATCCCTCTGGTTTGGTTTTATTTTGTTTTGTTCTAATTTCCTGATTATCTGCACTGCCCTGATCCTCTATATCCTTCTCCTTCCTCTCAGAATAAGAAAAAAAAATTTGGCATCTTTCCTTCATCCTCCTTTGTGAACACTGAAGCAAAAAAATTAATTTAATTTTTTCACAATATCTGCCTCTTCTGTCACTAAATTACCCTTGTCATCTCCTAAAGACCCTTCACTGACCTCTTGTTCCTCCTGTACTTGAAAAACATCTTAATCTCTTCTGCAATCTTCCTTTTGTCTGCCACATATCTTCTTTTCCTTTCCTTATTTTCCCCTGACCCTTTTCTTTCATCTTGCTGCTGCAATCTTTGCACTCCACATTTTATCTGATACTTTTCACCACATGGAAATGCTTTCCAGAGCCCTTTTCTATTTCTCCAGGGTTAGCCCAGCAAGGGACAGAAGAAAGTCCTTGACTCTCATTTAACCTTAACATTTCCCTTTAAATTCCAAAAAATGTGATCAAGAGCCTGATCTACCTTGTACAGGAAGAAGCCCTCTCTCAGGTGCTGTGGGGGAATTCAGAAGGTTCCTCAGGAGTAACATGGGGGCAGACTTGCTTCCCTCGGCTCCTGCAGTGATTTCAACTGACTGCAGAATCCATTTTGGAAGGCCCCTGACATCACCAGCTTGAAGGCAGATGGCACTTGCAGGCAGCCTCAGCACCTCTGCCATTACAAGGCAGAACCAGATTCACACAATTGGGATGGAAATATTCACTGTGCAGAAGCAAGGACAGAAGGACGAGCCTGTCCTTTCCAGGATACTCCAGGTGAGAAGGGACTGAACTGTAAAATGGGCTCTCATTTCAGAGGACTCAGAATTGTGGGGGCTGTCAAATGCATACTTTGTGTTGCACTGACAGAATCTAGGCATAAGTCTGTTCTATACATTTCAAATTGGCCTTAACTCGTAACTCTGGAAAATTGCTCATCGTAAAATCAAACATTTTTAAGGCTAAAAGGAATCTCTGTGACCATCATGATGTAGCCTCTTCCACCAGTTGCTTTTGCAATGTGTCAGTAACTTCTGGCTGAGCTACCGTGTCTTGGGAAGACATCCATCTCATGCTGAAACACTGCCTTTAGCGTCCTATTAAGTGATGAAAAATTCATCACATCGTTACACAGTTGATTACCTTTCTTGTTTAAAAACACAGGTTGTCTCCATTGTAGTTTGTCAGCTTCAGCTTTCTACCCTTAAATCTGAAGCTTTAGTGGGGATATGCCTGCATGTCCTCTGTGAGGACCACATGTTCAGTGTTCACCTGTCAATGTGACATGTAACAAAGACAAGAGAGTAAGAAGGGTGGATTTGCCCTGTTGCATCAGAATTTGGGCCCATTTGAGTGGTGAGGTGCTACTCTGAGAAGTTGTGGATGCCCCATCCCTGGAAGTGTTCAAGGCCAGATTGGATGGGGCCCTGGGCAGCCTGCCCTGGTGTCAGATTTAGTGGTTGGCAACCCTGCCTGTGGCAGGGGGTTGGAACTACATGATCTTTGAGGTCTTCCTTCCAGCCCAAGCTGTTCTAAGATTTGTGATGCAGGCTGATGCTGTTCCTGCCATACGCCATTATCAGTAGTTTCAGAAAGTGGTTTTCAATGGCTTTCAGTGGGGAGATTTCAGTGGCATATCCTGAAGAACACCTCCCAACATTTTTACCTAGAAGAACACCTCTGGCCCACAAATATTTAAAGTTCTTCATTCCTATAAAAGCTTTGAACATTCTTACTGTATAAAGACTCAAATTTTCCCACTAATCCTACAATCTCAATAAGATGCAGCAAGGAGTTCCACAGACTAAAATACTCAGAAAGGTGGAGAAATATCATTTATCTGCACCATGGGTCTACCCGGAAAAAAGAACCCCATACAAGTTAACCCAATGGAATGACGGAATGTAAAAAACATTAGAGCAAAACAAAGGGCAGCAGCAATACCTGGAAATTTGGGATGGGGTTTGCTGTCGGCAGCCAGGCTGATCTTGGGTTCTCTTGGTAACGGAAAGGACCATTAAATGCCTGAGTAATGGCACTGAGATTGAAGGCACACACTGCTGAGGCAGCTATGCTGTTTCTGGAAAAGGGAAGAAAAAAAAAATCAATTTAATCATTAGAACACTGACATTTTCATCATAACAGACATCAAACTCCACTCAAATAAAATACATGTAAATTGCTAGGTAGACGTACAGTGACACCAATCTCATGGGGAGTAAAAATAAATAAATAAATTGTAAAATGCAAATGAATCGCATGACAATTTTGAGAATGAATGTTAAGCTTGGTTTTAAAGTGCCTATGATTTAAGGGCCACAGAAGCAGTCCTGACGTGAAAGGAGAATACAGTTTAATTTGCATGGGTTATTTGTGTCCAGCTTTATTTTTATTTTTTTTAACACTTCATCTATCTTGATTGATTACAAACAACGTAATTTTTAATCTCTTGGTGTTTCTCAAGGTGAAAGCCTGTTTCTACTGGCTCCAGCTCTAAAATACACCCCCTACTATTTGTATATACTGTATATATAAGCACACACATGCGTGCACACATACAGGCAGAGGGAGGGAATGACAGCGCGCACCAAGCTGGTGGTTACAGTAGCTCAGCAGGCACAAATGTCTTGCTAATATGTGCAAGCCTCTGTTTGCACTGCTCACTGCTCCGTGTTCCCAGCTGGGCGCAGCATCTGGCGGGGCAGGCTGCTCACCATGCACACACCAGCTAGGGGAACACAGTGAAAGAAATGCCGGTGCAGAAAGGACTTTTTTGCAGGGAATTGTTTTTAGGGAGGTGATGTTGCCCATGCAGACTTGCACACAGATCTGCTGGGTTTTTTGGTTTGGCCCATCTCAGCCATTCCATTGTGGTCCTGAGCAGACTCAGTGCTTTGTGCCCCCACAGGATTGGCGTACGCCTCCCTGGTGGGGGATGGCATTTGCTGAGTGGTAACGTGAAATTCCAAACCTGCTGACAGCTCCTTTTTTTTTTTTTTTTAAATAAAAAGAATAACATTTAGAGAGAAAGATATCAAAATAAAGCTAAAAATAAAGCTAGCGCAGAAGACTGACTCGTCACAGTGCCTTTTAAATAACCCAAGTGTTGCTGTATGTATCTTGCTGCTAATTAAAGCAATTTGAATTCTCTGAAAAGAACAATTTTTTTTTTATTTTTTATTTTTTAACTAAATCAATAATTACACTTTCTCACAGAAAAAAAAAAGCCTTGCTTCACAGTCCCAGGCAGGAAAGCAGAAAGCCAGATTCTTTCACAGCATATTTCCTCAGAGCCATACAATGTCAGGAGGAACTTTTCACTTTGCCTTCCCATTCCCCACTCCTGCCCCTGCCCTTCTATCCCCGGAGTGATGGAGTAGCTCCCTTTGAACATGTCAAAGCAACGCCAGGCGAACCTTTCTCCACTTTTGTCTGCACACCGCTGACGCAGTGCATGCTTGCAGACGGCAGCTCTTAAGACAAAGCTAATGATGGATGACAAGTAAATGCCTGGAGGCACACATGGGAGAAAAAAAAGAGAATGAGATGGAAAATGAAAAAGGAAAAGAAGGAATAAAACCTTGCTAGTCTAACAAAAACACTTTTTTTTTTTTTTTTAATTTAAAAAAAGGACCTTTTCAGGGCCCTGCTAAAGAATCCACAGTGTATTCCATTCCCTTTGCTGAAGAGGAGAAAGGAACAACATTTTTGATGAAATAATGCTATCTGTGGCCTGGCATATTTCCCATCCCTCCCTACGAAAAGTCAGAGCCCAGTCTCCAACCAGAGGCATCAGTTTGGGCAGCAGGCCCCTGGCATGACATGCAGCCTCCTTTATTCCACCTCCTGCACCCTGGCACTAACTAGGTGGCTTAGTTCAAGGAGGTTTTAACAAGGTCTCCATTAGCTTACAGAAAAACTGTATTAAAAGTTTCTGAAATACCTCGTCAGCAACTTCCTCAAAATTATTTCCCACTGATTTAGCTGGATATAACATAAAATGAAGCAATAAATCCTTATGTGGGTATTACCACAACTAAATATGATACAGACTAATTGCCTTTTGTTATAAGATGACCCTAAATGCATTAAACATGAAACTTTCAAAATAAAAACACCTTTAAAAAAAAAAAAAGTAATAGCTTTTAGGTGCATCAGTATTCCATTATAAAGGTACTCACACTAGAGTACACACCAATCCTCTTTGGTATGCAGCACTCATGCAGCATGATATCAGTCCCCATGGAAGTTAAAAGAATAATTACCATTATTTCTCTAGTCGGATGACAAATTGGAACATTTTCTCTTTGAACTCTCAAAAGAACATCATGTTGTAGACCCAAGAAGCTACTTGATCTAACTTCAGCTATTATCAATAACTCATCTCTTCTATTACACAAATGTTACATATTATACTGTCCTCAGAAGATACCGGAGGGAACATACACCCATAATGTGAGAAGAGTGACTTAATTGCAATCCAGGGGAGACAGGGGTAACACTATGTCTCATGTTTTAGCCAAATTGCAGACAGACACAACACAGGAGAATTGTTCCAACCAGAGCTTGGCCATGTATCCTGTTTTGCTCAAAATCTATATCATTTTGATTAATATAATACATTTATTAATAATTTTATTCTCATTTTCAATTTCCGTTGTTGGCTGGATGAATGGACAAATGGCTAGATAAAACATTACCACTCTGGGCATCATAAAAGTCCTTTCTGATATTTAAAAAATCATCTTCATCAGCCACAGCAGTTGCCAGCTTTCCTTTTCACATTCAGGAAGTTTCACTAGCAGCCTTTAAATATTTTTTGGGAGGGGAAAAACTCAAAATCGGAACAGATACTCTCTAAAGTCCACAGTCAAGGTCCAGTGCTCAACTATGTATATTTTTTCACCTCTGGATTCATCTCATCTAACTGTAGCACAAAAAGGGACACCCAGAGCAAAGGTTGCCCAGGACTATGCCTAAATGGCTTTTGAAACTCTTCAAGAAGGAAGACTCCACAAACTTTTTCTAGCTGCTTCTCCAAAGGCTTGTTTTTGGTTGGCGTTGGCAATAGAAGTGCAGAAGCCAAACATGAAAGGTGAATGAGGATGCCCAAACACTTACCTACTTCTCAGCATTTACAAACTGGGAATGTCATTTTGGCTCTGTTCACTCTCAGCAGAAAGTACACACACTAGTTCTGCAGTTAAAACAGGCTTCATATCCTTATTCATATCCATGGATCCATATCCTCTTTCCTATTGAACAGTACTCCATAACAAAAACAGCCCCAAAGAAGTTGGTTACCCAGCATGAGAAAGGCATTTTGAGTGGTTGTCAGGTGGAGTAACTAACTCAGATTTCCACTCTCTAGTTTACACATCAGGATAACACCCCCCTAGAGAACATGTATTATTGAAACTCAATACCACACAGGCTGGTTATAGCCTGAAACTTATCATCCTAGCCCTGGGCTTCAGAGAAAAAGTTATTTCAGTTTTTCCGTCTTAAAAAAATACATTATGAGTTTTTTAATATATTTTTTAATTAACTTCTCCTTTCTGCCTTCCCAGCTACACTAAATCATTCCAATTACAAGTTTTTTCAATATCAAGCCAAGAAAAGGTGATTATGAAGTTTCAGAAATCATTCCTTCCCCTTGGAGTTCTAATGCTGCTTTTGATTTGTGGTCCTGAGACTGTTAGTAGCAGAGGTACAGACCCACTTAGAAACGTCAAAAGCTGTGTAGCCTGCGCAACCTAGCACATATAATGTATTGTTTAGCAGCAGTTAATGCTGATTTCAGTACATGCTATTGTGGTGCCATTTGCCTCCTTCTTCTCCTTCCACTTCTCTCCTTCCTCCTTCCACTTCTCTCTAAGTGAATATATCTTTCCTTTTCTAGGGCCAGCCCTCATGTTCACACAATAGTGTCAGATCATCCAGGCAGTAAGTCTGGCTGAAAATAAATTTGTTTTTCTCCTGGGTCTTTT